>OZ022415.1:23161971-23816462 GCA_963989365.1 Rhimphoctona megacephalus
CACACACACACACACACACACACACACACACACACACACACACAACACACACACACACACACACACACACACACACACACACACACACACGCACGCACGCACGCACGCACGCACGCACGCACGCACGCGTGCACGCACACACACACAGTATAATGACCACATGCAAATACTAGTTTCCAGGTTTTTCAGGAACATATCCCGGAGGTTTGAACCACCCTAGGTTTGAATTGTATATGGTTTTTATACATATACAATTCAAACAACCACTGGAATTTTTTAAATAGGATATTCTATCGGGGATATTTTGACCGCTGATATTTTGTCGCGGATATTGTGTCACAGGATATTCCGTCGTGTCACCGCTTGTGATGATTTAACTCACGGTGTGATAAAAGCTCCTAAAGTTGATTATAAAATTTACAGTATTTTTATCGCGTGTGATGGAGGGCGAAAATATTATAATTCAATATTAGTTTGGCCTCAAAGTGCCACGGAATGTTTTTGGAGGAAGTTTCGATGAAAATTTGCACGCATGAAGTTTCATTTTGGCTTGGAAATAGTTATGGTAGAATATCGTATGAGAATCGGTCTATATGCGATCCTTGTGGTACTGCGAAAAAGGTATAATGGTTGTTGTACATGTATAGAAAAGGAATGCGGAGACTTCTCGGCACGCTTGGAATTTCTTTCCATACACTCTATGGTTTTGTTCGCTCAGTTTTCTCTACGCGGGCTTTGTACATCGATACTGACGTGTAAAACACATATTCGATTGTACAACTTTATTTTTATTCCTCGAGAATGTACAATTCAACATTAATTCGGAAATGGTCGCTCGAATAATATTCATTTTTTAACATTTTCTTTTCAACTTATGTCTCTGCAAAATTGAGCGCGTCATTGAACTTTGTTGCCAGTGCTCAGGCTCGGCTGGTACGGAGTTTTTGTCATAAGCACAAAACCTTTTGCACCTTCATTTATTTTGAGCCTTTTTTTTGAAGGAACAGTTAAATTAAAAAAGGAAAAAAAAAACGATTTTGGCGTACAAGGAGAATGACGCAGAGATATATGAACGGCGAGAGATAAATAAGACAATGGGCGATGACGATGATGATGCGAGACGAAAAATATAGTTGAGCTTACGAGAGAAAAGGCACGAGACAGACAGTCGACCTTTCTCGCGTGCAAAAGCGCGATATCCCACGATCGAAACGAGCAACTGCGTTTAAACTCTTCTCCTTGTCTGGCTGATGCTTCTTCTATTTTGCTGCTGCGCATGTTGTTGTGAGCCAGAGGTCTAGGCATCGTCGTATTTTTTTCAATGAACAAAAGCCTCGCAAAGAGGTCCTATTTTACCGGAGCTTTTTTAATTGCGTATCGCTCTCTTGCTCTCTCCTTCGCGTTGATAAAAGTTGGTGTAAATTTGAGCTACCGTAGTTTCAGTTGTGCAACGTTCTCACGATAATTGATTAACCAGCGACAGTAGCTAAAGCAGTGGTCAATTTATTAAAAATTCCTTCGTTTTATGCAACCATTTTTTTATGAATTTTGCAGTAGAAATGTAAACTAATAGTAAGCAAAATCAATAATCAAACTTCGTGAGATCGTTTGCTTCGATGTAAATCATTGAGACCCAAGTTTTGAGATTATACCGTTTACACAAAAGAAAATCATAAAACATAAAACAACGTGTAATAAAAAGAGTTGGCCCATACTGATAACCATAATGAATTCGTAATTGAAATTTTTTGTTTTTAGACTTGACGTGAAATAAACGATCCTAATTCAACCATAAAATTAAAATTTTTATTTTTGAATGACAGCTATGAAACCATTTTTTAAACAATTTTTTTGTTTCGTATTTCTTTGTGGAAAAAATGGACAAAAAAATATTCTGTAAATCTGTTTTTACGGATTTGAGAACATTCTTTTTTTATGAAAAAAAACCCTCTTAGCCGGGAGTCGTTAAATTTGTCACGACACGTCATTGGTTTTTTATGCGATGTACTTTTGTGTAGCATTTTTAGCAGAGTATATTTTTAATAGAAAGTTTGAGTGTAGGAAATTTATAAATATATGCAGATTTTAGTATACTTGAGATTCGTGCAATGATACTCTCGTTCGATATATTTTGGTACGATAAGATTCTTGGTTTTTCGATTGGCAATAAAGAAGGGAGAGATGAGAGAAAGAGGGAACGGCGAGATTCGATTTTAAATTCAGTGCTCGAATCTCGGTTCTGCGTGCGGTGTCGCGCACGGACGAGTTTTCTCAGGAGTTTGGGTGTGAGAAATCCAAAGGTAGCGAGAGGCGAGAAAGAAAAAGCAAGAGTAGGAAAAGGAAAAAGCGATAGTTCTTCTCTCCCTCCGACAACTAAGTTCGATGGAATATTCGGGTAGCCACGGTGGAATTTTCGCCGCATGATCGAACAATGAGATTTGCACCGGGAGACTATATATATCGAGAAAGTTACGAACCTACCGAAGTAAAGAAAACCTTTAGAAGAGAGAATAAAAACAAAAGAAATTTTTATTTATTCCAATGTATTTACAGTACTTTACATCATGAAATTCGTGACGAGGTTACGTACTCGAAGCGATCGTAAGATCCACGCAGTCCATAGTTTTTATTGAATTTCCTACAGATGCAGAGTCTTCTGAGGTGATATAGTGCGGCACGTATTTTCATCATTAAAAAATCCGTGATTTCGTTACATCGATATAAAAAAGTAGCCATTTGTATGTAAAGAAATTCACTTTAATGACAAAAGCGTTCTATAGGAACAATATAATAGTTAAGATTAAATAAACCACAGAAAAAACTACTTTTATCGTCGAAGCGTTTGAAAGAATCTTGGAAGTTACAATAATTATCATATAATAGACGAAATTGAATCCTCCAAATGATTAATATCGACGTAACTTAAACACAAACTAATAAAAACTAAAATATCTCGTAATCGCAACATTTGCACTAAAAGTCCTCGAATTTAACAGATTTCTGTAATCGATTTAGTCACCTTTTCGATGAATCAAAGCGTCGAGTCATAAAGGATGGAAAATTGTTGTTTCCAATATGCGTTGAAAAAATCTTGGAAGTTACAATAATTATCATATAATAGACGAAATTGAATCCTCCAAATGATTAATATCGACATAACTTATACACAAACTAATAAAAACTAAAATATCTCGTAATCGCAACATTTATACTAAAAGTCCTCGAATTTAATGGGAGAAACCAGTTTAGGAGGCCGAAATTTTGGTGTTTTTCGTGAATTTTTTTAACAAGGAAGGAATAATCAGAATTTGTTTAAACTTGGAGGATATTTTATTCGTGTTTTGAAGTACACTTTGTAATTTTTTCAAGTCATTTCCGCCGGAAATAGTGGAGTTAGAAGCTGCTGTCCATGGATGATCGCCATCCGAGTTTTTTGCTGGTGAGAATTCCTGAAGTCACAATTTTTATCTGTAATCATTACAATTTTCTTCTTTCGTTAACAACATATTTCCTAAGAATATGAACCTAATTGTGATGAAAAAAGTTGAAAATTGCATGTTTTTGAGGTGTTTGAACACAATGTCATGTTTTTATACCATGTTTTTTCACATTTTTTGCATTAAAAAAATATTTTTAATAATAATATCATCCCAGAGTTAGGTTCATATAGATTGTAATCGAATAAAGAATATTCACACAAATTTTCAGAACGATTGGTCAATAATTTTTTGAGCTAGAATGCCCACCAGTTGAAAAAAAACTAGTCCACGGACAGCAGCTTCTAACTCCACTATTTCCGGCGGAAATGACTTGAAAAAATTACAAAGTGTACTTCAAAATATGAATAAAATATGCTCCAAGTTTAAACAAATTCTGATTATTCCTTCCCTGTTAAAAAAAATTCACGAAGAACACCAAAATGTTGGCCTCCTAAACTGGTTTCTCCCGTTAATATCGACATAACTTATACACAAACTAATAAAAACTAAAATATCTCGTAATCGCAACATTTGCACTAAAAGTCCTCGAATTTAACAGATTTCTGTTATCGATTTAGTCACCATTTCGATGAGTCAAAGCGTCCCGTTATAAAGGATGGAAAATTGTCGTTTCCAATATACGTATATATGATATTGGAGTTAATGAGAGATTCATGAAACGTTATTCCCTGTATACATTACATCCCATAATACTTCACTATATAGGAACGTTCGTGACATCGAGTATTTATGTGCTTGGATGATACGGCTGAACTCGACAGGGTTCATAGTGGCTAGTAATTCTTAAGGGAGAGTATGAGCTACAACTACCGAAAGCGGAACTATGCATACACTGGATAATTCGCCTGGTGCATCGCCAATGAGCTCGAGGAAACTTTGACTTTTCATCTCAAAGCACACCGTGGAAGAAGCTATAGATACGACATTGAGAATCCACCCGGTTAGAGATTTTCGAAGCTCTCGACGGTCATAGAGTCTTTTCCTTGATGCTTAAGCATCCTAGCTTCGGGCTAGAGAGCAAGGCAAAAGCTCTTCCTGGTTTCGTGAGCTAGTCCCGTCGTGTCACAGTGGAGAAGCACACGAAAGACCCTCAAAAGCTCTCCCTACCCCGACTACCCGATTTTCCCGGTCAAACGCGAATAGTGGCCGAACCGAGCTTTAAAACTGGAGATGAAAGCTTATATACACTCTCAGTACAATATAATATAACGTCCCTATGTCCAGATACAATGGGGTAAATTTCAACAAAAAATCCTGCAATAGAAACTTATTATCCGTCCCAAAGATACTTCAAGAAATCTTTTATTAATAATAACAATATTTCATCATCATTTTTATTATTATGAACTTAATGATAATTAGTTTTTCATTTGGTCATTTGACAGATTGTAAATAGGAGTGTAATATTTGATAGAGCGAGCAGCATCTTAAGGAAGTTCACGCGAATCTAATGATAATCGAAAATTTCAACTTTGTAGGTTGAAATTTGGAAATATTATAGAAAAATATACCGTACATCTATCACCAAATTATTTTTGGATCCACCGTCTAGTTGTCAAGAAAACAATTTATGAAAATCACATTTTTTCAATCCTTATACATAGTCTCTTATGTGACTTTCATAAATTGTTTTCTTGACGACTGGACGGTGGAACCAAAAATAATTCCGGTGATAGATATACGGTATATTTTTCTATAATATTTTCAAATTTCAACCTTCAAAGCTGAAATTTTCAATTATCATTAGATTCGTGTTAACTTCCCTAAGAAGACACTGATTTTTATTGAATGAGGTGATCAAATTAATTGAAATTCGACCTAATTTTCCAGCAATGTTTTCATGAAGTAAAAGAAAAGTGGGCAAGCATAATTGACCGTCGTTTATGAAGGAATACAATGGCAAATACTTTCATGGTTGTCTAAAGCTCATTGAAAATTTGCATTACTCCGATAGGGAATGTTCTGTGGATAAAAACAGCGGATTTGGGGGACTATGAAAAGGCTCACGGTCCGTTATAAAGGACAGAGTTACGAGAACATAGATTTGTCGGTTAGCAGGAAAAGAATAAGTCCATCATCAGCAAATTTCTGTTGCGGTTGTCTTAACCTACGAAAGTTACACCTTTTGAAATGTCATAAACGGGCAACGATCGGATAAGCGAGAAGTTTGAAAAGGTCGATGACGATGCTTCAAGGCTGAGATGAACATTCGTTGTGGTTGTGGTGATTGGAAAACCGAGAGAATCTGGTGAGATAGTCTGCGAAGGTAGCGCAAGCTCCGAAAGAAAGAGACACAAATAGAGACGTACATTTACAGAGAAAAAGAGACAGAGAGAAACGTTTCACCATCGCAAGAAGAAAGTTTGGAAAAGAGCCAAGCAGCAAAGCTCTCGCGCGAGTCAGGCAAGGCAAACGCAGACAAGCATATAGCAGGAATAACAGTGAACGGAAGGGGTTGGTGCTTTCGATGGTGGAGGGAGAACCGGCACATTATCGTGAAGGGCGCAAGCTCGAGGTCGTCCCGAACACTCCCACTCCTCCGGGGTTGCTCGGGGGTGGAGCTTTCCCAAGCCATCTCCACGACAATACATATCCGGTCGAATTTCGCTCAGTTCTTTTTACGCTCGTAACGCGCTCAACGCACGCCCGTGCGTGCTGCTCGTTACACCCCGATTGCCGCCACACTCCTGCGGGCGGCGAAAAATTACAAGCGCCAAGATTTTCGGCGCGTACGTAGTTACGTTCTCCCATGTATTTTTATCCTTCGAATACTGCATTCAAAAATGTTTCTTTTTTTCGTGAATTTTTCTGTATTATCGATAAAATTGGTGTTACGATAATTTCCCAACGATTTAAGCATTGGTGCTAATTTTAACGGAGCCCGTATCATCGAACCGAGTTCGGAAGTATTCATAGACGCCTCGCGTCATTAAACAAAAAATAGAAAAAACAAATATATCATCACGAGTATTGCGGTGTTGGGGCGATTTTAGTCCTGTGTGCTACGAGGAACAATCTTGTCCTCGAGCTCGAGCCTCTCACGATTTTTTTCCAACGATAATTTCCCAACGATTTAAACATTGGTGCTAATTTTAACGAAGCCCGCATCATCGAACCAAGTTCGAAAGTATTCATAGACTTCATTAAACAAAAAATAGAAAAACAAAACAAATATATCATCACGACTATTGCGGTGTTGGCGCGATTTTAGTCTTGTGTGCTGCGAGGGACAACCTTGTCCTCGAACTCGAGCCTCTCACCTCCATTCTTTTGCTTCTCCATTTACGGACTCGAGTCTCCGATGGTCATTCCATCATCAACGAATTAAACTTTCATTTGAAACGGAGGCGTTACACTTTAACACGATTTCTCTTCTTTTCACATATTCCTTGGCTAAATACTGTGCAAAAAAAATCTTCCATTAGCCAATTGACGATATAATGTGATAGAAATAATTATAACTTGGTTCAAATTCCTTCAGCGTTCGTGGCACCCTCGCCATTTCGTTTTTAATCCGAAGAACCCCTATTAAAAGGCGCCTGTAAACTACTAAAGTCTCTCTTGAAAACGCAGAGCCGATAAAAAAGAAAAGGAAGAAACATAAGTTAGAATTCCGTTAACCCTGAAGTTAACCTGAGGTTAAGTTTGAGTTTGAAAAAGTATCTTTCTAAAACCGCAATTTCCAGTGCCTCTTTCGTTTTACAATTCAAAAAAATCCCTTTTAAACCGTTTCAAACAAAGATGCTGATAAGCACGATCTTCTTTTATAGACTTTTCCACGATTCCATCGTTCCCCATGCTTTATAAATCGACAAAATCGTATTTTACGCTCAAATCTACGTTCGTTGCTGAGAAAATACCTTAACGCTTGACCAAAGTGGATGTTATATACGAAAAAAGAAACCAAGAAGAAGAGAAAAAAAGCATTTTGGTATGCGAGTATCCCAAGGTGCAACGAGATGTCGACGGTGCGTGAAAATTCCACGAGAGTTAAGTTAACTCTTTGGATATACACTCCGTGAACACGCGGTAAATTTACATTAAGGTATACGTGACGTGTGTACAAGTCAACCTCGAGTAAAAGAGAGGAAGGGATAAGAAGAGAGACAGGAGCACAGAGAACGAGACAGAGAGAGAGAGAGAGAGAGAGGGAGAGAGAGGGAAAGAGGGAAAGAATCGTTCACCAGAATTTACCTTCACTGATGTGGTGTATTCGAGCTCTCCAGCGCCTTGGTCACCTTTTTCCTCTACAGATTGAGGCTCGTCCCACAGAGACGCACATGCACATAGACGCGAACATTAAAACACATACGAAGTCAAAACGATGGACACGAATTCATGTTTTCTTACCGATGATTCTGAAACACTTTTGGTCTCCCGTGTGCCTGTATACCTCCCCCCAATCCTTCGAGGTCTTGTACATTTCCCATCCACACGAAGTGAGCATAACCGTGCGTAGCCCGGAGAATTATCCGCAACGAAAGTCCCTCTGCATTCGTCGATCGTTGATCGTTGGCTTCTGGTGGCTTTACAACAGCAGAGCTTCAAAACTCTGCTTTCTTTAATTTGATTCCCGGTTTCGCGTGACAATCGACTCGATCACATCGTTCCCTGTTATATTTGTTTGATTATTTCATTCATAAAATCTACTTCAACGATCCTAAAAATATAAATACACCTGTTATCGAACTCTTATTCATATGTAACTACTAAGATCTGTTTTCTGTATTCGCAGATCTCGGATGTAGCCAGCAGGGGTGCGGGTGATTGCGGTGCGCCAAAAGTGTTTTGTAAATACGTGAAAAATTGGTGCGGGGGTGATCGGTGAGGGTGCTACGAGTGCAGATTTAGTGCACACCGTGCTTTTACACTACTATACTGCTAAATCACACATATATACATGTACATATTATATATATATATCTCCTTCGTATATATATTCTATTACGGAGCTGTGTCAGCGGATAACAAACCGTATACCAAACGTGAATCTCCACGACAACTACAGCAACAACAAAATTTGTGAAACTGCGTACTGCTGCTGATCAAGCAAATACTAAACGACGAAACATACGAGTGGACAAACCGGTAGACTCACCGGTACCTCAAACCTAACCATCAACAACGTCGGACCCACGAAAATGGAGGCAATCGGCTGTCAACGAATCGCATTCACTCTCGTATTGTGCAATTTCCTGCTACCGCATTTTGGTAAGTCGACTTTTCATTTTTAATATTTTCGAGAGTTTCTCTGACACTCTGATCGAATGTTTTATTGCGGATCCGGTAAAATTCCCACTAAGTTTCGATATAAAAAAATTTTGATCCCTTTCTCTCCCCGTGCTGGCTATCGAACTTGAATTAATTCGCGTTAATTATTTTCGTAATGATTCATCAATTATAATCGTTGCCCTGAAGCACTTTTTGTGCATCGAGCGTTTCCAGTCGATACGAAGGAACCAGTACACAGGGCGATGACTAATGATGTTGAAATATCTCTGAAATTTTTATGTTTAGAGGAAATATGTCAGGCAAAACGTTTCAGGGTAAATTCAATTTTTTTTTCACGATTTGGAGATTAGTTTTTTTTACGTTGGTCAATAAGAAAAAGCTCAGAGACTGGTAAGAACTCGTGATACGAGTTCATCGAACCAAATTTAAAACACGTGATGCAAAATGAATTTTTAATTTTAATTTAATTATAAGTTTACAAATAATGTTCCTTTTGATACAATACTGAAATCCAATTTCACGCAAGATTATAATATTGCATGTAAAGTGGTGATAACCAATTTGAACATCTCTTGTGCCTCATTTCAGTCAATATCGAAAATTCATTTTTCATAGTGCAATTTTAAGCTTGAAAAATAAACGAAATAAGATTATAGAGAAAGTTCTCATTCCATTGAAGAAAATCGTCTTCAAAATCTCGGAAGGATCTCCAACTGAAAAAATAGTATTGTTATTGATTTTTTTCCCAAACACAACTGATTCAAAGATATTCCGGTGCTAATAGTTATTGCCTCTTCCTGTATTTTGTCGATAGACATTCATTAAATGATATAAATCAATAAATTATTAAAATATCGAAAGGTATAATTAGTTTGGGACGATGAAAATTGATTTTGTTTGGATAATTATGTGAAAAAAATGATTGCACTAATTTTTTACGTATTTATTTCTAGAATCAAGAAGTGTCGATGATTTTATTTCCAGATAATCGTAGCATTGAATGTTTATTCTTAATGACAATTTAAAAAAATAGACACCTTTGTAAATCACAGTTTCAAAACCTAAGATCAATCGTTTTAAAGTATATACTGTACCGCGTATTAGTCAAATGAGTGCTAAATTTTCACAATTGTTTTATGCCAAGCTTAATACACAATTGAACGTAATGTTAGTGGATTTATATCACAGCGTGTCTTATTAACGTAGAAAATTAAAAAAAAACGATAAATTTGCGAAATCATCAACTGATAAATGCAAATTTCCATGATGGCACATTTTTATCGGAATTCATCAAAGAATAATCCGTAATTTTTAACCAATTGCAATGTACCACGTCTTATTTTGTTCCTCAAGAGATCCTTTACGAATTCACCACGTAGATTTTTTCTAAGCATAATCGTTCTACTGTTGCAACCAATTGTTTATTTAGCGAAAAAAATCTTTCATAAACAAATTGCTATAATTTCCAAACAAATAAACTTCGAAAAAGTCTACATGGTGAATTCGTAGAAAATCTCTCGAGGAACAAAATACGACGTGGTGCATTAAAATCGGTTAAAAAATACAGATTATTCTTTGAAAGTCCCAATGAAAATGTGACATAATGGAAATTTGCCACTATTAGTTAATGGTTTCGCAAATGTATCGATATTAATATTTTTTTAGGTTAATTAGACGTGTCATCTTACAAATTCACCTTCACTATGTATAATTAGTGCATTAAACTTGCTATAAAAACATTGTGAAGTTTGGCACTCATTTGACTAGCATGCAGTACAGTATTTACCTTAAGGTAGTACTGTCGATACTGCAAGAGCCAAATGTATACACCGTCATGTTTGACTTACGTAGTATTTAGAATAGGCAACGTCGCGATAGAGTGAGAGAGACAGAAATGGTCTGTTTCACTCGAGAGGTGTGCAAAAGCTATGCGTAAAGACTGACAGGTGACGGATGCATCATTATTCGGTTCTGTGTGTCAACTCGAAATAAAACATCTTAAAAATGTCAAAACCACGAGAAGAAAAGAAAATCTACCACTGGAAGGGCCGCAGAGTAACAGAAAAAATGTACCGGAAGAGATTGCAACAAATTGAACACTTTTAAATTACGCGCGCATTGTAACCTCTTCGCGACGTTGCCACGTCTATACTGAACTACGATATAAACGTACATTTGGGATATTTATTTGCTAATTACTACTATCACATGCTTTCAACCTCTATTTTTAAGGATTTAAAATGTTCCTTATAATATTTTCTCTTATTCTACCCTTTTTTATTGAAATGTGAACGGTACTTTTTGTAAAATTCAATGAAAACTGTGATTTCTCATAAGACTCAATGTTAACTGTATGAAATTACCAATACCAATATCTTTTTTCTGGTTCTCTGTAGCCTCTTGAAAATTTAACTGTACCTTTTTCTTATCATGAACTATTGCTGTACCAAATTTGATTAAATTCTGAAGGGTAATTCTAAAACCGACAGTACTACTTTAAGTACGTGGCAATTGTTTTTAAAATTCAACCGAAGCATCGATCCTTAATTACTTTTTTCAACTACTCCCAACATCAAGTCTTTCGAATTTAAAAAAATTGATCGAGCATCATAACGATTGTATAGAAATTGAAAAAGGTAGAGAACGATTTTAGTTACGTAAACAACGACTGGTTGAGCAACGCTGTAGATGTGTTTGTTATATCGGTAACAATACGTGTACGAAATGCAAACATAGAATTGTCGATTCCGAGTATGAAACTTTCACATTGCTTCGAGACTTTTGATACCGATGGGGCAAATCGCCTCGAGTACATTCGACACTCGTCACGGGGATATTCGATACTTCGCGTATAAGACACCCGAGATACTAACCCTCTTTTCTTTGCTACGAACGAACCACGAGAAAAAACAATATCTTAGAGAAATATCAAATAAAATGAAATTCCAAAAAAAATGAAATGAGATCGAAAAAAAAATTCAAAATTATTCGGATATATCCGCGTAGATTTGACAGATGTGAATGACCCTGTCAGACATACGATTATCAGTATGCAAACTCTAACTCCTGCAACACTTTGGCAATAATTCTTGTAAATATGATGAAACTTTATAAGTTTACTGAGAATAAATGAATATAGAGAGTTCATTCGTACACGTGAAATATTTTCTGAACGATAAACATTTCATTCGGAACCGCTAATTTTACTTGTATCGTGACTACAAATAATTATACGTGACAGGGCTAAAGGAGCTATTTAAATGTTGAATTTTCTCGCTATACGCTTGTTTGCGAGTTATAGTTATGCTCGTACGGTGATATAAAGCGATATCTACACCTACAAATATTCTTCGGTCTCTTAACGCTATACGGGCGAGTTTGCCCGGTCCTGTGTGCTTAAAATTTATGCATAACTGTCTGCAAAGTTATTATGTGTGTACGAGAGCCCGAGCGAGGACTCCCATTCGACCGACCGGTAATTCCATAATGGCCGGGCTCGACGCGAGTTTTGTATGTACTCGGTGAGATACGATGCAGCCGTGGCCTACTTTTTTCCACAAATACACACAGCTTCATACAGTTTCGACGTACTTTCACTCGATGCTTTTCCTCTATGTTGCCCGTGTACTTTTATGAGCTAAGGTTTCTCACTCCGCATCGCTGTACCTGGCATCCACCGGTCTCTTCGTCGCTTTTATACACTTGCAGATTTTCATCTTGCTCGTTTACGTCGAGGCTGAAATATCTTGCGTCTCGACGACGCAAATTGAAACAGTATCTTAACAAATTTCAGTTATTTCTGGCTCAAATATTAAAAATTTGCAAAATACTCAAACTGCCATCAACAAAATCAAATAATGATCATCGAATACTCACGGATGCCATGCGTTATCGAGAAACATAAAATTACATTTGGAGTGACCATTTTTTTCTCTTTTGACAACACGAGACATGTGAAGTCTTCATAAAACTTTCATTGTGATACAAACGGCATTACGTTACGATGATTTGTAATGAAAATTGAATTGAATGAATTCTTTTATAGGGCGAAATAAATTTGTTTTCTAGACAGATAAAATCTTGGTTCGTAATCCTTAATTCACTTTCAATTTAACACACTGAGAAAAAAAATTTGTTGGCTGAAACAAATTTCGTAGCTCTCAACCGAAATATTTAGCTCGATAAGGGCAACAAAATATTTTTGAAATAAGACAAAATAATTTGTGAATGCTGAAACAAGTTATTGGCCGAACCAATAAAACTTTGGTGCAGCCAAACAAATTAATATTAATGCTACAAAATATCATTCAAATAAACTAATTCATTTATTCGTCCTAATAAACTAATAAACTAATAAACTAATTTATTTATTCAAATAAACTAATTCATTTATTCATTTAAACGATTACCGTTTAGTCAATTTGATTATTGAGATTCAAACAAATATTTTATTAAAGCAACTAAAAAGTATGCGTAAGTAAATAAATGGTACCAGTTGTTCGAACAAAATCATTTGGCTCCGGTGATTTAGTTGATTCATCTACAAGAAATTTTCATGATTTAGTTGAATAAACTAAATCATTTGCCATTGAACAAAAAAATTGTTGGATCCATCAATTTTTCGTCCAACAAAATGGATTTAGTTCGATAAACAAATTTTTTTTCTCAGTGCATAATTTCAAAAATTGATTCATTTCCGCTTTTTCTTAATCGTTTGAAAGAAAAACCCACGAATGCGTAGTTGCAGCAACGATCAGTCAACGTCTCTCGACAATTTTCAAGCGTAACCAATTAAATTAAGGGGACCGTATGGTCTAGAGCACGAAAATTTCACCTATTTTCACGATTTTTTTTTTGCCTTAAAAAATTTAAAAATCGATGTTTTAACTTTTCGGGTTTATTACTACCTTTATTAAGTATACAAAAAAATTTTTTTTTAATTTTAAAAACAGTGTTTATTATCATATAATTGGCATTGAAGACGACCCTCTCGAAAAATCCGACCCGGACGGTGAAGATCGATCCGAGACTTCTACTCATCTGAAACACAAAATTCAAGAAGATTCTTAATCAGAAAGAGTGCAGTTATGGTCGGGACTAGAACAAATCGAAAAAATTAAAAATTGACAAAATGGCGCGCTTTTGAAAAAAAATTCGTAAAATCGGGTTTTTTTTCACTAGTTTTTTAGTATAAACAATAAGAAATTATTTAAATAAAATTATGATTGTAGTTCCGACGATAGCCATACATGTTGTGAACAACATATCCAAATTTCAAGTGATTCGGTTGAATAGTTTTTTTGTTTTCACCTGCGCAGTGCCGAAAAAAGTCGTTTCGAGATAAATGAGTTTAAAGTTTGAGGTACAGATATTTTCAAAAATTGAGCAAATTTTGAATACTTACAGTTAATCCGCGATTCCGGCACCATATAGGATTCCTTCGGAACGTTCATAATTCAAGATTTCCTCACTCCTTTCATTTCTTCGAGCTGTCCGAGCCTCTTTGGAGTTGTCCGTGCTCCTACGGTTGGCGCTCGATACTCGCAGCTCGTCTCGGTTTTGCGCTAGTTGCTCCGCTTGTGGCCCGATTGTTATGCCCATGGTCTCCATTATTTTCAATAGGGATGCAAATCCTTCATTGAATATGCAAGCGGAAATGTGAGTGGCAATATCAATGATTTTTTTTCCGGCAAACAGATGTTTCGGCGCAAGGTGCCACACGCAAGCATTGAAACTTTCGTTATTGTTCTGCGTATTACTGCCAATACACCTTTCCAATAAAGTCTCTGCTGTCAATTCTTCATAAATTGGTTTTAATATCTCTTGTGCTTCATCGCACAGAGCAGGTGGGTGCTCGTAGGTGTCTAAAGTACCTGCAGCCTCACTTTGACGCCACTTGCACCACGATTCGGAACCTGGAGGACAGTACGAGTGTTGCGGATTTTCATCTGTTGAAATTTTGTGATAATATGCTGCCCATATTTCACTTCTCATCCCTTCAGTCGAATCTGAATTACGTCTAATTGCTAGACCGTAATAAGTTGACAGCTCTTGCAATAATTTATTCGTCAATTGTTGACGCTTCGGTGTTTTATTTATCGATTTCCGCTGTGTCTTTTTTCCCTCTTCTTTTTCTGTCAATTTCTTTGTTGCTTTCTTTATTTGTGCATGTTTTTTTTTCGCATCAACAGCACGTTTGTACAAACGTTTTTTAACATGCAAAACACATTCTTTTTTGCAAACTAAAAAATCATCCCCGTAAGGCTTTGTGTCCAATAAGGCTTTGAACGTTTTCGTGTCGCGGACCGCTCTCTACCTGCGTTATGGGCTGTAGAAGCTGTAATATTGAGAATTTCCGCATGAAAATTTCACAGTATATTCTTGAGATACTATACTTTCGACATATCGAAAAAAAAAAATCGATTTTTTCATATTTCTAGACCATACGGTCCCCTTAAATTGCGATATATAAAAATATTAAAAGAAAATTAAATAATTAAATAAGAAAGTGAAGCGTCTCCCCAATTTCTTTTTATTTCGCAAAAGACATTTCCGCTTCGTACAACGTTCTCTATGTCTGTATATTTTTTGTTGTTATCATGAAAAGTAGTCCACCCGTTAGATGAGATTGCGGGGAGGCTGAACTCGGCATTTGTCGGCTTCGAGTAGGGAATATTGTTTCTCGGGGAGAGAGCGAGATTCCCGTGGCGCTCGAATTGCTCGCATTTACCGGCTTATCTGGATTACCGTACCTACTACACCCCTCTCTCTGTATCCGAGAATGAGAGCTGTATATCGGAGTAGTACATGGCGAGCACGTTTCTCCTCCGGCCTACTAATTCAGGACCGATCGAGGTTCGACCAACGAGTGAATTCGTTGGCTCGACCCCACGATGAAACTTATTGTTGAGCACGATATCTCTGTTTTTGCAGTATAGTGCGTGCTTAGGGTTGCTACCAGTTCATATATAATAGTTTGAGAGTATTGACAATAATCTAAAAGAGATTACTATGAAAATAAGAGCAAAAAAGATACTTGGATAACGAAAAACAAAAAATCATTTTATTTTATCAAAGTAAAATGAAATCTATCCTGAAAAAAATATCTAATTGATTCAACTAGGATCTAGTTAAATGAAATAAATTTTTGTCCTTGTCTCACCGCCAAATAGAGGTCTATTTAACTGTACGAAATTATTTTTTTTATTTTTGTTAATATTAATAAATATAAATGTTTATTCTTGACGTGGTGGTTCTCATTTTTGTACCCGTATTATAAAAGTAACCTTGATTTGAAATTTCTTCAATTTTTTTTCAAGCCATGTTATATTCTCCATTTTTTCTCGCTACTTAATAAAAATCGATGTTGACTGAATCGATCTTTTTGGTATTAATATGTTATGAAATCGATTTGTTGAATTACAATTCGATTCGACGCGATGAATCGATTTTCTTCTAACAATCCAGCATCCCTAGGCCAAATAGAGCTCTATTTAATTTTGAGATATTATTTTTTTTTTAATTGTATTTGTCATTGCCCAGGGTTCTCCCCTTTTTAACTTGCCCCCCCCTCCAAAGACACCCCCCTGTGCAGCTGCAGCCGACTTATCCCCAACTGTATCGCAATTTTCGAGGGCGAAGGGAAACTGCAGAAAACCTTGCCGATACAGCCGGTACCTACCTAATTTCCCTGGGTAGCAATGCGAGCATATGCTCAAGCACAGCTACCAGAGGCGCTTAAGAAAGGTACCTCCTCAGCTATAATGCAATGAGCTAGCTAGTGCACGGCTAGGGGGCCACCATCCGCACGATGAGAACCGTCCACGGGAGGCACCCGAGCCGTACACCGACCGTTCAGGCATCACAGCGAGGTCTGGACATGATTTTTATAAAGGTGGAGTCCAAACCGCCCGGGATTACAGTGGAAACACGTGAAAAAAATCTCAATTTTTTATTGGTGTTTTGGTCGGGATTCGAACCCGGGACCCACGGCGTACGAACCCGAGTTCTTATCCACTAGACCAACCGCTCTCCCATAATTTTAAGATATTATTACTTTTTATCACAATATTCTTATATTCTTGATTAATGAAAAATTTAATATATGTATTAAAATCGAACATATTTTTATCTTAAAAATTGAACGAATATGAAGTTGAAATGAAAATAATATTTATATTATTATTTACAAAATTTGTAATATTAATTATACCATATTCGATTATGATAGTATTTAACCCATCAGCAGGCGCGCTACGTACACTTTAAACATTGGGCGCGCGATGAGAGATTTTCTCACATGTATAGCTTCAAGTGCTTAATTTGATAAATAAGAACTTGAAAACAATTTCGCTACAGTGATTGTGGCTATTAAACATTTTTATTAAAAAAAAACCATAAATACAACGATAATTAACACTAAAAACCAAAAAATAATAATTAAAAAAATTCAAAAACAAAAATACAAAAAATTTTTTTACCTCTTCTATCATACAGAAGAATAATTCTGATAAAGATAGAAAAAATTTCAAATGCTTATGCCATTTGAAATTTTCGAGTAATCATCGTTTTAATATAAGTGTGAGAAAAAGTCTCATAGCGCGCCTGCTGACGGGTTAATAATATTTTCATGGGTCTGCGAGCCTGGGTAGGTACAAAAATTCATCTTCGTCTTCCTAGACATAGTCAGTCAGAATAATAATACTATTTTGGTTCTCGCAATTTATGCACATCTAGAGCGTAACTCGTATGTGAGAAATGCCTCAACGCTCTGCGCCGCGTGGTGGCCGGAGCAAGAAGCTTTAACGTGGGTACTCGAATAAACGGACCGAAATAACATCCAGCGCAAAAGAAATAGTCTTGCCAAGACGCTCGCCTGGAGTCTGGCCGGGATGTCTTGCCGGGATCTCGCATAGTCCCGTATGCAAGATTTTTCCGATTGGTTTCGAGAGTCTCACCGAGACTCTTTCCAAGACTATTCGAAATTCTTTTCGAGAGTCTCGCCAAGACTCTTTCCGAGATTTTCGGAAACTTTTTTCGAGAGCCTTGTCGAGACTCTTTCCAAGGCCATCCGATAGTATATTTGAGATTCTCGCCGAGACTCTTTTCAAGACTTATGAATTACTCACGAATCTCGCCGAAACTCTTTCCAAGACTTTTTCAAATTCTATTTCGAGAATTCCGCCGGGGCTCTTTCCGAGATTCTCCTAAATTCTTTAGGAGAGTCCGCCCGATTTCTATATAGTCTCGTCGGGATTTCGACTCAAGACTCAATAACTCAATATTATCAAATCACAGGCTATGGTCTGCTGCTCCCAAAGACCAAAGACGTTGCAACCATTGCACTTTGTCTTGCCTAAGGCCTAAGGCTTTGGAATGATTAAAAAAAAATTTTCACATCCAATGTCATTCATTATTACCATCAATAAATGTAAAGAGAAAAAAAAAGTTTCAAAAAATCTTGGAAACAGACTCCCAAATTTAAAAAATTCGAATAAACGATCCTAGTAGATTTAAGTAGAACTTTTTTCTGGGTGTGAAATAAAAAAGAATAAAAGAATGGCATAAACATATATTACAGTGATTATATCACGAAATAATATACAATTTCAATAACGTTATGAAGAAATTTTTTCCGCACGAGCGGACAGAAGGGAAAAAACTCATTTCGTCGTGAACTCATAAGAAAAATGGCATATTCTATAAATAAAAGGTGAATCAACTTTTTATTTTAGAGCACGAGAAGATAGAGAAAAAAGTGTGATTATTGTAGAATGATAACACTGGAGAAAAATGTATTATAGTCTGAATATATATACATGATTCTTTCAAAGCTCATAGCTCGAGGATATAAATATTTGCGTTGGTCATAGATGTCCCCGAAATGGTTTAATAGGATCGCCCATTCTGCAGCAACGACCTCGTTCTCATCTTGTAATTACGTCAAGGTTTTGTACTAACGGATAGTTTATAAAGAGATCATGGCAACGTTGTATTCGAATGAATGCGTAAAATTATAGAAAAAATAGTAGAAAAAATTTTAGCTCCGACCATCGATGCATCGCCCTTTCATAGAGTTGTATAAATTCTATCGAACGAAACTATACCCACGAGGTAAAATGGCTACATCAAGTGTCCATGATTCCAGTATTAAATAACAAATTCGCACAGGTTTTTCGACGGTCTAAAAATAATTACTCTTCAAATAATAATTAACCTCGAGCTCAATGATTATCGACCGATTAATTATTACGACTACGATGTTCGATTATTGTATTCACTATTACATATAAAATGTAATAAATCCCTTAACAGCGCATCACGAATTCTCTCACTTCAATTTAGTATAATTGCCCTTGATAACTGTTGATTAAAATTATTCAAGTCCCAATAACTCAATTTTTAATTGGCATTTTTGCAAAAGTTGCAATCACTATAAATGTTATTGCATTTTAATAATGTATCGTGGGAGAGCGGTTGGTCTAGTGGATGAAGGCTCGGGCTCGCACGCCGTGGGTCCCGGGTTCGAATCCCGACCAAAAACACCAATGAAAAATTGAGATTTTTTTCACGTGTTTCCACTGTAATCCCGGGTGGTTTGGACTCCACCTTTATAAAAATCATGTCCAGACCTCGCTGTGATGTTTGAGCGGTCGGTGTACGGCTCCGGGTGCCTCCCGTGGACGGTTCTCATCGTGCGGATGGTGGCCCCCAAGCCGTGTACTGGCTAGCTCATTGCATTACAGCTGAGGAGGTACCTTTCTTAAGCGCCTCTGGTAGCTGTGCTTGAGCATGCTCGCATTGCTACCCGGGGAAATTAGGTAGGTACCGGCTGTATCGGCAAGGTTTTCTGCAGTTTCCCTTCACCCTCGGCAAATGCGATACAGTTGGGGATAAGTTGGCTGCAAAGACAGGAAGGTGTCTTTGGAAAGGGGGGAGGGGGGATAAGCTAAAAAGGGGAGAACCCTGGGCAATGGCAAATGCAATAAATAATAAATAATGTACCGTGATGATGTCTCATTGTGACAGCGGGAATTTGGGCAGTTTAGATACTAATTGACAATTTTTTACCGGTTCCTCGATGGTGAATACTCAAGAGTAACAGCAGAAAGCCTCATTGAGACTGCCTGTCCCGCGTCCTCGTGTCGATGGTACGTTACCTGATGAGTTTGTAAGACTCACCACTCTTTCATCAAATAAAAAGCATTTCACGCGTATACGGGAACCCACGTGCCAACTTAAGGGGCCAGTCCACTTTGGAGCCACGAAAAAAAGGCTATTTTCGCGATTTTTTTTTGAGGATTTTATAAAAGATATGAATATAAAAGTTGTTGGGCTTGATAAATAAAGTTTTGAAATATACACTGAGAGAAAAGACCATGGTATATTCCCACAAACTAACATAGTAAAATGTGTTATAGTAAAATTAACTATAATGTATTGACAGAAATATCATATTATAGTTAACTTAACTATAATTGAAATGTTCATTTGAACATACGATCTGAATGGTGTATATAACAATATCTTAGATAAAAAGTACTATTAGTCGTGGTAAAAAGTTTAACAATACAAAATATGGTAAATACAAAACTACGAACATGTTGCCATATAGACAAAAATATGATCAACAGTAGCATATTTTCATTCCGATCGGACCATCGCAATTTTAATCACCATTACACTATTTACATAGTAATTATTAATTTCCGGTGAGTAAATCTCACTAAAATACTTTACGACAGTAACTATCAACGAAACATTACGACCAATTTTATTTTTTAGCTAGAATAGCTATTTTTTACAGTTACAGTAACCATCTTAGTTGCTAATGGCCAGTAACCATACTAGTTACAGTAACAGTATGGCCCTGATAAGCATGTACCATTTTCTTTCATTAATTTACAAAATATCAGCTTAGCAGGTTGGATAAGTGCCAAACTCACAATGCGATGATCTTGAATTCGATTTCACCCAACGGACTTAATTTTTTTTTTTATAATTGCTTGCATTCATGAATCCGTTTCTCCTTCTAAATAGACATGTAGCAAAATAATTTTTGTAATAATATCTAGAATTAATTATCCACGTGTCTATCTAAAAAAAAAAAAAATTATTTATGCATGCGAAATTAATAAAAAGAAAAGTCCGCTCGGCGGGATTGAATTCAAAAACATTGAATTGCTACTCCATGACAGCACTTGATCCAGCCTGCTAAGTAGATATTTCATCAACTATCGAAAGAAAATGGTACATGCATATCAGGGCCGTATGGTTGTTGTAACTTGAATGGTTACTGGCCACTACCAACTACTATGGTTACTATAACTGGTATAACTATTGGCCACTAGCAACCAGGATGGTCGCTAACTGTAAAAAAAGTCATTCTTGCTAGTAATTCGATGACTTCGTCACTGAATTTTAGGAACTTTGGATTTTTTGTATTGATAACTCAAGTTATTATGGTTCCACCAACGAATGAAAATTCTGACTCTAGATTAGGATTCAATGATCTTGAGAACGATGAGATACACGTTTCTACTGCAATCCACTTTTTTCAATCAGAGTGCACTAACATATAGCTTATAGATGAAATTTAATTTCAAAGAACCCCGTAATAGTCGATAGTTTAGTGGTTAGAGTCCCGAATTAGGTAGGTAGGCATTAGGTAGGAAATCCGTAGGGAGGCAGTTCGATCCCGACCCACAGAACAAATCTGTAAATATATATAATGTGAATATAAATGTTTTTCTTTTTTATCGCAAATCGCGTCTGGTCTTTTAGAATGATCGGACTTTGAAAACCGATGTAATTTTGCTTTAATAAAGTAAGGGGAAATTAAATTAATTAAATTAAAACAATTTCGGCATAGGATGATTCCCGTCCCTATATGGTTTCTTGTATTTCACTATATCGACATTGGCATACATAACATCAGGAAAGTTATTAATGGTATCTTGTATAGTACGTCTGACTATACCTATAATTGGGTGATTTGTCTTTGATAGTGAAAAGATCTACATATTTTGTGCGACATACTAGTATCCACCAGTAGCAGATACTTAACTTTATATGTAAAAATGTCATTGTTGCAATTAACATGTGCTCTTAATATATTCGGTTATTGAAATATAGTAAATAAAACTATATTTTGGTGGATTACAGTAACTATAAAATATTTCTGTCACCTCAGGGAAACATACTGCATAGTTGAAATATAGTCAGAAATACTATATTTTTTTCTCAGTGTTCCTTCGAAAAGAAGGCGTTGAAAAATCTACTTTGTTATTCGAAAAGAAAAAGAGATGATTGGTTGAAAAAATAGACAAATCCCAAAGAGGAGGTTCAGTAGTCGCCAATCACAGAAGAGATGCAGTCTTAATTCGCCAGATGGAAAAACTGACCAGAAATACAAAAAATGAAAATATGTTCAGGCTTAAAACGCAGGTGTACTCTATAATAAAATTATATTATTGGCAGCTGGCAAACATACTTGGAAAATTTCCTTACACGAGGGAAACTCCGAGATTAAGGAACTAAAATTCGAACGTGTCTGTTACCACGGTCACAAGGATTAAAAAATCCAAAAAATTGTCCATTCGGCACGGTAGCGCATTACAGAAATAAAACATAAGTTCACCGTATGGACGAAGAAACAAAAAAGCAATAGTTTAGACGGAATACTTGCCAGCTTGGTAGAAGAAGGGTTTATAGCCTTCGTTTATGGCGGTCAGGTACGAAAGAATTCGTCGCGTCTGACAGTCCATCGAGTGAAATGCAAATACAATCAAATAATAAAGAGAGATGGTGAGACATTAAAATAAACTACAATTTACCATACTAGATGCTGCTTGGTACGCAACACTGCCTTAATATAAAACCTACACGCAAACGTATTGTACAAGTAGCCCGTTTACGTCTATGCTTTTGGACCTTTCTGTAAAGGATTAAAGTAGAAATGGGGAAAAAACTGATGCATAGATACCAGGAAAAGTCCCAGACTAGCCTAGACGATGATGGAGAACAGAAGCGAAGCGAAAACAGAGAGAGAGAGAGAGAGAGAGAGAGAGAGAGAGAGAGAGTGAGAGAATGCTCATGCGCTATCCTCTTTGGGAGTCGTGAGATTACTTCAGGTTCGCTGGATCCAATGCTGAAGGCTTTGGTTGCTCCGGCATGCTACACTTTTACAAAACACACGTGTGCGTTTATATATCCACATTTATATATTTCAACGTCAAACAACCCCGTCGAGTTCTCTGTTTGAAATATCGTGCGGATTAGGGTCTTTCACTGGTTTATCTCTCGAAACTATCGTACAAGTAGGTAACACCGGTATTAGTCAGCCGAATAGGCAGGTAATATCTAAATACCTACTTACACGAAAAAGTCCCAAGCTTCAGCTCGATGACAACGTCGAGATTTTACATGCACAGATTAAAAAGGAAACGCATACTTTTATCCAAATAACAGTTTGCTTGAAACAAAAAATAATTGGAACGTTTTTACAATCGATCACGTCTCTTTTGAAAACCAGTTTTTGTTTATAATACATTGAATTAACGATTCTGAAAAATATTACGATCGAAAGTGTACAAAATAATTACCCTCAAAATTTAGAATATGTTTTTTTACAAACTCAGAAAGTGCTTTATTTCATAGATATGTATGATTACTTTTTATGCTTGTTGCTCATTGAATATTTCGATATTCTTATATGCACATCAATTACTTCATAAAATGCATCGTAAATTATATGACACGGAAGTGTACTGGGCGTGGGAGCGTTTTTATCGCTGGAAGAAAAAGTCAGTCGCCACTTTGACAATTCTCCTTGGCAGGTATATCGTCGACAGCAAATTGTGTGTAACGAGATTTCAATATTGCGGAGGTTCTCATACCGATAGTATATAAACGCCGTTACGTGTGTAGGGCCAAAGGTCGATGCGGGTCGTAGGGGTGGGGAAATAAATGGAAAATAAAAGGAATGAGAAGAATCAAAGAATACGCGAACGACGTTTCGGTATATTGGGGGAAACAATTTAACTAATGGAAGGGCCTTTGGAATTCCCGATAGACTTCTTCTCTCCATCGGGTTCCCCATTCTACAAAATTCTTTATCTAACTCGGTCTCTCGTCCCTCTCGTTCTTTCAGGTATACGATGTAATCCACACGATCGTTCTATCTGTCCCCTTTTTTCCTTTCTTAGCTCTGCTTTTTTCGTGTTTATTTTTTTCTTTCTCTCGATTTTTTTACTTTCCCATTGTCGAAGAATTCGCAACGTATCCACTTCGCTTTAATGGTAAACTCCGAATATACACGGTATCTTTTGCATGGTACAAAGTAGCTTTGCTCTGTGCGTATTTTCCGGGAGTTCTCTGACGCGATTCTCGATTCGCAAAGAAGAGCATAATCTTACCGCCAGCATATTATCTCGACGTATAATCTCCGGACCTTTTACCATGCATGCACAAACAATGCACATCGAACAAAGATATGACAGAACGAAAATGTTATAGCGGCAAATCGAGTAACAATCATATTAGAGTATACAAAGGTATTACCGAGAAGGAAACGAGAGAAGAAAGGAAAGTTAGGCTTGGAACGAGGGGCTTGCGAACCGGCGTCGTTCTCGTTGACGGGACAAAAAGGGACGCGTCGACGCCACGCTGAATAGTGCTCCGAGGGCATAATGCATCATTACGAGGTGGGTTAGGTGACTGCGTGACAAATGTCTGACGGGGTTGAAAATGGATTCCCGTTATGGGTTTTTGCCTCGAGCCTGTTTCGTACCGTACGCCCAATTTTTTTTTTCTTCTGTGGACAACAGTTTTTTTTTTATTACTGCAATCTTTGGTCACTCGGGGAATTCTTTGCCAGAATGAATATCCAATCCTGCTCGCTCAATTTTAAATAGTTAAATTTCACACTAATATTTATCTGGGGGATTGGAGGGTACAAACAACTGCCATTAGAAAAAAATTAAGTTTAGAGCTTCATATATCGGCCCCTCTTGCCTTGGACGTTCAACACTATCTTTTTAATACTTGGCGTCAAGACGCTGCCGCGTCTCTAGATAACAATGTTTCCCATATTTTTTAGTACACAATGTATACTTTTTATCGCTATATCTTCGAAACTGAACATCCAAAATCCTAGTTATTCATTTCTACAAACATCGTTATATGTTCGTCTGTGGCTGATTTTTTTTTTTTTTTAATCTGTACAAAAATTTTTGAGTTATCGCGACAATTGTGGAATTTCCAATATTTTTCCCGTAAGAAACGCATGCAAAACTGCAGAATTTTTAATGTAAAATATCTCAAAACCAGAACTGTGAATCCTTTTAAAATTTAGCAAGTAATCAGATAGCAGCATCCTAGAAATTGCTTCCGAATTTTAACAAATTTTATAAAAAAACGCGTTGGCGAAACAACGATCTTAGAACGTAGGTATTTATACAACTTTTTTGCAATCACATTCACTTACTTCGCCTGTGACATTGTGCTCGGAGCATTATCCAGAGAATTGTTACAGTCAAGATTATTCTGTGTATCGCATTTTTCGAAAAAACCGGAAGGAATAATAAACAATCGCGAGTTTTTAAAAAGTGGACAACGCGATAGAATGTATTGGGCACAGACTGCCCATGAAGTAAGACAAAAATAATACAAACTATTGTATATAGCAGTACCGTTCGAACAAGAGAAGGTGGGACGGTGCGGGGCTATACGTGTGTATCTAATCGAATGAGTGTACGACGATTTCACAGTCTATCGTGATGTCTATACACGCTTCTACCATAGATACAGCCAACGTTAGAAACGTCTTTTGTACCTTAAATGTACAAAAACGAGTGACAAACAACTTTGCAGAACGGTCAGCCATCAATGACACAAAGAGTGAACGAAAAAAATAAAATTACCAATTTCGAAAGAGGGAAACAGTAATTTTTGTTGTACGGGACTGCGGA
Source organism: Rhimphoctona megacephalus (assembly GCA_963989365.1). Classification (NCBI taxonomy): domain Eukaryota; kingdom Metazoa; phylum Arthropoda; class Insecta; order Hymenoptera; family Ichneumonidae; genus Rhimphoctona; species Rhimphoctona megacephalus. The sequence goes on from OZ022415.1 coordinate 23,187,674, forward strand.
GAAAGAAAAATAAACTCTACTGAACTTGATATTAAAAAATATCAGCGAGAGAAATTCATACAGACCCATGTAAGGTTCAATTGTTTATCTGATGTAATGTGGTGTTCAAGGGTAAATATATGCATCTCGGGATATGCATTAAGCGTGTCCGTGCTGTCATACATCCAGAAAAAACATCTAGTTGATTCAACTAAGATTTAATTAAATCAAATAAATTTTTTTCCTTGTCTCACGGCCAAATGGAGATCTATTTAACGGGGTCGTCCCATGTGACAGCTATTTTTTTTCGCTTTTTTGAGAATTTTTTTTGATGAACCATTAAAACACACGATCTTTACATTTTTACCACACATTTATTAACATTTTTACAGTCCCTCAAAATTTTATCAAACAAAAATAACGAGCTGAATCCACTTTACACCGTTTGGAAGACACTCATGTGTTGGTTGACGGCTGCCATGATTCCGGAGGTTTTGCTCATCTAAAATAAAAAAATCAAACGGCATTTTTATTTGTAGACCTGAGGCTATCGTTGGAACTAGAATACAGTAAAAATATCGAAAATTGAATTTTTGGCACGGTTTTAAAAGTCTAAAAAAACGATGAAACTTGGAACTTAACATTTAAAACCGTGCCAAAAATTAAATTTTCGATATTTTTACTTTATTCTAGTTCCAGCGATAGTTTCAGGTCTACAAATTGAAATGCCGTTTGATTTTTTGATTTTAGATGAGCAAAACCTCCGGAATCATGGCAACCGTCAACCAACGCATGAGTGTCTTCCAAACGGTGTAAAGTTGATTCAGCTCGTTATTTTTGTTTGATAAAATTCTGAGGGACTGTAAAAATGTTAATAAATGTGTGGTAAAAATTCAAAGATAGTGTGGTTTAATGGTTCATCAAAAAAAATTCCCAAAAAAAGCGAAAAAAATAGCTGTCACATGGGATGACCCCGTTAACTTTAAGAAATTATTATTCTTTTTCACACTATTTTTATCTTAAAAATTAAACGAATATGAAGTTGAAATAAAAATAATATTTATATATATTATTATTTATAATATTTATAATATTATTTATACCATATTCAATTATAATATTATGTAATAATATTTTTATGGGTCTGCTACGATCCTGGGTAGGTACAAAAATATTTACGTTCGACATCTTAGATATAGTCAGTCAAAATAATAAAACTACTTTGGTTCTCGCGATTTATGCACATCCAGAGCGCAATTCGTACGTGAGAAATGTCTCGACGTTCTGCGCCATGTGGTGGCTCGAGTGAGAAGCTTTATCGTGGGTACTCGAATAAACGGACCCAAATAGCGTTATCTGTAAATACAGCTTTATAACTGAAGCGAATAGAAATTATGTTAATTCAAATTATAAAAATTCGAATAAACGATCTTAATATTTCTAAATAGAACTTTTTTCTGGGTGTACTACGAACTACTTACATGGTTCATAGAAAAAATAAAGATTGTGGTGGTTGGTGAGTGAAATTGTGTGCAAATGGGCCTAATATACGAATGACAAAACAAGGTGGAATGTTGCCGAAGATTTTAGGGTCGAAGTTAAAAGGTTCCTAGGAATGCGTGGTGCTTTGAAAACTATTATGCTTTTCCGCCTGTAATATGGATATAAGTATGTCTTTATACGTGTGATGTGTCGAGGTTGGTGTGCGTGTATGTGCGATTGTGTCGTAGTATGTAAACGGGTGTGCACACTCGGCAAAAGTCTATACCCGGAGTTGGTTGCGACATACACGGGACAGTTCAATATTGCGAGAAGGGGTTGCTAGCCTAGTCGGTCGCCTCAGAGAAATGGGGATCGCTCTTAATGCATTTGCCGAGCTATAGCCGTTGTTACTTGTGTATGTGTATACGTATCGCAGTTATAGATATACTTGGAGATATGGCAGACTATAGAAGCGTTGCTGCTACGATACGCTACTCTGCTTTACGGTATACGCATCACCAGCCACCCTTCTCGCAAGCTCAGCATTCCCACTCTTCTTTTCTCTACTCTAAACCACCCCCGCCTCTCATCCAGTATCCCGAGCGATATGTAGCTTATATTATCTATCTCACTCCTTTTGGCCCTTTTGTTAGTTTTTAGTATCGTTTTCCCTCTCTCTCTCTCTCTCTCTCTCTCTCTCTCTCTCTCTCTCTCTCTCTCTCTCTCTCTCTCTCTCTCTCTCTCTCTCTCTCTCTCTCTCTCTCTCTCTCTCTCTCTCTCTCTCTCTCTCTCTCTCTCCCCCCCTCCCTCCCTCCCTCTCCCCCCCCTCTCTCCCCTCCCCCTCCTCCCCCCCCCCCCTCTCTCTCTCTCTCTCTCTCTCTCTCTCTCTCTCTCTCTCTCTCTCTCTCTCTCTCTCTCTCTCTCTCTCTCTCTCTCTCTCTCTCACTCTTCCCCCCTCTCCCTCCCCCCTCTCCCCCCTCTCCCTCTCCCTCTCCCTCTCCCCCCTCCCTCCCCCTCTCTCTCTCTCTCTCTTTCTCTCTCTCCCTCTCTCCCCCTCTCTCTCTCATCCTCTTTCCTTTGCACGAGAATATAATAATGACTAAAAACTGAAGATCCCGATCTCTCCTTTCCACTTGCGCGACTTTAATCTCTTAACGGAGACCGAAACGTCCCGAAAAATACATCAGTCGTATTATATTCTCAGAGGAGGCTCGAGTGAAAGGTCGTTTTTCCGTCGAGATTACAATTACGTTGGATCAAAGCTACTGTCATATTTTCTCGATTAAGATAGTGGCCTCGTCGGGATTGTCCAATTTCCACAATGTCATGTCGATACCAATGTGTAATGTAAAGTTTGGACTCGATACAGCAATCCATTTTTTAATGATATAGCATCATTTTTCTTGGTCGGGGATAAATCTCTTGCGAATATTCAGTAGAAATCTCGACCAACACGAGCAGGTTATTTCAACTATATCTTAATATTTATGACTTGGAATAAAAATAATGATCACGGGCAGTTTAAAAATGTCCAAACGTTTCTACGCTTTTCAAGCCAATTCATATTATTTTATCTTTCATTTAACGATTCCCTCTTCGCGCAAATATTTCAATATTATTAAAGTTGAAGTTACTGTATTAATCTTCGTGTGCATAAAACTCGTAGTTTAATGTGCTGACGTTTATGAGAAATAACGAGGGGATATCGAAGCCCGTTACAATCGTACCTGTGAACGTCTAAAATTGCGTTCTCGGTCCAATTAATATTTGGTAATTAGCAGGAGTGTCTCCCGCTCTAAGGAAGGAAATGACATCTGTCTCATTTATCATGATTCAAGTATTATCCTTCACCATAAAGTATATAAATGTGTATATGGATATTTATGAGCGTAGGTCGTAATCAGTTGTATGAAATAAGGATGAAGCGAGAATGAAAAAAGGCTCCGATGAACGTGAAACAAATTGAGTAATGGTGTGATTCGATATCGTGCGTTAACGTCCGACTTGTGCCATTTCGAGACTGCTCGTTCGCGAGCACTTAGGAAAATCGATATACCCCCGGCTCACTTGATCCGCCAGCAGCAGCGACGTAGCGTTGGGTGCTACTGGTGTACTCTTGTTGCTGCTGCTTCTGCTGCTGCCAGGCCATATCTTGATTAAAATCAGTGCCAGCACTCGTCTCGCTTTTTCGCCCTTTCACCATATCCCACGTACTTTACTCTCAACACCCAAACCCTTCTCTCGCAGCCCTTGTCTTCCTTTCGGTCTTTACTATCCAGCTCCTTCGCATCAGCTCTTCTGTATCTTTAACACCTCTTTTTCACACCTATTGGATGCGAGATCTCACGCCCATCTCGCCTTTCTTCGTCTTCTTCTCCTTGTCTTCGCCTTCTTCTTATATATTCTTTTTTACTTTTATTATCCCGCATCGCTCTTCTTTATCGCAGCCTTGGTCTTCGTCGATGAATCCAGTTAGTCTCGTTACTGTCCGAGATATTTCCCCTCCTAAACTAGAGAGGCGAGTTTCTCCTTCGTTTTAAGCTGTACCCTCTCCTTCCTCTCTTTTTTGCCCTTCATATATCGCACTGCTGTCATTTCCGGCAGTTTACCTCCGCCCTTCTTGGCAGCCGAAGCTGAGAACCCTCTTCAACGATTGAGCTTTCTCGCTCCCTGCTTTGCCTCCACAACTTTCTCCCTTTATTAATTCTGACGCAAATGCAAACAAGTCAAATATATGGCTGCTTCATATTAAAATTTTAAAGACCAAGTTGGCGATGCTTATACTCTATTAGATATAAATAATAATAATAACCCAACAGATTACAGTTGAATTGCTTTTCAGGCAGGGTGCAAATATTTGTATATGGTTTTTCTATTTATTTACGCATAAAAATATTGTTTTAGCCCAATTCGCAGTTTCTCATTAAATTAGTTCGAAAACTATTTTCATCCTCGCAATAATTCGTAAATATCAGAAAAAAAAACAATTCTGAGACGGTGACGTATCAAAATCCATGATTTCGAATGATACTGAATAATTAATTTTACTGTTTACTCGCAACGGTATAATATACAATATGTTTCGTGGTACGAATACTCGATGAGATTGAGCAAGTTTATTTTGGCTATTCGCTAGGGACGAATCTCGTCATTGCCCTTCCACGCGTGAAGTTCACTCACTGTTGTGTGGTTACAGAGCAAGAGTGTCATAGAGAATGATAGAAGAATGCTCCCAAAAGATGTGACGGTGATGCTACGAGTCCTACGAGATCGTACGTAGCCCATGAAAATTGAATATCTCGCCCTCTGACTACCGGTTATTTGTCTCGATCAAATGTTGACCACCGGTCTTCTTCGCTCCCTTTACGATTTCCCCTCATTCGACAGTCATATACACCACTTACGATACTGCAGTAAATGCTTGAAACTTCTCTTTAAATGAAAATGGTGCGCTCTTACTTTTGGATTTTTCGACGATTTTGTAACGATCAATCCACGTACATTATGCATGAAGTATTAGCGAAACAAAGTTCGTAAGAGTGCTACTCCTAGCCGCACAAAAGCCACAGCAATTGGGTTATTCTAAAAGCGACCAATTTCTATAGAATTTGATAAACTTTTTTCAGTCGTTCAACTACTTTTTTTTTATGCAGCCTTTTGTCACGAAAACAAAAAGTGCGAGCGAGATATGCGAGGCAGATATAGAAAGAGCAAACAGTATGAGAGCGCGATCTGCAGGCGAGACATGACCTTGTTGAGGTTTTACTCACAGAAATAATTTATTCGCATTACGCCTTGGGGAAAAGGAGCAAGGACGCGACATGATGCCCAAGCGATATTTATCTTGTGCGAAGTGGGAGTAGCCACAGTTTTGCGTTCTGGCGTTCTTCAATGATTTAAGGCGAGCAACCACTTTAGGAGACCGAAAATTAGATCATTTTTTGGATTTTTTTTTATTGTGAAAAAAAAACGGAAATTTCCGCAACTCTGACAATAATTTATTCATATTTTCATACATCTCTGGTAATTTTTTCAAGTTATTTCATGCATTAATTGAAGTGTAATCCGCTGTGTCCCTTGGCGTGTCCTCGTCGTCGTTGTCGATTTGCGGGAATTGTGCAGCTCGCAATTCGCATCTGAAATAGTCCAACAAAATTTATACATTTTTTAGATGTTTTTTAAGAACATGAACCTAAATTTTGAAAAAAAAAATTGAGAATTGAATGTTAGAACGTGTTTGAACAAAAATGATCGATTTTTAGCATTTTTTCCCGGCATTTTGCAATAATAAATATGTTTTAAACAATCTAATCTTTCCAACTTTGGGTTCATGTTTTAATAAATTATATTATGTAAACGTGTTCCAAATTTGAAGACGATCCATCAATTAGTTTTTGAGTTATGATTCCCGCAAATTGAAAAAATGTCGTTTCGAGAAAAACACGTTTAACAGGAAAAACCAGTTTAGGAGGCCGAAATTTTGGTGTTTTTCATGAATTTTTTTAACAGGGAAGGAATAATCAGAATTTGTTTAAACTTGGAGGATATTTTATTCATGTTGTGAAGTACACTTTGTAATTTTTTCAAGTCATTTCCGCCGGAAATAGTGGAGTTAGAAGCTGCTGTCCATGGACGATCGCCATCCGAGTTTTTTGCTGGTAGGCATTCCTGAAGTCACAATTTTTATCTGTAATCATTACAATTTTCTTTTTTCGATAACAACATATTTCCTAAGAATATGAACCTAATTGTGATAAAAAAAATTGAATATTGCATGTTTTTGAGGTGTTTGAACACAATGTCATGTTTTTATGCCATGTTTTTTCACCTTTTTTGCATAAAAAAAAATATTTTTTATAATAATATCATCCCAGAGTTAGGTTCATATAGATTGTAATTGAATAAAGAATATTCAGACAAATTTTCAGACCGATTTGTCAATAACTTTTTGAGCTAGAATGCCCACTAGTTGAAAAAAAGTCGTCCATGGACAGCAGCTTCTAACTCCACTATTTCCAGCGGAAATGACTTGAAAAAATTACAAATTGTACTTCAAAACATGAATAAAATATCCTCCAAGTTTAAACAAATTCTGAATATTCCTTCCCTGTTAAAAAAAATTCACGAAAAATACTAAAATTTCGGCCTCCTAAACTAGTTTCTCCCGTTAAAGTTTGAGCGCGCTTGCAAGTCGAGCGGAGAGTCTTTACCGTTTATATACATACCGTTAGAAGGAATCCGAATATCGTTTTGAAATTTTCAGGGTGTATTCTTAAGATATTTTGCTAACGATTTATGAAATAAGAAAAAATTGATTTTTAGAAGCATCTAAAGTGGTTGCTCGTCTTAATAAAAGTAACAACTATATGACGAAACGTGATTCTTCGTAAAGCCTCGTGTAAGAATTCTTATTTAGAATCCGGTCTTGTGCATGGTATGAATAACAAAAAGACTGGAGAAAAACGACGAAAAAGATAGAAACATAATAGCGATAAGAGCGAAATACTGCAGGGAGGAAAAAAAAGGGAAGGAGAGAATAACTCGCGATGAAAGTGAGCGCACACGCTGCTTTCGTCGATGGAAATCGTCCCCGCCTGTTCGTTTTACCAGCGTTAATTCGTCCCGGTGATTATGGATCCATTAGCGTGGCAGGCAACAAATAGCACGGTACAATCCAATAACCGTCCACCGGCTACATAATATATAGAAGGGACTGTACTGTGTTAGCGAGGGGTGGATTCTTCGAGTCTCCCACACAACGCCATCGCATCCCCGTTGCTCGTGTCCTCTCTATGCCACTATACCGTTCCCCTTTATACACTTTAACTGCCGCTCGCGTTGCTGCAACGGTGAGATATAGAATTTTGTGCCATGAATTCACCAGCTCTGCTTTCACTTTACCATCGTATACAATCATGTCCACATATACTTATTCGTAAACGTGCTGTAGAGTAGAAATCGAAGAGCGGAGAGGGTGGAATCGTCGTTGGTGGTGATACGTGCGTGTGAAGTCTGCCGGTTAAAACTCACGACAACCCCAAATCGCGACGATCTGGGGTATTATATATAGTGATCATCGCATTCATCGTCACATCTCTGTAATGTCCTGCGAAGAAGGGAATAACGAGAGAGAGAGAGAGAGGGGGGGGGGGGGTGCAAAGAGAGGGAGAATGGGAAAAAGGGATGGGTCTGGTGTGTCGGTGATCGAGGAATGATCAGCGATGATCGAGGGGTGGGATGAACACGTTTGACGCAATCCAAAAAGGGTGCGATGAGCTAAGAAGTCTGCTGGAGCGTAGTCACGCGCACATCCGCTTCAATTCTCCCGGTATAAATAAAGCGATTCAACCAACTTTATATATATAATAATCTGTATAACGTTCGATAACGATCTGATCTATAAGATCGCTCCAGAAAATCAACAAATTTTGATTGCCAACTGTTGGGTACAATTGCAACATTAATTCTTTCACAATTCACTTTATCGTTGACAAATTTTGGATATCACGGTTTTCCGAAATTTCAAGCTCGTAGGAATATAGAAATCTGAAGTATCTACTTTGACATATATACTGTTGAAAAATATATGAAATTTACAATACTTTTACAATACAACGGTAAATGAAATTTACAAACTGGGTGTATGAAATGAAAATGATTACACTCGTATGCCAAAATTGAAATATGAACATAAATTTTGGTTACTGATATGGAATTTAAGATACATAACATTGAATATTCATATGAAATCTGAAAATTTTGTGGACATGCATTGAAATAAATCATATGTTTGATTGATAATTAATACAAATGTATATGAATTCATCTACTATCAACAATGTATTAAAATTACAGTATGATCTTCACTTTTCTTGACAGTTGACTGAAAAATAAGATACACATGAATGTTAATAATACGATACATGTTATTTCCCATCATAACTCTATCTCTTAAAAATACGGTATAAAAATGGGAATGAAAATTAATATACCCTGCAGTAAAAAAAAAATCCGTGCATTAAAATTCATTTACCTATGTATTAATTATAAGAATCTCAATATTAAAATTAATACACAAGTGTAGGAAATTCGTAATGCTTTGTGGGCACCGTGCTTCGTGCTCTGGCCACCGCGTGGCGCGGAGCGTCGACTTTCTCATAGGAGGCACGTGCTTCGGATGAGGATATATACAAGTCGCTCGAATCTAAGAAAATTGTGTAAAACATGAAAACGGTAAACACCAAACTTAACACAAGATGTTGAGATTATAATAAAAAATTTTACGGCGACAATTGCTCAATTTGATTGCCACGGCATCAAGTGGTGATATGTCACTCTAACTAATTTCTTGAGATGTCTGCATGATTTCGACCTTCAACTTTAAAAAATCGAACATAATAGTACGCCAATTAATGTATTTCCCTTAAAAACTCATAGTAGCTGAATTTATTTAATATTCATTCGTATATTAATATTCAAAAAGGATCACCAAATTTTATGATACATCTCTAGAAAATATCGTAGACATATGTAATACGAAAACGTTATACGGTGCCTGAAATTTAGTAATCTTGAATCTGAAAATTACTATGCTGGTAACATGAACTTTAATATACCTGTATAGTAATATTAGTATATGTTTCGTGTTTTTAATATGCACAAGGTCAACATTTCTTACATGTATATGATTTTTCAAATACACAAGTATATTAATTTTACTGAACAGTGCTCGTATCATTAAAATACCGCGTCTCTCAATTTTCCTCAGCGTATCTGAATTTTCATATACGGTATCCGCATAAAAGCTTCCTATACATGTGTATTAATTTTCATACGGAAATTTTTTACAGTGTACGGATCTTATCTGAATAAAATTAATCTTGCCATTAATCCTGAGGCTTGTTATAAGGTAAAAAAATTGAAGTAAAGGATAATTTAGCCCTTATTAGGGTTGGTTTTTTCTAAATTCGAATTAAAATCCTATTCTGTCCAAAGATTACGAAAGCCTGAAAATAATTTTATGATCTTGCACATCTGAAACTATTCTTGTGTGAATATATCTACTGTTCCGAAGAAGGATACGTGAGAAAGATTAATGTAGAATTCGAAATCGTATACAAAAACGATTTCTGTCCGGTACAGAGCTGTAGGCTCATTTCTGTTGTTTATGCACTCGTTCCCTTCTTCGCGCAATAGACCAAAATTCTCCCACTTTGCAAAGTGAGGAGAGAAACGTAGAGATAATAAAAATAAAGAGAGCTGTATACGGCTTCACGCTTTATGATTCCGCGATGAGTAAACGAAATGAAATCCATGCAAATCGGGGGATAAACGTCGGGGTGGGCAGTGGTACGTAGGCATGCTTTCAGCTGTATTGCTCTCCAATACACGAACTATGGTAGCTATGATCGCCTATACACGGAGCATTTTACAGAGAATCTACTACAATTCCGCGTTTATTTGTTTTTCTATGCTTTCCAGTTTGGCATGGACAAAAATCCATGATCAAAAATGAAATCACGGTCTAATAAACAATATTTTCTAAAACAACAATGTGTTTCAATGTCAAATTTGCTATTGAAGCAAAAATTTGTAAAATTGATGTCGATAGAAGCGATCAAAAAATGTCAGACTGTTTCCTCAAAAGCATCCATTCCGTATTGTTATTCGGCTAATTAATTGCCTAATTATCATTCCGCTAACTATTAATTACGGGCTTCAATTAACATTGGCATATCTAATAAAATTGTTTATCCTAGTTTTCATTATATTAATAACAATAGCGTGGATTTTTCTGTTTATTCTCAGTGTTTATTTAATTTTAATGCCCTAGCAATTGGCTGAAAAAAACGTAAAAAGCAATTTCATTTTGTATAGAATTCCCCATTCAAAGATGTATATACATATTTATGTACAGTACGTCATCGGTAACAATACTGAGCTGGCTGAATTCGTTCGTTCCTACTGGTGCCACGAGCCGCATCACTTTTGTATCGGGGTGGCGATGCGTCCAACCTATTCCGTTGATAGAATATAATGTGTGTGTGTGTGTGCGTTTATGTATCGCCGCGAGTGTCCGTATATATGTAGATTAACACACCATATTCAGCGTCCGAGTACGGAGAGAGAGTTGAAACGCGTATATCGCTGTCTCATCCTTCTGCTGGTCCGTCCATCCGAGCATTCTACGTTATCCAGGCAAACCATCAACCAACCTGAACGTCCGTCCATGCCATCCCTTACTGGCGTGCGTTCCATTCGACCTCATCACGAACTTCTCCTCTCATATAAATATATATATGCGCATACATAGATCCAATCCATGCACATTCAGGCACACGATTTATATCGACTAGTAGCAAACAAAAGGATGTAAACATCGTCATTTTTCCTATTTCCTCGTTAGTTTGAGCCTTTCTCTTTCCCAGGCAATCTACGTCCAGATGTACACTTGAGGGCATCATATATATGGTTTTCTACGCTATTTAACGGGAGAAACCAGTTTAGGAGATCGAAATTTTGGTATTTTTCGTGAATTTTTTTTAACTGGGAAGGAATAATCAGAATTTGTTTAAACTTGGATGATATTTTATTCATGTTTTGAAGTACACTTTGTAATTTTTTCAAGCCATTTCTGCCGGAAATAGTGAAGTTAGAAGCTGCTGTCCATGGACGACTTTTTTTCAACTGGTGGGCATTCTAGCTGAAAAAGTTATTGACCAATCGTTCTGAAAATTTGTGTGAATATTCTTTATTCAATTATAATCTGTATGAACCTAACTCTGGGATGATATTATTATTAAAAATATTTTTTTTAATGCAAAAAAGGTGAAAAAACATGGTATAAAAACATGACATTGTGTTCAAACACCTCAAAAACATGCAATTTTCAACTTTTTTTATCACAATTAGGTTCATATTCTTAGGAAATATGTTGTTAACGAAAAAAGAAAATTGTAATGATTACAGATAAAAATTGTGACTTCAGGAATGCCCACCAGCAAAAAACTCGGATGGCGATCGCCCATGGACAGCAGCTTCTAACTCCACTATTTCCGGCGGAAATGACTTGAAAAAATTACAAAGTGAACTTCAAAACATGAATAAAATATCCTCCAAGTTTAAACAAATTCTGATTATTCCGTCCCTGTTAAAAAAATTCACGAAAAACACCAAAATTTCGGCCTCCTAAACTGGTTTCTCCCGTTAAAACGTCGTTTTATCGGATATTAGGAAATTTGAGGTTTTTTAGGATCGTAAAAGGATTTTAAAACGTCGTTTTTAGGAAAAAAATCAATTAAAAATAATAAGCTTCCAATTCTTGTTTATGCAGTTGCATTTTATTTTCTGCATCTCCGACTGCGGTTATTTAATACTTGTTGGAAGTATTCTGAGCTAAAACTGTCCCGCTTTACGAGGAATATCTCATGTATGAAATGTGCACTCGTACAATCGCATCGACACATAAATACGCGGCTCCATATGCATCCCTGTCGCATAAACCCGCGCGCATTTCACAATTGCAATTCGAGGCGATCGCGTCTCCCATTCCCACCGACTGACATATCATATTATGCAAAATTGGAAATTGAAATCTATCTTTTTTTCGTCCATGTCAGTTCACAAATGCGTACCAATGCGTAAAAATTCAATTTGCGGGTTAAACGCGATCTTATATTAAAAAAAAAAACGCATTGCGGGTATGTCCGATACAAAAATCGACGATTTTTTAAATATATATTGAAGAATTTGGGTTGTGATTGATATTGTTCAACGGAATAAACAATAGCCATCCAGTATAAAATGGAAGATTCTGGAAAAGCGTTATATTTTGATGTTTTCAACGGAAACAATGTAACTCATCGTCACTGATCAAAATGATAATACAGTTTCTATTCAGAAACGTTTTTTGGAGTTATTATCTCAAAATATGCACTGAAAACGAAATTTGTTGAAAAAGCCGATTATTTTGTTGAATACGACGAACAAAATATTATTGGAATCACAACAAATTTTTTGATATTTCAACAGTATATTTTGTTGGCAGTTCGTTGAACTTGTTGAAATGACAAACGTTTTGTTGGTAATCTGATAATATTTTGTTCGCCGTATTCAACAAAATAATCGACCTTTTCAAGAAAATTTTTTTCTCAGTCCGTTTTAATTAATTAATACACGTTATTTAGGATATTTTGTTGGTTATTATGGAACTTGTTGGTTTTTTAAAATGTGATCAAATTTGCCATTTCAGGTGATGCGAGAAACGATCCTGAATATTATGGACATTTGATAGGTAAACTGAGCAACTACGCTCACGGTATTACAGGCCGAGCTTATGCGGTAGATGACACGACAATATTCATCAAGGGATTCTCGTACGACGGGACTGGACCAGATGCGTACTTCTGGGTCGGAAAAAGTGAAAGACCCAGTCCGACCGGAGACATCGTCCCCTATCCCGAAGACTACGTTGGCCGGTGAGTAAAAGTTTATTTTTTTCAATCAGTATCTCATAGACCAACTGCGAAGTTCGGAAAAGTGAGATAGATTCCATAGATTTTATAAAACCTCTTCCAAATTTACAAAAATCACATCTCATCCTATAATTTAAATGGACTATGAAAACAATTTGGAAAAAGTTGGCACTGGCGCATTTTTCGTAGTTTTCGAAGAGCATCTCAAAAGTAAAACTGATTTTTTGAAACATTTGAAATTATTTTCATCAGAATCAGACATCAGTTAAGCTCGACATCATAAATATTTCAACAGTATTAAAGATATTTCTCTAAAAATGCTCATACATTTTTAAAAAAACTATACAAGGTAAATTAATACAAAGTATTTTATTGAATTGTGGTTAATCGAAAGATTGAGGAGCATTCGAAGCTAATCCAACGTTAATTTCTTTCTAAATAATTAACGACTGATTCTATTGTTCATTTGCATCTTTAATAATACTACAATCAATAGCTCACCACTGGTAATAAATTCATAGGTCGTAGTTTCATGAAGATTGAGATTTAATTAAGTATTTTTCGATAGCCGCTTGTATACCGATAATAGACAGCAGGACTAGTAACAGAGAGCACGAGATGCAACTCAAAACGAGATCTAAGGCAGTAATTCCGATTTTATTAACTACGCCCCTTCGCATTCCATTTCTGCATTCATCCCCCATTTCGGTCGGCTCTCATCTCCCTTCGACTCGTCCCTGTAAACAGTAGCTGGAGGCTTTTGGCGAGTGTTGATATATATATATATATATATATAATGTACCTAGCAGTCCCTCATTTCATCCTTGAGATTCGATCTCGCCGGCTCCCTTTTTGTTTCTCCATGATCCGGAGATCCACGACGTTATGTACCAGCTATGGGGCTGTCTTCATAGTAACGAATAAAGCTGCATCGGAAATATACAAATGAGTTTATAACGGATATAATCTCTCGTTTATCGATCTCACGTCGTCCAATTGCCTACATACTTTCACGTAATTCTTATTTTCTCTATTTTCTATCATTCGTCTACATCTTGACTACATTTCGCGAAGAAATTATCGACGAAGATTGTCATCGTTATGTTTGCTGCTGTCTTTGTTTTTCCTACAGAGATCCACCGGTCCTCACGGATTACAACAACACCGACATCATTCTCAGATTGCCACAAGGAAAGAGGATACGTGACATCAAGTGGCTGAGCGTTTGGTGTCGGAGATTTACCGTGAGTAATAACAATATTACGTTTTTCTAAGTAGGATATTAATAATAAATTTAGTACTATATCATAAATTGGCGAAAATAAAATCCCTAATAAGATTTCTAACTCGATTTCGTGGTTAGCTCCCAAAAATTGCCACATCACCCTTCTCCTCCGCTCCGCCCATTGATCATCTCTAGTGAACGAGATAACTAGATTTTCCAGGAGGAAAATAAGGAACACGGGGGGTAAAAATGGTACGGGAACATCGAAATTGTGATGGCAAAAAGTACAGACACGCAGAGCACGAATTCGAGCTCCCGCTGCCACTATCGGACGTGCATTCGTAGTCAATGGTGCGTGTTAGATGGATACAGAAGCAAAAAGAGAGAAAAATCGACGTGCACTAGGAGCGGGAACGACCAAATGCTTTATATTTGAATACAAAATCTGTACGGATCTTTCTACTCAACAATTCTGTCCCTCAGGGTATTTTACTACTTTGCTGCTGTTCTCCTTTCCCTTCCGTTCTGTTTTTTTTCTCGTACATCTTATACGTGAAATTTCGAGTTTTCGAACGTTGACAAGAGCAGTGAAACAGCGTACTCGAAAGCCGTAAAATCCGTAGAAAAAATCACGAATCTTGTCTTCCTTCCAGACAAAGCCTTGTCATCCTGACATATTTCAATATATTTATCCGAAAGAGGCTCAAAGTGGTTGAAACATCAGGAAAAATTGCATCGAAGAAAGAAGAAGAATAGTTTCGGTAAACTATTTCTGTTCTTCCCCACAACTATTTCCAAACCTCTAGAATACGTTCATTAGGATTCTGCAACCGCTGATAACGCATTAGACATAGAATTTCTCATCGATCGGGACATTTTATCAGCTTAGCACAAAAATTCCCAACGCATATACCCACATTTGTTTCCAGGATATTCTATTAATCAAGGAAAATATTTCTTTCATTGTTTACTTTTGTCACGATCGCTCATACCATCAGGACGATAATGTAAAAGGAAACGTTTGAATATCCACGAAATTTTCATTGCTCCGCGTTTTTTTTCTGTCCTTCCAAGGAAAAAATCGTATGCCTTGAAGATATCGCGTAGAAAGATGTTGAAGGATCAGAAAACGCTAGTGGATGAGAGACCTAAGAGTCACAGCGACGCTGTGGTTCGATCGAAATATTAACCGAGAGTAGAGTGGTGTGCACACAAATTCTATGTATATAGATTTACACAAGCGTAACCCCGAGCTTTTGCTCTGATATTAGAAGGGCTTTAATATAGAAGTCCGAGAGCTGGGCAATAGGGGAAAGAGAAAGAGGAAAAAGCAAGAGAGAGAGAGAGAGTGGGAGCGACAGCGGAAGGGATGAGAAGATTCGCATGGGAGAAGTACTGCTGTATAGATCGTTGGCGAGCACGAGCGTTTGGGGTGCTCCCGCACTGTGACAACCCTCCATCAGACACGCTCTGTCACCGCAAAGCGCGTCATCGCGTTCTCCTACGGTCTCTCGCCACTAGCCGACGTTTCGTTTTCTATACAGCTTCTATAGCGTTCGTACACAGGGCCACACGAATAGATCAATATATATATATATATATATATGTGTGTACATACAACAACGATACGTCGACGTTCGGGCTTTTCGACTTTTCCTATATGCTACGTAACTCCCCATACGAGCTATACACTTTAACGCGAAACCCTCGAGTCTCATGACGCAGCAGCGAACCACACGCTCCACGATCTTTAACAATTTTTCTCCACCCTCTCGATTACGCCTTTTTTCCTTGTTTTTCACAGTCTGCCACTCTCTTCTCGTCCCTCGAGTGCATTAGTACACGGTGTCGTGACTGATGCCGTTGTTATAACGGTAATGGATCAAACTTTTGGCGTAATAACAGCCCCGGCATATCATATTTCCAAACCCCAAACCCCTTTTTGTTTCACGACAACCTCGGATAAACTTTGATTCGTAAGTTACTCCCCACGATCGATCACTCAATCCTCGAGTATCAATCAGTCATTCTTCCGAATCAAGAAGTTCGGAGGATTTATCCAAAGGTTTAGAAAAATGGCATTACTGTTTTTGAGTCAAAAATGATAAATGAAAGTTGAATATTTTTTTAGCTTCTTGAAGTTATCAAGGAGCCGTATTTCGAACGTGAGTAAATAATTCATTTTTTGTACTACTTCAAAATACACCCATTTTTGATACACGAACTTGTACGACATTGGAACAAACTCCCATAATAATAATCACGCCTCTCTTTAGTGCTCTTGAGAAGCTCAAGAGGAGTGGAATGTTTCGGTTTGGGATATGTATACGTAAATCGGAGAATGATAAGCGTCATACAGATGCCAAGAGTTGATGTACTATACGCGATATACAATAGGAGGGGAGAAAAGAGGAATGGGTACAGTTTTGCTTGGATATCGAGTAGACAGGAGCTGTCTGTCAGTTTTTGACTTGACTCTCTCTCTCTCGTGGAACCGAGATCGAGAAAGAGAGTATCCCCAGGCGTTTCCTCGACGAAGGATGTATTGTTGAAATAAGCTCTCCCCTATCCGTCTCCACGTTTTCTCTTTCTGTCCAGATTACTCGCAGCTCTTTATCCCAACGTACGTATATATATATACGGAGAGAAAGAAAAGAAATTGTATAGATATTCAGACGCTTCGCTCGTCTTGGGATCTATATCAGTTCTTTTCTCTCGGATCAACCTCCTTCTGATATTCTCGCGAATCAAACCTGTTTCTCATTCCTTTTCTACTCGTGGAAGGATCCCCTGAACGGGACGTTTTCAAACGTTCCTCAAATCCGCACCCCCTACTGTGCTCATGTTCCCGGTTGAGCTTCGCAGAGGCTTTCCCCTCTCTTGAAAGCAGATATTTCAGCGATATCAAGCCCAAGCAGAACTCGAGTGGAATGTGCCGTTCGATGAATCGCCCGATTCAACTGCGGGTTTTGGTCATTTTTCTTTTTTACTACTACTCTTAACTGGGCGACGTTTTTTCGACATTTTTAGCAACATACCTTCGTGCTATATCCTTTAGGTTTCTCGCTCAAAAATCATTATCATAACTTTCTTATTAAGGAGTTTCGGTACAATTCTATTGTTTTCAAGCAAAGCGCCAACTTCGCACAGCAATATCAAGAGACTCGGTAGAGTCTCGGGACAAGTACATTTGACAGCTCTGTCGTCTGCTGGCCCGAGGCTCGCCTGAATATATTGTCTCTGAATAAAACGATTCGCCGTGGTGGGGGTAAAAACTGAAAGTCATTTTCTTTAATTACGAAGCTCAGGAGGCATATTATATGACGACTTGAAAATTGAACTGGAGATTCATTAAGAAAAAATATTTCGATTGAGCCTTAAATCAGCACGATTGATGCCGTATTTCCTGAGAAAAAACTTTGCACAGGCTCAAGATTATGCCACGCATCGAAAGATTGGCGTGTCTGTATACGCTACAATAAAAGGCCTTTTTGCTCCTTCCGAGCTTGTGATTGGCCAGTCCGTTTCTTTCCTGTTACCGCGAAAGGTCTGATGACTGAACAGAGTTTTGAAAGCAAAATAAGTGCTCTACGCGGAACGTGTGGTAGATCGGAGAAAAAAAATTATTCGGTGAATAAATAAATAGTAGTTCGAAGTTCAGCGAAATTAAAAAAATCAACCGCGAAATGAAAAAATTTAACCTCACTCGCTGCTGATGTAATTTTTGTTTCGATTTCGGTTCGGTGAATAAATAAATAGTAGTTCGAAGTTCAGCAAAATTAAAAAGATCAACCGCGAAATGAAAAAAATTTAACCTCACTCGCTGCTGAGGTAATTTTTGTTTCAATTTCGGAAGAGCCGAATAAAAACAAACCTCATCACTCGATGAGGTTATCATTTTTATTTCACTTTCGATTTCGTGATCTGCGAAATTAAAAAAATATAACCTCACTCGCTGGTGAGATGATTTTTTTTTCGATTATATATAAGAGTCGAAAACTTTAAATGTCTGTGTGTTGATAAACGGCAATTGCGAATTTGTGTATATTACAGTTATTTCGATGTTCAGTGGAAAAAAAAGTTTTACGCATTGAATTTATACGATAAAATTATACGTATGCCAAAAATATTTATAAATGTTTTGATTACACAGCTGCGAGAAAAATAAGTTCGTTAACCTATAACTTCGCATTTTCTTTTTAATCAGAAATTTTATTTCTTAATAAGGCAAGAACACGCAAATATTGTATATATGTTGATGAATTCAAATAAACAACCGAAAACTTTAATCAAATGAATGTGTGCTAATTAGATTTATTGTGTCATCATTATTTTAATAAGTTGTTATATTTTTCATTATTCAGTTTTATTGTGTCTTTCGGTCCCTTTTTTTATCTCATTGGTATGCATACCCAGATCAAGGATCCATTCCAAGTTTCATCATTCTATTGGACAATATGTGTGCTGTGTATTTCTACTTCTTCGCTTTGACTGCGGCAACATGAATTGAAAAATTTGTTACAAAAAGTATCTTTTTGACCATTTATGGATAGGATAAAAATGTCTGTCATTGTGACGCAATGGGTACATCCGAACTTTAAGACATTTTATGGCCCGGTGTATGCTAAGTTATTTTCTACTTCGGTTGTGGCATAATAAATTCAAAAAGTTGTTTCAAAAGTTTTCGGGTGATCTTTTTTAATGGTATCAAAATTTGTATCATTGAGATGCAGCGGGCACCAAAAAAGTTAGACAACTTTATGAAGTGACATGTGTGCTGAGTATTTCCACTTTTTGTCTGTAATTATGGCATTATTAATTGAAAAATTCATTACAAAAAGTCTTCGGCTGCTCATTTATTGATGTGATCAAAATTTTTGTCTGCGAGTCGCCATGGAGACATCCAAAATTTCTGAATTTTGTTAGACCCAATGTGCACTATGTTCTTTCACTTTTCTTCTTTAGGTGTATCATAATAAATTTCAAAAAGTTGTTTCAGGAAGTCTTCAGATGCAACAGATACCTGCAAATTTTGAAATTTCTGTGAAGCGGCATGTGTGCCAAGTATTTCCACTTTTCAGCTCTAACTGTGGCATATGGATTGTAAAATTTAATACAAAAGTCTTTAACTGCTCATTTCTGAATAGGATCGAAATTGCTGTCTTCGAAACTCATTGGATACATAAAAAAATTTTGAATTCTGTTAGGCTTGTGGAGTGCTGTGTTTTTTTACTTCTCCTCTTTAGTTCTGGTATAATAAATTTAAAAAGTTGTTTCAAAAAGTCTTAGGGCACTCTTTTCCTGATAGTATCAAAATGTAGATAATCGAACTGCAGCGGATACCTGCAAACTTTGAAAATTTTGTGAAGCGACATGTGCTAAGTATTTCCACTTCTCATATTTGATTGTGGTATTATGAATTTAAAAAATTGTTACAAAAAGTCATCGGATGCACATTTTTGGATGGGATAAAAATTTCTGGCTTCAGAATGCAACGGATATATCCAACATTTTTCAATTTTGTTGGACTAAATGGATGTCATCTTTTTTCACTCTCCCGCATTAATTTTGACAAAATAAATCAAAAAAATTTGTTTCAGAAAGTATTTAGGTGCTCTTTTTCTGATAATATCAAAATATGTATCATTGGCATGCAGCGGCTGCCTACAAACTTTGAAAATTTCGTGAAGTGACATGTGTGCTAAGTATTTTCCATGTTAGGCTCCGATTTGGCATCATAATTTGAAACATTTTTATTTAAAAAATTTCCTTCTATGGTCGCTCTGGTTCTGATGGCATCAAAATTTGCGCGAAGCTATGCAACTGATACAATTATCCTCATTCCATTCTCTCAATAACTCACTCCATTTTCTTGGGCAGGATCCTGGTTTGAATTTGTCTACTTCGTTCAATATATTATTTCGAAGTACCCATAACATACTATTTGATCTTTTTGAAATTCAATTAGAATATGAGAATAACTGTCACCTCTGATTCTCATGGTATTGACTTCTTCAATGGTATTTACAAATATCATGTTAATCCCTTAATAAAAAGTTCATGGGCAATCGAATATCGAATTGCGAGTTCGATTCTCCTCATTTTATTCGTGCTGTGATTGGTCGCTGGATGACAGCCAACTTCATGTTTGATTGTCACCAAAGGAACTAACAATATTAATATGTCCATAGCAACGAAGAAAAAAAATTTGTTAACTGGTTAGCAACAAATAAACAAACGTATCCATGACAACTAACAAAATTATCATGTCCCTAGCAACGAAGTGTCAAATGACAGCCAATTTCATGTTTGACTGTCACCTTAGCAACTAACAATATTAATATGTCCATAGCAACGAAAAAAAAATTTGTTAACTGGTTAGCAACAAATAAACAAACGTATCCATGACAACTAACAAAATTATCATGTCCCTAGCAACGAAGTGCTATTACGAAGTGAATTTAGTATTGAATAAAAAAAACCAATATTGAATGAATCGATAAAAAAAAACCAATATTGAATGAATCGATTTCAATTAATAGAAAGTAATCAATATTAAATTATAAAAAAATCGAATAGTCATTTTATTTTTCTTGTGCGTATCCAAATATGTGTTTATTACATTTTCCCGTTATATTCGCGCTGTGATTATTCGGTTAATCAAAGGCAAGTTCATCTTGTATAGAAAGTCTCGTGTTTCACGAACAAGTTCATGTTGGTGAGTTTGGCATTTATCGCGGAAAATTATTAAGTGACAGTTGTATCACAACTACGCGTGTCATAACCGATTTTGTATCATGATGGAATGGATGGATGGAATGGATGGATGGAATGGATGGATGGAATGGATGGATGGAATGGATGGATGGAATGGATGGATGGAATGGATGGATGGAATGGATGGATGGAATGGATGAATGGAATGGATGGATGGAATGGATAGATGGAATGGATGGATGGAATGGATAGATGGAATGGATGGATGGAATGGATGGATGGAATGGATGGATGGAATGGATGGATGGAATGGATGGATGGAATGGATGGATGGAATGAATGGATGGCATGGATGGATAGAATGGATGGATGGAATGGATGGATGGATGGATGGAATGGATGGATGGATGGGTGGAATGGATGGGTGGAATGGATGGGTGGAATGGATGGGTGGAATGGATGGGTGGAATGGATGGACGGAATGGATGGACGGAATGGATGGACGGAATGGATGGACGGAATGGATGGACGGAATGGATGGACGGAATGGATGGACGGAATGGATGGATGGAATGGATGGATGGAATGGATGGATGGAATGGATGGATGGAATGGATGGATGGAATGGATGGATGGAATGGGTGGATGGAATGGATGAGTGGAATGGATGGGTGGAATGGATGGGTGGAATGGACGGGTGGAATGGACGGATGGAATGGATGGATGGAATGGATGGATGGAATGGATGGATGGAATGGATGGATGGATGGAATGGATGGATGGAATGGATGGATGGAATGGATGGATGGATGGAATGGATGGATTCAATGGATGGCTGAATGGCATGGATGGATGGAATGGAGCGGGTGGATGGAACGGGTGGATGGAATGGGTGGATGGAATGGCTGGATGGAATGGCTGGACGGAATAGATGAATTCAATTGAGTTACATGTAACTTTTTTTTCATTACCAACGATAATCGTGATTTATTCGTTCTAATAAATCGCCAGTGCAAACGATATAATCAAAACGTCAAATTAACATATTGCGTATACATGGATCGAAAGACAAACCATTGCTGATAAAATTTAATCAGAACAAAAAACAAGCAGCAAACTCAATTAAATCGCGATAAAAAATAATTTTTTTAATTAAAAAAAAAATAATAATCCAGCATGCGTTTACCACGTGGTCTGGAGAATTCGTCTCCACGGGAATAAAAGCCTCGATTTCGGCCATATTTCCAAAGAATAATCAAAAACAAAATTTTGCTGAATTATGCATTTCTTTTCATTGAAAAAATAAAAATAAAATAATTTCATTGTCATTAAAGCGGTAAATCGCGCGAGAAACGCGAACTAAAAAAACTCTGAAGTTTGCACAATTATAATAACGCAACTTTTCGCGACTTTATAAGATTTATACATAGCAAATTAGCAGGCTATTCTGGTCGACATACGAGCCGAGTTCGCGAGCACCTCCTCTACAGTAAAAAGATTTATTTTATGAAAAGCGAAAGTTAAGTGCCTCGAAAGTTAAAAATCAATTATTCAGTTTTTATGCTCGTTTCCGTCGCGTCTTTTTGAGAACTTCTTGTTCGATGAATTTTTTGAGGAGTCGTCGTTGGTGCCACTTCTCTTTCCGTTGTTTGAAGAACTCCCATTTTCGCCGTTGTGGTTTCTATTGTTGTTGTTGTTATTTCCACCCCCCCAATTCTCGGTCAAGCTTCTCTTGCCTTTTTTTATTCCGCAGTAACTGTTATTTTATTCGGCGTTCAGCTCCCTGGAGATTCCGCCGGGACGCCTCGAGCTCAAGGGCCGTTACGCGGTTTTGCGATTTGTGGAGTGCCGCTTGAAGCTCCTGCACGCGATTCTTGTAATCGTCGATGGTCGCATTTTCCGGTAATGATAGAAAGGTCTTGGGAACGTTCCTGCTGTGGGACGTACTCGGCTGTGACTGCCGGCGCCGGAGTTCCTCCTGCCGGAGTCACTCCTGCTCGAGTCGCTCCTGCTCGAATAGCTCCTGCTCGAATAGCTCCTGCTCGAGTCGCTCCTGCTCGAGTCGCTCCTGCTCGAGTCGCTCCTGCTCGAGTCGCTCCTGCTCGAGTCGCTCTTGCTCGAGTAGCTCCTGCTCGAGTCGCTCCTGCTCGAGTCGTTGCTGCTCGAGTCGCTGCTGCTCGAGTCGCTCCTGCTCGAGTCCCTCTTGCTCGAGTCGCTGCTGCTCGAGTCGCTCCTGCTCGAGTCCCTCTTGCTCGAGTCGCTCCTGCTCGATTCGCTCGAATATCATCTATTCCAATAGATATACGCTGCAGCGGAGGAAGAAAGGAGACCGCGCGCGAAGCGCGCGTTGCTTCCCTAGTATATTATATTGGTTGTGGCACAATGAATTCAAAAAGTGGTTTCAAAAAGTCTTCGGGTTCTCTTTTTCTATTAGTATCAAAATTTGTATCATGAGAATGTAGCCGATACCTACAAACTTTTAACATTTTGTGAAGCGACATGTGTACCAAGTATTTCCACTTTCTGTCTCTGATTGTGCCATTATGAATTGAAAAATTTATTACAAAAAGTCTTTGGCTACTCATTTTTGGATGGGATTAAATTTTCTGTCCTCGGAACGCAATAGATACATCCAAATTTTCTGAATTTCCAGTAAAAATTAGGGGTCTCTCTCGAAAGTCAAGGGTCATAAGTATGCACTTTTTCATTGTTGGTATTGTCTTATTTAATTTTTATGTTTTTATGATTAATCCTGCATAACGGTTTAAATTCTCTTTTTCAAAACATAAAGGGTTATTTTGATAGCTGGCGCCCAAGAACGTCAAAATGAAACGAACGGAGGGGGATTATTTTTTGTGAAATTTGCATGATCTTAAAACTTTGGATACAAATTTGACGGTGCATTTATAGCCTGTATTGATCTTTTGACCATTCACCAGTGGTTACTTGGATCTTCTACTAATAAATAGTAGCTTTCTAAAGTATAATAACTTTCATTGCTGGCAATAGTAGTTTTCAAAAGTATGATACGCTACATTACTGGCAATGGTTTACTGAGTCGTATCTTCAGAAATTTCATAACTGACTGCACTTTATGTTAATGTAATTTTATGATGCCTACGAACACCATTTTATTCCGATTGAATCAACGTCGAATGTTGTGTATGATACAAGGCCGTTCTGAAATTCGCAGAAGAATTGATTTTCTTATAAATTTCTGACGGCGAAAAGCAACGCATGTAACGAAAAGCACCTCCAATTTGATTTTCACTTGAATGAGCAATTTTAATAAAAAGTTATGGGCCGGACAAGTACTCTGTGCGTATACGCTCAACGTACGGCGGTGAACGTTCATCAAATTATTACCAATCAAACAAAACTGTGCTATCATGTACGGGCATAAATTAAAGTTTTTTTTTTAACATTACAAAAGCACGGGATCTTATGCGAAACTTCCTGTTCCTGCTTGTTTTTCGTTGTTTTAGCCACGGCGCAGGCAATGTTGTTTCATTAGGTCATATAAGTAAATACTATTTGGCAACATTGGTCGCGCCATAGCCAAAACAAAAGTAGCTACTCGACTTAGGAGATCCCAGAAGTAATGCACCAACTGCATGCCCTACGTTGCCGGTACGTCCATGTTGATATCTTCTCAGTCATCAAAGAAATACTTGTCCTAGTACTGATGTCATAAATTTTACTGCTGCATGTAACTTAGATGGTGACTTTTTTCATTTTTTTTCTAGACTATTGATACTTCTTGCACACCAATTATAAGTGGTATTTTTCTCATCTTGATAACGCTGATTTTTTAATGTTTTGATTCCTGTTTTGTTCTGTGGAAATAAATTCAAAGTAGCATTTATTATGGAGTCTGGGTTTTTGGCCGGATATTTCGTGATCTATATGGTTGGTTTCCCTCCGGGATATGAATAAAATTAGTAAACATTAAGAAAAAAAAAAAATTAAGTGGGGTTTTGGATTTTTTGTGATATCATAGGGAAACAAGGGATCACCAATGTACTTGTCCGGGTTGTTTTCCCCCGGGAGGGGATTTTTGCTATTTTTTATCGAAAACAAACAAAAAAGCCTGTTCGTTCGGTCGATGGAGGGAAAACTCACCGTTTTC
Source organism: Rhimphoctona megacephalus (assembly GCA_963989365.1). NCBI lineage: Eukaryota > Metazoa > Arthropoda > Insecta > Hymenoptera > Ichneumonidae > Rhimphoctona > Rhimphoctona megacephalus. The sequence continues at coordinate 23,212,680 of OZ022415.1, forward strand.
GTTGATGAATAAGTGAATAATTAATAAACCATGTAGACGAATTATTTAATTTTTGGACACCGGAATTGCAATAGTATACTTAGTGGTTTGGCAATTTTTCAATTAGTTTTTAACATTTTTTCTCAGTATTCCATTGGTAAAACTGTCATTCACCAATAACCGTAGGCATCTCACCCTGTTAAAAAGTCTTTTTTTGATATTTAATTTCAGAAAAACGGTGTAGACGATCGATTTAAAATTTGGACAGCACATCCAGTATATGCCAAAGAATATACTTTGTAAATTTGAAATGAATGGTAACATTTTGCCACTTGTTCCGAAACTCCTTAAAATGTTACAGTCACTGTAGCAAATATAGAAAGCAAAACGTAGAAATAAACAGTTGGGCATCATCATTATTAACTTGTTTTTTTTCTCAACCTTTTAGGAATTTTTCTTCCTCTCCCTTCTTTATCTACCCTGATCAATATTCACTATTTAATCGTTCATTTCTATCGAGACATTTCAGACTTCGAGATCTCGTTGAATTCGATCATTTAAATACATTTTTATTACTATAATTCGTAAAATTCAAATGCCTCAATTGATTTTCGTCCAAATCAATATAAAATATCGTACCACGGAAATATCAATGCTAATTTACAAAACAAATACTGAGATATCATTCCCCGATGAAGCTTCATAACAAAATTCACGTTAAACGTTTAGTTAACATCAAGGGCTGATTTTTCCATTAAAACGACAATGACGAAAATAAAAGTCATCCACAAATTGGTCGTATCGTTCGTGATTATCTTGCATATACATCCACGTGACGTAGATTTGTATATGACTGTATAGAAAACACCGGCACGATGACACTGTCCTTATCCTCGTCGACAATCTTAACGACTGCTCGCCTCGATCCCTGTTACGCTATACATTCTACTATCATTCATAACTAAACTCGTTGGAAGTTCGTGATCAACAGTCACGTTATGCAACAACAGTTTCATTATATATCGCTTCATAAATATTTCATATTCGCAATCGTTGACACTACCTATATAATGCTAAACGCACTGACAAACGTCATGCTAGAGATACCCACAATACGAAGCAGGAATATCGATTGAAAAATGCGAAATTTCACTTTTTTCCAAACGTTCTCTTTTCCACCGTTTGTTAAAGACCGGACATTCTCCGTCGACACTATATTTTGCTAACTTATTAGGTTTTTATACAAGGAACAGAGTTTTTTTTAAATTTCATTGGATTTAAATGTACACGAAAACATTGACGTATAAAAATACGAAATGGTGGAATCGATCTCGTTTTTTTTTTATATATAAAAAATATATGAAATTTACAATACTTTTACAATACAACGATAAATGAAATTTACAAACGCGGTGTATGAAATGAAAATTATTGCACTCGTATGCCAAAATTGAAATATGAACATAAATTTTGGTTACTGATATGGAATTTAAGATACGTAACATTGAATATTCATATGAAATCTGAAAATTTTGTGGACATGCATTGAAATAAATCATATGTTTGGTTGATAATTAATACAAATGTATATGAATTCATCTACTATGAACAATGTATTAAAATTGCAGTATGATCTTCACTTTTCTTGACAGTTGACTGAAAAATAAGATACACATGAATGTTAATAATACGATACATGTTATTTCCCGTCATAACTCCATCTCTTAAAAATACAGTACTAAAATGGGAATGAAAATTAATATACCCTGCAGTATAAAAAAAAATCCGTGTATTAAAATTCATTTGCCTATGTATTAATTATAAGAATCTCAATATTAAAATTAATACACAAGTGTAGGAAATTCGTAACGCTCTGTGGGCACCGTGCTTCGCGCTCTGGCCACCGCGTGGCGCAGAGCATCGATTTTCTCATAGGAGGCACGTGCTTCGGACGAGGATATGTACAAGTCGCTCGAGTCTAATAAAATTGTGTAAAACATGAAAATGGTAAACACCAAACTTAACACAAGGTGTTGAGATTGTAATAAAAATTTTTACGGCGGCAATTGCTCGACTTGATTGCCACGGCATCAAGTGGTGATAAGTGATTCTAACTAATTTCATGAGATGTCTGCATGATTTTGACCTTCAACTTTAAAAAATCGAACACAATAGTACATCAATTAAGGAGGTTCTATCGTTTCTCATGTAAAAATTATTTTCCAACTTTACACAATAAAATTTTGTAAATAGAAAGCTTAAGACAGTATTAAAATTCTGGCGGAATATGCCGATGATTCACCGTCTCAAAATTGAGATATTTATTGTTGAAGTTCGCAATTTTTTGAAAGCTTCCATAAGAGCCCATGTTAAACTTGTCATTTTTAACAATGAATATCTCGATTACCAGGCGGTGAAACCTCTCCAAATTTTTCACACATAATTAAATGCTGTTCAAGAAGATTCACGCCAAATTTCAATACATTAATTTGGAATAATCAAATATAATATTTCGTACCATGTCATATAAATATCGATACAACCTCCTTAATGTATTCCCCTTGAAAACTCATAATAGCTGAATTTATTTAATATTCATTCGTATATTAATATTGAATAAGGATCACCAAATTTTATGATACATCTCTAGAAATATCGTAGACATATGTAATGCGAAAGCGTTATACGGTGCCTGAAATTTAGTAATCTTGAATCTAAAAATTACTATGCTGGTAACATGAACTTTAATATACCTGTATAGTAATATTAGTAGATGTTTCGTGTTTTTAATATTCACAAGGTCAACATTTCTTACATGTATATGATTTTTCAAATACGCAAGTATATTAATTTTACTGAACAGTGCTTGTATCATTAAAATACCGCGTCTCTCAATTTTCCTCAGCGTATCTGAATTTTCATATACGGTATCTGCATAAAAACTTCCTATAAATGTGTATTAATTTTCATACAGAAATCTTTTACAGTGATCGATGCGTTATTTTTTAATTTTTTTAATTTAGGGCTATTATTATTAGCGAAATTTCTGTATGGAATGACAAATAAAAAAATCAAGTTATGAAACTGAATGATTTTTAATACAACTGCTCTTTGATCTTTACTTATTAACAGCCCAATTGAAATAACAATTTTAACGATGATAATGCATCCTTTGTAAGTTTATTTTAAGACCTAAATTCACTACATAATATTCGTGAAAAAGGCAGCGTTGGTACTTTTAATTGTAAGGTATTATTTTTGACTTTTTTAGACTGGCATAGAGCTTCACGAAAAATTTCGATGGTCTGAATACTTTTTAAGTCCTTATCAGAAAGAACAAAGCTGAATTTTCGTAAAGTAGGAGAGTTCGAAATAATGGGCTTCTGTAAATGATGTGCGACGATGCTCCTGTGTTTGTGAGTGTGTGTGTGTGTGTGTGTGTGTCTGTGTGTGAGAGAGACTATACAACTACGTTAATTAAACGTATTCGTCGCGTAATTTTCAACGGTGGGGCGATGACGCTGGAGCGCAGAGACACTGAAAGTTCAGAGTGCATGGAATAAGGGTGGTGGTTGTGAGGAGGATGAAACCGTGTGGCACTGTCGTTGGCACCAAGTGGACTCTTCATTATACCCTTCATTATACATACAACCGACTATTGGTGTAATAATGAAACCCTGCACTCTGCGCTCAAACATCTGAGTTTCTAAAGTATCTTGGTAATTTCAATCGTTTATGTACTCGCGACCTGAATAAGTACTAAAAAATTAATAGCGGTTAAATTCATTAAATGTTCAATTTTACATCTTTGAAATTCTACAAATGTTTTTTTTTTTTACATTCAGTAGCCTAATTTCAACATTGGTTTTTTCATCCAGTCGCGAGTTTAATTAGCAAAGAAATTCGAACGATTATAAAAAATACTAAATTGGAAAATGGAAAAAAATGTTGTTGTATTTCAACATGATCGATTGGACGAATTTTTTAGAGCCATACTCCTAAAATGGTTGAATAAATAGTACGAGTAGTTGGAAAAAAAACAATCTTGGAAAATTATTAGAGGAATTGGATAAAAGTTTTTCTTGGTTAAAAGTAACATACATTTTGAGAAACGTTTACAATTTTTGTTCTATTTGAAAAAAGGTGGTACTTGGCTGCGACATGCGGAATTGTGAAGAGACACCTTTAACCCTAGACCCCTACAACAGGGTCGAAAACGACCCCATTTTTGGAAAAAGCTTTTTTTTTGCATTTCTCTAAAATTTTGTTTCGTTTTATAGAGTTTTTATCATCAAATATTCATCAAACGTGTCTTTATCATATAATATTCTCTTCGTTATTGAAAAACGAAGAGAATGGTGTATAATTAAATCTTATTATTGCATTCGTGGAACATTTTATGCTAAAGAGAAGATTGGGGTCGTTTTTGACCCCGTTGTAGGGTTTACGTTCGGAAAAATAGATTGTGGGGTCCTAGGATTAATTTTGAAAAAATGTCGAAACGACCCCAGATGTATCTTCGTCAAAAATCAACTGACTAAAAAATGAAGGGATTAAATTCTATACTAATAACTTACGTGTATTGTAGCGGATTTTCAACTGATTGATTTTCAATTAACAAAATGACAACGTTTGAAGCAATAAATAGCGATTTCCGAGGCAACATTTTATCGTTTTCTACCAAAAACAATAAAATTCAACGTCATAAAAAAAAAATTCCATGACACTCGAGAGTCCCATGACACTTTGTCTGAACAGTTTTTTAAGTGACAGTCTCTTCACTCATTCATATTGCAGCCGCGTGTACCACTTGGTTAAACTGAAAAAATCATTGCGAACATTTTTCCAGGTCTATTTTAACGGAGTAAAGCTTTATCAATTGCTCCAATAGTTGAAAAAAAAACTTTTTTCAACGACTCTTTTTCCCTCTCCCAGAGTTACATGCGTTTTCAAAAGATGTCGCATCATAACGATGCCAAAAAATGAATGTTAATTGTATTTTTGGATAATTCATATTTGTATTGTGAGAAAAAGGTTCTACTCGGTATCTCTCACTGAAATATCGTCACTTTATTTTTTTGCTAAATTTATCGGGATTATAGGACGAACATTCTGACTTGAGCTAGTCGTTTTCACTAGCGGGTCGTCGCAGAAAAAAAACAGACACGTACGATACACATGGAAACCATCGTCTCGCTTTATTGATAAACGGATTTCGTGAATCAACAGCAGTAATGGAAAGAGTACACCAGGTGGAGTTTAATGTCAGGTGATTTAGCCCAAAATTGGACAAATAACGTAGGATGACTATGGCGGATAAATAGTTGACGATATGAAAACTATTGAACCAACGATTAGGGGAGGGTGAAGAACGAAAATAATGGTAAATAGATTTCTATGGATAGGATCGTTGAAAGAAATGTAAAAAAGTTACGCTGCGTATTCGCGATATCTATACATTTCGGCATTTTTATATTCACCATTTGAAAAGAAGTTGAAGATTGAAGATAATAGAAGAGTCTAATGATAACTATAGCTGATATAAACGGCAGACGATCCCGTTGATATTCCGGGGTAAAACTGATGTGATATTATAGCGCATGCGTGTGTACAGGCGCGCGGCAAACACCGGTCGATGTTGGCCGGGCTGGCGCGGTCGTAGAGAGGATGCAGCCGCTCCACTACTCTGCTGCTACCTCAATTCTTCGACTTTAAAGCCTCTGCCGTTGCCGTACGAGAACGCCATTTTGAAAATTCATGTCAAGGGATGTGACCCCCGTACGCGAGACCAACCCAAACCCCTCCTGTCCTTTGATTTGTTCACCAAGTTCTCCACATTTTGGAAGCTCTTCGTGAAAATACCAAAACACCAATAATAAACGTAGCATTCGAATCGACGCATTTTTTATAGCGATTGATTCGCTTCGTTTATTAGGATCGTAATTAGAGCAATCAATTGTCTGCCCAACATTTTTCGTCTGCTATTTTATTTTAAGAATTACAATAAAGGATCGAAGTGTCGTTGGAGTAATTCTTAGAGACATTTTACTATAAGCGAATTAAACAAGGCATTTACTACTATTTTTATTTACTACATTTTGCTGGCGTAACAAAAAAGTGAATCATTCTTTTTAGATCCTTATTTGTATTGACATAAATAATACTATTATTTTCTCTAAGCACCGAAATTTTATGTTTACTGGTTCCGAGATCGTTTCAGAATCGGGATTATTAAACATGTGCAATGTTGAACAATTCAATCAATTGAAATTTAATTTTGTAATAAAAAATACAAAAAACTCGCACTAATTCACGATCTGTGATAAAATTACTTACATCGAACAAATTGATGTTTAGATAGTTGTCAAAAAGGATTTAAAGTAGAAAAACATTAATTGGATCAAAAAGGAGGGCAGAACGTTTTCGAAATCGAGTTTCTTCCTCTTCCTCTCTTTCTCGCTGTCATGTTAATCCCAGGTTCTTACTCAGGGTCAATTCGACCCAAACCAAATGTATCCATTTTTCGTGAAAATTCAATTATACTTTTTTTTTTCAAACTTCAAACACTGTGAAACTAATCGTTTTTCAACATTGAGCTTTGTACCATTCGATTAGTCGAGAATTGTATGATTGTTTGAAAAAAAAGATATCTTCAAAAATAACGATTCTACTAAGAGTTATGAACTCGAAAAGTAGCCTGGATCAATTTGTCTCGATGTAGGAACGACGTGGTACGAAAAATACTGTAAAACGTCAAAGTTTCAATTTTTCGTAATATATTTTATAAAGTATTCCAACATTTTGTATAATATTCAATGATTTCATGCAACGAGTTTAAACGATGACATATCCTTCACTATACATTCGTTCTTAGTTCGTTCCGTGTCAATTAAATATTATTCCATCGATTAAATAAATGAAGTAAAAAATAACATAAAATACCCATTGAGATAGAGTTGAAAAGATAGGGGTCTCGTTGTTAGAAAACTGGAAGTTACCATTAAAAAAAAAAAACTATACCAGATCCTCCGGAGATACGTCCGGAGCCCTTAAACTACTTATAACTCGGCGGTACTCTCATTTAAAAAAAAAACTGCAGAGTTTAACCTGAAATCCTCGTAAAGTTTCGCAACCTCATCTACTTTGGCAGTTGGAACGCCGATGAACACGAGAAGCACCCACATACACATCTGCACGTATCGATAAATGGCATATAAAGTAGAGCAAAGTTAACGTGTGGAGCTCGAGTGCCTCTGGCGTTTTTTCGTTAGCGATACTTCTCTTATGCCCAGATATGGAAGATAGACCTCTGGCGAGCCGAGGCTGTGCCATATGACCGTATATTTCAACACAAGTTCTATTTAAAAAAAAAGAAATTTCATCGTAGAGGGCGTTTCGTTGTGAAAAAAAATCGTCATTATCAATGAATAATCACTTTGAATATTCCAAGAAGAGATCAAATTTCGAAGAAAAAACCACGTTCAAATATCTACAGTTCTAATCGTATCATTAAAAATTAGGTAAACGAACAGAATATATCAAATTTATCTTCGACTACTCTGTTTATAATAAAAATTATTTCATGGAGACAATTTAACACGAAAAATGTCTCCGATGAAAAATTCTGTCCGTATTTATTTAGCCAATTCATCAGGAGTGCCTCTGCCAAAATAGCTCATTGATATCCACTGTTAAATGTCCACTATCATTATTAGTGAGAATTAGAATCTCAAAACAAGCAAATTATACATTTTTAACCCTGCGTTACACGCATCATGAGCAAAACGCCGCTTTTTTTATTCTTTTTTTATGAATAACCAAAAAATGGTAAATTATACATTTCTGGAATTTTCATGAACATTTCTATGGTGTTTAGAAGAGCGTATGCTAGTGTGACTGCCCAAAAAAAAGGTGATTTTCGGGAATTTATTGAAAGAAAAGTATTGCATCGAATGTTTTGAAATTTCGAGGATATATTTGTGTATAAATTATGTATATACAGTAATTTTTTTGTATGAAAATATTCAATTTTCAGCGACTTATGCGCCGTCTCCCGAGTCTTCAAAAAAAAAAGTTCTCCCACTGCTGCAGTGATTGCGGCCTTCAGAGTGCCTGAAATCAAAAAATAAAAAAGTTGGGTAAACTAGAAGATATTGCCTGTACAATGACGCAGAATTGTGAAAAAAATTAAAATTCAACAAAATGGCAGTTTTGAAGAAAAGTTCCAAATTACGCTTAAAAATCTGAGGGTTTTTGCATGGCAAATTGACATTTTTTATCCAATCGAAAAACTGGAGGGTCATTGTATGAAGAAACAAATACTAAATACTCTAAAACAAGATTCAAATCGATCGGATGATTTGTATTCGAGTTAGAACTGCAGCAAATGTGAAAAATGTCGTTTTGAGGAAAACGCGTTGAAAAATAAAAATATTTCATTGTTATAACTATATGAGATCCGCACTTGAAATTTTAGTATATTATTCTTGAAGGTATAGACTATCGAAAAATGCAAAAAAAAATCGATTTTTTGAAAGTGTCACACTAGTGGTGCTCCTTAACTGATGTTGTGATAAAAACTCCTAAAGTTAATTATAAAATTTACAGTTTTTTTGGCGCCTGTGACGGAGGGTTAAATCGTTCCATCATCTGATTTTTTCATGGGCGTATTTTCTGGCACACAACAGTTCCCTTCAATAAATCCAGCCTCATATTAATTTCTTATAATTAAGCTTTTCTTATAGTGAAAGCTTGAGAAGAATCGCTCGATGAACACAGACATTAATTACTTACTTTTTTCCTGAAAAACCAGATTTAGTCCATGCATTAAAAACGCCGTGTGTTTAAAAAGCTCACACATTGCCTGCGAGGATATTGTAAGCCTATTGTTTAGCTTTGTACGTGAGATTAAACAATGAGGAAGAAAGAGGCATGTAAATACTAATTTGGACAATCTTTTTTGTTCTCTTAGGCTCGCTAAACCTCTTGACCATTAACCTTCGCATATATATATATATATGTATATTTTCCCCCGAGGAGTAGAAACCTCAACGGTTTTACCTGGACATAGTATGGGCCGTTACCAACGATGACCGCATCAACTTACGAAATTACAGTCTCTGTTAGACTTAATAGAGGATCCTCCAAAGCACTGTCTCCAGGGCACGAATCTATATACATCTACACGAGTTAGTAAGCATCACTGAAAACTCGATGCTACGTACTTACAGTATACTACCGCATACGTGATTTTACCTCCACTTTATGCCAGGTGTGTGTGCATTTGAAGCTTGACAGTCCTGCACATAGACATATAAACCTGCGCGTACCCAAAGTTCGTCCTATCCTCGTCTCCTATCTAGCCCAGAATGTGTGTTTCAACGTGGACTCCGTCTCTTTCTCTCGCCCTTCGTGTACACGTAGTCGTTTCTCCCTTGCACTTTCCATCCGCCTGCCACCCTTACCGCAACGCCACCATTGGACCAGAACTTGCGAAAGTTCCAGGTACCCAGTTGAGACCGCCCACAGGCACACCGATATTCTCCCCTGCTCTCCCTTCTCTCCCATTCAACCCCATATCCAAAGCAGCCAAAGTTTTGTCTTCGATGAGGAGGGCTGCGCGCGTCGCGTACCCTCTACACCGCCGTTTCACTGCTGTCTTCTGCTACTGTCACTACGAATTCTACTGTTACTTCCACTACTACTATTACTACTATATACTATAGCCAATACTAACGGCACTACTACTATATAACGCGTATAAGGCCGACCAAAAAGGGGCGAAACTCCTGGTTGTTCTACTGCCTCTTCATCAAAACGCCATAGTCGATATTTTCTTTGTCTCTTTCTCTCGCGTCCCACCGCTTCTTTATACTTATAGTTCCATAGTTTTTGTTAACCTTTTCTTTAGTTGTTTACCGTTATTATAATAACTTTTGGGACTAAAATATCTTTCGGTAGTTGGACAAAAGTGAGGATTCAAAGAGAATTTTTAGCGGTTGTTGAAGGAACATTTTTTTCGAGACAGTTATGATATTTGAAGAGGAATAATTGCGAGTGTCTGAGGCAACGGACAACTCTGTGTTCGATTACATTTTTTGTTTCGATCGAACGTTTGTGCTGGTGAAAAAATGTTTTCTCTTCTGAATTATGAATCACGCAACGGCATGGTTAATAGAAGCATCTCGAAAGTCGAATTTACGAAGGGTTTCAGAAATTATCGTTAATAATGATGAAAAAAGGTGTAATAAAAAGAAAGCTGGCATAAATTTCCTCATCGATTTGCCTGCGTGAGCGGGTCGAGAGAATTGGATACGATAAACTTTACTTATTGGCCTGCCATCGAAAACGAGACGGCATAGTTATCCCAAGGCTGAGACGCGTTCGCGAGGAAAAGTTCACCGAAGGAATAATCGAGCGCTCGGTGCGGTACAGTGAAGCTTGCATACCGTGTGCCCTTCCGCCCCTCTTCGCTGCACTGAAAGCTCGGGGACGCTAGTATTTAACTGGAGTTTAGCACTCTTCCTCCCCGGGAGCATAAAGTTTCAGAATAAAAAACGTTGAAAAAATGAAAACGCGAATGAACGGGAGAAAAAAAAGGGAATAAGTAAAGTTCCATTAATCCTGGCACGTGATACCGGTTTGGAGAGAAGAGATCTCGTCCTCGGACGTCGATGAGGAACGAGAAACTGCAATGAGCCTCCGAGCAAAGGAAGAGATGAGAGATGGCACGTTTAATTTATCACCTACTTCAATTGCCGTCGACGAATGCTGCTCTATTTATATATATCCTTCCCAATTTTTGCCTCGCTTTTCCTACAGGAATATTCCTACCTTTCCACGATATATTTATATGGCAGCTGGTTTCTTTTTCATCTCTTGTTTCAGAATTTTTATATCTTTTAATTTCCTCACCTTGCTCCGCTTTATTCTTTCTCGATTATACTGTTAAGTGTCCCTTGAGCCCGACATGATTTTCATCAAATTCTTGACTAATAATAATACGAATTGTACGGAAATGTAACTTCAGTGGTTAAACACCACCTCCCTTGTTTCTCATCCTCAGGATCCTCCTACGCTAGTCGTGTAGTTTCAATGTGTTACAATCCCCGGTCGACGATTTACGATTCGCGACATAGAGAGCAAGCCATAAAGGGGAGTGTTACGCCCTATCACGCTTAACGAGGCACGATGTCTCAATTTCCGAAAGGACCGATCCGAGCACGTGGCCCTAAGAGAACAAGGGTGGTGCAACACCCTGTCCAAGTTCCTCCTTTATCCCGCATTAGTTAACCATCGGTGTATGAAACTAAATCTGATATACAACGTACGCGCACACCAACGTACATGTATACAACGTTCGCTAGCCGGTGAAGCTGAATTTACGCCTAACGAAAACTATTGCATATTAAACTGGATGCTGCACGACTTGACAGCACGTGCTTGATTCGCGCTTGATTCGACTATATTCCACCAGAGGCCCATCGTCGCTAAGATCACTTTGAAACAGTTATCCCCCGGTGAATCCGATAAAGCACCTTCGATAAGATTCGTTAAAATAATATTATTCGCCCAATGGTAGGGTGATAAATAAGGACTACAGACAGGGTCGAGAAGAAATTCACCCTCTTTCTTTCCGATCTCAATCTCAAACCCTCCGTTTAACATTGAATATATGATACGGATATAAAAAAGCATGAAATTCCTTCGCAAATGTACAGAATCATTTTCTTTACGATGCGGATTTTCGGGTCTAAAATATTTGTATAGTTTTTCTGTTTATAATTAATGAATTGGGTTTTATTAGGATTCATCGTTGTCGATATTGGTGTACGATTGACGAATGCTGATTGACGAATAGAAAAATCAACATTACGCCTCTTTTTCTATTGTAACTAGGGGGAAATGGATGGAAAATGATCAATGTAGGCTTCATTTGGCTTGGTCAAAATTGCACTGATGACTGATTCCCCTTAGAAGCGTAGTAAAGGATGAAAAGAAGAAGTAAAAAAAAAAAGACTCGTCAACTGGGAAAGAAAGATTCGAGATTCGAATCTAAATCCGTGCGGGACTTATGAGATAAATGACCATCTATTACGTCCGGCAGGCATTATAGAGGGAAGAGAGGAAAGTTTTAGCGAGTATGAGAGAATGATCAGGGAGAGAAATTGACGTGGTAATCTATATGGTAGCTCCAAAAGAGCATAAGCCACCCCTTCGATTATCCAGGACCGTTCGCAGATTCAACGTAATATACTGGGTGTCCCACGATCAAACTTAAATTTAAGAGCGAATTTTGAATCGAAAATTCTAATACCATTTTTTGATCTGATCCTACCCTGATGAATTATTAATTATAACAGTTAATAAAGCCACTCACTTTTACGTCACACACTGTCAAAATGGTTAGAGATAGAGCAAAAATATATAAGACCAATCTTGTAGAGAATAAAATTTCCTACAAAAAAGTAATTGATGGTTTTTTTTCTAAATGCAGCAGTTTGGTCCTGAGAGCCGCCTGAAAAATAACGTAGCTTTCGAGGGTTACGAGTAAACCGAGCAAATGCTTTTTTTCGATTCACTTTCAAGGCTAAATTATTGACGACAGAAAAACGCTGCAAATGAGTTTTTTATGGGAAATTTCATGCTCTTCAACATTGGTCCTATATATTTTAGCCCGATCTCTTACCGTTTGAACACAGGGCCCCGTTTTCTCAACTTTCATAACGAACGAATAATCAAAAAAGGGTCAAATCAAAAAATAATATTAGACTTTTCGAGTCGGAATTCAGTCGTGAACTTAAGTTTATGGGGATGAGTAACGATTATGGTACACCCTGTATATTTAACAGTGGATAATGGTTAGTTCGCGAGTATACAACGGCCAGATCAAAGCTATCGAATTGATGAGAATCGAGAACGTTTTTGACGCGCTTTGCTTCATCGAAAAATGCTTCGTTACGTTCGAACCATTTATGATAAGCATTTCATTTTTTCCGCCTTCATTTTTTATTCAATTCTTCATACATATTTTACTCATTAGAATTTCTAGTGTTTATACAAGCATGAGATAATGATACGACAATAAAATTGATATTTCACAACGAATGACTATGACGTACCAACGAATCTCGACCAATACGTATATATAAGAAACAACCCTTGAGATATACCGATTTTCTTCGTCCCGGACTTCGCGCGGTGTGAGATAAAGTGAAATTGTATGAGAGATGGAGAAAAACTGAGAATCATTTCGAGGGAGCTGAAAACGGAATCGTTTTACGAACTTAACCGTGGGTTTTCTAGGTGAACTTTCATCTCTCTCCCTTTTTTCTCTCTCCCCACTCGGAATTTTCTCTCATTCTTTTTCTAACTCTCTCATAGCGTTTGACGGGATTATATACTTTTTCGAGGACGGATGCTGCGAAGCTTCTGATGGGTCTGAGGGGGCAAAAGAGGAATGACGACTTATATAGTGCACTTGAAACAGATAGAGGGAGAAAAAGAGAAAACGATCGCTCGCTGCTCCCTCCCTTTTCTTTTCCACTTCGTATACGCGTTACAGAGATAACGGCGTATATCGATTTTCCCTATTTTCACCACTGATGAGATAAGCATCCAATATATAAAGCCACCCTCTGGCAGGTTTCTTATCGTACATATTAAATTATACATGTTTTTTTACAAATTAGGTGTTAAATATCTGGTGATGGCGTTTATGTGACGGGCGCGTGACCGTTGACGACTTTATTATACGAAGCGAGAGTGTCAATCAGACCCTTATAAATAATAATAAAAAAATGCATCCTCATTATATGTGATCGTTTTTTTGTTCTTTTTTTTGTTTTTATACCGTTTTTAGGTAAATTTCGGTGACGTATTTATACCGGAAAATCTTGAAGTACCGAAAATACGAGTCTTGCCCGAATTCTCGAGACTCGCTCATGGCCTCAGCAGTGGCAACATCAGCATATTGGATAGCAAAACAATTTATATACCCAATCTTCATTACGACGGTGCTGGACCGGACGCATATTTCTGGGTGGGAAATGGACCAGAGCCAAATGCACTCGGCACCAAAGTACCCAACGAAATGGGAGGGTAAAGAAAATCTTTTTATTTTAATGAAATTCCCACGAATTATCGTAAAAGTGACACTTTTCATATGCTCAAAAATACGAACGATCTATAGAATAAATGAATAACAATTTTCATTACTGAAAAGTTAAATAATTCATTGAGAACGAATTCTTTGAAGGTATGAACTGAAATCGATACACATTTTCATGCAAATGTAATTGCACGTGCAATTAACGATTATGCAAATTTTGCACTGCATAGGTACTGCCAATTAAACTATTCAAGTTTTTTGGATGGAGCCTTTTAAATGTAAAAACAACGTACGTTTAAGTACGAATAATAATTGAAAGAAAATTTGAAAAATAAATTGACAAAAGCTTTATAAATATTTACAATGGGCTTTTTGGATAGTAAATTTCTGTGATAAAATTAAAAAGTATCGAACACATTAACGGGAGAAACCAGTTTAGGAGGCCGAAATTTTGGTGTTTTTCGTGAATTTTTTTAACAGGGAAGAAATAATCAGAATTTATTTAAACTTGGAGGATATTTTACTCATGTTTGGACGTATACTTTGTAATTTTTTCAAGTCAATTCCGCCGGAAATAGTGGAGTTAGAAGCTGCTGTCCATGGACGATCGCCATCCGAGTATTTTGCTGGTGGGCATTCCTGAAGTCACAATGTTTATCTGTAATCATTACAATTTTCTTTTTTCGTTATCAACATATTTCCTAAGAATATGAACCTAATTGTGATCAAAAAAGTTGAAAATTGCATGTTTTGGAGGTGTTTGAACACAATGTCATGTTTTTTCACCTTTTTTGCATTAAAAAAAATATTTTTAATAATAATATCATCCCAGAGTTAGGTTCATATAGATTGTAATTGAATAAAGAATATTTACACAAATTTTCAGAACGATTGGTCAATAACTTTTTGAGCTAGAATGTCCACCAGTTGAAAAAAAGTCGTCCATGGACAGCAGCTTCTAACTCCACTATTTCCGGCGGAAATGATTTGAAAAAATTACAAAGTGTACTTCGAAACATGAATAAAATATCCTCCAAGTTTAAAAAAAATCTGATTATTCCTTCCCTGTTAAAAAAAATTCACGAGAAACACCAAAATTTCGGCCTCCTAAACTGGTTTCTCCCGTTAAGCCCAAAATTTAATAGCTATCCGTAATTACTTTTCGAAACAGCTTGAAAAAATTACGAGGCTACCAGGGCGAGGATATCGAAATTGTTTTGCCGGGTAATCTAACAGTCTACGCCATCGACTGGCTTTCGGTATGGTGCGTTCAGCACACACACAACTTTGGCCACGTCATGATTCCCAAAGATCTCAACGTTCCACCAGCTCTCGGCCAGACTAAAATAACTGTAAGTATTCGTCGCGTGACAAACGTTTTTTTATTTATTTTTTTCTCTTATTGTCCAAAACGCACTGCAATCTGTCAGGATTCGTTTAAAAAAATGTGTGTTTTCTGAATAAATTGGAAAAGCCGCCTTGGTGGTACAATCCAGTGAGTATCGATGAAAAAAATCAAAATTATTTATGCGACAAATTTAGCGAGTTTTTTATTCTCGCTCGTCCAAGATTTTTATCCAAGATATAAATTGCAAAAAAAAAGGAAAACAAATTTTTTTTAGACGATTAGACCACCCGTTGCACCACCACCGAGACTCGAACTTACCAACTGCAAAGAAATGATGGACGGACGAGTTCAAGTTCAATGGGAGGCTATCGGCGACGATGTGCAGATTCGTTTGTCCGGAAGAGTAAAGGATGATTATTGGGTAGCTTTTGGCTTATCAGGACGCGAGGGCGAAGCTAAAATGTTGGAAGCTGATGTTGTTGTTGTCGCATATATAACAAAAACTAATAAATTCATTGCCGATGATTATTACATGTCGGATTTGGCTCAGTGCGATGGAAAAAAAGGCGTTTGCCCGGATGAACGAGTCGGTGGTCGAAATGATGTTATTCTGCTTCATGGACAGAGGAAAAACGGCGTCACAACCGGTGAGGATTTGCTTCATTAAGTGAAAACTTATTTAAGCAAAAAAACGACAATTTTCGTTGTATGGAACATTTTTATTAACGAGGCAGAATTAAATATGAACAATTAAAAAAATATATATAATTTTTAGAAAACTATTGAAGTAATTGGATAAAAAAAAGTGTTTGCTCGGATGAACGAGTTTTGATTGAAAAAAAATTTGGAAAAACGTTTATAATTTTTCCATTTAAAAACAGGAGTCCTGGCTGAAAACAAATTTAGAAAAACGTTTATAATTTAAAAAAAAGTACACGTCTGCGAGACGGTGTCGTGAAGAAATGCCATTTAAAAAACATGCGGAAACGGAATCAGATGTACGTTCATCTAAAATCTACCGAGAAAAAAATGAAATGGGGCATCAAACTATATTTTTTTGCGTTTCATAACGGAATTTAAAATAATCGTTTTTTGATAAAATGGCGAAATTGAAATAAAAAAATAACAATTTCAACGACCACTTTTTTTTTGGTTTTCGGCCAAAAACAAAAAAAACAAAGAGTCAAGAAAAAATCCTACGACACACGATAGATAATTCAGCATGAAATGAAAACGTTTGAGCAAAAGAAATTCGCATATTTCTCAAAATGTACGTTTTTACTCATGAAAAATCTTCAGCCAATTGCTCCAATGTTTTTTTTGCCTCTTTAGGTGGTGTGATTAATTATTATGCGATTTTTATTATTAATTTGACATCATCATTTCTTTTAAACGATTTTAACGTCGTGACTGTGTTAATTATTGTTGTTCAGTCGAATATCGACGTCCAATGAGAACGAACGAACCAGTCCTGGATCGAATGATACCCGAGACCGAAACGAGTGTGATAGCTGCTATTGGACCATTGAATTCATTGGGAGAGGCCAATTCGCACTCAGCGTTTGACAAAACGACCGAGGACATACGCATTGATTTTACATCGAGAAACGTTCACGAGTGCACGAATTCGTTGTACGATATACCGGACAGAAACGAGATAGATGCTTGGCCTCAGGCTGTTATCGAGGACGAGACCAATTTCAACGTTAGAATCGGTCCAGCCGGTGGAGACAGAGGATACTCTCGTTTTACTGGTGAGTAGCAATTTGCTGTTGTTTTGAGGAATTATACTCCAAAATTCTCAACTCCATGTAATTTAATTTCTCTAACATACGTTCGATTTTCTTTCGGTTTGGTATTTTTCACGAATTTGCCATTGATTACTTTTATAATAAGATTATCATTGAGTGTTCTATATTTTTAACATTAAAAAATAAATTATAATCTTATCACAAAATTGATTTATAATTAAAAAAAAAATGATCAGATATCTGTACAAAATAAAGAAACGAAATAATGTGCTTAAACGATTGATCCAAGTGGATGAAATTTATTAAATATGGGAGTATCTTAATCCTAGATCCCTACAAGGGGGTCGAAAACGACCCCAATTTTTTTAGTAAAGAAACTTCTTTTTGGCATTTCTTCGAAACTTTGTTTCATTTTATAGAGTTTTTATCATTAAATGTTCACCAGATGCGACTTTATCATACACTATTCTCTTCGTTATTAAAAAACGAAGAAAATGATGTACAATTAAACCTTATTATCGTATATGAGGAACGTTTTGTGTTAACCCGTCAGCAGGCGCGCTATGAGACTTTTTCTCACACTTCTAAGGCTAGGAGTCATACCGACTGAGCCGCTATGAGTGCGAGAGAGATAGCTGCAAATTTCGAAAGTGAAATTCTTCGACACGGTTTGGCCAATTACAAAAAGGCCCTGTCAGCCCATTTTTACCATCGTCCTGCGTGGGCTGACAGAGCTTTTTTGTAATCGGTCAAACCGTATCGAAGAATTTCAACTTCGAAAATTCGAGGTGAGGTTAGATGACTGACCCATCCCCTTAAAACGATGATTACTTAAAAATTTCAAATGGCATAAGCATTTGAAATTTTTTCTATCTTCACCAAATTTATTCTTCTGTATGATAGTAGTTAAAAAAATGTTTTGAATTTTTGTTTCTGAATTTTTTTAATTATTATTTTTTGGTCTTTAGTGCCAATTATCGTTGTATTTATGGTTTTTTTAAAATAAAAATGTTTAATAGCCACAATCACTGTAGCGAAATTGTTTTCAAGTTCCTATTTATCAAGTTTAGCACTTGAAGCTATACACTTAAGAAAATCTCTCATCGCGCGCCCAATGTTTAAAGTGTACGTAGCGCGCCTGCTGACAGGTTAAAGACAAGATTGTGGTCGTTTTCGACCCCGTTGTAGGGTTTACGCTCTGAAAAATCGATTGTTGAAGTCCAGAGTCAAAAATCGTTATTCACTTTTTTTTAACCCTAGAACCCCACAACGGGGTAATTAGTTACCCCATGAAAATGTTAAATTTCCTTCTTGAACTAATTTTTTAAAACCATTCCTTCCATTTTATAGAGTTTTCACCATTAAATATTTACAAAAAGCGACTTTATCATGAACCATTCTCTTATTAATCAAAAAACGAAGAGAATATGGTAAATTTTAATTGTGTCCTCTCGGGGGGCTCCGCCCCTCCCCCCGCCGGGGGCTCCGCCCCTCTCCCCCGCCGGGGGCTCCGCCCCCCCCCCCTCGCCCGGATTTGAATACTATATGTGTCTAATGCTAGTCCTTTGGAATTTACTACGGATAGGGAGAGACCGTGCTCACATGGAGGGAGATCGGAAAGTACATAGAAGAAAATTTTCCAAAATATATTCTTGACACCGTCCAACTCGATTCGCTAGTTCGCGTATTTCCGTGGGTCGCAGAAAAAAAAATTATACCGTCGGAAGGGCATTGACCACATTACATTGGGGAAGTTTCATTTTTTTTTATAAATCGAACGTTCTTTCAATGGCGACGACTTGAAGTTCAAAAGTGAGGGGAAATCGCCCAATCTCGAGTATAGATACTCGGCCCCTCTTGTCTTGGACGTTCAACACTATTTTTTTTTTAATACTTAGCGTCAAGACACTGCCGCGTCTCTAGATATAATAAAACCTTATTATCGCGTACGAGGAACATTTTATGCTAAAGAGAAGATTGGGCTAATTATTTACCCCAGTGTGGGGTTTACGTTGGAAAAAATAGATCGTGGGATTCTAGGGTTAATTTCAAAAGTTTCCTCAATATCTTTGGTAAACTATAATAATCATTATTCATTTAAAATAATATTGTTACACTCGATATTATTCGACTTTCGTGTTTTCTCGAACAGGTCAACCTGCTTGGGGAATAGCATGGTACGTCAACGATCTGCTAATTCCAGAATTAACTGTCGAAAGAGGACAGACTTACACGTTCGTCGTCGAGGGTGGAAACGACCCAGCAAATCCGGCCAGATATCATCCTTTTTACATAACTAACAGTCCGGAAGGTGGTTACGGTCAAAAAAGTGAGAAACAACAAATGGAACAAAAAGTATATGCTGGTGTTGATTTCGATTCCGATGGCTACCCGTATCCAACGGCTGTAGGACGTTACTGCGAATGGGTGCACAAAACCGTCGATATGAGCAGCCAATCCCCGACCTTTGAAGAATACTTTCAAACTTTACGCCTCGAGTGCGATCAAGGCGAACCAGCTAAACTCGTGTGGACCGTCGCTGAAGACACTCCTGATCTCGTTTATTATCAAGTGAGTTTTACATTTTCTTTTCTCACAAATTCAATCCTTCAAACTCAAATCTTCTCTTACCTCGAGCGATTACATATTTGGAGAATCAAAAAACGTAAGATTTTTGAGGAATTATACTTATTAAAAGTAAAGATTACCGAGCTATAAAATGTGCAAATATTTTAAAATATTTACCGATGAATTTTCAAATGTTCACGTTACTTTTGTCAGTAAAACCCACAACCGGGCTTATTTTATCCTGAATTTTATGAAATTTTATAAAAAATGTACACGGAGAGAATTAAATCGTAAAAATTACCGTGAAATTCACGGTAAAAATTACCGTAATACATTTGAACGCGGGGACAAATTCCTGGCGTAAATCCTGGCGTAAACACTTTTGGGGAAATTTTTACCGTACAGCACGATAAAATTTACCATGACGCTCGTGTAATATTTCGAAATAAATATTTAAATAATCGTCATAACGTACGGCACTTTTTCAAGGGCATTTCTTAAAGACATAAAATAATAAAATACACAGTAAAATTTCACTTGCATGGCACAGTTTTTGATGAAAATTTGTGTTTTGCTCAGTAATAATTTTAGAAATTGCATGTTGTCTTTTTTTTCATGTTTAAGGGGCCAGTCCACTTTGGAGCCACGAAAAAAGGCTATTTTCGTGATTTTTTTTGAGGATTTTATAAAAGATATGAATATAAAAGTTGTTGGGCTTGATAAATAAAGTCTTGAAATACATTTAAAAAAAATTTTTTAATTCATTTTTATTCATTTTTAAGTACAAAAACTATAGTTTAACGTAACGCCTCAAAAATAGGTTGCCTAGGTAGCTCCATCACAACTCGGCAACGGCTTGTCTGAAACAAAAAAATCAAAGTCCATTAGATTCAGTATGACACCAGCTACAAAATGACCCTCGGATATAAAGTTTTATCAAAAAATAAAAAAATGGCAGATGAAAAACGAAAAAAGTAAAAAAAACGCGTTTTTTTCGCATTTTTCACCAAAAAAGAAGAGTAAAAATCAAAATTTTAAAACCATCGAGGGTCATTTTGTTGCGAATCATGTTTACAATATGTGGTTCAAATTTCAAGAGAATCCGTTTATTAGTTTTAGAGATACGATGGAGCTAGCTTTTGAAAACGTTGTTTCGAGAAAAACGCGTTTGAGCGCGCTATACGCTCAGGTAGACGAAATGAGGTCCTGACGTTCAGGTAAAAAAAAAATACTTAGAGAGCTCGGATTGTCATAAAATTTTGACACAATATTTCTGAATGTATGTACTTTCGAAAACAGTAAAAAAAAATTGATTTTTCGAAATTTTCAAAGTGGACTTGCCCCTTAATTCTCTCTGTGCAGAGTTGCCAGAAAATTTGTAATTTTTAGCGATTTTACATACGAATGTTCATCCGATTATTTATTGATTCAAATTTCAGTGTTACACGCACAATGATCTCGGTTGGAAAATCCACGTAGTCGACGCCGGTTACAGATCGAGAAGAAACAATGGAAATGTAGTTGAAAGTGGTTTTATTCCGAGTATCATGACGATCATATCGATCGTTAGTCTTCGGTTAAAGTTTCTCAGATGAATCTAAATCAAAAACCATCGTCTACGGTCGTATACTAAAAAAAAAAAAAAAAAAACAAACAAACAAACAAGGAAAAACAAAATCATTAGCACGATCGACACACTGAGATCGGACGCTCTTTGCCTATCACAGAGTCCTACTTATTCACGTACGAAGACGAATTATCACCACCACTTTTATCATCATTTTCATCATCAGCATCAGCATCAATACAGCATCACGAAAAAGACAATATAAACTGCACGTAAATATCCACCGATCGACGCAAATATACACAACAAATGTGCATACGAGGTCATGGTAAGTAATCAAAAAAAAAAAAAAAAAGGAAATATTCGCAAAAAAAATGAAGGAAATGGAAGTCGAATGAAACATAGGAGAACCTTCATCAAAACAAAAAACAAAGAAATAATGACAAATAAAAGAAACCTAAAGCAGCCACGAGACGCAAAAAAGCCGACACAAGGTTGTAAGAAAGTATTTAGCTCGTAAGCATTTAAAATGTATGTGAGAGATTTAGCCAGATATTTTGAAGACCCATCAGATTCAATTTTTCATATTATGTTATACATAAATATAAATATATCTATATATGAGATAAAAATCAAGTGTGACGCGTATACAGGTGTAAATTCGTAAAAACGAGTGCTCGGAATCGAGAAAGAGAGCGAAAGAGAATTTCAAAGAGTTTTCGATGGATTATACGATCGAGAAACGACGAAACTACGAGACAATAAATTCAAAAAAGAAAAAATGATTTTTGGGAGGAAAATGCAAGAGGAGGGAAGAAATAATATTCGTTTTATCTGTTACTCCGACAATAATGTGCAGAAATGCTAAACGGGACTGGGATATTATCACTATTACTATGATTATAATGCATAGAAAAGAATAGCATTAACGATGTAAACGCTGACAATAATTCCGGGAGTTTGGCATAGACAGGCTACAGAATATACACGTATATGTCAAAATTTCGATCTCGGTGAACGCGACGATGAAATAATATGAAAAGGAGGATAAAATCGAGTGAAAGCGGTACTTATAGCCCGTGCGCGAGCTATTACACGATATAAAAACAATAAAATTACAAAAAAATAATGAAATAACGCCGAGACTGATAACTTGAGCTGCGTTAGAATCGCTTTTCGAATCTTCATTATAAATATATTAACAAAACGAATGAAAATATAGGAAAAACAAATAAAACTAAACGTATTGAAGTAATATCGTGTACCGGCTACAAAGTACCATGTAAATTTTTGCACAAATCTAGCAGATTCATCTGGAGCGATAATGAATTAAAATGTAATTACGATTAATTAGATATATTGAATAATTATAGAATTTGTGTACGATTTATTGCTCGTGATAAGTGCTGTCTGTTTGACAATAATACGTAACGATAGAAAAATATTGACGGATCGCTGATTGGCCAGTTTTGTGTTTGTATGTGAGAGTCTATATGGAGGAATGTCAAATTTGTTGATTGAGCAGGTTGAATGAGATTTGAATGAACGAGAAAACACAATAAGACGAGAAGCGATCAACGGTACAATTATCTATCGTTTACATAAACAATATACCAAACAAATAAAGTATATTATATATATTTACATAAATATATGAATGTGTACATATATTCATATAATTATGTACGAAAATAGGATTACTCGCATATCCACGTTCAGTCGTGTACATAAATTATGTAGGGTGAACCTTCCTTGAACGAAATGAAAGTATAAAATGTGCCTTGAGTGCATTTGATGTATCTTTTCATTTTCTTCTTTTTTCTTTTGATTTATTTGTTCTTTTTTTCTTTTTTTTTTAATTATTATTATTGTAAATTTCGTTTTTAATCGAGTCATTAAAGGACACCCGGATCGCTTCATATTTACAATTCAATCCCGTTGGTCCCTTGAACTAGTTGAACCTGAACTCGAAGTGATAATGAAGAAACAGTGAGCGTGGAAGAAAATTGAGAGGAGCTGGAGAAAGTATAAATATTATATATTTTTGAAAATGCTCCTTGTTGTTGAAACTTTGATAGAACGCTCGAATATTTAGACCTAAGATATAATGGGCCAAGGGAGGAATGATGAAAAAAATATTATAGCTCGAAAGAATCGATGAAGAGTGTGTTTACAGCTGCGTGATATTATTGTGCGAGGGAATAATAAACGTAGAGGGATGGATCGCGATGTTTCAAGGGGCCGGGACCTTTATAGTGTAACCAAGAAATCTGCGAAATACATAATCAGCTTATAACACTTATAAGAAACGCGAAACAGATTAAAAAGAAAGAAAAAAAGAAAAAAAAAAGAGAAACAAAACAAAACAAAATAATGAGGCAGTGAGGGATTTAGGGTTAAATAAATGAATTGAGCGTATGATGGAATTTTTTGAATATATATTTTATAAGGGTCCGATGGTCTGAGTGTCGAAAACAAGGGTGTCCCCGAAATTCACTCCAACGCGTTGAGGACACGACTCCATTGATTTTGTACGGATCGGAATCACAATGAAAAATAATCATTCAGTGCATCATTATTTTTTTGCCATTATACACACACCGTTGAGTTTTTTTCGAGTCAACGATAAAGTACAAAAAACGAATTAACGTTAATGGAAAATCTCGAACGAAGGAAGTGTGAATTTCAACAAACTTTGGATATTTGCAGCAATTGCAGACTTAATGAAAAAAATGCAATTCAAGTTTATCAAACGCATTTCGATCCAGGATTAATCGAATTAGAGGAACAATATCAAATTCAAATAAATTGTGTGTTTCGAGTACATTCGTAAAATTATAAATATTCAAATTACATAATCAAAAGCAATCTTTTTTTGTCTGCCTTCAAAGTTACTATTTCGAGCTTTTTTGAAAACGCATTTTTTACCGGATTTTCCTTTAATTACAATCGACGGATTGCTTTATACTTTCTTAAAAATATTTTCGCACGATTCTCTTGGTTTTCCTGTACTAAATTTTCATCGGTATACACTTTTCAAGGATCTTGAGTTACCGAAAACGAAACCCTACCGACCATAGGCCGATTAAAATTGTGTTTTACTGAGTTACAATAAAATTTCACAAACTATGAATTAGAAAATCACTGACAATAAGCAAATTACAAAATTACGATCCAATGAAGAACCCCGAAAGCGATTAAAAAGGAAATAAAAAAAAAACACTCTCGTTTTATTAACGTCAGAGATAAAAAATCAAATATTTAGAGTTTTCGATAAATTTTTTTATAACCATGAACGCGACATAAATTATTCGAGAAGTTTAATTTATTCAAGAATCAAATAAACCACGAGTCGTGTCCTGATATACAACACGTACGCCAAATTTGGCCATTTATTTATCGATAGGCAAAAATTACGTGTAAAGAGCGCACATTACAGGAAAATAATCAAATTTGAAATTGAATGAGGTTGGGACCTTGCAAAAGGTTTAATAAATGTAATTAGATAGATAAGAGACAATAATTTGAGAACTGACGGAAAACAATACAAAAAAAAACAACAAATACAAACGCCGCTCTAATAATTTGTTGTTATAATGTCGCAAAAGGAAAATAATACATTATTATCGTATATTATGGTGTGGGATGGGGTGTGGGATGGATAATTCGAGACAATAAGTTGCGTGCCAGGCCAGCCGATTTTAGTTTGTCCTTGTTTTTTTCTCATACTTTATTAGGACAAACTCTTTTCGGTGATAGATTCATGTATATCATTATATATATATATATATATATATATATTAGGGTGATGCAAAAAAAATCGACTTTTTGAAAGTCAGAAGTGATTATGCCAATACTTCATGAAAAAGTAATTCTCTCACAATTTGGGCCTTCTAAAAAATGTTTAGAGGTCACACCAACGACGTTTAGATATTTTTTTCAATTTTAGCGAAAAATCATGATACAAAAATATCGATTTTTCGGTATCGCGACAAAAATAGTTAGTACTTAATAAAAATTTGATTCTCTGAAAATTTGAATTTAAAAGAAAAAAAATTAGAGGTCGCCCCAGCGGTTTTTCTAAATTTTTGTTTTTTTTTTTCAATTTCTCGTAAACACTGTGGTATAAAAAAATGGTTCTATTTGTGTCGCAGGTTGATATGTTAGCATTTCATGGAAAAGTTATTCTCCCAAAACTTGAATGTTCTAAAAAAATTTCTAGAGGTGCCTCCGGTGACGTTTAGATATTTTTTTTTCATAATTTTGGCTTAAAATCATGATATTTAAATGTGGTTTTGTTTGTGTGGCAACTAAAGATATTAGTACTAAGTAAAACAGTAATTTTTGCAAAATTTTGGTCTTCTAAAAAAATTTTTAGAGGAAATCCCAGCGATTTTGAGATATTTCTTTCTAATTTCGGCTAAAAACCGTGATATAAAAAATTCATTTTTTCGTATCGCAAGTATATGCGTTAGCACTCTACCGAAAACGAATTTAGAAAAAAAAAAATCATAGTCGCTGGGTGTGACCTCCAATAAATTTTTTACTAGGCTCCAAATTTGGGAGAAATACTTTTTCACGATATTCTAGCATACGAACTTCGATACACAGAAATTTACTTTTTGATATCACGATTTTTACCCGATATTATAACAAAAATATCTAAAAGTCACCAGAGACACCTCTAAACTTTTTTTTAGAAGATTCAAATTTTGGGAGAATAACTTTTCCATGAAATGCTAACATATCAATCTATGACACAAAGAGAACCATTTTTTTGTATCACGATGTTTACGAAAAATTGAAAAAATAAAATTAGAAAAACCGCTGAGGCGACCTCTAAATTTTTTTCTTTTAAACTCAAATTTTGAGAGAATTAAATTTTTATTAAGAACTAACAATTTTTGTTGCGACACTGAAAAATCGATATTTTTATATCATAATTTTTCGCTAAAATTTAAAAAAAATATCTAAACGTCGCTGGTGCGACCTCTGAACATTTTTTTAGAAGGCCCAAATTGTGAGAGAATTACTTTTTCGTCAAGTATTGACATAATCACTTGCGACTTTAAGAAAGAAAAAAGTCAATTTTTTGCATCACCCTAATATATATATATATATATATATATATATATATATATATATATATATATGTGCAAATATAATTTATATCTAATGTATATAAATAAAAAAATGTATCTCTAGCACGTAAGTGGATAAAATCTCCTACTTCTGTGAACAAGACAATAATTGTACGTTGCGAGACAACCTGGGCAAAAGTCTGTCCGCGAGCTGATTTTCTATTATTGCCTGTTTTTTGTTTTCAATTGAATGAGAGAACGTAACGACTAAGATATGTAAATTGTATAAATTTTCTTTTTTTTAACTTTTATTTTAAACTTTTTTTAACTTCTTTTTTTAACTTTTATTTACTAATTTGTTTTCATCTCTCGGTTTTGAACACTAAATATTTTAATTCATCGTTAGATCCATGCATTTTTGCAAAGAATCAAGAAGAGGTCAATTTTACAAAATGTTTTTTATTAAAAAAAAAAACGTGGAACATGGCTGTGATACGGTATCGCGAAGACGTTTTTTTTTCAAAAATGCTAAATCGGTACGAAATGTAACTCCAACAAAAATCGACTGACAAAAAAAATAGAAATGGGATATAAAATAACGTACTAACGTCTTTCGTGTGTCGTAGCAGATTTTAAAAAGATCGATTTTCAAAAAAATTGCGAAGTTCGAAGAAGAAAAAGTAGCAATTCCTGAATCAAAATCTTTTGGTTTTCTACCAAAACCGATAAAACTAACTGTACTAAATAATCTTACGATATATGATATATAATTGTGTATGGAATGGCCATGAACAATTTTAAGCAAATGAGTCGAGTGATTTTTGAGATGCATCTGGTACCAGCGATTTTTGAACGGAAATCTCTTCGCGAAATCATGTTACGGCGGTAGAGCATTTTTTTAAACGAAAAAAAAATTGTAAGCGCTCCTCAAAATTCATGTTTTTATCTATAAAAACCTTCGTCGAACTGCTCCAATAATTTCCCAAATTATTTTCATTTTTTTTTATGACTCTTTTATGCCTTTTCTAAATGTCTACGTTCCCTCAAATCATTGCATTTAACGGTGTAAAAATGATTAATAAAATTATATGTGAATATATATTTTTTGAGCTGTTAAAACGCGTGTTAAAATTTGAAAAAATGGGTATTGGTTAATCTCGAAGCCAGGTCAATTTACAGTGAAATAATTCATTAATAAATCACAATAAAAAGGCAGCTGCTAAGACGATGTCCAGTGTTGCGAGTTTCTTAGGGAAAGAGGAATACTAAGTTAGACAATAAGAAAAACATCTTTTGCTATATCTTACGATAACTTGTGTAACGGAGGAGGAAAAAAAAGCAAAAGGAATAATTCGATTGTAATAGCGTTTGTAAAGTTTTAATCGAACGCTAAATCGATATAAAAAAAAAATACTGATTACGTGTATATTCGAATGAGATCTACACGCAAAAATACGCGTGTGCAAAGGAAAAAATATGCCCGCGTACTTGTGTATATTGTGTATAAAAATTTATATTGCAGCGTTTCTTCATCTTTGCATTAACTGTGTTACTTAACCATATAAATTACAATAATGTACATATGTACATCCGACGGTTAATTTTACCGAGATATAAGAGAAACAAAATCGCTTCGAGATCGGAAAAGATTGAAAGTATTAAAAAAAAAAAACAAAAAAAAAACAAAACAAAAACAAAATAAGAAAAGTATAAAAAGAAAAAAGAACTTTGATGAGAGCGCTATGAACCGAGACAATAAATGAAGGCTCGACGAAAAGGTGAGAACGAAGGAGAAAGGAAGAAAATAAGTGGAAAAAAGCGAGTGATCCTCGGGATTTTCGTAAGAAACGACGAAAGTATACAGATAAACTTTGGGACTATTTGAATTTAGCTGATAAATTTTACTTCTATAAAAAAAAAGAAATTATTTGAAAGTAGCAAACTCAAAAATAATTCAAATCTAAGAATGAAAGTATACAGGAACAAAGATGAAAGTTGTGACGAAAAAAAGGGAAGAAAGCAGACACATAAAGTTTTCTCAATGTATATGATAAATATTGAATTGAAACTGGGTTGAAAGAGAGGAGCGGCGAGTGAAGGGTGCTCCGAAATTTTTATCGTTATAAATATCTATCGAACGAGCAATTTAGAAGACGTTGATAATTTTTATTATATTATAATTTTACATCTTCGACAGTAATTAAAGAAAAAAAATCAAAAAACAAAAAAATCAAAAAAATACAAAAAAAAGAAAGAAATGAAAATAAAGTCTCTTTCTGCAATTGAAAACGAGGAGTTGTAGATCCTAGGCAATTAACACTTAATGTATATGTAATATCAATTACGAATATCATACACACACTGAAACATTGATTCGCGAGAGCGGTTGAACGTGTGAATAAAAAAAGATAAAAGAAAAATGACAATTACGAACAACACGAGCTAATAATCGTTTCGTCCATCAACACAAAAAAATTCAATCGAGAGTAATTATTCGGCGACGTAGAATATGTCGAAAAAAGGTGAATTATCGAAGAAGACTAATAATGAAAAAAAAAAAAAAAACAAAAATACGTATCATTAGTTCTCAATGAATGAATGAATTGAAAAATATTAAATATCGTATCAAAATTTGGAGGAAACGAAAAGAAAAAAATCGGAAGAAAGCGATACGCTTCGACTAAATCTGAAAAAAAAAAAAACAAAAAAAAAATCCTCACTTAATAGATCCTATTCAAAACATTGTCAACCATTTCTTTTCAACGTTTGTGTGTTAGAATAATAATATTAAGAACAAACGAGAACAACGTAACAGCTCTCTGTTTAAATACGCTCGTAGTACACGTCGTGGTGAGAAAAAAAAAATCTATACGAAAAATAAAAAAACTGATTTGGAAAATGAAAACGTGAGAAAGTCCTCGATTGAAAATCGACGTAACACGCGCTTTTCCGTGAGAAAGAGAAATTGTTTACAACGCACAAGAGAGCTATGTATCGTTTTATCGTGTGTTAAAATAATAATTAAAAAAAAAAAAAAAAAAACAAAGTATTGAAGATTTTAATGATCGGCGCGTCGCACAACGTTCGTTGGGCGACGTTCGAATCAATCGCCAATTTATTGTGTATACTCGGTCAATGAAGCAAAGCTTGTCTTAAATCCTTCGTACTTCATAATTAATCGTCTAGAACGATTCAGAAATGGAAAAAAAAAGAAAAACATAACATAATAACAAAGAAGACAAAAAAACATACACACAAATCTTTATAAATGATAATTATTACATATCGCTCCTCGTTGCGCTCGCGGAATGTCTCGATCCCCGATAGCCTGCAGTTTATATCGTGTATGTACACAAAAAACACACACAGAAACAAAGACATCTGTAACATCTAATTGGTAAACTATAAGTGAATAGTGACGGACTCTGCAAAAAAAAAAAAGCGTTCAATTAGATTCATATCATATCTGACCCTCGTATATGGACTGTTTTGTCTTCATATCAAAAAAATATGTGCCGAAATGGAAGACTCGACGAGCTCGGGAATAAAATCCAAATTCATTGATAAAACTGTTTCAAAATGTTTTTCAAACTAAGGCGAAAAAGTTTATTATTTTGCACGGTAACTGTTCATAATCGATTACGTTTTCAAATGAAAATTACCTGTACTGTAAAAATTGTTGAAACTGGGTTTTTTTTGAGCCAAATTTTTGGTTAGGTCAAATTGACCCAGGTATCTTTTGCGTGCTCATAACTCTTGAAGGAATTTGTAGTTTTCGAAATACTATTTTTTTTAAATGTCAGCAAACGACTTGTTCCATTGAAGTTGAAGGTTTAAAAGCGAAAATTCATTTCAACGTAGTCGAAAATGACGATTTGGTCTGGGTCAAAATGACCCAATGATAGTAACCTAGGGTCAACTCTACAACGCGTTGTTATCAAAACATCCTTAATATTTGAACAATTTCACGCCTCAACACGCCTTAATATTTGAATAATTTCATTAAAAAGAATAGAGAAGAAAAAAAAATAAAATACTCCATTATTTTTTATTAAGTTCCAGTAAAATATTAACAAAATATTTTTCAACCATGACTGTAAATGTTTTGCAAGAAAACACTACAAAAAATCAGTATCGTATAGTGAGTTGGTTAAATTTGTTTTTTTGTTATGAAAAAAATAAATGATCGATTGAATAAAATGATTTTTGCTGAAAGTAGCAAACTTCGATGTTAATTTGGATGAAACATCTTTGCAGCCAACATTTGGCAGCTCCCTCGTTAATATAACGATTCAAACAAAAATTATTGCACCTGAGATCGCTGAGAGTTCTATTTATACGATGCGAGTGTTACAAAAACAAAGGAAACAGAACCTGAACAAGAAATACATGAAAAAAAAAAAGAATCGATAGTCGCTCTATCGATGGCTCAGCACAAATTCACATTTTTATTGATGAACGTATTAATATGCGCAGTTTTACTTACCTGTAATTAACGACGTATACTGACTTGAATATTCGTACGTCGTGGCGAATACAATCGATGAATGCGACGAAGAAAATATATTTGAAAACAAATATATATATTCTTTATGATTGAAAAAACGAGTATTCGAGTTGGTAGCTTGAATGGAAAAAGGCTTGTTCTCGTACCGATTAAATTGAAATATGTATACTTGTTATAATTTACGAAAAATGTTATCCCTTGACCTTAATATTTTGATTTATTTCATTCCGGATACTTGTGTCCTGTGTCCCAGAAATACTATGGCTCTTAAAATCATCCTCGTTGTGTATTTATGAATGGAATGTCCTGGAATGTTCGAGCTGTGTAAAGCCCGATTCCTAATATTTTTCGTTATTATCCTTGAAAAACAATATTATCGGGGATTGCAAAGCGAAACGAGCATCCAACTTGTAACACGACGTATTCAATACGCATTATGATTATTAATTATTGAACATTGTATCAAATTTTATATTCACTTCGTGTGGTTGACAATAAACTGGTTTTGTAAGGAAGCCATATGAAAACAAAAAAAACAGAACGAAAAGCTATTAAGATGAAAAGGGAAACGAGGATTTTCTCGGTCTTACTGTTCGTTTGCTTGTTTTTTGTTCTCACTTCGTTCATTTTACACTGTTCACTTTTTTTCTTCTTCGACGAATCTTCATCTCGGATAACCCCAAGGATCCTTCTTTTGGTCCATCAACGCGAGCGCAGACTCACAAATTTTACCAGTTACTTCGCGTATTTTTTCCTTCGAAAATACAGTGTAGATTTGATACTGTTCCGAAGCGAGAGTGTCGGCCAGTTCAACGCATTCCGCGTGCTCGTTCATATCCGACATTACGGTCAAAAGAAGGAGAGTTATCTTCGGGATACAAAGATTACGCAGTCTGTTCAATTGATGTATTCGCAATGGCATTTCCGGCGTTGATTCATCTTCGTTTACTTTCTCGTTTGATGAATCGACGAGCCAGCCACCATCCGGGAAAAGAAGCACGTTGAATAGCAATTGTTTAACTGCCTGCAACCATGTAAAATTCACTTTTTATTAAAATCCTTTCTTTTTTTTTATCAAATTTCAAACGTTGCGAAAATTAACAATCGAAATAGCTCGAAAGTTCAATTTTTTTAACAAGAAATTATTGGCTAATAATTGATTAATGAATTAAGAACAAAATTGGAAGGCGTACACAAATGTCAAATTTGTTTTTACAACTTTCTCATTGCAGAATATAAAATTTGTCTTTTTTGTTTTTTCGTCGTTCAATAAATGTGTCTTTTGGGTTTTCATAAATTACCTTCGTATGATGTTGCATCGTGCACTTCCATCGTTCGAGCTCTGCACTGTACTGAGCTTTTTTATGATCGTGAGCAACTTTTTCGGTGAAAGTCGCGTACGATGGCAAATCATCCAAAGGTGCTGGTTTTCCTTGATAGAAATGTGAAAACCATTCTTGAAATCCTTCCTGAGCGTCGAGATAGGCCTTGTAACAGAGATACTCGCGTATTGAAGCCGAAGTTTTCTTCGAGAGATTGTTCGTCATCATCAAAGTCGCCAGTGTCGCTTCTAATGAAGGATGTTCGGTCATTATCACTTCAATTGCATCACCTGGTATCTGTGGTTAGAAAACGGTGTGATTATTTCCGAAAAATGCTTCAAAATGGATTTTTTTCGTACAAAATCTCATTTTACATGCTACACGATTTTTCCTTATGATGAATTCGTGTTTTTTATTTTTTATTTATTAAGCTCACCTTGTTGAAAGCCTTACGAGCAGCGTCGACTTTTTCACAAGTGAGAAAATATCTTATGAGAGCGTTTCCTTGCCAAAGTGCTTCTTCCCTTTGACTTGCATAAAACGTGACCCAATCCAAAGCATCGATTTTTTCCAAATCGGCTTCGGTCAGTTTTCCCGTTAAATCATCTTTAGTCTCGAAGTTGATATTCTTTAGTCTAACATTTTCAACGACTAATTTTGTAATAGCTTCGACATTTAAATTGGCATCTTCGGCAGCTGCGAGACAACGCTTGCGTTCTTCGCATTTTTTAACACCCTCGAGATAATTTGCAAAATTCGTGATTTGATCCTCTTGCGGCAAGGTCGCCGTGTAAAAAGCGACGAGTGTCGGGTCCCCAATTTCTATGAGAACTCGAACGTAAGCGAGCAATACTTTGTCGCCGATTTTCTCTTTGTCATCTTTGCCAATTTGACGAAAGAACAATATCAAATGAGCGAGAAACCGAAGGAATTGCGAATTGCAATTACCACCGTCGATCCATATTTGTACGTGTTCCAACAGCTGAGGCACTTGATCGAGTATCAAATATTTTTGGATCAAATGATCCGGTTTACAGGCTTGTGATTGTACAACGACGTTTTTCGAGGCTTGAAGATTCGCGAATATGTCCTCGAGCCCAAATTTCGATTTCCAATAATCGTCCGGCATGGAAATATAATTTTTTGCCATTACGCCTCGCACTTCGCTCTCGACCTCGATGTCCATTAGACATTTCATGTATGCCCAGAGCTCGTCTTGCCAGGAAGCAGCTACTGTTATCAGTTGTTGCAAATTTCCACAGAGACTCGCATAAACTGCTCGATAGTATTGGCCTTTGAAAATATTAAATCGATCATTATCAAACCATCACGAAAAAAGAAAGAAAAACAGGGAAAACCAGGTTAATTGCTGATTATACTACTGCATAGAAATAAGAAATAAAGTATTATTTCTTTAAATGCTTTCATCTGCTAATTAGTGACAAATTTTACGAATGAATTTTGATATTAATTCGAAAAAAAAAATTGAATAATTCGTTCGTTTCAAAAAATCAGAAATTCATTCTTTTTTTTAATCGGCATTCACAGTAAACATTTTGGACGTTATTTTATTTTTGAGACGTAACACCATGATTCGAGTTTCAAAAAGTCAAAAAAGTGGATTATATTTCATGGAGGTGTTTGATTACTGTATTTTTTTCGTCAGCATTCAAAATGGAAACTATACGAACCTATTCGAGGATCTTGAGAAATTTTCCAGGCACATAGTTTCCAAAGACTTCGGTTGGGATTTCCTTCGATCGGTAATTTAGTATCGGTTAAAGGATTATCGTAATTAGGATCGTGATGAGGTTTCCATCCCAGCAAACATGCAGCACGCCATGGTTGCCCGCAGTGCACAGCGAGTTCTTGAGCTTTTTGGAGTCGACCACATCGAACCTATTCAACAATGTA
This sequence comes from Rhimphoctona megacephalus, assembly GCA_963989365.1. Lineage (NCBI taxonomy): Eukaryota > Metazoa > Arthropoda > Insecta > Hymenoptera > Ichneumonidae > Rhimphoctona > Rhimphoctona megacephalus. The sequence goes on from OZ022415.1 coordinate 23,246,827, forward strand.
AAATGTATTTATTGATCGTGAAACGGCACCATATTTTCCAGATTACACAGAAATACAAGAAAATGAAGGAAGGGAAGAACAAAGGCAAACAGAAAAACGATGTACCTCAAAAAACATTCTTTTTTCGAGCCGAGAATCATCCTCTTTGTCTAAATCGTGCAATGGTTTGCCCTCTCTGATCGGAGCATCCGGATCGAGAGAAGTCACAAGAGGTCTCGACGAACCGAACATAATTCCACCCTGACGATTGTGTAGCTGATGCAACGTATTTTCCCAGGCAATTGTTTTGTCCGTAAAATGTTCGATTTTTGGTATTGTTTCAGCTTGATCAACAGCATTTTTTTCCAACCAATCGATGATCAACTGGTATTCTCTTATCGTACTCTCATTTTTTATCAAAGCTTCTATAACATCCTTTTCCGACAAATTTTCGTTAACGTCAGTTTCCATTTTCGATTGAAAATCCGGATGTGAAAATAAGCGATTTTGATACAGGCAATAAACGAGTCGCCAAGTATTTCTCTCGTTCTCTAAATTTATCTCCTCCTCTGACATTTCTATGTCATCTACTTTTGCCTGCATACCTGACAAACGGAAAATTTCACATATTTTTTACAATGTGGTTATTAGAAGCAATTTTTGAAACAAAGTTGTGAGATAAACGCTTTGAAACTTTTGTTTCGAATGTAACTTTTCAAATAGCCAAAAAGTTTAAGCATCAGCTATTAAAACGCAATATTCTCGAGGCTCGAATCAATATTATATGAAAAAGGAACGATCGACTTTTTTAAAGTTCGTTATGAAAATCCATCAGAAGACATTCCTCAAAATATTTAATACAAGAGCAAAGAAAAATCACTGACGAAAATGAATTGTACAAAATTTGGTTAAAAAAACACGTTTGAAAAGCATACCTCTCATCATTTGAAGCGTATCTGTGCAATTTTGAATGAAATCTGCTATTGTATCAAAGATCTGAGGCTCGGAAGAGTGACCTTGTATTATTTCTAAAAATTCATGATATAGTTTAAGAGCAGCTTTTCTCCAGGGTTTGTCAGACTTCAGTATGAGCCCTGTTGATGCGCTATCTTCCATCATTTCCCTCAGACTCAAATCAAATTTTTCCGAAGTCAACATTATGTCTCTGACTTCGTGTTGCGTGGAACGAAAAGATCTGGAGAGTCTCTCACCTAAAATACAAAATTTTACTAAGCAAAGGTAAATTTAACAAAAAAAAAGTGCATAAATTATCTTTCCAACAAGAAAAAATAAAAGGAAGTAGAATTCAATAGAGGAAAAAGTTTGCTTACCCGCGTAGAGAGTAATCGATGTATCGAAGTCCGAAAGATCATGTTTTAACAATTTAGACTGATTTTCAAAACGATTCGTCATTGGCGTACTAATGTCATTACTACGATTTTCTTCATCTCCTGATCGTTTTGGAGTAAATGCTTGCTGAAGCGGAATTCGCTTGGGGGTGGTACTCTTCGTGCTTAACCTCAAAAACGATTTTCGTTGAGAATTTTCCTGACTCAACAAACCTATCGATTGTTCCAAATTTTCTTTGGTACTGTAACGAGACTCCATTTTTTCGAATGTAAAATTAATTGTGCGATTCAATGGTGTCTATTATACGAGAAAATTACGTTTGACCGGTTTTTTTGTCACATCACATTTTTCGGCGCGTATATATTAAACTGTAGTAAACGGACATCTGCGTGCAAATACTGCAAACGCGGTAAATATTGTACTTGTCAGTTTTGCCTTTTTTTTAAACCGAAGATGGCGCATCGAACGTTTTCTGAAATTAAAATGGATGTTAGTGCCGCGGATCTCAATTGGCACCCGTACAACTCACTCGAAAAAAAACTCTATCAGGAACATCTCTACCAGACCAATCCCAACCAAGGAAAATCTCCACCAATGACAATCTCCACCGGGAACATCTCAACCAACCCAATCTCCATCATTCCCAACTCCACCAGACAAAACTCACCCAGGAAAATCTCTATCGTGGTTAAACTCCACCAGAGGAAAATCTCCATCAGGAACATCTCCACCAGTTATGAAGATCAATCTTTACTGTCGGTATGGAAAACTGCAAAAGTTATCTAGAAATGCCATAGATGGTGCACCAGTAAGTGTAAAACAGTGGACACATAACACATAACAAAATTTTGTTACGCAACGAGAGAGAAAGGACCGTTTGGAGCTGAAGATTTTTGTCGCTCGCGGATCACAGTGTTTGATTGATCGATGAGTTTGACGACAAAACTCTTCAGCTCCAAACGGTCCTTTCTTTCTCGTTGTGTAACAAAATTTGGTTATGTGTTATGCGTCCACTGTTTTACACTTACTGGTGCACCATCTATGGGATTTCTAAATAACTTTTGCAGTTTTCCATACCGACAGTAAAGATTGATCTTCATGACTGGTGGAGATGTTCCTGATGGAGATTTTCCTCTGGTGGAGTTTAACCACGATAGAGATTTTCCTGGGTGAGTTTTGTCTGGTGGAGTTGGGAATGATGGAGATTGGGTTGGTTGAGATGTTCCCGGTGGAGATTGTCATTGGTGGAGATTTTCCTTGGTTGGGATTGGTCTGGTAGAGATGTTCCTGATGGAGTTTTTTTTCGAGTGAGTTGTACGGGTGCCAATTCATCCTTTCGTTGACACAGAATTTACTGACAGTTTATACTCCAGCATGATCGTACGAAAAATTACACATATTTAAAAAAATAATAATAATACACATACGCAACAATCGAATGTCGATAAACGAATGAAGATCGATTTTGAAGCAACAATCGACTAAGGCCGCGCGGTCCGAATTGTGTGCAAACGGCGCTCAAAAGCATCCAATATGTATATACTCGCCAGGCTACGATTTACGCTATGTTCAATGGTAAAGTCGCGCTTTGAGCGCGAAAGCGTCCAAGTCGAACGCACCCTATGTACGCTTTGAGCGCAATTCTGAACGTGGCCAAGGTCAATGCATTGTTTTGTCGCGGGCACAAACCACGTGCGTTCGATCTCATACTAAATTTCTCACAAGAAAATAATTTCTTCTCGTCAATGACAATCAAAAATAAATGTTGTTCAAAATCATTGAGAATATCTGTGCAGATTTATAAGACATCAAGAATAAGATTCAAAGTTTCACAAGGTGCAAAATTTCAATCGCCTTTCAACAGATTTTCGAAATCATTTTTTTTCGTTAACTAAATTTTTTTATGCGAGACTGATTTAACGTTATAAAAACAACAAACATGCCCGAGTGTGTGATTTGCGGAGGTAAAGAATTTTATGCAGAGGCAGGTTTTTACTTTTGCCAAGAATGTCAAACACAAACCCAGGTAATTTGGTTTTAGTATTTAAACAAGTTCAATTTAATTTATACTTTATATCGAAAATTAATCGATTGTTGTTATTCCATTAAATAATTAAGGATATTCGCGAAGAAATATTAGATGTGAAGTATGATCCAACAACTCGAGCTAGAAAACTGCGGATACGTTCCAGTAAATCAAAAAAATCCGGTAAGTTCTTTATTATTATTTCACTTACTAATTTTAAATTGAACAAAAAGGACCCATTCTCCTGTATACAGAACACATCGAATCTTGACTTGAAATTTTTCTTTTCAATACTTTGCGGTATCCCTTGATTTATTCTTCTCCTATTTTGACTAATTACAGACTTGAGCCAATTCGTTATGACCAATCGTGTCATTTTCTAAAGGCAAATATTATGCTGCAATATCTTCAAAAAATTGATTAGTAGACAGAAATTTTTGGCCACCTTTTCATATTTTTAGGTTGATAGTGCCAAATCGCAAAAAAATGGATAGATTTTATAGCTACTTTTTGTTGCTTCAAACTCACATGAGCCTTTTAAACTTTGTGAGTATTTAATTCACATTGTTTGAAATTTTTTGTCAAATATTTAGAGCGGCTAACTTCAAAATCAAATAAGAGGCATAACAGATTGATCAAGCTTAACGCGATCTGTAAATTGCATGAGTGCGAGAGAGATAACTAAAAAGTATATACATTTTTTTTTCGGATATGTTTGATGTTTTGAAAACACGAAGTTTCACGTTATTCTCTGATAACAGGAGAACAATGTGCAACTTTTCTTATTCTTGAAATATCAAGCCTCTCCGAAAAAAACGTGCAGCAGGATTTTTACCGACCATACGGCTGATAGATCAAGGCGCTCTATCAGTTGCATAAGTGCGAGAGAGATAATTAAAAAGTATATACACGTTTTTCTCGGAGATGCTTAACATTTTGAGAAAAGCTAAAGTTACACCTTGTTCTCTGATAAAAGGAGAAGAACGTGTAACTTTTCTTTTTCTTGAAATATCAAGCCTCTCCAAAAAAAACGTGCAGCAAGATTTTTATCGACTGTACGGCTGATAGATCACCTTAATGAGATTGTATACTTTGCATATTTTCTTAAATACAGAAGAGCCTTTGGGATGGACAACTTGGGAACAGTACAATTTCATATTACTCGGCATGATAAATGAATTTGTAGAATTGGGAGCATCCGTCGACATAAAAATGACAATTTTGCAGCTCTGGACGGCTTACTTAAAAAAACTTGAAGTAGCTTTCACATCTACGAAACAACAAAAAGTGCCAAAGTTGGCAAAAAGATTTAACAAGAGGTGGATTATTTATTGCATCAGAATAATTAATTTGTATATCTGCAAATTTTTTTATTTCATTACAAAGAAATTGTTCTTTTCATACAGGGATGCTGAAATAATTTATGGGAAAGTTGCAAAATGTAAAAAAAAGCAAAAACGACGCACTGGAAGTCTTACTAGCGCTTCGTCCATGATTTCTGGTCTGCAAAGTGAAAACAGCTCAAACAGAATAAAACATCGACACAAGGTTCATAATTAAGCATTTAAATTCGAAGTAAAAAAATTTGCTAAAAGTTCTAAATTCAACGTTATGATTTTCGAAATCTTTATTCCTATTTTTTTCACGTACAGTGTAGTTCTTCGTCTTTCACGTGTGTGTTATTCAGTTTTTATAGCAATTCTAAAAATGATGTACATTTATAGTTTTTCGTATAAAATCGCCTGAAGCAAGAGCCATTGAAAGAGATTTGAAGATCCAAATCAAAATGTTCCAATTCAATTGAAATTTTTAGCATGCAATCACTATCTAAAAATCAGCAGTTTCGTTCACATTAATCAAGAGATATAAAATATTGAAGTTATAGTTTTCCTTATATGGTTAGCCCTTATAAATACAAGTTTGCGCAATGACTGGTTGAAAAAATGTTAAGAAATTTTGGGACCGTTAAAGGATATAGATTCAATATGGGGCTTTTATAGAATGCGAAATTTTTACGATTTGAACAAAATTTAATGAGATTTGATGAAAAAAAGAATTTTCAAAGACGCATATTCGAACTTAGAATTTCGTCAGAGAACATTTCAGAGTCCAGGAATCATCTAAATAGTTTGTAATTTGTAATAAACATAAATATGTTAAAATTTGTGATGAAAAAATTAAACAGTTTCACGTGAACGACTAAATAAAAAAAAAGCAAATTTAATATTGAATATCTCCCGAACTATGTGATTAAATTGTTTTTTGGACAATGAATACGTAACGAATCGATAACTAAATATTGTCCATTTCATTCTAAACTCAACTTAGTGATTTCAAAACTCCTCGACTTTATAAAAAATGATCATTCAATGATTATTTCAGAAACGAATGATAACTGCGGAATACGAGCGATATGTACAGACTCAGGAAAGCTCGGAGGGTGAAGAAACGAGCGTAATGAATCAGAGTTTGTACAGCATACATTCGAGTGCAGGAAGATCGTCAAATAAATCAGAACTTCGGTAATGAAATTTTTTTATTTGTAACAGCGTCATTAAATTAATTTTAGCCTATACAGTAACCAAAAGTTAGGATCAATATTAAATTCATATTTTACAGTATGCGATTTAACAAAGCGGCGAAAAAAGAGTTCGATAAGATAAAAAAAGTGTCGATGAACTTACCGCGACAAATTCGTCCAAAGTTTCGTGAAACGTACGAGCGAAGTGCATATTGTGACGGACCGGAAATTATGACGCCTATAAAATTGTGGGCATTGATTTATCTCGCGCTTCGAATACACGACGAGAATATCCAATTAGCAGATATGTTGAGGTACGTAAACATAATAATAAACAAATTTCTGTTTTTTATGTCAAAAGTAGTATTAAAAACGATAAAGTAATGTTTTTAATGTTTTTACAGGTGGGCACGAGAAGGACACTTGTCATATTACAGATTGGATAATTTGTTACCACCGGAAGTGACGCTTTCTCGGAAAGAAGTAAACATGCTCTATCAAAGAGCAGAAATAACGCATAAAGGCTTGAGGCGATCGGTCAGAAATATGGCGAAGTTTCTAGACGTTTGGGAAACGAAAAAACCGGATCTTTTGTCGTTAATCGAGCGATATTGCACCGAGCTGCAGTTACCAAGTAAAAAATGATGTCCCTGGTGCATGCTGTGTCGATTAGTTCTCGTATAACTCGGTGTTTTTGATTAACGAGTTATACGTGGTTGTGCTCAGGAAAATTAAGGGATTTTCATGATTTTTTTAGCCGTGTTAACATCATTTTATTAAAATACACTATACAGTATCAATTACTACATATTTTGAGGTACTTATACAAATTTTTTTATGAAAAAATTTTGACTATTGGGGGCAATATGGCCGTTGTTCTAATACATATTTTTTTGAACATCACTCGCGGTGAGCATGATATTTCTGGAACGGCTCATTTGAAATAAAAAAATCAAAAAGCTTTCGTTAGTATAATACTATACCCTCTTCGTGAACGAAGGATTTAGCGAAATTCTGATTTAAAAAAAAAATGTCGATTTTTCCGAAAAGTTCAATTTTTGAGGTTCCAAAAATGAGGTTTTTTGACCCAAAAAATATAAATTTTAGTCCAAATGAAAATTCCTTAGTTCACGAACAAGCCATTATAATTAGAAACAAACTCGGGAAAGATTCAAATCGATCGGTTAAATTGCTTTCGAGAAATCGTGCTCATCGCAACGGCAGTTTTTAAAAAACATGATTCCGAGATAATCGCGTTTAAAATCGTCGATCGCTGCGCTCGGAGACTTGCATTCAAGTAACGCGCGTAAATATATTCGTTCTAGGGCTCAGATCCTTATAATATTTTGAGAAAACGTTCTTAAGATGATATACTTTAAGAAAAAGCAAAAAAAAAAAAGAATTTTCATTTTTTCAACCCAAACAACTAGATGTAACCCCTTAAAGAAAATGGATATTCATTACAGAAGGAATAGCGATTTACGCGGAACGAATGATGGCATTGTCGCCCCCAAGAATGCCATTTAATGACAAAACGGCCTGGTTCCCAAATTACGAGGGCAGAGCGATGGCTTTCATCATCGTAGTGCTGAAAATGTTGTTCGCTCTTGATGGAGTTACTGAGTACGAGATCAGTCGAGTAGTTGAAAAAGTCAATAGGTAATTAATATTCCATAATAAAAATTAATAAGTTATTGGGTTTTAAACTTAATTCCCGTTGTTTTATATGAGATGGGATAACTAGTATTATTTTCATAGAAATAACACTAAAACTGTACTGTCTTGAAGTATTGGACATAACCTGCAATATTCACTATTTGAGAGTGAATTCACACTACTTTTTTTATAATATCGAAAATGTCAAGTTTGAACCAACGAAACAGCATATGCGAGAAGCTTTGCTTTTTTGTTTTAATTTAAGAAAAAGTGCTGCTGAAAATCACCGTTTGCTTCAAGAAGCTTATGGTGAACATGCTCTATCTGAAACAACGCGCAGAGATTGGTTTAGACGATTCAGAAGTGGCGATTTTTACCTTAAAGACAAAGAACGTCCAGGACAGCCGAAAAAAATTAAAGATAAAGAATTGCAGGCCTTACTCAATGAAGATCGATGGCAGACCCTTAAAGAATTGTCTGATATATTTTAAACGTTACTGAAATAGCTGTTAGCAAACGTTTACATAATCTTGAACTGGTTCAAAAAGCGGGAAACTGGTAATCACATCAATTAATCGAAAGACAAGTCGAAAAGCGAAAAATGATTTGTGAATTGCTGCTTGAACGATGCAAAAGGACGTCATTTTTATATCGAATCGTGACTGGCGATGAGAAATGGATTTATTATGAAAATCCCAAACAAAAAAAAGCATAGGTACTGCCGGGTGAACCAGGTTCATCAACGCCAAACCGCAATATTCATACTCAAAAGGTGATGCTGTGTGTTTGGTGGGATCAAGAAGGTATGATCTACCACGAGTTGCTGAAACCGGGTAATATGATCACAGCTGTTCGCTATAAACAACAATTAATGAAACTAAATCAGGAATTGAGAAAAAAGCGGTCTGAGTACGCCAAACGTCATAACAAACTAATTTTGCTCCATGACAATGCTCGGCCACATGTAGCATAAATCGTAAAAAAGTATATAAAGGTCATGAATTGGGAAGCCTTACCTCATCCGTCGTATTCACCGCTCATAGCACCGTTTGATTATCATTTGTTTCGAGCGATTCAGAATGATTTGTGATCACAGCATTTCAAGTCTTTTGAAGATATGAAAAACATGGATCGATGAATGAATCGCCTCAAAAAGCAACGATTTCTATTGGCGTGGAATCTATTTGTTGCGTGAAAGATGGGAAAAGGTCGTAGCTTCTGAAGGACAATACTTCGAATAAAATAGAATGTACCGTGAACTATAAATATATTTTTTTTATATTGAAAACCAGCGGGAATTAAGTTTAAAACCCAATAAAAAAATAAACCGTTGTATAAAGCACCATTATGAATGTTAAAAAAACCATTACGACAGAACTTCTGCGATCGTCTGGAAGAAGAAAAAAAAAGAAATCCGAAACTTTCAATTATTTTCATACTTCTCGACTAATTGACTAATTTAATAAATTATGGGTTAAGAAATAATTTTCGATCGCAAAAAAAGGAATGAAAAGTTAAAAAAAATGGATAAATCATGTCAATGCCATACAATAGACGACACGGAAAATTCCTCCGTTGTCTCTTTCCCCCCGGAAACGATCGAGCCGTGTGTAATAGTTCACGGTGGTTTCGTTGCGAACTACTCGTTAAACCCGGTATTTGTTGAGCTGGTCGAGGCATGCAGAATATCCGCGTCTCTCGGATATCAGAAAATACTGAGCGGCGGGAATTCCGTAGACGCAGTGGAGGCTGCATTGTGGTGGCTCGAGAACGACGAATTCTTCAACTGTGGCTACGGTTCAGTCGTTAATAACAGAGGTATGTGTAAAATGGTTTCGAGTTGTTGATGCTAAACGTAACTTTCGTTTTATTTTCTTATTAAAAATCATTTTTTTCTATATGATTTTCAGGATTCGTTGAGATGGACGCTTGTCTAATGAACGGAGCAACGTTCGAATGCGGTTCGGTCGTGGCGATACGAAACATAGAACATCCGATATCGTTGGCTCGTTACGTAATGGAAAATTATCCAAACACCATTATCGGACCTTCGGGTGTTAACAGATTGGCAAAAATGGCTGGTATCAAATTAATCTCACCGGAGAACATTATTTCTCCCGCTTCCTATTTCGCCAATGAAACAAAGTATCCACCGAGCATCGGATATTTTGTTGATGATCGTCGTCATAATGAGAATGCCGGGATATTGAAAAGTAATGAGGATTAAGTACGCGTATCGATCGTCTTTCAACGTAAACACCGGTGTTTACACGCTGTAAAAACCATTGAAAAAACATAGGCAAACTGATACGAGCAATAAATCACGTCGTATATAGCCAATAATCTCGGAACTGTTGGCTGCATCGCTTGGGACGGACGTTCGATCGTCGCTGGAACATCGACCGGCGGTACGAGGGGCAAAATGGTCGGACGAGTTGGCGACGCTTCCCTGATGGGTTGTGGCATTTTTGCTGATGAAAAATCCGCCTGTTGTCTCACTGGTCATGGAGAATCCATCATTAAAATGGCCCTGGCACGTTCCATAGTAAATGATTTAACCAACGAAAATTCTGCGCCTCGAGAAACGTTGAAAAAACATTTAGACCGGGCTTGGCAAAGTTTTGGTGACCCGGCTGGTGGAATCGCGTTGAATCGCGATGGAACTTCCGGAATTTACTGTACTCACGAAAATCGCGATCCAATTCCATACGCAATAGCCCAATGTCAATCGATCACTTTCCCTTCGGCGAGTGGCAAAAAAAACAAAGAAAAATACCGCGATCCTAAAAAAGAAGAATTATGCAAATGCGATCGATCTTTATAAATATCAAAAAATTGCTTCTTCTTCTTTTCACTTATTTTTCAGACGATCGGAGAAATGTTTAGTATGCACTCCCAATTTATGTTTGAAACTTGATTGTTTTTGTGTGTGCGGTTTTCGTTGAATATTGAAACTTTTTCGTTGTAACTTTTCAGAGCTGCCACAATGAGAGGCTTAACTGAATCGAAACTCTTCAGTTTTTGCGAATGGCAACGTTACATCGAGTGTCGTCGTAATCTCTTGACAAACGTTCATTATCCAACGAAATTGAAGAGAGCTCCTGACACTCCTGGCAACAGTCATTTGTTCTTGAATTATTTCGCTACTATGAAAGCCAAAAGTAGCCACAGAGAGGAACCGGAAATTACGTCACATAATCATCTGATGCCGCGAAATCTCACTGATGCGATGAAAAATGTCATTGAAAAATTGGACGAGACCGCGACCCCGGCGCAACAGGAAGTCGATATTTTTCCGGCCTCTTTAACACCGCAATTTTCGTATTTGCAACAAATGCTTCAACATCCGGAGAAAGATTTACCGTCTGAATTACGTGCAGACTTCAGTGCAACGAAAATTGGTTATATGACGATGCCCAAAACGTAAGTTGATACGAAAACGATTAAAAATAATGAAAACTTTTTGGGAAATGCGAATTTACAAGGCATTCCAAATTTCACCAACAAACGATATTTCAAATTTATCATTTCGGCGGATTTCAGACTTGAAACTTTAGCTGCACATTGTAACATCAATCTGAGGATCGTAAACACAGGATTACATTTCTTCGAGAAAATTGTACCGCCTTATCAGCAGCCAAGGTTACCAAGTATTCAGGAATACAACGAAATAATAGAAATCGAGGAGCCAATCGAAGTTGAAACTCATTCCGGACGTGAAGTTTGCGACGATCTCGAGGAATATCTTCATCAGAAAGCTCCCTTTATCCTCCACGTCGATCCATCGAAACGCGACGAATACGACGATGTTTTCAAAGCTTCGGAGAAACGTCGTAGTAATTCAACGAATGAGTTGCTCGATTTTTGTTTCGACGAAGTTTTTCCAAATGGTAAGCTTCTCGTGAAAAATAACGATGACTCCGATGACGAGAGTTCAAGTTCTGTTACTGCGACAAAGAATGGCAATGATTTTGAAAGTGAGAGCAATAACGAAGTCCATCGAATTATTGAATTTCTCGATAAGTGGAATGTGAGCATGTCGAATTTTGAAAAGACGAGGCTAGTCAGGACTTTGAAAGGCGAATCTACATGGCCTCGACTCCATAAACCAAAACCTAAAATAACGCGAGATCCTGTAACGGGAAAATTCGTTCCGGTCGAGACTTTGGCAAATGACAAAGCTGCAGAAGATACTTCGTCCAAAAGTGTGAAACGAAAATCAACAAACACAAAAATAACATCCGTCGCGAATAAGAAACTTGACGACGACGAATCCAATGATGAGGATGAAATTGACGTTGACAAATCCGCGAATATTAACGCTTTAGATTCGAGTTACGATTTTGGCCTGAAGGATGATGACATATCAGTATTACACGAAACCAGTTCCAATTCTTCGGAGGAAAATCTACGAGAAAATAATTTCTCGAGTTCGGAAAACGAGACAGAAACTTTGTTCAGGCCGTACACCGAGTATTGGCTGCTGCGTTGCATTTTCAGTCAAACCTATCAACCGAATTTTCGAGACGTTCTCAAAATTCTTCCGTACAATTTTTGCTGGCTTTTGGAGGAATGCAGCAGTATCGTCGAGATGTCGGAAGAGGATCTTTACGAGGAAATCTACTTGATCGAATCGTATTATTCGGATATACTGATGCCGAAAAAAGATCCAGCGACGAGCAACAGTTACAAATGCGAGGAATATCGTTCAAGCTCTCATTGCAATTATATCCGAAGAAAATGGTGAATAATGATAAAGCTGATAGCAATAAAAATCGACGAAACCTACGAAAAACAAAATATTTCTCGTGTGCCACAAATACCGAGATAATAAATCATCCGCGTGTCGCATGAGAAAATTTATTTTTCTATTCTTTCAACGCAGCTGTTACGTTATTGACAATCCTCCTCCGAGTACACGCTCTTGGCATATTCACGGTAATAAGCAAATAGGCCAGTCACAAATCGATAGCCTGATCGCTCATGCTTAGACTTACGAGCAAATAGTTATTGGTCTATTACACGTAGTACCAAATTTCAGTCAATCTTCTACTTCTCGAATCTGATATTATTAGAAAAAAACGGAAATTCTAACAAATTATTATACATCGCCTAATTTCTGAGGATGATCATCAAAATTTCGGTAATTTATGGGTTTGCGAAAAATCTGAAAAAATGCAGCGATGTTTAAAACGTTACGAATATTGATAGGCAATAATGAAACTATCGAAAAGTTATTAACAAATTCTTGAAAAAAAAGAATTGTTCAACGATTAATCAGACTTTTTTTTATTTCGTTGTAGAAAATGAATTTGTTGATTTTCTTCAATACTTTAGAATTTTTTCGAATCTTTCCCTTTTTTGAAATTCCTCTTTTACATTTTTGTCGAGAAACGGTTCGTTCAATGGAATTTCGTCAATATGGGGTGATTTTTTTTTAGAAAAACACGTAAAATTCAAGATTTTTAATTAATTTTTTTAGTTTTGGTACAAGTCTAAAAAAGGAGGGAATATTCCAAAAAAATTCAAATGCATTCAGAAAACTTATCGAACTCATTTCACGTAACGAACGAAAAAATTGTCTCCGGCGAAGAATCTATCATCTAAATAATATGTTAATAACTTTTTAGAACTTTTATTATTGAAATTCAATGTTAGTAAAGTTGGAAATGTGGTTGAAATTTTCAGATTTTTGTTCATGTGCAAAATTTCGTAATTTTGATACAATAAAATTTTCGGCTGTGAGAATTGTGGAACATGTGGAACATTGTGGAACATGTGGAATTCATCGTTTAATCTTCTCCACTTAAATCAACCGAATTCACCGTAAGAATTTTAATAATTGTCTTGTCTCGTATTTGAAAAAGAAAAAAACTTTAAATTGTACGATGTTGAAAAATTCGATAATTTTACAATCAGAGCAAGTTTTCGAGGAAGCGAGAGAAAGAGATGGAGCAAGGGCGCCAGATCGAACTAGGTGTATCGTCTCGAAATGGTAAATAAAAAAAAAAAAGAAGAAAAATCATTCTGATACGGTCGGAGGCAACTGTTGCGCTCGAGTTTCGGGGTAGTGTTCGGTAAAACTCGGAAAGACTCGGGAGTCTCGTCTGCTGCGTTTCGTCCCTTTACTACTTGGTTCTGTCCTGAGGTACGGGTTTTACATTCTTGCGTACACTCGCGGCGACGCTCTCGTGAAGGAACCACGGACTGTGTAACATAGCGCAGGAGTTTGGTGAAGAAGAGAAATCGTGTGTTCGAGAAAGAGCGAGAGAAAGAAATATGTGACAGGGGGAAAAAAGAAAATAAAAATAAAAAAAAATAGGCTGGCGCAGTGTGTCTCCGAAGACATAATTGTCGTTGGTACGCACAGCGGCGCAACATCTTTCAGTAGTAAACATATTAGTCGTACTTGAGGGAGCGTAAAAGTCAAAAAAATTCTTTAATCAGATCAATAATTGTAATCGAAAAACAGGCCGGTTCAGTGAGACATGACTTGTATTTTTATTTTTTAATACGGTTAATATAAATATAAAAATATATATGTACATCATCGTACAAATGCATGCAGATATTATCTGACAAAGTTTATGGTGGCAGTGATGATGATTCTTTTATCGTGCGACAGTGGATGTGAAGTTTAATTAAAAAATATTGGTTTCATAATTGTTTGATTAATCTTAATGAAACCTTGGCCCACTACCAATCGTTAAAAAAACAAAGTATTGAACAACATTCAAAGTACAGTAAATTAAACACGCGTTACTGGAAAAAGAAAACAATTCGTAATAATTTCGTTGCGTGTGTGTGCAGAAAAAAAAATCTTTGCCTCTCATTTGGGCCATAAATAAACACCAACCCTCAGTTCCCAGTCAACCGCAATTTTATTGGTGAGTAATGTTTGCTCTCGAAGGGGCAATATTTATAACGCGATGACTCCGTGCTGATGTATTTATTTTTTTATTTTTTTTTTATTGAGAATTGTAATTCGAGTCTCGCGAGATTAGTCATTTTTTCGTTGTTGATCGGGATAATATAAAGCTGGCGAAGAAGGAGAAAAAAAAATCTATGACTGTGGAAAAATAATTTTGTAGCCGGCTTTTTGCGACTCTTACGAATTTCCTTCGTGTCGTTTGCACATGCCAACAACGTGGTGACGTGTTTTCGTCTGGTTTTTATATTTATTATTTCCTCTTTATAACGCTCGTCTTCGATTCCTTTTTATATGGAATTATCTCCCTTCTTACTCAACCCCCTTTCGATTTTTCTTCGATACAAAATGGATTTGTACATCAAAAGAGACCCCAGACAAAATATACCGCATTGCATCGAGTTTTTGCCCTCCTGTGACGTCGTATAACCATGCGAGCATTGCACTCGTCTATCAGCCCCGTTTCCTACAACGAAATACTTCCTTTTTCTTCGTTTTTTATTTATTCCAAACTGGCAATCGTCCAAGGAATTCTCTTAGTCATACAGGGAGGACCGACCCTCGAATACTCTTCTAGTGAAAAAGGGAAAAAACGAGGGCGGAAATATGCACAAGAGCAATATAGACTTTTGTATCAAACGAGTCTTTCACCGTATATATCTCTCGTCTAATGCTTCGTTGGCGAAACGACGAGAAGTTACAATAAAAGCACAATTGTATGGAAACAAAGAGAGAGAAAAGACACAGGACTATATCGTACAATACAAATAAAACTGACTTTTTACATTTTGAAAAACTCGCAATGATTGGACCAGTGAAACCTTCTGTTTTTTAACATGGACAATAATGGCGATGTTAGCTTAGACAATGCAACATTTGCTTGCACATGGAAATTTTCGTATTTATGAAAAAAAATAGTTGACAAAAATCATCATTAGTTACATCAGATTATTCTAGAAATCATGAATCATAAAAATTTGATAATTTAATTAAAGTTATGACATTTTTATCATTCGAAGTAATATTTTTAAATGAATCAACGAACGTTCACAAATAAACGAAAGAAACATCTACACGAAATTGATCGAAATACGATAAAAGTGTAAGAAATCATAGTATTGAAGTAATTTCCGAAAACCAATCAAAATAAATGTTCCCAAATATCTGCGTATATCGACATGCTTCATAAAAATACACTGCGATCAATCAAAGTCTCGATGTTGTATAGCAGTAACATAGCAAACTTCATTATTCAGAATTTCTATCGTTTATCACGAAGCAGACGATTTGTGTGTGAGGGGAGAAGTTGGTGAGTGGACAATTTCGTTCGAATAAGCACTCACGGAAAAAAGAATGATGATAATCAATCTGATTTCCCGTGCTGCGAGAGCTAGACGGCCATGTATTTCGCGAACTCACGCACGAATAAAAGAAGGTAGTTCGAGCGCGATCTCATGAAAAAGTTTGACCACATGGGGCGTTGTACAGAGGTCGTAATAATATTGCCCTCGTATTTCACTAACTTGTGCAAATCTTCTCCATTCCTCGTACATATTAAATTAGAACTATATGAAATATAAAGTTCTCCATGAAACTGTGAGCTCGAGAGACACGATGAGAGTTTGTTTGGGTCGTTAAAGCCAGAATGGGTGACTCAAAACAATAGAAACCCACGAAGCTCATTGTTTTCGTCGAGGCTATTTATTTTTTAATGCTTCGTATCCTGCGTGCAGGATATCGTAGCTTATGGTGTGTCTCGACGCCTACGAATTGTTTAAAGAGCCATTAAAATACATGGACATTGTGAAAAATGAGTGAGCATAGCATTAGCAGTCTCGACAAGCCGCAAAAACCCGTTGCTCGGGTTACGACGAGCTGTTTGTCCCGGTGTATATATAGCAAAGGAGTAGATTGCAGTAAGACTCTCGTCTTCCTCTTTCTCTCTGCTAAACGAGTGAAGAAAACATTGAAAAAGGAGGAAAATACGAACAGTATCGCAAAGAGGAGTCTTGAAACTCGATCATGGCACGTTGAGGCCAAGAGGACCTTTGACTATAACACAACTCCCATCTGTCTCTTCACCCAATCTATTTATCTACAGGAAGTGGTTTTACAAAACGAAGTAAGCTTAGAAAAAAACATTCTCAGTAGTTCCTTATTCATTTTTTTCGCAATGGAACTGAAAATAAAAAATATCCATTAATTCACCGGGAGACAAGAACAGATGAGAACGGTGTGAGCCAATAACTGGTTTACTTGAGAATTATATTCTAGTTATCCTCCTCGTACACCAAGGATCCGCCAGGATATCGATTTAATGCTTTCAAATATTACATTTCCCTGACGTTTGAAACATTCTCTTCTGGCTTCACTAACGGTTACGAAGATATACTGATATCGATAACTATTATGAGTTCTATTTCAAGATTCATATTTGATTGACACTAATTGACTCAGGCAACTCGGGGAACAATGCAAATTTCATTGGATTTTTGAAAAACAGCTTGGACGACGTTTCTGAATTGTAATAAATTAATAAATTCAATTAACAATATAATTCGTAGAGACATTTATTATTAAATTTTAGAATTATTCGTTTTTGCACATCCGTTCGTAATAACAAATGTACTAAAACAAAAAAAACATCACAAACTGAAAAAAAAAAAAATACGTACAAATATGAAACTAATATTAAAGAAAAAATACATTTGTTCAGGATTTGTGTTATTAAAAATAAAATTAAAAAACTCATTTAAAAAATTCGCTGTACTCGAGATTTTAAAATAATTTATTTTCATGAAACGTTCTCCTCGAGTTAGCCATTAGGCTAGAACATCGAGCTCGGTTTACTTGAACAACCACTCAATCCGTTTTCCGCCTGTAACAGCTGATGTTCTTTTATCCTCCTAGCACTTAGCAGTAGCAACCCTTTCCCAGGTACACACATAGGGATTCTCCCTTTCACTCAGTCTCACCAAATGCATGTCTTTTTTCTCCCCTCTTTTAATGGTCTTGATGGTTGTTCGTACACTGCCAACATACGACGCCCTCGTGAGCGGTACTTCATTCTTTTACAACTTGTTCCACAGGTGTACCTTCGAAGAACCCCTGAGACATGTGCTCGTACGTTTAGAACGTAAATTATGTATTATTATTATTATTATTATTATTATTATTATTATTGCTATTGTTATTGTTATTGTTATTGTTATTGTTGTTGTTGTTGTTGTTGTTGTTGTTGTTGTTGTTGTTGTTGTTGTTGTTATTATTATTATTATTATTATTATTATTATTATTATTGCGTTAATTTTCTAAAGTTTTTTTTAATCTTTGAATGCAGGTTGTTGCGGAATATCAACAATATAAATTCATACACTCGAAAAAAGTTCTATTTAGATTTACTGGGATCGCTTATTCCAATTTTTTAAATTTGATTTAACAAATTTTCTATTCGTTTCAGCTAGAAAGCTATATTTAAATGAAATAGGTAATGCTATTTGGTTCCGTTAATTCGAGTACCCACGTTAAAGCTTCTCGCTCCGGCCACCACGTGGCGCAGAGCGGCGAAGCATTTCTCACATACGAATTGCGCTCTAGATGTGCATAAATTGCGGGAACTAAAGTGGTATTATTATTCTGACTGGGTATGTCTAGGAAGACAAAAGTGAATTTTTGTACCTACCCAGGGTCCAGACTCATGAAAATATTATTAAATAATATCATTATTGAATATGGTATATTTAAAATATTGTAAATATTATAAATAATAGTATAAATATTATGTTTATTTCAACTTTCATATTCGTTGAATTTTCAAGATAAAAGTATGTCCGATTTTAATACATATATGAAATTTTTCATTAATCAAGAATATAAAAATATTGTGATAAAAAAAAAATAATTTCTTAAAATTAAATAGACCTCTATTTGGCCTAGGGATGCTGGATTGTTAGAAGAAAATCGATTCATCGCATCGAATCGAATTGTAATTCAACGAAACGATTTCATAACATATTAGTACCAAAAAGATCGATTCAGTCAACATCGATTTTTATTAAGTAGCGAGAAAAAATGGAGAATATAACATGGCTTGAAAAAAAATTGAAGAAATTTCAAATCAAGGTTACTTTTATAATACGCGTACAAAAATAAGAACCACCACGTCAGGAATAAACATTTTTATTTATTAATATTAACAAAAATAAATTCGTAGATGAAAGCTCTTGTATCGTTTTATTTTTATTTTTCTTTCGGATTCAGAAGCAATATTTCGGTTTTTCAAAATAAAAATCTTTTGATGGATGATTACAAAAAGACTTTCGAAATATGTTTTATTAACTTCTTACATAAGAGTAAACTGTATTTTTAATATTGGCCAATAGAATTTGAAATGCCAACAGATCAGCCGATAGCAATAAATATATAAAATTTAATCACTTCCAGTATAAAGTTCAATCAACAGCGCACATAAGATCCCACAGTTTTTGTATAATAGCGCAAATTTTATCGAGATTGGGAGTCTGTTTTTACAGACAATAGTTGTTTAGAAGAGTATTAGAATTTGGAATCGTTATTGCACTTGAAAGATCAATTCAGGTAATTAATTGGGCACAGCGACAACTCTATCAAAAATTAACTCTATCAGGAAAATCTCTACCTGACCAAACCCTACCAAGGAAATTTCAACCAAGAGAGAGACTATCATTCCTCAACTCTCCTAAAATGTTTCTCTGATTGTTTATTGGTAGAGAATGTTTATTGGTAGAGAATATTGGTAGAGAAAATTGTTGGGAGAGGTGAGGAATGATAGTCTCTCTCTTGGTTGAAATTTCCTTCGTAGAGTTTGGTCTGATAGAGTTGTCGTCGCTGTGCCATTAATTGATTAGAAAGAATCGATTGAAAAAATCGATTATTCGTCGGACAAGAATAGATTCTTGCAAAAATCTTGAAATTTCCTATTCTTCGTATTCTTTGGTAAAAAAACCTTAAAATATAGGAGGAACCGTAGGAAAATTAGCAAAATTTGGGAAATTTATTTTTGGGTTTTCATTGTTTTTTTGACACTGTACAAATTTGACGCTGAATACAAATTTTCGTTTATTTTTTAATAGAGCTCATTGAAAAACCGACTTCGATGCTATTTTCATAATTGCTTCGCTAGCTTACAATTTTTGTTGAGCTCCGGAACACCCCTCGCTCGAGATTCTCGACAATGCACATTCAGTCAACCCGTTGTTCGTCCCCGCGGCTATTTTTTCCCTTATTCCGCGACTCGTCTCGAGTTCACAGATCCTTAAACCGTATGTGCCCCAATTACACGAGAGAAATGATGACATATATACGCGTTTAAGTCTCCGTTGTGTCAACCCTCGAGGCAGAAAACACTCGCGCGGCACGTAATAACTCCACGTAAAAAAGAAAAAAGAAAAAAAAAATAACAGACCGATACACACTCGCAAAAGGTTGTCTCTCGGTTTTACGTATTAAATATACACGTATACATCCCTGTGTTTTTATTATGTACGATGCAACATTTAACCTCGATTAAAGTCGAGCCACGATAGATCCGCGGGGGACGAAACTTAAAGAGGATGTTCCCTCATTTCGTACTCTCCCCGAGAAATGCAGACTCGTTTCAGCACGCTCCTCTGCATAACCATGTGGAAAAATCCGCAAATACACGTACACGTAAGAATTTCGAATAGTTGAGTGCATCGATGCGATTCATTTTGTGATCGATATGCATCGATCAAAAAACGTATTTTTAGATAAACCAAAACTTGGAACGCTTGAAACGTTACCATGAATTCTGTTATCGCAGGTAGAAAACTTCGAGATAAATGCTCTCTATCTGTACAATTTTTAATACCGAAATGTCATACGTTTCAGTTTTTTCATGTCGAAATATCTTTTACAGATTTTTTTCTTTGATCAAGTCGATGCGAATCGATAAAAAGCTTTTAATTTCATTACAGTTAAAAAAAAGTCTTTTTCCCCTGTTGTAAATCTCGAATTTGTTTCAAGATAAATTGTTGTTGTCTTGATAATTAAAAAAAACAACTTCTTCACGTTTTTTTTTTTTTTTTATAATCAGGAACGAAGAGAGATTTAAGTAATGAGTTATTAGAGCTACTAACGAAAATTTATATTGTATTTTTCATATTTAAACTGACGTCCGTAAATTTGTCACGTCACTACAAGAACGTCAAATTTAGGATCTAGTGTTTTTTTTTTATCTACTGATAAACGGGTTAATGATAACGGAGCAGCACTCAATCACGAGGAGAGTGTTGAACATCGATTACAAACTATTGAAGAAAGCGACAGACGTGGATAAAAAGAGGCTGAGGGAGGGGGGGGGGGGATTTTGATTCGAGTGATACGCAGCGGGGTATCGCATAATTGATTCGACACCTCCAGTCACCCACGCACTCATGTAAATCAGCTGATTTACATATATCTCACAGTGCTCTCGAGGAAGTCCCGTATATATTTTTTCTTTATCATCTCTCGACCTATAAATGAGATACGTTGAACAAATTTAAACTCCACCTGTTCTACATATTTCTGTGCTGAGACTGTGAAGAAGCGAGGGAAAGGAGATAAAGCTTTGAGATAAAAAGAAGAGAGCCGTGAGGGATTACATTCAGAGCACTATTCACATCAGATCTATTCTCATTCTTTTTACTCCTTTTTACCAGCCTTTTTTCATCTTTCATACGACTCGGTACATGACAACCTCGTATGTGAGTGTGTGTAAAAATGTGTGTGTACATGCGAGTGGTTTTGTGGCACCACCGGAAGGTCAGACGCGTGCTGTCCGCATTTTGGCCGTACGTCCGTGACGATCACGAGCATTTTTTTCCACCATACTGCTTTCCCTCTCTCTCTTTTTCCCCTCCGATTGTGCATTCTGCCTGGCAAATATCCGCAGCAAAAAACCGGCTACAATCGAGCGAATACAGACGGTAAAATTGGCCGTGACTCATTGAAAATAATTTAAGATACTACTTATTTATTTTGAAGGAAAATTTGTATAGTTTGTAAGATTTTAAAAAATTTGGCAAAACTTGCCATTGTGAGCACTTAATTCAGTCATTTTTTTTTTATCTTTAACGGGAAAAATTAAACACTTTAGTGCAATCGCAAACGAGTATCTTATTAAAAATTAAAAAATAAATTAATATTTACTATATTTCTTACTTCAAATTTGAGTAACTTTATTATTTTTCATTGAAAAGCTTTAGCCATTATGCAAAAATTATAAGGAGAATTTAAAACGAATAATTAAGACGATTTAAAGTGATTTTGGAGTAATTGTGATGATTTCGACAGAAATTGTTCTCTAACGATGCATTTGAAACATACAAATTATTATTCAATTTAAGAATTATGGGGCCTAACTATAGGTATTTTCTTTTTAATAATTTGTTCCTTTTTCGCTGCTCGTGCAAATTAAAACTAGATTTATGAATGATTAACACACAGAAAAAAAGGATTCGTAAATTCAAAAGGAATTGAATTAAACCAAGCCAATATTATGATAACGGGAGGCGAAACAAATATGACATTAATTTAACTCACGAATTGAATTAATTTAAATGTGTTAAAAAAATATTTTCCCATCCAGATACAATTGACCTAACTATATTCGATTTGAGTTATTAACGTATTAAGTGTATCCAATCACAAGGAAGTTCAAATCTGCTATATATATATGCATCACCAAAAAAAATTACTGTATCAAATATACCACCTGTCTAGTTGGTAAATAGAATTTGATTGAAACGAATTGTGCGTGGCTTACACTGCTTACAAGAATTCTATATATATTTATAAGAATTTTTGTCTATTCAAATTTTTGATTCACAAATAGACAATTGTATTTCAAATGAACCAAAAAAGCATATTCAAAAATTTTCCAACATATAATCGGATAGACAAATGAAATATTTATCATGATCCTGCCACCTATGGTAGGTAAAAATATTCAATATCGATTTCTTAAGGGGATGGGTCAGTCACCTAACCTCACCTCGAATTTTTAAAGTTGAAATTCTTCGATATGGTTTGACCGATTACAAAAAAAGCTCTGTCAGCCCACGCAGGACGATAGCAAAAATGGGCTGACAGGGCCTTTTTGTAATCGGTCAAACCGTGTCGAAGAATTTCACTTTCGAAATTTGCAGCTATCTCTCTCGCACTCAGGCGGCTCAGTCGGTATGACTCCTAGCCTTAAACGGAAGCAGTTAGTATGGACTATGCGTGTAGGCGGAGTCAAACATTTTTTGACTGTAACGCTCGCGGTAGCGAAATGAGGAATCGGCTGCAGCCCTGTCTGATATGTTTAAACACGGTTCCTATCCCCATTTTTGTAAATATTACGTGTAATCGCGGTAAAAAATATTATTATTGACATCAACGAGGTTCACCAATTGTTAACATTTTTATTCGAGTATTTTGTTTACGGAAAAATTCTGGCATGCAGGAGGGGAGCGATAGCAATCGCAGCTCAACTAGTACATGCCATAACCGAAAAGCGCGTGAAATTGGAGCGTTAACAGGAGAAACCAGTTTAGGAGGCCGAAATTTTGAATTTTTTTTAACAGGGAAGGAATAATCAGAATTTGTTTAAACTTGGAGGATATTTTATTCATGTTTTGAAGTACACTTTGTAATTTTTTCAAGTCATTTCCGCCGGAAATAGTGGAGTTAGAAGCTGCCGTCCATGGACGATTTTTTTTCAACTGGTGGGCATTCTAGCTCAAAAAGTTATTGACCAATCGTTCTGAAAATTTGTGTGAATATTCTTTATTCAATTACAATCTATATAAACCTAACTCTGGGATGATATTATTATCAAAAATATTTGTTTTTAATGCAAAAAAGGTGAAAAAACATGGTATAAAAACATGACATTGTGTTCAAATACCTCAAAAACATGCAATTTTCAACTTCTTTGATCACAATTAGGTTCATATTCTTACGAAATATGTTGTTAACGATAAAAGAAAATTGTAATGATTACAGATAAAAATTGTGACTTCAGGAATGCCCACCAGCAAAATACTCGGATGGCGATCGTCCACGGACAGCAGCTTCTAACTCCACTATTTCCGGCGGAAATAACTTGAAAAAATTACAAAGTGTACTTCAAAGCATGAATAAAATATCCTCCAAGTTTAAAAAAATTCTGATTATTCCTTCCCTGTTAAAAAAATTCACGAAAAACACCAAAATTTCGGCCTCCTAAACTGGTTTCTCCCGTTAAACTTGACGTATGAGGAAAAAGAAAAGTTAGTCTGTCATATCATCTTATAATTCAAATTTTCGACAATCGGGTTTAACCCTAGCTGCACACTATAACTTTTAGTACCTGCTTACTTACACACTATCGGTCTATTGGATCGACGTGTTTTATTGCTCTATAACATTGTAACAAACACTTCTATTGAGGTTTAATTATAGTGAAATCGAAACGCCAGACTCCAACCAATCCGGAGAAGCAATCAGTAAAGCCAAAAATTTATAAAGTTTATGAAAAGGCATGTGGTGAATAAAAGATGAAAATGTAGTCTTGCTGCCGGTCCATTGGACCCCGTAGTGTGTAGCCAGGATTGAGTAACACCTAATTAAAATTAACATTAAAAAATAACGGAAACTTACCTTGCATATATAAAAAAGGTTCAATCAATTACCAATAATTCACTGGATTATTAAATAATATATTATTCACACCGTAAGGCATCGTACAAAGAAAAAGGCAGCTGTTTTCAAACATGACCACTTGGCGGCGCCACGAGGACATTTGCACATAGCCTATGCGAAACTCGCATTAGTTTCTGTAATTAATATCCGTCTGGAGCGCGTTTTGTGTGCGCGTGAGAAAGGCTTCAACGCTTTGCGCCACACTGTGCATGGTCGGACCGAGAAGCTTTCACACCCAAAATTTAGTTACAACAACCAAATCTTGAGTATCGACTGTTCATTAAACGTACAGAGTGAACTAAAGATGACTAAATCTGGTTTTGATATCAATAAAATATTTTAATCAATCAAAAATTCTGATTGGCTGGTGCAGTTTTTGATTAATCAGCTGGTCAATTAAACAAATTTTTAATTGACCAGCTGATCAATCAAAAACTCTAATTGGCTGGTGCAGTCATCCAGAACGATGATCATGCGTATATAAGGACTAACTGAGACCAGGGAGCTTCAGTATCGGAGCTCTCAGCCCTGATGATGCAAACTGTAACGTTTACGAGACGTTGGCAATACGCTGAAACTTTACACGGCATCCATCCGGAAGCCATAAACTATTCTAATCATTTGACTTAATTAAATAATTGTTCGACTTAAATAAATATTCAGACAGGGAAACAAAATATTTAGTTCGATTCACTGTTTTTTGTAATTTGAAACAACTGAATTATGTTGTATCATAAACTGAATGTTTTGTTCGCCTCCCGTGTCCGCAGGATTTGTTGATTCAACAAATTTCTTCTCTCAGTGTGCTGTTTCTAACACACTTTTAGAAACAATATTTCTATACCTTTATCATTTTTGGTGAAAAATAAATTTCCTCAAAAAAATCCATTTACATTTTATTTCCATTTTATTTTTTATAAATTGGGTGCATATACAGAAATTTTTAACGCTCGTTTAGAGTACCTCTTACTTTTTGTAATCATCACGAAGCATTTGGAAGATTCGTAAAGCATTCGCAGATTTATCAAGAATTTGAAGAAATGGATGAAGAGGAAAATCCACAAAAAATAGATTTTTTTTCGAGGCTTTTGACCTATTTTTTTCTCAGAGTACACTCTCTGCTTACTTTTGTTTGCTTAACTGCGTAAAATTGCTACGAGTCATTTTTATTGTAACACCCATATTTTCCGAGGTATCGCAGCTTCAATCCAGACAAGTGGAACAAAAATTCAATTGTATATAAAAATCGAAAAAGTAGTCAAAAAAATTCCAAATTTTGCAATTGACCATTTTTAGTATAGAAAAACGTAAAAAATTTGCACTAATCTAAAGAGGTCGAGGTTTTGGAACGGAAAGGTGACGTGAAATGCCTCATATGTAGAAACAACAAAATTTTACACATGCTCACACATTTGTACATTAAATTTCGATGTTTTCCGAGCGGCACTCATGCTGGTACAAATGTGCATATCAAAGGTACATTTATACGACGACAAACAATGACTCGGATGTATTCGTACTGTTCGTTGAGTCCTTTATTAAATTTTACTTTCTCATATGTATGAGAAACGATTACGCTTTTCCCCGAAAATATCATGACGAAAATTTCGAAAATTCTTATCTGAATATTCATAGAATATTATACTACGAATCCAGTCTGTATTATTGACAAAAAGAATTCCGGAACTTTGCCAGTTTTTGGAAAGAGTTAAAACAACGGTTGGAATCGCTGGTGCAAAAAAATGGAATAAAAAATTCCATGAGATAGGAATTTGTTACGAGAGAAACTCAAGGAAAGAAGCACGTATAAGGAAAAAATTATAATTTCATGTAATAATGATCCATGAAGAAATAAGTATTTTGAACGCATTACAATTTTCGATTCAAGTGGAAAGACCTTATCGCGATTATTGCATTTTGTAGAATTATCGGGTGTTATACGGTCAAAAACACTTTGTTAATGGGGTGTGTGCGTGTGTGTAGGATAATAATGCGTCGAGACTCTCTCGCTGCTCATGAAAACGTAACATAAATTGTGCATTGGAGATTGTGGCGTTGAGGAGTGACAAGCGCAATACATCGGACCGATTAATGGACTTCATTGGATCCGAATCCAACTGGTTTTCGTTTATGTGACCGAATGATAGATGAATCTTGCACGATATGCGATCAGCTACTATTCTTCATTCGAAATACCCGCTAGACGTCGTATTTTTATCGCGATCTTACGATTACGTGACGTCTAGCAATAAAATGTTCTCTTTTAAACCCTAAAACGTATAATAGACATGAGAACAATTCGATTTAATGCAATAAATCATAATTGATATGTAAGGCCAATATATCGGGCAAAGAAATAAACGGGAGAAAAATTTATAATGGAACACGATAAAGAGAGCAACGACGACTGCTCATTAACGGGAGAAACCAGTTTAGGAGGCCGAAATTTTGGTGTTTTTCGTGGATTTTTTTAACAGGGAAGGAATAATCAGAATTTGTGTAAATTTGGAGGATATTTTACTCATATTTTGAGGTACACTTTGTAATTTTTTCAAGTCATTTCCGCCGGAAATAGTGGAGTTAGAAGCTGCTGTCCATGGGCGATCGCCATCCGAGTTTTTTGCTGGTGGGCATTTCTGAAGTCACAATTTTTATCTGGAATCATTACAATTTTATTTTTTCGTTAACATATTTCCTAAGAATATGAACCTAATTGTGATCAAAAAAATTGAAAATTGCATGATTTTGAGGTGTTTGAACACAGTGTCATGTTTTTGTACCATGTTTTTTCACCTTTTTTGCATTAAAAAAAATATTTTTAATAATAATATCATCCCAGAGTTAGCTTCATATAGATTGTAATCGAATAAAGAATATTCACACAAATTTTCAGAACGATTGGTCAATAACTTTTTGAGCTAGAATGCCCACCAGTTGAAAAAAAGTCGTCCATGGACAGCAGCTTCTAACTCCACTATTTCCGGCGGAAATGACTTGAAAAAATTACAAAGTATACTTCAAAACATAAATAAAATATCCTCCAAGTTTAAACAAATTCTGATTATTCCTTCCCTGTTAAAAAAATTCACGAAAAACACCAAAATTTCGGCCTCTTAAACTGGTTTCTCCCGTTAATCACCGAACAATCATTTTCAATGTAAACTTGTTCCGTTATAGTAATTCAGTAGAGTTTGATCGAGTCCAAATATAATCCATTTTAAAAATTTTGTAAATGAACGATTAAATTACAAAATCGATATTAAGAATAATTTTCATTGAAAATAAAATTGATAAAATCGCGTATATTCTTATAAATCATCTAAATGATCATTGAAATATAATAAGATCTTGGCCTGACTCATGCAGTAACAGATCCCCGTGGATCGGTGAGAATGTAAATATAACCTCGAAAATTTTGCCGCACGATGAATTGATTACCAGCTCCTTCGGGCAGTTTTATTAAAGAAAAACAACTGAATAAACGTAAACGCTTACTCGAAGCTTTAGAAACATGCAATGAGTAGAAAAAACTTAGAAATGATGCAGCTGGGCGCTAAGAAAGGCACTTATCTAATTGACATTTCGTACCAGCGGGCATAAATGAGCCGCCATCTTGATTGTCTACTGACTTCCGAGAAAGAGAGAAGTCCGAGTCAATCCGACAGAATTCTGCTATGTATGCAATTTTATTCGCGATTTCTCAATAATTATACGCTGAATTCAATTCAATTTCTCTTAGGAGATGCTTGACATATCGTAGATTAGAGCAATAAGTTTTTTTTCGTGGGTTGCACGATAAATTTTAGAGTATTCTTGAACTGAAAGTTCTAACCTATGCTATCGTCTGCGTTCTCTTATAGTCGCAATGTATTTTTAACCGCTAATATCTCAAAAACTACACGGCAAATAGAGTTTAAATTTCATCAATACGTCAAAAAAATTATCTTCTTTCGATTCCATGCAAAAAATATATGGTCATACGTGGACTCCAACTCTACCGAATTACCTTTTAAACTTTGGCTTCCCATAAGCTTTTAATTGTACTGAGCTCTTCCAAGACAAAGAAAACCTTTTTGTAGGATGTAACGATTTCAAAACCTCGATAAATGCTTCGAGATTCTCAAAGAATCTAAAAAATTCATCAAGTACGAAAAAAATAATTTCACTAATAACACAATAATGAAGTATACAGTAATCTATAACGAAAAAATAATGAGGAATTAACGAAAAAAAAGACTCAAATAATCAGTTCAGGTTTAATTTGCAAAAATGAAGAGGAATTAAAAAATACAAGGCATTAACGAAAAAAAAAAAATCGAATAATCAATTCAGTTTTATTTGGCCAAAATAGGCGATTTGCACCGAGAAAAAAATGTTGTTAACCGAAACAAATTTTGGTTCTTTCAACCAAAATATTTACTTCAATACGGGCAACAAAATATTTTTGAGATCATACAAAATAATTTGTGAATGCCGAAACAAATTATTGGCCGAACCAACGAGAATTCGGCGCAGCCAAACAAATTAATGTTAATGCAACAAAATATCATTCAAATATCCTAATCCATTTGTTTATCCTAACGATTCCCGTTTAGTCAATTTGATAATTGAAATTTAAAAAAATAAACTTTGGGTTTTTGTAACCAATCGCCCCCGCGATTGTTACTTCCACGGCCCAGGCCTTCCCTCTTAGCCTCCCCACTCTTTCCAACTATTCCTCTACTCTTCCCTCCATTCTCCCACACGTGCGGCTGCAGTCACTTATTCCCGCACTGTATCGCATTTACCAAGGGCGAAGGGAAACTGCAGAAAACTTTGCCGATACAGCCGGTGCCCGACTAATCTCCACGGGTGGCAATGCGAGCACGCTCAAGTACGGCCACCAGAGGCGCTCAGCAGGCACCTCCTCAGCTGTGATGCAATGAGCCAGCCAGTGCACGGCTAGAGAGCCACCATCCGCACGATGAGAACCGTCCAAGGGAGGCCACCAATCGTACACCGACCGCTCATGCATCAACAGAGAGGTGCTTGGACATGGATTTATGAAGGTGGAATCCGAACCACCCGGGATTGCAGCAGAAACACTTGAAAAAAATTTCAAATTTTCATTGGTGTTTTGGCCGGGATTCGAACCCGGGACCCGCGACGTGCGAGTCCGAGCCCTTATCCACCGGACCAACCGCTCTCCCCTATTCAAAAGAATATTTTATTAAAGTAACTAAAAACTGTGCGAAAGCAAATAAATGGAACCAGTTATTCGAACGAAATCATTTGGCTCCGGTGATTTAGTTAATTCATCTACAAGAAATTAGCATGATTTAGTTGAATAAACTAAACCATTTGCCTATTCAGCAAAAAAAAAGTTGGATCCAGCATTTTTCGTCCAACAAAATCGGATTTAGTTCGATGAGCAATTTTTTTTTTCTCAGTATGAGTATTATGGGTCGTTTTCTTCATTATCGAGTATGTCCTTGCGTTAATTAATTCATATTCGACTAATTAAATAATCCTTGTACTCTTGAACTAACAAAACATCGTATTAATTAATTGAAGAAAAATACAGGTTTATTAATCCGAGTTCTGTTCTCGATCTCAATGTTAAATATTGATTCGAAGCTTCTGACCAAGCTGCATTCCTTCGTATCAATAATCCCCGCTTGTTTCTGATTACACCACGGAATGTCATTAATATTATATGTTGCACTTGCAATGAGAATGGCACAGATGCTGGTACTATCTGATTATTGAATAAACAACGAAATAGACATCTGTAATATTCCTTATTGTATATGTACCAAGGCAATAATCAATATCAGCTCGAAAACTAATTAAATGCAAATCTCGTCGTTTGAAACTGAAAATAAAAAATTTCGTCTTTAAACTTAAATTTGGGTCTCTTTTTTTCCATGATGTACACAAGGCACTACTCGATATCAACTCGAAAACTGATTAAATGCAAATCTCGTCGTTTGAAACTGAAATTGAAAAATTTCATCTTTAAACTTAAATTCGAGTCTTTTTTCCCATGATTGAAATAACGTTGTTTTTTTTAAAGGCCAAATAAATCGATGAAGAAAAATTGTTTGCCGAAAATTATTTTTTAAGTAACATTGCGAAACGATATAATAACAATCATAAAGTTTTGAAAAAAATACGTACTTTTATAAGTAAAGGAATTAAAAGAAAAAAAAAACATTAAAAAAATACGAAATTCCAGTGTAAGGTAGCGCGATATGACGTGGAACGACCTATATACAATAATACATGAATCAACAGACGATGATGATGCATTCACGCGATGTACTCTCAAGGGTAAAAGGCATTAGCTGCTCTTTCTTTCGCAATCTTCGTCTCTTTTTTTCTTTCGCTTTTTTTCTCGCTCTTGTCAGATGCAACTTATAGAGATGAGCTTGGATATTAAACAAATGTACGATATCGTAGACAATAAGAATATCGCGACGTGTTTTCTTCGTGTAACGCTTGCGTGAAGAAAATGCAATCAAATGAGCGTCTACCTTTCAACAACGCTCAATTATAAATTAGAATGAGCGATTATGAAACGGAATTTTACAGCAGCCAAGAGATTATCTTTGTTTCGTATTACAACGGCGTTCGTTTGTTAATCTCATAATGTGTATTAAACGAGAAAAACAATCATATAATTAGAACTCGATTTTATAATCACCTATTTTTACAAATCTCTTGTAAAACTGCGAAGGCGCGTTAACCTTTGATATTCTCGAACGTTGTGCAAAGTCTCGCAATTACGAGAAAAGCTTTCGAGAAAACATCGCATCGAGACTTTTTCATGCACGTTTATACAATGAAATTATGTGTCTTCATTTGTTTAACATGGAAAAATGATTGCATGAGAATACAAATCGTAATCACAATTTACCTAAATCCTTAACGATTAAACATTGAAAAATCGATATTCATGAGAAATGCGAAATTATTAAAGAGGAAAATTGAGTTATTACGCCGTTCACGTCCAAACAATCTTTATCGGCCTAGAGTCTCGTTCAAAGCCATGAAAAAATAAGCAACTCTGTTACACGGTGTTTTGTATGCCTCACTTTTTTCGACTGGTTCAGGAAATTGCTGGCACGATTTTCCTTTCGCTCGACACGGGGCATCAACAATTATTTTCGGTTTTATTAACTGAAACTCAATCATCGATATTGGGAGCACGCAAAATGCGTAGTCACTGTCGATCGATGTCAAATTTACTCGTAGAAGTCCTACAAACGTCTAGTTCTCGCGTATACGGATTCACCGAGACCGTCGAGTGTAGGCTTTGCCAGAAAGCCTCGCCAGATTGTACCCGTACCGCGGAATTCGCTACGTCAAACTCCGTTTTAATGTATGTACAAACTTACAGGGTGTTCCACGACAAGTGATCAATTCCGAGTCAAAAAGTCCAAGAAAGTTTATTAATCAGGCGTCTTCCTGATGAGATTAATTTATTATTAAAAATAGACGATACGCGTTTTAATCGCGTATACTGCTGAAATGGTTGAAGATAGAGCAAAAGTCCTTAGGACCAATTTTGTAGAACAAAAAATTTCCTACAAAAAAGCTCTAACTAATATTTTTTTATATTCAGTAGTTTAGTCCCGAGAGCGGTTCGAAAGAATATTTGATTTTTGAAGGTCGCACGTAGGGCGAACGTTTTTAGAGAATTTTTTCGATTCATTCTCACTACTAAACTACTGAAGATAGAGACGTACTTTTTAAGGCTTTTTTGTAGCAAATTTCATGTCGTACAAATGTAGTCTTAAGGCGTTTTGCTCTATCTCCCACCGTTTCGACCGTATGCGCGATAAAAGCAGACGTATCCTAATCAAACTACTTTGTCGACGTTCCAACTCGAAATTCGATTTGGTAACACCCTGTATTTTGATGTACATTAGACTGCGTAGGCACAATCGTGGTCATATACGAGCCAAACTGATCGTTTTGTATTCCATATCCAATCATTTACCAACAATTTCTATGATGCATACCACCACATAATAAACATTTCACAATTCACGTGTAATTTGCACGAGATTCCGTGGTAATGAAACGATTCCCACGCGCGAAATCCTTTCAACACCATCTAATGTAAACGAAAGACCGGTAATTCTCTATCAGTGTAAATACAGTAATGGCACCCATTGTAACGTGTAAATAATGTTTTGATGATCCATCTTTAATAGCTAAAAGATAGACTCGATTATTGAAACTCGTTAAATATTCAAAAATTGAATAAGTTTCAATTTTCCACACTTCGTAACAAATATTTACCCAAATTTCACACATCTGTTGCGTTTCGAGGTAAATTGTATCTTAAAGGGCCAGTAAACTTTGGAGCCACGAAAAAAAGGCTATTTTCGCGATTTTTTTTGAGGATTTTATAAAAGATATGAATATAAAAGTTGTTGAGCTTCATAAATAAAGTCTTGAAATACATAAAAAAAAAATTTTTAATTCATTTTTATTCATTTTTAAGTACAAAAACTATAGTTTAACGTAACGCCTCAAAAATAGGTGGGCTAGGTAGCTCCATCATAACTCGGCAACGGCTTATCTGAAACAAAAAAATCAAAGTCCATTAGATTCAGTACGACACCAGCTACAAAATGACCCTCGGATATAAAGTTTTATCAAAAAATAAAAAAATGGCAGATAAAAAACGAAAAAAGTAAAAAAACGCGTTTTTTCGCAGTTTTTCACAAAAAAAGAAAGAGAAAAAATCAAAATTTTAAAACCATCGAGGGTCATCTTGTTGCGAATCATGTCTACAATATGTGGTTCAAATTTCAAGAGAATCGGTTTATTAGTTTTAGAGATACGATGGAGCTAGATTTTGAATACGTTGTTTCGAGAAAAACGCGTTTGAAGTTTATACGCTCAGGTAGATGAAATGAGGTCCTGACGTTCAGGTAAAAAAAAAAAAATACTTAGAGAGCTCGGATTTTCATAAAATTTTGACACAATATTTCTGAATGTATATACTTTCGAAAACAGTAAAAAAAAATCGATTTTTTGAAATTTTCAAAGTGGACTGGCCCCTTAAAAAAGTGCGGAATATTGTATAAAAAGAATATTATATGATGAATATTTATGAAAAACTATTAATAGTTTATGGAATGTCTAAAAATCTTCCGGGATTTGAGATTTGAAGAAGAAAAAAATAAATTCAATGAAACTAATATCGACTTTTTGTTACAGCGGTAAATGATCGGTCTCGCGTCGAACTCGGAAGAATTCGAAGAAGACGACGAAGCGATACTGTCGCTTCCGACGGGAGAACTGAATAGGGTTAATCGTAATATCATAAAATCGAGAGGAAGTAGAGAAAAAGGAGAAAATAATTGGGGAATAAAATCGAGGTGGTGTAAGAAAAATCGTGGTGACGAAAAGTATAAAAATCACAACGCGTCACGCAGGGGTCGTTGGTCTATGGGGGGCTCCGCATCATCAGCGGTCCCCCTGCAATTCAAAATCATCGATCGATTCGAATTGTTGGAACGGCGCCAGCGGTGGGTTGCAGTCCCGTACGACTTCTGGCACGAGCTTTGGTACAGGAGGAGGTGACGTTTCTAACATCACAACTTTGCGCCCCAAGCAAATGAAGAGTCCCTCCAGTATCATGAGGCAGTCCAGCCTCACCAAACTCGGTTCCATGATTAACACAGCGGTCAACAAGAGAGCCGGTAAGTTTCGTAACTGCATAAACCACAAATACATATACGTAAATCCAAGAGTTTCCTATTCATTTCAGTTGATTGTAGCAGAAGTCAAGAGTTTAAACGATAAAAGGCTTCTACATCCAGAATAAAGTTCTATTTAGATCTACTAGGATCATTTATTCAAATTTTTTAAATTTGAATTAACAAAATTTCTATTCGCTTTAGCTATAAAGCTGTAATTAAATCAAATAGATTTATTTTTTTCTATTTCATTATTATTATTATTATTATTATTATTATTATTATTATTGTTATTATTATTATTATTATTATTCTATTTGGATCCGTTTATTCGAGTACCCACGTTAAAGCTTCTCGCTCCGGCCACCACGTGGCGCAGAGCGTCGAGGCATTTTTCACATACGAATTGCGTTCTGGATGTGCATAAATTGCGGGAACCAAAGAAGCCCATCCCATCACTTTAACCCCATTTCACTAATTTTCATGTTCCTGAGAAATCCCCCAAGAGTGTTGCCCATAGCCATTCTTTCCTAATGCACTATTGTATCGCATTTGCACGAGGGCCAAGGGAAACTGTAGAAAACCCGGCCGATACAGGCGGCTATATATTTTTAGAGCTGAGTTTCAATTGATTAGCACCATCAGAAACTCTGAAAAACTACCTACCGCTCAGCGATTGATGCGCGAGCCGGTGCATGGTTAAGCGGTCACCCAACCAAGTATTAGCCTTACCCGAAGCTGCTTAACTTTGGAGATCGCCGGAGCCACACACCGACCGCGCACCCATCGCTGTCAGTTGAAGGAATTTTATTATTTTGACTGACTATATCTAAGAAGTCGAACGTGAATTTTTGTACCTACCCAGGGGCGCAGCAGACTCATGAAAATATTATTATATGATATTATAATTGAATATGGTATAAATAATATTATAAATATTATAAATAATAATATAAATATTATTTTTATTTCAATTTCATATTCGTTTAATTTTTAAGATAAAAATATGACAAAGAAAAAAATTTATTTGATTTAACTAGATCCTAGTTGAATGAACTAGACGTTTTTTCTGGGTGGACGGTGACTGGACCCTGGTTTTACGTAGTAATTTAACCCGTTGAGCCAAACATTTTTCCTTACGTACGATTTACTTGAAAGTTTGCATGCATGGGTTTTTGGAGACGTTGATTACGACTCTGAATGAAAAATTCGAGAATAGGCGAAAGTTTCCAGTCAATACTACTGTTAATTTGGATCTGGTACAGAAACGATTGTATCTTTATTTTTTTGACAAAAACCAACAGACCGGAAAATTGTGAAAAAATTGTAAACAATTCTTCGGAGTGTATTGAGGTTGTTAAAAAATTGTCATCACTTTTTTCACAGTAGTTTATTAGAAAATGCATTTTTTCATGGAAAAGTACGAATTTTGACAATTTTTTAATACGTCGTGTTTATGCGATTAACCAATAATGAATGTATGTATTTTTTGTACATTCGTGAATGTCCTACGGTCTAACTACAAACAAAGAATCTGGCATTTGTTACGGCAAAAGTAGTTGAAAAATCAAACGAAAGTACTTTTTCATATGCTCGTGACTTTATTATTTTTTCACATTTCTAAGTTTCCCTGCGTATCACGATAGCTAATTATGTGTTGTTTACAAATTTTTCGATATTCTAATTTCCGATTATCTGGACGGTTAATTTGCTGTCAAACGCGGCAGCATTTTTTTCAGTATATTTGACCTTTATACTCTATCAGAACGATTGAATTTTTTATATTTGTTGTTTCATAGTTAACGTTTACTAGTCACGAAATATAAAATTTATATATAACGTTGTTTGGTTACAAAAAATTCCCAAAAATATCAGTTTTTCAGCTTGTTACCCTGATGCAACCCCTTAATTCGCGACTTTTAATACAATCGTTCCAAGCCTAATAAAATATCGATTGTATTAATTGTTCTATCCCTCAAGACATATGTCTTGAGGGATAGAACAATCGATATTTTATTAGGCTTGGAACGATTGTATTAAAAGTCGCGAATTAAGGGGTTGCATCAGGGTAACAAGCTGAAAAACTGATATTTTTTATTTATTATTAGATTATTTTATAAAATTATTATATAAAATTATTAGATTGGACTAAAAATTGTTCGTCACGAAGGGGAAATGAAAGGGTTCAAAATGCCCCATGAGGAGGCATGAAGCACTTGTGAATAGACTCCGAATACCTTTTGCACAAAGTATAAGAAAGCGTCAGTGAGATTTTCGTATCTCGATCACCGCAGGATTCACCTTGTATTTCCTCTCATCATCTCTTCCATTCTGACTTCCTGGTTTTGCTTTAACTCATTGTCATCCTAATAGAAGCTCTCTCACATTGAGCTGCTCGAATCTATACAGAGTTATACGTTTTTGCCTCGTAATAATGTGCCTCACTAATACAAATTCTGCTTAGCTATTCTCTGTATCTCTTCGTTTCTTGTTCTCCCTCGTATTGTATATCGCCATTGTTTATACGTGGAGTGGTAGGTCGACCCTGGCGATGATACGCGACTGTTGTGATAATAGAAACAGAGTAAGAGGGATGAAAAGTGAACTAGTGGAGTCGGAGCTGTACCTCCCCTTTTGTGGATGGAAAACTTCAGTTCGAGCACAAAGAAAGCAACTGAGGGAAAGAGAAAGTGAAAGAGACTAAGAGGAGAAGAAAATAGAAAAATAGAAAGAAATACTCAACGTCGACGTTGTTATTGCTACTGACACGAGAAAACACGAGCAAGCTCGACAGTTGGTATACATGTAGGCAAAACATCTATCGTTTCGGCCTTGGACTTGAGCTTTTTTCACCATACTCTATTCTCGTCTCTTTGCTGGCTATTTTGCCTCCCACTGACTTTTCTCAACTCCGCTGTTACGATATTATGTATTATCTCGTTCAACGCTTTAGCTTCCTTCCTCTTTAATGCACTGCGGTACGCACCAAGCACGTATTAGCTGGATACATGCTTCGGAATGCATATTATACGCGCTACCGGAACACCACGTTTCTATATATGGGGCATTCCACGCCAAATCGGTTACTCTTGAAATTCGCATTTTTTATTGTGTTGATTTTTTTTCTCTAATAGAGCTCATTGAAAGGAACTCGTCTGATTTTTTTTTCAAATTTTTATCTCAACCCGTTCATCGAAAACGAATTTTTGAAAACTTTTCCAGTTTTCTTCTTCAAATATCAATAACTCTCTCAAAAATGCAGTAAACCGAATGGATGAGGGGTCAAAATTTTAGTTTTGAAACGTACTTTTGTTTAAAGACATGCAGAAAATAATCAGAACATTGCGTGAATCAATTTTTTCAATTCTAAGTATGAAATATTTTTTTCCACATAGTTAGCCCCCTTCAATTTTGCTGTTAATTTATTATAAAAAACTATTATTTTTTTGAGGAATTTTAATTTTTCAAAAATTCGTTTCCGATGAACGCGTTGAGATGAAAATTTGAAAAAAATCAGACGAGTTCCTTCCAATGAACTCTATTAGAGAAAAAAAATCAAAACAATAAAAAATGCGCATTTCAAAAGTGGCCGATTTGGCGTGGAATGCCCCACATATATATATTTCGCATATATTTAATGAAAAAGTAAGTGGGACAGTAGAGGCACGAACGAACACGGAACGACGACACCGACGTCAAGCTATCAGCAAAAGCTTCGACGAAGGACAAAAACCACGAGGATTTCTACATGTACCTTGTACGTTGTATATCACCGCTCCTCGGACTACCGCTCTATGCATAGCGTTTTAGCTCAAACTATTATTCACTCGTAAAACCATTATCGTACGTGATCTACGCCAGTCATATTAATGCCTGTCGCTGTCTCTCTCTTTCTCCTCCATATATATTCTCATAGATGTATATGAAAAGATACGTGCGTTTGTAAAAGCGACAAGAATTTATCTGCATAAGAAGCGACACCTCTTTATCGTTACATTTAGTTACTGACTTAACGAATGTTACACTTATCCAAATTGCGTGGACAAATCGCACAACAGTATTGGTCATGATAATAGTGATTTTAATAATCAGATTAACGAGCACGAGCTTGCTTGTTTCATTTATTTATTTAATTATTTTGTGAATTAAATTATTTGACGATTAGAATGGAATTTTGGATATAACGATTACGAAAGAATGAAGAAGTTTAAATAATATATATTTTTGCATCATATCGCATCACTCTAAACTCGAAACTGATTGATTTCTGAATTGAGATTGGCAACATAATTTAGCCACGGGTCGAGCGAATGAAAGATCGTCAATCAAGAGGTGTCCGCTTGAATCAACGAGGCAATAAAGCACAGGCTTATAAATTGATAGATGTATCACCCGGTGAAAGGTTCGTATTTGTATCGATAATTCGGTCGTTGACCGAAACTCATAACAGTTCGTATGCCGGTCGAACTTTCTCGGCTTGAGATTTCCTCGAGATATTACCGGCAAATTCGTTTCACACAACACAACGAGAGAAAAAAGTTTGTTTCATTGTTACCATGCATGTTTGCGAGTCGCGTCAAACGTTTATTTGAACACTCGTTACACTGTGCGAGAAACCGTTGACCGCGATTTATTTACATCAGCAATCGTGCAATATCCAGCAATGTCCATCGAAACGAGCTAATCAAATAGTTCTTTAAATATCGCGAGACATTGAGTAATATTCAAATTCTCATGTACGATGAGCTCGTCTCGCAGTCGTAGAAAATCGCGAGTATTAACCACCACTATTAATAATTATAATACTGCGAAACCGAAAACACGTTACGCTACGCACAACGACGAAAAATCTGGTTATCGAGAGTGCCTCGTAAAGAAACACGACAGCAGGGACCAGGATAAAAACTACTTATATTGTGAGTAATCAAAGAAAATTAAAGTGTCGTGTTTGGTCGGAAAAATTTTTTGGGACTTATTTTTCATGTAATTGTAGTAAATTATTTAACAAATACTGTTACAGTGCGACCTCGATCTTTTTGCACCTTGATTTTTTTCCATTCCCCTTAATTCTTGCCCCCACTCTATTGTGTCTCGTCAAGGGGAATATAGTGACTGTGGGCATTGCTATGCCCTGCCACACTCGTCCGACACGCTGGTGCGCAGACGCTGCGGCAACATAACCTCAAACTCTAAAGGTAAAAATAGGTAGCATGCTCGCACCATTTCGTACCTGCCCACAACATTTGTCACACTTTTCAGCTGAATCTCGATTTTTTACCAGTTCTCGCTCCAAGCGGTAGAAAATCGAGGTCGCACTGTACAATGATTTTTCAAAATTTATGAAAATAAAAATATAATCAACCTTCCGGAGATTAAAGAAAAAGTTTCCTTTACCGTTATCATTGTTGCTTTGATTTGGATCACTCATATAAAAAAATTGAAAATAATTATGTTGTATGTTACAAACCGCAGCGCCTTTGACGTAAGGATTTTTCGAAATATCAATTAGAAACAAAATTGATTTGTTCAAAGTAAAAATTCGAATTTTCGATAAGAGTGACGCTCGTTTTTCGTCAATTTCATTATTAAAAAAGTATTTTATCAAAACTTGGATTAAATCGAGGCAGTCATTTTCGAGATTTATTGGTAACTGATTTGAAAATTGCATCAATTCTTAGAAATGTTAATACTTATTGCTTATAGTGATTCTCCGAGAAATTTTGTCCATTTTTGTCCAAAGTTATAAAATTTGCAAGAAAATATGCTGTTCATTTTCATTTTTTTCCAATAGATTTATCACACCTTGAGAATATTTGAAAGAAAAAAAAACGATAATTCGTTCGTATGTCATTTAATTCGAGAACTCAAAAACATTTGACTTCATTTCTCTTAATAAATTATCCGTGTTGCAGTGAAAAGAAAAAAGCAGACAGAATGATACTTAAAATCGAATCGAAAATAAATGTTTATTTTCGTAAAAAAAAAGAAAAAAAACACGAAAGTAAGGCTCGAGGAAATAATCCATCGAGTGAACGAATCGAGGTTGAATAACCGTAGACGAGAAAAACGTCCTAGAGATGACCTCTCGCTAGTCCCCAGAGTAAAAGCCAACCCCATTTTTTCCTTTTCCTATATTATTCCACGTACGCTGTGCATCAAATCCTAATATTACTTGAATTCCTGTTCGTTCTCTTGGAATATTGCAAAACTTGAAGGTACGGTGATAGGAGAAAAAAAAATCAATCATATGTACTCAAGGCGTAAATGTTGTGAGCGTCATTCGTGTGGCTGCTGAGATGCGAAAAATCGATTGTGTTAATGTAGAGCCCGGACTGTAATGATTAGCGAACAACCTCTAATCCGTTTTCGCTGCTATGTATCCGTCCACGGATCCAGCATCTGACAATGTTCGCTTTCGCTTCATATTGGCTTTTCCATGTTGAATCAAACAATTTCGTCTCAAAGGTGATTTTTTATTTGTTAAAAATTTCTATTCCTTTTTTTTTAATCATAATTTTTGAAGCTTGATAAGCCTGACCTCGTTTTACACTAATGCATTAAAAAAGTGTACACTTGGAATGCATAAAGTTGAAATGATTAAATCTGGTAAGTAAAAAAAAACAACCTGTGAGTAAACTCACGTTATTTTCTTAAGAATGTGAAATAATAAAATT
Organism: Rhimphoctona megacephalus; assembly: GCA_963989365.1. Lineage (NCBI taxonomy): Eukaryota > Metazoa > Arthropoda > Insecta > Hymenoptera > Ichneumonidae > Rhimphoctona > Rhimphoctona megacephalus. The sequence goes on from OZ022415.1 coordinate 23,287,367, forward strand.
TTAATAAATTATGAAAAAGTTCGATTTCCTTGGACAATTCATTTTTGATTTTTTTTTCTTCTATTAAGACGAAGGTGTTTCTGAATAGAGTTCAAGTCCTTTCCCACCAAAAGGAAAAATGGCTTAAAATTTTTATTTTTTTAAGATACCTTTCGAAAATAAACGAGGGAATGAATTTATTTTTTGAAATCACATCGTTTCGTATTCACTGCAGTTCGATAAAAGTCATTTGACATTAATATTCGTTCTTTCTATAAAATAAAGCAACTTTTTCGACTATTAATTATTATTGTAATATGGGAGGAAAAATTGAAACGAAGGGTTGTTATTTTTTTAAAAGATACGCTACAGATTGAGAAACGAATATTTTTTATTCAAAAACGACCCCAATCTTCCCTTCAGCATAAAACGATCTTCGTATGCGACAATAAGGTCGAATTATACACCATTCTCTTCGTTTTTCGTCAACGAAGAGAACGGTGCATGACAAAGTCGCATGTGATCAACATTTAATGATACAAACTCTCTAAAATGAGAAAAAAAAGTTTCGAAAAAATGCAGAAAATAAGTTTTTTGCTGGAAAAATTGGGGTCTTAAAAATTTTTGTCTTAAAAATTAAACGAATATGAAAGTTCAGATAAAAATAATATTCATATTATTATTTATAATATTTATAATATTATTTATACCATAATCAATTATAATATTATTTAATATTTTCATGGGTGTAGTTCTGCGACCCTGGGTAGGTACAAAAATTCACGTTCGACTTCAATACAGTCAGTCAGAATAATAAAACCACTTTGGTTCCCGCAATTTATGCATATCCAGAGCGCAATTCGTACGTGAGAAATGCCTCGACGTTCTACGCCACGTGGTGGTCGGTGCGAGAAGTTTTAACGTGGGCACTCGAATAAACGGACCCAAATAGCATTATCTATTTGATTTAATTACAGCTTTAGAGCTGAAGCGAATATAAATTTTGTTAATTCAAATTAAAAAAATTCGAATAAACGATCCTAGTAGATCTAAATAGCACTTTTTTCTGGGTGTAATTGACTCGAAATTGCCCATATGTGTGTGTAATCTTCATCAGGGTTCTCTTTTCTCTACTATCTCTCTCGCTCTTTCTTTCTGTCAGCAACTGGATGGAGTCAGTGTTTGCTCTCGAATCGTCGAGTTCTCGAGCATGTAAATTGCTCTATGTCAGAGCTGTATATGAATATGCGAACCATAATCTTGAGGCCCTATAGACACTTAACCCGGGCAGAGCTTGCTTCGGTTCAGTATTTCATTCGAGGTGGTGCTCAATAGAGTGTCAATCTCTTATGAGTTTATCTGCTTCTCAGTGTCTGTTCTTTTACACCGAATCGAATAAAAGATCGTGCAAAATTGATCAATTGTTATTGATCGTCGTTTTTACGAATCGCGTGTACGCCAGAACGCGCCTTTAGATTTTCGCATGATTTTACTATTCGGAAATCAGTGTCAATGGATTATTTAGTAAAAACGATGAACTGCTAGACAATTAAAAAAAAAAAAGAAGAAAAAAGAAAAATCGTGATGTGTTCACGGTTCAAGAATCATTTTGAACGCATTCGAATGTAAACTGCTTGCGTCGAGTGCTATAGGCTCAAGTATTACTTCACACATTGTGCGCCAGTCTCTCTCTCTAGAGGCTTTTTGTGTTTCATTCTTATTGTTGTTTTCTTATTTAACTTCGGTTTGATGCGCGAGTCGCGGTTCGCTGATTTTTTATTTGCTCACTCGAGAAACTCGCACGTGATTCGAGTACTAATTTTATTCATATAGATGGCTAAAAGTGGGAATGCGGTGTGGTGCGATTGTGTTTGTTATTGAATTAGACAAAGTGAATGAATCGTGTGTGATTCTTCGACCTCTGAGACCGTCACGAATGTCCTTCCCGTTCGATTTCGTGCAACGTTTCTTCGGGATCGATTGAAATACTCGCGCGCTCCTTTCGACATTTTTCAATCATTTATTTTTCCTTCATACTTCGAAATAATTTACGTCTTGTGACGATAACGAATAGAATTTTGTCTCGCGTGTGCTTTTTTATTAATCGCCATAATCGATTTAGTGATATTTATGAATAAATATAAATTGTTTTGTAATAATGGATGACGAAAACGTATCGTCGTCGAATTCCTGGTCGAACCGATCAACCTCAGGATATCGCTCGCCCAAAGCTCTCTCTCCGCGCCAATTCCGAGAACGCGGACCTCTCTTTTCTTCCCTCGAAGAGTTGCGCGACAAGCTGACCGAACTCTTAGGTAATTCGCGGCTTTTCTATATACGGCATTGTGTCTACTTTAACCGTGTTATTAATGGCCCCGCGCGCGTCACCGTCAAATTATTGAACCGTTTTATCTCCGAAAAAAGACTGCCAAAAAATCGTTTTTCACTTACAATACAATATCGAACATGGAATTTTCCACCCTCGTTATTCAGCGTTTTATTTCGTTTCGAAACTCGTAAAGCATCGAAAACATTTTTCCAAACTAATTAAGGACTTTTGATATTTTTAATCTTTCAATAAAATTACCTTCTAAAGTTTTAATAAAAATTTTAATAATTTTTTTTTAATTTTTACAATTATATTTTAATTCATTTTTTTATTTAATAATTTCTAAAAGTTTTAATGAAATTATCTTTAGTTGTAAAACAATTTTCAACTAAACATTTTTGTCCAAGAAATAATGTACTTATTAAAAAATAATATTTTTTTACAAAACTATTATAATTCACTTTTTTCTTTTATTTTAGTGCTAATGAAATAATAACAAACGAGTATCATAAAGAGTAAAGAGGAGAATATAATTCACACGTTTCTTCCTCATCAGGAAGAAACGTGTGAATTATATTCTCCTCTTTACTCTTTATGATAAGCTACTTGTTTGTTATTATCGTGTATAATCGTTCGCATGCCCTCTTTAGAAGACAACATATTGATCAATTTTGGCGTTCTAACAGTGGAAGCTTTACGATGAGCTATATACAGAAGAATGAGAAAGCAATGTGCCCAGCCATTTGCCAAATTGTTTTTTTCTTATTCTGTAATATACGCCAAGCGATTGGTTTCTAGCCAAGTATACATTTTAGTATAAAGAAATCGTAAATAAGCGAATAAAAAATCGTAAAGAAACATTCGTGTTCAATGTGTGAAAAATTATCTCACGTTATTAATATTTGTTCGCAAATTACACTGTTATTGATGTGGGTGCATATACAAAAAAATGAAAATGCTAACAACTTTTCAGCCGCTGGGCGGTTCATGAATTACTCAAGGAAAAATCAAATTGATTTCGTTCTTTATTTATTATAAGTTCTAAATTTTTTGAAAAAATTCAGTACTTTCGTTTTGCACGGAACATTTATAAGCCAAAAACATAATAGCTAATAAACCGTATCTTTATTAACGTGCATTTAACGGGTTATATATAGTCGTGCTCAGAAAAATTAAGGGATTTTCATGATTTTTTTTAGCCATGTTAACATCATTTTATTAAAATACACTATACAGTATCAGCTACTACATATTTTAAGGTACTTATATACATTTTTTAATGAAAAAATTTTCACTACTGGGGGAAATATGGTTGTTGTCTTAAAACATATTTTTTTCAACATCACTCACGGTGAGCATGATACCTCTGAAACGGCTCATTTGAAATAAAAAACTAAAAAGATTTCGTTAGTATAATAATACGCTTTTTATGAATGAAGGATTTAGCGGAATTTTGGTTTTTTAAAAAATGTCGTCGATTTTTCCGAAAAGTTTGATTTTTGAGGTTCCAAAAATTAGGTTTTTTGACCCAAAAAATATTTAAAAAAAAAACAAAAAAATAATCACATAAAAAATAAAATAAAAAAATATAAAAAATATAAAAATATAAATAAAAAAAATTTGGCTCAAATGGAAATTCCTTCGTTCATGAACAAGCCATTATAATTGGAAACAAACTCGTGAAAGATTCAAATCGATCTGTTAAATTGTTTTCGAGAAATCGTGCTCATCGCAACAACACTTTTAAAAAAACATGATTCCGAGATAATCGCGTTTAAAGTCGTCGATCGCTGCAGCTGAAAGAAAGGATCTGAGCAGTAGCTCAGATCCTTATAATATTTTCGGAAAACGTTCTTACGATGATGTACTTTGAAAAAATGCAAAAAAAAGAAGATTTTCCATTTTTTCAACCTAAACAACTAGATATAACCCCTTAAGTACCAATGAAAATAAATAGTGAAGAAAAAGAATGAAGAAAAAGATAGGACAGCTTCGAAAAAACAATGTATGAAACAGTGTAAATGACAGTTAGCAATTTATTCGGTTTTGCAAAAAAAAAAAAAAAATTACGCAAATATTAACCACGTAATGTTAACAAAAACATAAAAAAAGCTCTAATGAAAAATTTGCGTGTGCATAAACATTACAAAGAAGTTCCTAAAATTCTAATTAATGAAGTGCCAACGATTGCAGTACGAAATGTGCAGCAGCAGAACAAAGTTAATTGAGCCAAATCGTGCCAAATTGTAGCCTTATATTTTACTCAACCTTCGGACTGTAGCTTTTCCACTTTACATATAAATCAACGTTTCTGGGAGACGAAAAAAATATTCTTTTTTCTCCTCGTGTTTTATCAAACTCACTGAGAATTCTGCGAATTTAATCGATTCACATTTACTGTTTGCATTTGCAGTGAATTATTCTTAGAAATACATTAATTTGAATAATCCTGACTGACAAAATGATTATTTCGTTGAATTACTTGTTTGAACAATTATTATGCGAATTGAAGATAAACATTTTTAAACCTTACGGTACAGACCTATGTATTTCAAACGTTTCGTATACATATGGGGTCACGCATGACCCCAATTGTTTTTTCAGCTATAATTATAAAAATAAATAGTTTTGTTGATTTTAATCGTACATGAATCGAAAGTATAGACTAAGCAACACGTTTATGAAAAACTTATTCATTTAGGAGGTACTGTTTGCACCCAAATAAACTGAAAGTAAAAGGTACAGTACAACGCCAAAATATTCAACTTGACTCTTATAAATTGTTTCATGCAGGACAAGCCATTTTAATGTGAAAAATCGGATTTTTTCTCAAAGTAGAGGTTAAATGCAACAAGAAAAAAAAACGTTTCGCCTCCCTGCATTTCAAAAAGTTGAAAAACTTCGTTCACGGGTGATCCTAAAATAAATTTTTAAAAAGGATTGGCGTAGTAACCACAGTCCAACTAACTACGGGACATGTAAAATCTTATCGGTATATCGGTAAAAATTTTTCCCACTAGGCAAAGAAAAGTCGAAGTGCTTCTCCTACGAGCTCACAACGCAAAATAACAAAGGCTGGGGTCCCCCGTGACCCCAGTGTGTACCATAAGGATTAATTTTGAGAAAAAAATCATGAAATTGTAATTTTTGTCCAAAACAAAAATAAACTCTTCGAAATATTTTAAAAACGTTCTATTCCTCTTTAATTAATTATTAAATAAATCTTTTCAATAACGAAGGAAAAAACCGCTTCGGAAAAGGTGTAAGAACACAATGGATCGCTCGAAAAAACGAGGGTAATACAGTTTTCTAGTTTAACCCTCCGTCACACGCACTATGAGCGAAACGCCACATTTTTTGCTTTTTCATTAATCAACAAAAATTGATGAATGATAAACTTGTGACAATTTAGCTATTCCTATATTATTATTGGTAGAACACAATTAAACAGTAAATTATACGATAATTTACAATTTATATTTTATAAATAATGTTTTATATGACAATATAATAATAATAATAATAATAATGTTTTATATGGCAAGAAATGCGGCGTTTCCCCGCTAGCGCGTGTAGAGTCGTACATATGATTTTATGTTCGATATTGCCATGTCTCCTACTGAGCACTTAAGCACCAATGCCGCGCGCATGCGCGTAAGAACGGTACGGCAACACTGTAAGGCTCAAAAGCATTGCGGCGATTCCCCACGACGCATCTAGCGACGTCTGGAATTTTAGCGCGTGTGACACGGAGGATTAATAGGTTATAGGATGGCCGTACAGGGGCTTTGATCAGGGCTTTCATTTTGTCTCGAGTCTCGCTGAAAATCCGATAAGCCGAGCGAAGAATGACGAGGTTGAATATACTACGACCCGTTCGTGTTTTATCTACCTATTCGAATTTTTTTTCTTAACACCGTATAACACGAAAAGTGCTGGCAATGAGGACAATCAGCAAAAAATCGCTGACTTTGTTCTACCTGGAGCTCTATATTCGTGGACGATTATTGAGTCTCTCAATCAGGTTCAAAAATAGAATCATTTAACATAGTTATTTCTTGTCAAGTTAGAAAGTTCATTCTCCTGTCAATGAATAAAAACTTGGATATAATTTGCGAAGTATCCTAATAATTTCGTTACATCTTATCGGAATGTGAAAACTTATAAAGTAATAGAAATTGTGTTCAAAATAAAGTTTAGTTTTCTCCACAATTCCAAACACTAATTTTTCCTTTTTATCGTTATATTTCCGAAACTAAACGGTCGGAATCCTAATTTTTTTTTTTTTTTTTTTAAAGCTTCGTCATGCGTCTGTGTGATTGAGAATTTTCTACAAAAAATCTATAAAAAAGTTTCAGAGCTATCGCGAGAAATGTGAAACTTTGAAATGCCCTTCGTAAAAATCTTCGGTAGGAAATATCTCAAACCCGAAACGGAGAATCCTTTTAAAATTTGACAAATAAAACGGAGCCTCAGTTCTACATAACCGGGTCTAGGAGACCCGGAGAAATTTAAATAATCAAAAATTTGACAACAAAATCACCGATTATTTTTTACATCGATCTTAGTAAATTGTGTTCCAAATAATTAGCGAATTCAATAATTATGAGTCATTTTATTTTGAATAAATTGAATTCGAAATTATCAGTAATTTAACGATTAGAGATTTGTGTGAGGTGTTTGTCAAAATTTGGAACATTTCGAAGTAAAACGTTTGAAAAAATAGAGGGTTGATCGAACTTTTTTGATTAAATGGTTATATCGATATAACTAAATATTTTCATAGATATTTTCGACAATTTATATGCTAAAAAAATTAATTATAACTATCTCAATTGATGAATATGATAATCATAAATATTTTACGAAAAGAAAGGAGCGGTTCTTTAGTACATTAGATACGAAAAATTAATCTGACAATTTTGACGTAATTAGGCTCCCCTTTTGTTATTATCGATCCGGAGTCAATAAATAGTAACTTAAGAACTCGAGGTAGGAAGAGGGAAAAGGGGGGTTTTCGAGATAATTAGAGCTACGACGCGTGTCTCGTTTAGCGTAGTGCGTAGCTCCCGTCACAAACTCCTTGTAAATACAGTAATTTAACAATGAGAGGATAGCGTGAGTTTGACAAACTCGCGGGATATGTTTCGATGAGAAAAGTTCGGTGAAAATCGTGCTTTGTCGTACGAGTTCGGTAAACGTGTTCGTTAAATATAACCTCTGTATAAGATTCTTTCTTATTTTCCCCATCGTTTCGTGAGAAAGCGTGGAAAATATGATTTTAGGTGAAACGAACATGTGGCTCACTACAGCGCCGCAACGGCCAGTTTACGTACTTTCAAATATGGGAAAAGGGCTCGTTTATCCGCAATAGACGTCGCCACTGTTTAAAGGCGCACAAAATTTCATTTTCTCTTACCCACCGCAATTCTCTAATAATAAATCAAACAAATAAATACGAAAATTATTTCAAAATTCTTTATAAATATGATCTGTGAACTAATAATTTTCATTTGTATTTCCGTTTTTTAAAAAGCGCCATGCTTTCGAAAAAAAAATGTCGAAATTAGTAACGGAGGGCTGAAATTTTTTTATTGTTCATGCCAAAGATAATCATTGAAAGTTCCACGGATTTCGACCGAAAATAACCGAATGACTGCACGTAGATAAGCTGTGTTACCGATTAAACGAAAAAAAACCTAATAGAAAAAAAAATTCACAGTTCAATTACACGTTTTCTACATATATTTCTCACCGAGTGTATTTTATTATGCAAATATAATATCGACGTAAAATAATTATTCTGTTCATTGACAAAAATTGATTGAAAAAATAGGTACGAACACACTTTCTTTTTGCCGACAGTCGATATATTTACAGGGGAATTAAAAATGATAAAAGAGTTCGAAACGGAGGTGTTTGGTGTCGCAGTAGTTTGCGAAAATTTTTCGTCAATCCACAATCCACCGCACAAAATGCTAGGGTTCGCTCGCGCTGGTCTATCCGAGAAATGGCCGGTAAGTTGCAGTTTACCGCGCGGTGTGACGAACAGTATATCTCGTGAATAGTGCGCCACGTAAAACGCTGTTTTCGCTAACAATCGTTGTACAGTATATATTTATATTCAGTTCGCGATTTACGACTTTCCGTTATAACATCGCGTTACGGTGTATTGGCTCGATTAGTTAGCTCGAAACTGTGTATGTGTATGTGTGTGGTTTTTGTCGTAACGAAACGGCGAGAATGAGCGGCGAAGCTGCAATTTTTAACGTTGTAACGCGCGCGCACCCGCACTAAAAAAAGAAGAAACTTCGTCAACCACCTTACTCGTCGTCTTGCCTCGTCAAACAAGAAAATCCCTGAGATTTTATTTGTTTAAATCCTGGTTTAGGCGAATCGAGCAAGACACCCTCTCTCAGTCGTGCTATTCGACGGTTCAATATAAGAGATTGGAATATATAAAGAAAAATTGCAAGACTTTCGCGATTTTAGAATTTTGCTCTCTCGTGGCTCAAACTCTAGAGCCGAATATTCTCTGGCGCATCTGTTTCCCCACACCCCACCTGGATTTTCGTGTCGTTACGTCCGCAACTACCTACCTACCTACGAAACCACCTCCTATATAGTACTTTTGGGTACGCGTTACCTCGATATATAGTAAGACTGCATACAAGTCCAATCCCCCACCGCTCTCCTCATTTTTCTTGCTCTCGCTATCCTGTTTCTCTCTCTCTTTTTTTCTCCGATCATCCTTATTATCATTATCCTCGTAGTCCTGCTCCACCTGCTCTTCCTTTATCAACTTTTCTTAGCTCATTCTTGCTCTCTCTTTCTCGTCCTTCTTCGCACACCAACAAATCATCCAACCACACAGTGAATTTACCTCCCAACCCTCCGCGCTCCGCCATCACGCGAACGCGGGTGCAGATGTGTCCGTCGACGGCGGCGGCGGCGGCGGCCTAGAAAAAATACATACACACACATACACGATGGATTGCGGCGAAACTTCAAGTAGGCCTTGCTCAGCATCATTCTTAATATGATTATTTTTCAAACTGTTTTTTGTATTTTCCATTTTTCTATCGGCTTTTCGAATGGCTCTGCAAACTCGTTCGCCATTCTTTTTTTTTTCATTCGAATTTTTCAACCCTTCTCTTGCCCCCCTCCCGCCCTGCCACCGGGAGTGAGGAGCACATTTTTTTGTCACATTTTTTAGATCGGAGTTTTTTGAGCAATCTTTTTATTTCAAGCTCATGTGCGCAACTCAATTTTGGAAAAAAAATTCTTGTGTCCACAAATTAAGAATGGCATGATCATGCTTCTCATTTACAATTTTTTAAACCTTTCCTTCCACCCACAATCGATCAGCAAATTATTTTCGTATTCTTTTTGTTAAATTATTGAAAAATCGATTTTCTCGCTTCTACCAATTTGGAGCAATTTTTCTTTTGGCCATAAATTAAGTGCAGGCATGTCGATGCTTTTTTTTCTCATTTTCAATTTTTTTGCTTTTTTTCACTCATGAGCAACTGTTTTTTTGCCTTCGAAGTTTGTTTTGAAAAATCATTTTTTTTTGCATTTTATAGTTCTTGCGTACGTACACCATTTTGAGAAATTTAGTTTTGGCGAAAAAAGTGAAGAATGGAACGCCAATAATGCTCTTACGAACACCGTCGTCCCAAAATTATATTGTTCCATAACTTACCTACTATTTTTGGAGTTAAAAATCTTAACTCTTCGTCGCTGTCTCTTGTCGATTTCACAATCGGTAGTAATCTCAAATTTGCATCTCTCTCTCAAGTACACGTTCCATTGTTGATTGTCAATGCTCTATGTAAATGTGACTGTTTTTTTTGTTGCAGGCAATGGCGACATACAATGGTGTTTCTCTCAAGTCAAGGGAACCCTCGAAGATGATGTCACAGACGGTGAGAGAAAATCTCATATTTGCTTATGTCGTAAAATCATTTACTTACGCTATATTCTCATATCTTATCGGCTCTTTCGCTCTTACTGTCGAAACAGGCATTTTGTTAGATATATACTCGACACATCGGTTTACCATAACAAGATTAGGCAATTAACAATAAATTATGCAAACCCCACTTTTTATCTGTCAAAATGAAATTGAAAATTTCCACAAATTTATTTTTACAGCTGGTTATATATACAAAGGGTTATAATAAAATATATTTTTTTTTCATTGAAATCGCTAACATATTTCCCAATGAGCGATTTGAACTTTGCATGTTTGTAATTCAATCTCATTTCATTTCTGTTTTCGCAATCTTCGTTTCATTTTATTTTACAAATTTAAATTTTGACAGTCGATTAGCCTTTTTATCAGTTGTTACATTATCAATTTACAAACTAATCTGCCAAATGGTTATAGTTACCACTAAAAAAATACAAAATTGAACAATGAAAAGAGTTTTTATCATAATCCAACCATACAAACGTCAATATAATATCAAATAAATAATACAAAGATATTATGGACCAAATCACGTCCTCTAACAAAAGTATTATTTCAACGTTTTACCGATTTTTCATATGTGGGATCAAATGAATGTACATTAAATCATAAAAGGGCTGAGTAGTGCCACGTGTAAATAAATGAGCACCCATCTCTGTTTCAGCTGATATAATTTCATGCGTTGAATTTAATCACGATGGGGATCTCCTCGCAACCGGAGACAAAGGTGGACGGGTTGTTATCTTCCAACGAGATCCCATTGTGAGTTTCGAATGATAACGAAAAAAACGAAATGAGAAAGAGAGAAAACATTTTTGATTTTTACCTCCGTATTGAAATTTGTAATTTTTTTTCTCATACAGAGTAAAAAGAGTATACCACGGAGAGGCGAGTACAATGTGTACAGTACGTTTCAGAGTCACGAGCCGGAGTTTGATTACCTCAAGTCATTGGAGATAGAGGAGAGAATAAATAAAATAAGGTGGTTAAAGCGAAAGAATCCGGCTCATTTCTTACTCTCGACTAATGATAAAACAATCAAGTTATGGAAAGTCAGCGAACGAGACAAGAGAGTTGAGGGCTATAATACTAAGGAAGAAAATGGTGCGATTCGTGATCCCGCCTGTATCACTGCCTTAAGGGTGAGCATCATTTTTTTCCTAGACATATTTAAATAAAGATAACAGTACGATAGCAATCGAACTTAATATTAGTCTCATATTTTTTTTCTATTTTAACATCATCGCCGCTAACAAACGTATATTTTTCATTCAATTATTATTTTTAACGAAAATACGGTGAACTTATTAGAAAATAAATATTTTTTGTGTCATTTTTTCATTCTATTAACGAAGAATGCTTTTCGAATTAAAATTAACTAAGGAACAAATATTTTTTCATCAATATTAAATTTATTCATTATTTATTTCAGTAGACAAAAAAGAATTTCTAAAATTAAAGTTATTGACAAAAAGTCATCGTTTAATTTTGATTTTTGCAGGTACCTTCCATCAAACCAATGGAATTGACGGTCGAGGCATCACCGAGGAGAATATTTGCCAATGCACACACATACCACATAAACAGTATAAGTGTCAATAGCGATCAGGAAACATACCTCAGTGCCGATGATCTTAGAATTAATCTCTGGCACCTCGAGATCACTGATCAAAGTTTTAGTATCCTTTTTTCCTTCATGAAATATTTTATTTACGCGTTTCTCTACATAAGAGAATTAAGATTCGCGAATCCTTAATCCAATTCAGCTTCAATTTATGTTTTTGAATATTAATTAATACTCAGCTGTGAACGATAAGAATCCGTTGAAAACTTGTGCCCTGTTTCTCATTATTTTGACTCATTTTATTACTGAGCGAGTCTGCATTTCAACGTTCTTTATTTTTCCAGCAAAAATTTTTCAAAGCTGTCTCAAAATATCCACCTTTTAATTCATATTTTAAACTTGTTTAAAAATAACTTTTAAGTTATTTTCAAATAACCAAAGAGTTTAGTCATCAGTTATTAAAACGCAATATTCCAAAGGCACAAAATAGTAGAAACATCTAAAAAAAATGATCGATTTTTACCAAGTTTGTCGTCGAATTTCCCCTAAAAAAGCACGTGGAAAAAATACATTTTCAGGAAATGAATTTTTATAAACAACCCAACGAATTATAATTGACGATTGACTTTGAATGATTCGTATGAAATTGGATTAACGATTGAGCCGCATTCGAACGTGTTGTAATCAATATTATTCTGTGTAGCGCGATATGCGAGCAGTGTGAAAAAAAAATAGTTTTCCTATCCAACGAATACAGACATAGTAGACATTAAGCCAACTAACATGGAGGAACTTACGGAAGTGATAACGGCTGCCGAGTTTCACCCGGTCGAATGCAACCTTTTGGTGTACAGCAGTAGCAAGGGAACGATAAGATTGTGCGACATGAGATCCGCAGCTCTGTGCGACCATCATAGTAAAATATTCGAGGAACCGGAGGATCCAACAAATAGAAGCTTTTTTTCTGAAATTATTTCCAGTATAAGCGACGTTAAATTGAGCAATTCGGGGAGATACATGATCAGTAGAGATTACCTCAGTGTCAAAGTATGGGATTTGCACATGGAGACAAAGCCCATCGAATGTTATCCAGTGAGTTTTATTCAATTATTTTCTCCGTTGTTTATAAAAAGATTTTTTTGAAATTAGCATCATTGGAAGGCAACGAATTCATTTTTTTGCATGAACTCACAATGTTCGAATGCCGATGTCAGTAAAATTTAATAAACGGTTTTTTTGTATCTTGTGATACAAAATTACGATACAGAATTTCTAAAATGAAACGAAAAATAATTATGATTGGAAAAGTTACAATAGTGAAAAATAAAAGTGAGAACTCTCATTGTAATCAATTAAGGTATTCCTTTTGCGGAGGGCCGTATTTTTTGGGCGCATAAGCAAGGCTCTACATTTGTTCATAAATTAGGCTGGATTTTGTTTAAAAAAGTTATAACCAATTATTAGTCTCAACTGTAAACAAATAGAAAAATTCAGCTTAATTGTGTAAATTATGAAAGTTTTTGATATTTTTTGGAGAGCTACAAATGTCAACAACTGCACTGTCAAATGGACAAGCTGGACTTATTGTATTTGGTTAAAAAACAATAGTGAAATATAAGTGAAAATACGTATAAAGTATGCAGTGATATTGGTAAAAATGTGAGCCAATTTGTAACGAGTAAAAACAAGAATAGCGTTAAAAATGTTGTAAAAACTGCCGAAAATAACATAATCTCTTGAACGTCATAGCTACGAAAAATCGTCTGCTGATCACATTCTTTCAAGTTCTATTGTGAATATTTTTTTCAAACGTCCGGTGATTTTGTTTTTATCGTTACTACGGTATCTTTAGAATTTGATTTAACCATAGGACAGTTTATATCAAACATCATTATTTGATATATGAATTATTAAATAGCAATGTGAGCAGCAGGTCATCTCCATAAAGTGTCCTGTCAATTAGACGATTTTTAAACTTATAATTCTTTTCTAAAGGTTCGGTAACTTGGCTCGATGTTTTACCAGTGGAATGGGATGTATTTATACTTTTTTGTAAAAAATCTATTAACTAAGTTCGTGAAAGGAATACCTTAATGCGAAACTTGCGTTAAATGCTTTTCAAAAAAATGTTATTAAATTTGAGGGAATTGACAAATTCACAGGTGCACGAGTATCTGAGATCGAAGTTGTGCTCATTGTACGAGAACGATTGTATTTTTGATAAATTCGAGTGCTGCTGGAGCGGTAACGATTCAGCGATTATGACTGGCTCGTACAACAATTTCTTTCGTGTATTCGATCGTGGTACAAAGCGTGATTTGACCCTCGAGGCTGCGCGTGATATCGCCAAGGCTAAAACACTCCTCAAACCGCGCAAAGTTTGCACCGGTGGAAAACGTAAGAAAGACGAGATAAGCGTCGATTGTCTTGACTTTAATAAGAAAATACTGCATACCGCGTGGCATCCGTCGGAGAATGTGGTTGCCGTTGCTGCAACGAACAATCTCTTCCTGTTTCAGGACAAGCTCTAGCACATTTACGTGCAGGTAAGGTTTTTAAAGACTTTCAATTCCGCCCAAGCTTCCAATATTAGAAAATAAAAAATTTTCGAACCTTCCAAAAAAATACCGACCCATTTTCATGGATAAAAAAAATGCGTAACAATTTTGGCCGCAACAAAAACAAAGGTGTTCAGTAAAAATTCAGTCGCGTTCGGATAAATGCAAAAAGCAACCTTCTTATGATAAAAAATTGTTTAAAAAATAATTTTTCTTCGAAATACGAGTAAAGAGTTGATTTGGTGAATTATTTCAAAATTGTAACTCAAATAATTAGGACGATACGGAGGGAAGGAGAGGGGGAAGGGAGATTGCAGATTTTTGAGGCTTTATAATGGTCATAAAGACGATTTATAGATCGAGAAAAAACAACAAATACGCTTGAAAAAAAGTTACAATGCTGCGATCTCTTGCCATGATAAATTTTTTCGCCGACACAATGAATAATAATTCTTCAAAATATAGTATCAATGTCTTCTTAACATTGTTGTTAACTTTTATTTCATGAAAAGATTTCCGTTCGACTCATTCTCATATTCTGAATTCAATCCTTTGTTTCGACTTCAGTGGGATGATAATAGAAATTTAATCGAATGTAATTGAATTCGACATTCCAAGGGGTTGACTGGCCTAAAAATTTTCTTTCTCGAATTAAAGCCACGAAAATGGTAAAATTCTTCTTTGAAGGCTCTCACAGAAACTTGCAGATAATTATGAATACAAAAGAGAGATTTAATAAAACTACGAAATTGGAAAATAATCGAAATTAATTCCAAAATTGAAAAAAAAAAGTGAAGAATTTAAATTTGTGCCTTATACGATGACCATCGATACTAAATAAAATGTGTGTTCTCTCTCGAATCACAGATAATACAACGCTACATACTGACGTAAGCGTGGCGCTTGGAGCCGAACGATTGCAGCGGTGGAGCGAACGAGTGTCTGAAGTACGACTTTCGCGGACGAGAGTCAGCTGTTTTTTCGAGTAAAAAAAGAGTGGCAGGGAAGATATGAAAAGGGGGGGGGGGAGGGAGGGACAGTTGACCGACCAAGAATGGGAGTACGCAGCAGCACCGTCCACGAGGGTGCGAGAGAGAGAGCGCGCGCGCGTATTCGTTATCCATCAATTCTAACCGTGTTATATTTTCCATAACGCGACGCTCGTAGCGGCGTCGTGATTTATTTTTATGAATTTTTGTTTATTTTTTTTCTCTTTTTTTTTAAATATGTATATCAGCGATCAGTGAATTGATCAAGAACTATTAGCAGCTATGATATTCCAATCAATCCGAATCTCCGCACCGCAGAGCTGAGACAACAAAACTCCCGAAGCTCCGTTACTTACTTAGCTGCGTAATACAAATTGAAATAAACGATGAAAAAGACTAAGGAAGAAGAAAAAAAGAAGATGAAAAGGAAGAGAAAGAAGAAATATCGCGATGGGATTAGTTCCTGTAAAGTTGAGGAGAAGCGCGCGCGCGCGCGCACCTAATCACATACCAAGCTTGCACGGAAACATTTAAACAACAAAACAAATATAAACATGAAAAGCAAAAAAAAAATGAAAAAAGAAAACAAGTTACCGGCTGCAAACATTCGTACATGAATGCACGTGACGTTAGGGCAACAAACAGACACGAGAAACAAAAATAACATGAAAATAAAATCCACTTTCAACACGAATATATACATACGGGATCATCGATGTAAAGCTCACTAGACTTGTAAACGATAGCTCGACTTTTTATTACAAAAGAAACGAATGATGGTTAAAAAAAAAAAAGAAAACACAATAATGAAATTCTGGAATCCTGATTAAATCGAAATGTCCGGATCTTGCGAAATCGTACGTTTCGTTTCGAAGCCTTTTAACATTCAATGACATTACGATTAATGAGAAACACCGAGTGATCATTCCCCGCAATTCGTCGATTATTCATTTTTCGTAAGCTCCAATCGCTCATCACGTGCTCTTACTTTCTTACTTTCCTTCTTTATTTAAATTCATATTAATTCAGCTTTCCTATGCGCGAAACGTTCAACGTCCGAGTTATAATATCAACTATTTTCCATGATTGTGAGAGCGAATTAAAATTGAAATAAAAACAAAAGGAACAAAAAAACGTAATAACGACACAACAAAAGTAAAATACAGAACCAATCCAAAGTGTGAAAATCTGCATTATTGAAACGATATTGATATTTGTTGTCAAGCTTATAGGGCCTACATTTGCTCATTTTTATTTTCATAATAAAAATACACGTCATCACGAAATACGATTGACAATATCTGGTTTCCCTTGCCCCAATTATTTTCAAGCTATCGAAGAGGAATTTAAAATTTTTACTCAAAACGTCGTTGCTAGAGAAAGTGAAAACAGCGAAAGAAAGAGAGAGGGAGAACGAGAAATTTGCAACTTTAACAACGGGTATATAAACCCAAACGGAAACGCACGTACGTGAAATGTACGAGTGAGATTCTGCAGTGTCATTCCAGAGCCATGAATCTAATAATTATTAATCGAGCACGTAGCGCATTATGAAAAAGAAAAACACAAAGAAAGGGGGAAAAATCAAGTTGAAACATCCTCGACGAAAAAAGACACAAAAAACCAATAGTAGTCGCCGCAAAATCAATTGTTTCCATAAAACAGAACAAAAAAAATATTCACGAGATGCGTAAGCTGTAATTTTTTATCGCAGAAACAATATATACCGAATACAAAAGATTTCGTGAGGTTTTTCGTTTTTTCTTGGCTTTTTTTTACATTCGTTATCTCTGTCCTACGAATTTTATAAAACCTATGCGAGAAACGTTCGTTACGAATATATGGCGACCAAAATCCTGTCGTCGAATTATCGATTGATTCACTTACAAACCCACACACATGGACGAACGGACAAAACACTCCCATTGCCTGTTTTCACACACGTGTGCAATGTCTACGCTTTGGGGATATTGCCAGATTCTTAAACCTCGTTCGGTTATTTTCTCATGCTCTTTATTACGTACAAATTTTTCGAACTTCAAGATTGTTAACCCTAGATTAGAACCCCACAATCTATTTTTTCCAACGTACAACCCACACTGTCAACAACAACAAAACCCACACTGGGATAAATTATTAGCCCAATCTTCTCTTCAGTATAAAATGTTCCTCGTATGCGATAATAAGGTTCAATTATATACCATTCTCTTCGTTTTTTGATTACGAAGAGAATGGTGCACGAGAAAGTCGCATTCGGTAAATATTTAATGGTAAAAACTATAAAACGGAAGGAATGGTTTAAAAAAATTTGAATGATGGAAAATTTGAATGATGAAGACATCTTAACAAGGGTCTTTAAAGATTGAAGGAATTTGAACAATTAAATATTTGTTCATGTTTTTGAGGCAACGATCTTTATTCTTTATTTGTCAATATATCAACTTTTATATCTTTCATCTTTTTTTGGCACTTTCAGCCTTTAGATGCCAAAAAAAGTGGCTCATTTTTGTGATGGAATGGAATGGGATTTGTTGGTCGCTTTTAGAAAAATTGCAAGGATGCTGTAAATCGATTGCCGCAAAAAAAAAGGGAACGAGTAAAATCGATTCAAGGTTTCCTCGAAGCGGTTAAACATTTTCGAACAATTGGTGCACTTGTTTTTTTATGTGTCTATTTATTCGCTCGTAAATATCTGGGCAAATTACATACATAAGTTTTGTAACGTTGGTATATACACATATAATCTAAAGTAAACAACGAGGCCGACCTCGATCAATTCCAACACGCCTAAAGACGTTTTTTGAACGTAACAAATGGCCAACAAAAATATGTCAGACAGATATTTTGTTTTTTTTCCCATATCGACAAACTGCTGAGCAAATATTTTGGATTAAACGAACACATGAATATTTGATTTGAGAAATAACAAAAACCATATTTGTTCGCATGTTATCGGGCTTTATCTCTCGCTCTTTGCAAATAATGCTAAGCTTAAACAAACAAGAGAACTTGTTAGGCGTTAAGTTGCAGACCTTTCACTCCTATTTTAAAGAATTTATGTATATCTCGGTAATCCAACGATTGTCAGTACCGAGGCGGTTCTTTGTCACGTCGGTTTGGTGTATTTTGAATCGGAGAGTAACCGTTTTGTACTACAAATACTTTTTGGACTAGTGTAACGACGAAATCAACATTTTCTTATAATTCATTTTTGAAAGTTATCATTTTTTTGGTGCCGTTTTTGTTTACACTTCTCTATTTACTATCGAATCTATGATAATGAAATTAGTAATGTCTATAGTCGACTGAGGAGACACGGAGTCGTAAAGATGAAACGAGGTAATTATTTTTTATCGAAAAATCATTATTGTGATTGATTTTTAATAATTTCCGAAAGATCCAAAAGCTTTATATTTTTCTAATAATTATAAATTTACTAGTCTACATTAAATTATGTAAAATTTGATTGAAAACATTTAGTTTATCATTCTGAACCTACTTTTTGGCAATCCAGCCACTCTGCAATAAAACTGTTTTTTCTGCTCTTTCGAAACATCCGTTATTTTCATTTGCAAGTTCTTTTTTATTGAAATCGAAGAAACTGTTAGAATCGAGTTTCTGTTCGTTTCTTGATGATCCAACTCATTTTTATTGATCGATTAATTCTAGATTTACGATCGAATGAAAAAAAAATAAAAGATTTCTTGGAACGAAATAAATTAGCTGGAAAAATTGTTGATGAAATATATTTTACGGACTTTGTTTCAGAATTTTTGAAAAAATGTACTTGTTAATTTAGAGAATTTATGTAAAATTGAGATTTTATCTACAAATATTATTATTTTTTTTCACTTCGAAGATGACAGCTCACCATTTTTCCGAGGAGTATTGTATTTTTTAGTTTTACGATGTGCTTTGACTACCAATGTGAGATTGCGTAATTATGCTAGCGATGTTATTAATGCTAAACGACGCTTATGAAATTTTCAAGAGTACGTATAACAATTATTTCGCTCACTGCAGACAGCGTAATTACGAAAAAGTGTTCGTTTCACCATGCAAATGCTCGCCAGTGCAACAGCTCCACTCTTCATCTCTGCTCCTTAAAAACTTATTTGTCAAATATTTCAACTAGAAAATAATTTTTTTTACAACATTTGTTCATTTGAAAACGTCCGCTTCTATTTGATCTCAAAACCCAACAAAATTGGTGGTTCTCAAGAATTTTTTTGTAACGATTAGGGAAAAAAATACAACAAAATATCTTCCAGAAGACAAAAATTAGTTCACATTTTCTTTACAGCAAGTACAATACGATCTTCGACGTTGTTTAGATCGTCAGCAAAAAAAAATCTCGGTTGGTATGTTTAATCATAAATGGATTAAAAAAAGAGATAAATGGATTTAAAAAAAACAAGGATTCTTGCAGTATTGCGTTGCGTCCTACTTCGTCGAGTGAAATTTTTAAATAAAAAAATACAAAGGAAAATTGGTTGGACGACTATAAAGAAACCGATTTCCCAGTTAAGAAAAAGCGATAAAAAAATACGGGAAAAACTCGGCGGCCATGGGAATTTTTCGAACGAATTTGTCCCTGTGTTCTTGGGGTTTAAAGAACGATAAACGATTTGAAGAAAAATTAATTTTATGAAAATTCTGGACACATGTTACCCCTTAATATTGCATTATGTTTATCTTTACTTTACCCCAGTACTTTGAAGTAGATTAGTAGAAATTATTTTGGAGCTACGGATGAATCACACGAATATTCGTGACAATAATGTTATACAAACAAAAAAAAATCAGTAATTAGCAGTTTGTAAAAATTTCGAAAAAATGCAGCTGTCTGAAACGTTACAAACATTGATATATGCCATAATAAAAGTAAAATTTCTTTTACGTCGATTGCAGTAAATTTGTTGATTTTTTGGAACACTTTGAACTTTTTCGGATTCATCAAGACCAATGGTCGTTGTGTTTATCTTTGAAAAATAAAAAAAATGGCGACTGACCTGCTAGTCGTACGAATAAAAACAAAAAAAAACAGCAAACTTAAAATTTACGGATCGTAACGAACGGGTATATAAAAGAAAAGTACATAATTCACGTTTTTCTAGCTTTGTCAACAATTAAACTGTATTCGTATAAAAAACGGAGTTGTAAAACTACGAGATAAATATTATAATTAAAAGAAAAAAATATTTTCCAATATTTAGCGCGGGGCTTCGCTCTCTTGGAAAGAGTGACACGGCTGTTTGGGCTCGGGTGCTGCCCTCAACATGTACGAACGGGGATTGGTCAAAACTCCCTGAGAAATTATTAAGCATTTTTTTCTAGGTTACAAACCAGTGCAATTTCAAATCAGGATGTGATCGGGCAAATTTTTTTTTTGCAACTTTTTTTCGTTCACCACAAAGTCTCTTCCGATTATAAACAATTGGTGAGTGTTTCTTGAGTGGGTGAGTGGAAACATCGAGATTAATATTTCGGCGTGTTATCGGAGGAGTCGTAAATTGCGTACACGCTTGTCAAACACGATTGGCGAGATATACACGACGTGACAAGACGTCCTGAACCTGAACACTTTTTTTTACGAAGATACCACTTTTTTCTTAATTTTCATTCTTACAAATCTCATTGAATGACCTCAAAGGTGTGAAACGGTGGATATTTTTTTTCTACTATATCGTGTCGACATATAACGTGTGTCATGAATTCGTTCATAACGCTTGTATATGCGCATAATTTATTTTCGTATTACGTGTTATTCACAGGTAAACTCTTTAAATTTGACGACGTAATTTCGTCTCGAATTATTCGAAAATTCCTTCAATCGTGAGAAACCAAATTGTCATTATTATTTTCAATATTTCCAAAGTATAGACCGCATCAAAAAAGTTGCTAGCAAGAAGTAACTCAAAGCCTGTATTTAGTGTCAATATTGATTCAACCTTACAATTTGAATGTTTTATTTACAGAAGCGTATCTATAGGCTTCCTGGTTCGTATGGTATGCTTTGTGTCGCCAGAAGCCATTGCCCAACAAATTTGATGCATGTCTTGACGGAAAGGCTGGAAGAATTGTTATACTAGAGATGGAAGGAAACATGCAAAACAAACTAATGCGCTACGGCGATGTTCTCATGAGAGTTCCTTTACTCTTTGTTATTGACGAGCTACTCAGAGTCGGTCTTGGCACTGCTGAAGAAAATATAACTCTCAACACCACAGAAAGTGGCAAAGGAATCATTGTACAGGATGTCGGCCTTGACAGCTTTTCCATCATCGGCCAAGAGCCTTATTTGATGCAACGCCTCAATCTGGACAGCTACTTTTATGAGAATTATCTTGTAACTGCTTTCAAATTCATCGCTTGTTGCTATGGTTAGTTTGACAAATTTTTTAGAATTTTACCATGGGGAATCCTGTTGTCAACACTATTTTCATTTTTCAAGTGACGTCTTTGGTACACTTTTGGTGTAACTTTTAAATTTAGTATCAGGGCCCATGATAAATACACAAAAAAACATCTAATGAATCGTGTATCTTAAAATTGCAAAAAAAAATTCTGGTAATGTCAAAAATGTTGAATAATTGAGAAATTACGAAATTATAAAATCATGACAATGAAATTCCCTGATCAATCAAGTTTTCATTCAAGTTAGAAAAAAAAATATAAAAACAAAATAATAGTACATTAACCCATCAGTGGTCGTGCTACGTACGCTTCAAACATTAAGCGCGTGATGAGAAATGTTCTCACATGTATAGTTTCAAGTACTTAATTTGATACATAGGCACTTGAGAATAATTTTGCCACAGTGATTGTGGCTATCAAACATTTTTATTTTACAAAAAACCATAAATACAACGATAATTGACATTAAAAACTAAAAAATAATCATTTTAAAATTTCAAAAAATTTTTTTAACTCTTCTATCGTACAGAAGAATAAATTTAGTGAAGATAAAAAAAATTTCAAATGATTATCCCATTTGAAATTTTCGAATAATCATGGTTTTAATATAATTGTGAAAAAAGTCTCATAGCGCGACTGTTGACGGGTTAAGGAAATTCTGCTTGTACTTTGAGGGATACTCGGGGCACCGGGGGTCCTTATGCATATACACAGGCTAGTCACCCTCTGCCAACCTGATTTTTCTATTTTCCTCTCTCTTCTTTCTGTCTCTCTTTTCTGCTCTGCGAGGTTGCCGCTCCAAAGGCTTTTGTGGCCATATCCCAAGGAATGCAACAAATTTTCATAAGTTAATTCGTTATATCTCATGACATGCGTGGTGAATGAGGTCCATTTTTTTCTATGTCACTGTAATATATAAGTCTGTACTTGATTCAATTTTCAATAAGCCACCACCTTTTTAACTGCATGATATGAAATTATTTCTCACGTCAAAACAGTACATGCCATAAGGCTTTGTGCAATTTGGAGGAAAATTTACGATTTTTTATCTCAGAAAGTAGGTAGTCAATCTTGTTTTGCATTTTGCAGGTACACGCGGAATATGTTTCCGAAAGTGCTATTGAAATTTCAAAGACCTGCAATCTTTTTGAGATTTGAGCAGAACTCTCTTAATAATAAAATAAGTAAAATAATGGTGAATGCATAAATAATGATATAATAGTTATTTTTTCTTCAATTTCAGGATGCATAGTGGCTCTCTGCATATTTGTTCTCTCGACGAAGCATCTGGTAGTAATCTATTTGTACCTGATATCGATAGGAGTAATATTCGTGTCGTATTGGTCGAATGTTAGCACGATCAAAGCCATAACACTTTTTCTGAGTACACATGGCAGTCCACCGAGTATACTCGACGATATACTGAGTCTAAATTTAACTCCGTTGATGAATTACGGTCCTGGTTTACTCATCATACAGAATTACATATTACAATGCCTTTTAGCGAGTATATTTACTTATATTCATCTGGCACCGAGATACGCCGTTATACAAAAGTTACTCATATTGAGTTTCTTGGCACCTTCCATACTTGGAATTTTTCCACTTCCGGTAATAATCAAATTCATATTTTATTTTACAAAGTTTAATATGTTTGACATCGTAAATTAAAGTCATTTATTTACGCAATTAAACCGAAAGGGCATTTGTTGGCAAATATTTTTTACAGATCTCTTATATTACCGAAACGAAGCACAAAAATCGAATTTTATAAAAGTTTTGTCCAACTCTCCATTTGTTTGATTATAACTTGAAATCTACTGGACCGATTTTACTAACTCATTTATTGAAATAATATACGGACATATAAATACTTTTAATCAACGACAAATATAAAACAAAAATGGACAAACTAATGAGAACGAAATTTGGAATAATTTATGAAAATTGAATAAAAATAAAAACATGAAACAAACAAAGTAAAAGGTTCAAATAACTATTGATGAAATAAAAGAAAGTTCGAATCGTTGTTTATTTTGCTATTCGTAACAATATTTATTTAAAGAAACGCAAGGGGTCACAAGTTTAAAACAAAAATAACTTATTTAAATGTAACAATCGTAAATGATTAAACACAAATAAAATGACATTTACGATTTGTTTTTTCAGACGACGATACTCCATCACGCTCCGGTATTCGCGACGCTGTTGCCACTAGCAGTGAGCAAATTTGTGATCTGGTACAACAGCGTAGCGGTGATGATGACGCTTCACGGAGGTTACAGACACGCGAGAAATTTCATAACGAATTACGGTATGTCGGCTCTGGCGGAGACTGAATGGAGTAGACTGAACGTACCGAGTGTGCTACGAACGTTTTGGATCCTTCGAGTTGCGGAACAAGTAATACAAATACTCGGTACACATTACGGGGAGGAAACATTTACGTATTACATGATGATAAGAACGCTGCTGGTAAACGGATGCGAGACTTTAACGGCGTTGCTGGGAATGACGAGTATAATATCGTACATTTGTCATTACATCGGTTGTTTTTCGTTGTGGGTGCTCATGACGGAGGACGGTGACGAAAAAAACATCGGGACTGTTTCGGCAGTGCTGTTCTACATACTGGCGTTGCAAACCGGGTTAACGAGCCTCGACCGTGAGAAGCGTTTAGTTCGTTTATACCGTAATTTTTGTCTTCTATTCGCGGCTCTTCTCCACTTTGTTCACAACATTGTGAATCCGTTATTAATGTCGCTAAGTGCGTCGCACAATCCGGCTCTTCATCGTCACATACGAGCTCTTGCGGTATGTGCCGTTCTCATTATATTTCCGGTGTCTCTTCTGGTCTTCCTGTGGTCTCATTTCACCATAAGCACTTGGCTGCTCGCTGTTTCGGTCTTTAGCGTCGAGGTGATTGTCAAGGTCTTCGTTTCCCTGGCTATTTACTCTCTGTTCCTTTTCGACGCATACCGAAGCGTATTTTGGGAACAGCTTGACGATTGTGTCTACATGATACGTTCGTTTGGCAACACCGTCGAATTTTCCTTCGGCATTGTTCTATTTTTCAATGGTTTTTGGATTTTGGTGTTCGAGTCCGGTGGCGCGATACGCGCGATAATGATGTGCATACACGCTTATTTCAATATATGGTGCGAAGCGACCGCCGGCTGGAGCGTCTTCATGAAACGCCGTACCGCAGTCAATAAAATAAACTCACTTCCCGAAGCAAAAGTCGAACAGCTCCGAGTCCTTGATGATGTTTGCGCGATTTGTTATCAAGAAATGCGCAGCGCCAAAGTAACCAGATGCAATCATTACTTCCATGGTGTTTGCCTTCGAAAATGGCTCTACATACAAGATCGTTGTCCCCTTTGTCACGATATTTTGTACAAGGTTCAGGAAAATCAAGCCAATTTGAACGCGAACGGAGCCCAGAGCGCTACCGAACGGCCAACGAATAATTTGCCCCCGCAGCATCGCAATCTCGTCGAGGGAGTCGAACCTGAGAGATGAAACGCAAAATAACGTGCGCCTCTCGGTAGCACACTCCCTTTTCCGGTAGTTCATAGTTTAATCGATCAATGATAAATTATAATAATGAAAAACAAGAATAAGAGACAACTAAAAAAGAAAAAACAACACACGCAAGAAGAAACAAACAAATGATACGATCTCAAAATCGCGATGCGAAATTCATTCGTTGGCAGTTTACGTCTGTGCGGATTACATTTGTTTGATTTTGTCGCGCGATCCTGTCCTCCCTCCACCGATATTAAAATTCCCGAGACAAATCAACGACAAAGAATATGCATCCGTAGATTTCACGGATGGGACAATGTGATATTTACCTTTATATGTGTACACTGTACTGACGCTAATAAATTTTTCTTCAGAGTTATCAATTCAAGAAGACAAAAGACCCGAATGTTTTTGCTGCTCTGATTTCATTGATTTCTTTATTTTTACATTTCTCGGTACTTTCGATCGTCGTGTGTCCTTTGGGGAAATCCAACGTCAGTAAAACCCTAAATTTTTTGCTGATCTTGACTTCATTAGGCTTTAAGACGGACCTATTGTCTAATTCAATAGAGTACTGCGCTCTAGGCTAGTCAATTTTGAATAAATTGTTTCCTCGATATGTTACAATAATGATAATTTATAAATATACATAAATTATACAATACTAATTCTTTAACGACGTTTTTAGAGAATCTATAAAATAAATATAAACTTATGATTCGTCTTTTGTCCCGAATATTCCAAATATTCACGTCCTACATTGCTTTTTAAATGTTTAAAGATCTTGCGAATAGTGCCTTTTGATTAACGTGTTATATACACTTGCTGGGCCGAAAAAGACGCATTTTTGCAACTTTTTTTTTTATAAAATTGGAATTATGAATCTTAACAGGAATTTTGGAAGAACAATCAATAATTTTTTTGTTCAAAAATATTTATTTATAACGGAGATACAGCTGATTTCCGGGACGCACTTTCGAAAAACGTCTTTTGCGGTGAGCAATGCCATTCTGATTAGGTCATCTGAAATGGAAAAACCAAACAGATTCTGTTAGTAAATTAGTTTATCCTGTAATTAAAGGAATTTCCGAAATATCAAATTAAAATAAAATAGCGAGTTTTCAAAGTGTCTCGATTTTTGCGAAAAAAAATTGGCATTTTTCGTTCATCAAATCGAAAGTACGCATCGGAAAAATAATTCCTTCGATTAAATACTAGATTTTTATATCTAGAAAAAGCTCTAAAAATTTCAGAAAGATCGATGCAATAGTTTCCGAGATATCTTGCTCACCGACTTTGGAAACGTAGTTTCGAGATAAACACGCATTTAAAGTTTCGAAAGACACTTCGAGCGTTCCGACGGGCTTCGACATAACAGCCTATAACTCTGTGAATTTTAATCCGATCACCTTGAAATTTTCAGGGAATATTTATAAGATTTTATACTTTCAAAATATGTTGGTTTTCAAAAAAGTCATTTGTCAACTTTTATAAGTGTATATAACCCCTTAACTCTTAGTTTATATTTTTCATTCGAAATAAGTAAAAAATGTGTATGTCAATTTTTGTTTTTTATTTTTTATATTTCTACTTAGAGGTACTGATTTTACGAGTCTGAAGCGCAGTAGCTAAATTTACGAAATATTTTGCTCTAGCTTGTGGTGCATAATTGTAATTTATTCATTACGAATAATGTACATAGAAAATTTCAGAGCTTCATGAACTCAGACGCCCTCGTAGGAATGTTTATTTTTTCGAAAATACTGTCCATTATTTTGCTCGCCTTCGCTTGATTCTCTCTCGATGGGCAATTTACTGTGTTAAAGCGTATAATTTACTCGATTCAAGAAATAATCCTAGAATGTGTACAAATAAACAAAAAAAACGAACGCTGGAACACAAATAATAAAAGTTGAAAATATATATATTGCGTTGATGGAGCATCAATATAAACATATCTGTACTATCGAATTCTTGTTTCGCGATCGACGAAGATAAAACAACAATTGATGAGAATCTGCTCTATTTTCCAAGTTTTTCTGCCAAGCGACAGATCGAGAAAAAAACGAACGAACGAACGATTGAAAAAGAGAAGACAGTTCTTTGCGATTTGATCTTCGATGTTCCGTGACGTTTTCGCAAGCAAGGCTTATGATAATTGGAAATTGTAACGCTAATTTCAACTTATTCGTCAATAATAATAAAAATATTCATAATTATGAATAAATAAATAAATATATATCTATTTAAAATAAAACATGAAAATGCATTTAATATTTTTTTCATTATCTCCCAAATGCACACGAAATATGACGGGAAATTTGCTTTTGTCCTAAATTTAACTCGAGGTTTTAAGCTTCAAATACAATTTCAACGTCAATGGCGAATGACGAAGCGTTTGAAAACGAACCGGCGACTCAAATCAGGGAGGAAGAAATTCCGAAAATAATTGGCTTTCGTCCAGCTAATCGTTCGGACGTTCCTCGTATCTGTCAAATGATGAGAACGGTAACCTTTGATTTGTTTGGAGATATCGATGCTGGTCACGTTTTGTAAGTTTTTTTTTATAAATTGAGAACCCCGGTTTAAAAAAATCAAATTTATTTCCAAAGATAAAAAAATGTTAAGTGGGGTTTTAAAAAATATTCACATTTTTCGATGAAAACACTTTCAGCGAAAAAGCTTGTTTGTCACTAGTGCAAGTTAATGAAGAAGAGAAAATCGTATCGAACGTTAATTTGTGCAATTTTCCTAATGTTCCTTCGGTACCGGCGAATGACTGGCTCGCTTGGATAACGAGGCATTACGAGTAAGATTACATTTTTTTTTTTCGTTACGTGAAATGAGTTTGCTGATTTTTTAAATGTATGTAAATTTTTGTCAAATATTCTCTTTTCTATTAGATTTTTTCAAAAACTAAAAAAAAAAACTAATAAAAAATCATGATTTTTGGACACGTTTTTAGATTCTCAAATCTGCTTCCTGAAGAAAAAGAGAAATTTCAAACGAGTGGAAGAATTTATAAAAAAATCAAAAGTTCTCTAGAAAATCAGAGAAAAATCGTCCAATTACTATTTGAATGACCATTTTTTAATACATTTTCTTTATCATTTTTATTATTGTCTATAAATGTTTGTAACGTCTCAAAATTGGATGAATTTTTTCAGCCAATTTTTTTTTTGCGAATAGTTAAGTACTGAAATGATTCTGAAATAAAATTATTGGCAGGAATATACGTGCATCCTTAATAGAGGAATATAAGGACACTTGTGATTTAGTTCGCAGTAATCCTTTATTCAATCTGCAGTGTAAATCTGACGTTCTAGTTGGGCTCCAATAACGATTAAACTAAAAAATGCATGCACTCGTCATACGAAACAATCGGAACATACGAGCACATGCAAATTCACACAAACGTTAATATTCGTTCGAACAGAGTGCCCGAAGTGAACGAGAAAAACACATTATTTATTCATCTGCTCGTCTGGGACTGTCGTTACAACGAGGAATTTTTCAAAATTATACTCAACAATATTTTCGTCTCGACTTCTCACTGTCTTCACGTTATAATGATCGTTCCACCAGGACCAAAAGTTGATGCTATAGAAATGTTTGATAAACACATGAAAAAGTTTTTTCCTGTTAACGAAATAGACAACGAGATGGTACAAACACTTTACGTCAGTCCGAGACTTCAAGAAGATCCAAAGCTTAAGATAAGACGTGTCGTGTACGATAAACATAATTATACCATTACAATTTTTTTTTCCTATACAAATGCAACTAAATTTTGATAAAAACGCAGGAACAGTTAAAATCACAAAAAGAAAATATTCACCCCAACGGATAAATGTAATTTAATTATCATTTTTTTTCTATTATCATTATTTAACGGACAACACCACTGTGACCCCCTATTTTTTTTACATTTTTCAAGAATTTTTTTTTGTGGGAAAAAGAGATTCGAAAAATTTTTTTTGGGTTTTGTTCCTTGTTTATTAATGTATCGAAAAACATTTTTTTCACATTTTTCACGCCGCATGGTGGCGCTGGGGAAGCTCTCGCGTCATCTCCGCAGTGGTTCGCGGCACGCAGCAGAACTCTCTTCAACGTCGATCTGAAAAAAAATACCGAGTGTTTTCGTTAATAATATGATATTTTGAAGAGAAGTACATAGGGATTTGGAAAAATATTGATTTTTAAAAAATAGGCACGCCTTTGAAATTAAAGAATGATTTTTGAGCAAAATTTCTCGTCGAAAATAGGCTATAACTTTTATAATTATTGAGATATCGAAAAAATCCTATGTACTTCTCTAGATAATCTACTTTTATTGATACAGTAAAAATTTGAAGTCGATCGGATAAAAATTGATCGAGTTCTGCTGCGTGCCGCACTCAAAAAAGTGGTTTTGAGAAAAACGCGTTCACAGTTGGGACCCCGAGCGTCGTGGACCGCTGCACCGCTCCACAAAATATTCAATATCTACGAAAATAATTATTTTTTCGACCTGGGTCCAGCGGCATTTCAATCTTAAAAGTATTTTAGATTTTTTAAAATGGTTTTAAAAAAATCGATTTTTTTAAGCCGTCACAGTGGTGTTGTCCGTTAATTTAATAAATTATCTTTATTTTATTAAATTCAATAAATTATTTTTATTTCATCAAATTGCATTTCTATCATTTATTATTTTAATTAGAGAAGAAGATAATGACGATTTGATACCGATAATAGACGCCGAATCGAAGATTCTCAGAGAAGTATATGGCGATTATTACATTAGTGAAATGATGCGATATTCCGATGACGGAAATCGGCAAATGATCGTTGCTGAGAACGAGGGCCGTGCAACGGGTGTAATGTGTCTCAATAGAATATTCGATATCGACATGTTGAACGAGAATTTTGAGCTCGTACCTTACAACGATCTTCGTAAATCTGCCCCGATCGTGTCACCGATTTCGAAATCCAGTTCATCATCATCGGGTTCGTCATCCTCGTCTTCCGAATTTACTAAAACCGCGAGCGCAATGATGGATCCCGAAACACCAAGAAATCGGGAACGAGAACGCTTCAGTATGGCTATTGCGCACACTATTCGTTTCGAGGACGAAATTAATGGAGAAATCGATCCGGAAGGCTCCGCTCAACCGATTGTAAAATCGGTCAAGTTTTCGGAAAAATGGAACAAAGTTAATCCTTCAGTCAATTTTGAATCTGTTCTTCGTACCAGTGTTTTTGCAGAAGCCATTCACGATTTACCGTGTACGTTTTATGCTCATAATGATTATCGAAAATGGACAAAATTATATTTGCTATTTGAAAAAATCATGCGAAAAAAATAAAATCAATTTTTTTAATTCATCTCGAAACAGTGCATGAGAAATTTTAGTATTATTGTGTCAAAAAATCTGGCCTATTAAAAAAATCATTTTAGTCAGAAGCCTCGCATCTTCAGTTTACATCGACGAGGACGATGACGATCTTCCTCTTTCACAGTTTAGTGAAAAAATGGAACGAAGTTCCAGCTTACAGTCTAACGCGATTGAATCGAATGCCTTCGTTTTGGAGCTATTCAGTATGAACAAAAGCATCCACGAAAGACACGGCCAAGACTATCTCGAAGCGGCGTTTGAATGTTTTCCAGATCTTGATTACTGCATTATGTTACAACCCTCAACGCAGCCATTTTTCACCTTTCTCGAAAATTTTGCGGTAATACTTCGCTATTCATATCATTTCGAAATTAAATACACATTTTTCGATAAATAATGACGAATAATCATTTTAAATAATTAATCAAAATTTTCATGAAGCCAGTGAAAAATTTATATTCGAAAAATTACCGTGGGAATCATAGGAACGAAAAAACAACACAAAATTCTTAAAATTATCATTTCGCTCAATGTTAAGGAAAAAAAAAGAAAGCGGCCTTTTTTGTTTATTATAAAAAAATTGCTCGCATTAATTGGTAAATTTTAATGTTCAGTAGAATGTTTCGACCATGATTTAAAAAATTGCGCAGTGGAATTACAATAAAATTTTATCCTATAGCTCTGTATTTTATTTTTAGAACAAGCTAAAAGGAAAAAAATCGTTTTTTTATTGAAAATTTCCATATATGTAACTTTTTATTGCATCGATAATTTCTATCGAATACAGTGTAAATCCTCTTACAGCTATTCCACGTGTGTTTTATAAAAATAACTTTATGCACTTGAATTTTTATGCATCTTACATTTGAAAAGAAAACATAATTACGGTCTCGGTTGAAAATGTTTCAGCTTTATTTACATTACGTTTTTTTACACTTTCAATGGTATTTTTTAATTTTTTTAATTTGTATTGTTCCTGCGTATACCCTTACGGGTTTTTACAAGCCCATTCCATCACTTTAACCCCACTTTTTCCCCGTTTTACTAATTTTCAATTTCCTAATTTTCATGTTCTTGAAAAATCCCCCAAGAGTGTTGCCCACAGCCACTCTTTCCTAATGCACTACTGTATCGCATTTGCACGAGAGCCAAGGGAAACTGTGGAAAACCTGGCCGATACAGACGTCTATTTTAACTTACTAATTTAATTTTTTTACTAATTTACTTTTTTACTAATTTAAATTTAAAAAAATTTAAAGACGGTTAAGCCGAAGCTGCTTAACTTTGGAGATCACCGGAGCCACACACCGACCGCGCACCTATCGCCGTCGGTCACTTTCAATGGTACTTTTATGGTATTTTTTTGACAATTGATATTTATTGTTTTTTTTTTTTTTTTTTACAGCGAGTTCCATTGCGTTTTGACCGAGATTTCCCAATGGCATTATACGTCACGCATCGTGCGACACTTTTAAGTTCTTTTACGTCTCGCGAAGCCATTCTGTACGATCGGGAAATGATCGTACATTTCCTCGAAAAAATTCCCAAGAAAAAAGTAATTCTCGATGATTTTGACGAGACGATTATTTATCCAGAAGGAGACAAGCGATGCTACGTTTTTTTGTGCAAGGATCAATTAATTGGCCTCGCAATCATTTGGTATTTAATCAACACCAAATAATAAAGTGTCACTGAAAACGTTTAGATGCTTAAGAAATCATTTCATTTTTATCTCGTAGCTCGGAACTTCCGCTCGATGAATTGTGCCGTAATTACGATGTGGAGAATTATGTATCGATTAAAAATACGTCGAGGGACGATCACGCACAATTACTTCACTTTATCACAATTCCAGTGTTCTCCGTTTACGATAAAATATTTTTTTGCGAATTAATGCGTTTGAGCTTTACTACTGTACTTTATTATCGACTTTACGACAATGAGACAACAGCTGTTGTAAGTTATTTTATTCCAAAAACCACTCTGTGATTCCGAATTAATTTTACTTCATTTTCATATATTAATTCAATGAACTATCGTCATTTTTTCCAACATCAGTATCGAACTCGGCCTCTCATAACGTGTCTCGACGCAATGATTCCCGTTAAATCTCGAACTCGTTTTCATCACCCTTATCTTCAAATTGAAAGCGAATCGAGTGATACGAACGATGAAAAATTTTCACTTTTTCTCATGACTCCGAGGTTTGCTATGATGACGAAACCGGTTGTGAACTCGAAAGTCGTTGTTATCGGTGCTTCGGATTGTGGTGTCGCATTTTGCGAATATCTTGCTTTTCAGGAGTGAGTTTTTGGGGCATTATTATATTTCGGATTTAATTTTAATTGCGAAATTTGATGGTGGAGTTTCTTTTAACTGCTTTCAG
Organism: Rhimphoctona megacephalus; assembly: GCA_963989365.1. Lineage (NCBI taxonomy): Eukaryota > Metazoa > Arthropoda > Insecta > Hymenoptera > Ichneumonidae > Rhimphoctona > Rhimphoctona megacephalus. The sequence continues at coordinate 23,320,467 of OZ022415.1, forward strand.
AATAAAAACATTATTGAATCATTTAAAATCTTATTCTTTCCTAGTTCCAGCTTGGATTTCGTACATTTTACTAATTTGACTATTGTGTCACCGAATGGTATACCATTCGAGGGCAGAGAAACAATGGACCACGCGACTATGATTCCTTACAAAGGGAAATATTGCTATCAATACAGAAAATTTGTTTCCAGTAGAGTTTGGATCAACGTAGTTCACGGAATCATATCACAAATTAACAGGTCATTAGTTTCTATCGATCACGCACTATTTTATCGTTACTGATGCATAACATCATCATTTTCTGGCACTTAAATCATCAGGAAAGAAAAGTACGTCGTTGTTTCGGGTCTTGGAACGTTGAGCTACGATTATCTTGTACTTACATGTGGTCTGCAATACCAAATTCCGAAGTTTCAGGAAAATAGAGAACACGATGAAAAAAGGTATTTAATCATATTTAATAAACAAATATTATCTATTCTATTATTTACTAATGAAGAGATGGTTTTTCTTAATCAAAACGTGTTAATTAAACGCAAAGTGATATTGGGGAAAAAAATAACAAGACTGAAATTGTTCGGGACTTTTCTGTTGAAATTGGAAGAATTTGGAGCGATTTTTTCTATCGTAAAACTAGTACGAAAAAATCTAATTTCGTATTTGCCAAAGATAATTATTATTTTCCTTCAGCGTCTCAGAAACAATTCCCTTGAATTGTTTTTACATAAACGACGATGTGGAGGCTGCAACGTGTCTCGAGAGATTGAAAGAATTGACGAACGATTTTACCACAAAAAGTGAGTTATTATAAACGATCGCAGCGAAATGGAAATATAAATACTTAAAATATTTGTCTCAAAGAATTCATCGTGATCTACGGAAGAAATATCGAGTGTCACTGCACTTTGAACAATCTTTTGGAATGTGGTATAAAAGGATCATGGATTATAATGATCGAGCCGAAATATAGCGAGTGTGGTAAACCAAGTGACATCTTTTTCGAGGACGACGAAGTCACTGAGGCAGTGGAAAAATCTATACGAAAATCAGGGGTCAAAATAATATCTGGATGGGACTTGAAAGATTGGGTTCTTGAGATCAACGAGAATGTTTTGGAAAATGAGAATACTCGAACGAGTGTAATAAAGAGTTTGCGAATAGAATCAAAAACAGAGAACAAATTTGTGGCTTGTGACGCATTGATCTATTTTGGTGATAAGACGTTACCTATGAAAACTTTCATGGGTAAAATGTTGAAAAAATTATTATTAATAGATCATTTTGGAACTACATTTAATTTAACTGTTTCTCGAAATTAGCTATTTCAAGAGCAGGCCTCGTTTTTGACGGTCGTTTGATAATTGATCCTGACTGCAGGACCAACGATTCTTCTGTTTTTGCTGCAGGCTCTATTACCAAATATTCACGAAAATATAACGCTGAACGTTGGCAACATCAGTACTACAACAGTATAGAAGTTGGCGAAAGGGTTTGCAACGGTTTTTTTTCATTCCTCGATTATTTTGTTAACGATTGTCAGTAAAATCGTGTAAAGTTTATACCATATTTTGGTACGCCATCCAATTTTTTTAAAAATTCAACACTATTATTTTTTGGCATCACTGTTTCTAGTTGGCGCAGAATTTGAAGCAAAAAATTGAATCTAATGCGTCAGACGAAAGGAATAGGAATCCCGATAACTCCGAATCAAATTCCCAAGATCACACGAATCTTCCCATATTTCGGGGGCCTATAATCGTCTATTGCAGACTTCCAGGTGGTTTGCATTATCTTCACGTACGCAAGCCGGGAAAGAAAATTGCACGAGTCATCGATATCGCCCGTGGCACTTACGTAACAATCAAAACATAAATTTTAAGGGATCAGGTTCTTGAAATTTGTTAGGAAAATTCGGCGGCAATGAAGCTTCAAGAAAATGTTAAAACTTGAGAAATTAATTTTTTAAACCAGACGTGACTCTTTAATTCGTTTCCGAAAATTACAAAATCGCTGATTAACTTTGAATTAACTCTTGGCAGGGCGAAGTTTTGATCACCGGTGATACTTCGGTGACTTCAAAAATTGGATACTTTCGTATTCGATTTAATCCATTTAACAGGGTCGAAACCGTGACTTGCCTTCATAAAAAAGTAACGTACAAAACTAGATAGATCTTTGGCTTTCATGAAAAAAATAATTATTCCTTTTGATTTTTAATTATACTTTATACTCTTGATTATTTTTACGAGAAAAAATGTCCCCAGTAGGCAATAACATTGTTTTCCATATTATTTATACATTAATTCAAGGATTTCCGAGTCCAGGACTTTATAACCCTGTACGGAAAGCACGATAGCATGCTGAACAATGTAAAGCTTCGTTTTCAGGCAAGTGGAATTGACAATGAAAATAATCAACAACATAATTGCGTTATTTTTAAAAAATTCTAAACTATTACCGAAAAATTATTAGAACTCGTTGATCATCGACTTTTTCGCGTACTTTGCTGAACCCTGGGCAGCAGCACTCTTCCACGATAGATTCGACTCCTTGAGGGTCGAAAACCGCGCCATACTACTATCGGAAGTGGTGAGTTTACGTGCGAATAAATTTTGGAATAAAAATATAAAAAAATAAACTTGTCACATGTCGTTATTTCTGCAGGGCCCACAAGGTAGTTCTTTGATACAAGACATGTTGAGTGTGTGCATCAAATCTAATTGGAAAGAGGTACGAAATGCAATTATAAAAACTATAAATAGGGTAGATGTATCGTTTCTGGCCATTCTAAGCATTTCTGTAAGATTCATTGACAGAAAACGTTGAAGTATAACCTTTCCATATGGGAAAATATTAATTGATGTCCTCCTAAATATATAGGAAACCCATCTATTACAGATAAAAAAAATGTTGGCGACCCATATTACGAAAAAAGCTTAAAATACTTCCGTGATGACTTTTTACCATTTGTGGTCATGAAGGTACTATTTCTAGCTAGTAAAATTGCTATTTGTGGCCACTAGCAAAAAACAATTGGGAAAACGGGTAAAATCAAATACGTACATATTGAATTATATTTAATTTTTCTTCTTATTACTTTTCTGTCGAGTGACCTTTGGTTAACATGAAAACATTTTTATTAACAATAAACTATTTTTTCACAAATTTAATTTATTTTTTTCTGAGCTTTCGTATTCATCGTATTTTTTTCCATCTTTTCAAATTTGATTTTTTAATTTTCTTCTATTCTGGCAAATCTGGCCACTTTTTTAATTATTTTTTCTTCCTTATTTTTTTTCGTTATCCTTTGCCTCCATTATTTGTTGCCATTTATCACTGGTTATTACGGCAGGAAGATGCTCGGTAGGTTTACTTCATTTCTGAGTCGTCGTATGTTTAGCTGGCCACAGTAGTATTGAATTTAAAACATCACCAACTGATTTTAAAGTTTATTTCGCAAAGTCGACCGGGGAACTTTGTGTATTTGGCTTACTTTTGCTACTGGCATACCCTCTTTTATAGCTTGTAATGAATTTTTAATGTCTTCTTCGCTATAGTTGCAAAATAATTTTCTTTTGGAAGACTGTTTATTTTTTTGCTTCGTTAAATTGGTTTCCTTTTTTTTTAATTTTTCGTGTTCCTTCCTAAAATTGAATAAACCATTGAATTATCATAATATTTATTTTGACGGTTTTTTAAATATTTTATAGTTTGTTATTTACTTTTTCTTCTTAGATTTTATTTTTTTTATAGACGGCGCCATTTTTCACGTCTAAAAAATAATTAGAAATAATAACAACAATAATATAAAAACATATCAAATTGGTATTGTATAATATTAAATATGTTTTATTTAAAAAATAAATAATAACATATTTAATTTGTTAATTATTTATTTCTAGTAATTTGTTACTATTTGTTACGTAATAAGAATCACAAATAATAATAAACGTGACACTTAAAATAGCCTGTGTGAGAACATGGATGGTCAGAAATGGTAAAGCATGCGTCTTATGTGGCCACGCCATGATAAAAAATGGTACAATGACTATTCTAGTGTAGCATTTGTGGCCACACATCGTTACAAATATATTTTGGAGTAAATGTCAAAATTTTCATTTCATTACAAAGAATGATATCAATTTAATAAAATACATACTTTACTGGCCCATATTTACGTGGAATAAATGAAAAGTATTGACATATTTACTAATAGTATCCTGAGCTACGCTTAAGGAGGTTGGATCACGAAATTAAAATAATCAGAATTTGATAAAATTTGGTGATAACATTCTTTGGCTCCAAGTATACAAACACAATTTTTTTCAAAATTTTTTACCACATGGTTATCAAATAATTGAGCGTTGAATCGAAGTTCTTATGCACGAGATGTATAACTGTATATATGTAAACTCTGTGCTTATACACGTGAACTTTAGTATTCGATTACTCGCGAACTATGTGGTAGAAAAATCTAAAAAAATTTGTATTGTCATATATATTTTTAAAGAATACATTTATCAAATTTTATTAAATTCTTATCATTTTAAAATTTTTAATGTTTTTAACATGGTTTAGCATGGCAATATTGTATCGTCGCGATCCAACCTCCTTAATATAAGGAGTTCAATATGAAATTGGCCACAAATGGTACAGCTACCCTATTCCAAAAAATAGATAACAATTTATTCTGTTTTATACAAATTTATACATTGAAATCTGTCTGAATGATATAACGAAAACGTAAATCGTAATTTTCAAGCTGACCGAAGAGAATCGTCAACATATCGAGTCAAAATACGCGGGTTCTGTTTACCAGGACGCCATATCGAGTAACTTGATCAATTTTCTGCAAGAAGAGGAAGAAATTTTGCCGATGTATTGCAATCCATGTAAACTGAGACGTCAATTACAAGGCGATTGAAAAGCTGGCGAATACTAAGTCGTATATTGTGGGGTAAAAAATTATCAAAATGGTCTGTATGAGGCGTATGTAAGTCTAGTACCTTTAGTCTCGATTGTACACTAGAACATTCTAGACTGAGGGCAATTCTTGAATATGTAATTTGCTGAATAGGAGTAGAAATAAGAGTCGAACACATATACTCTATTTAATAGTCACGAAGCCCCGGAAAACAGGCAATAAGAGGGATTTGCGTACGTGAAGAATGGGGAGAAAGGAATTTATTTCGTCTGTGTGTGCAAAGAGCGATGTTAAAACTTACTATCCACAGGCGAGGTCAACACTAAAACAACCACATCTGCTGCAATTTCTTATTATTGAATATATCGTATTTTCCTGACAAAGGTTCGCAAGAGAAACATAGAAAAAGGGATTGAAAACTCGTGTATATGCGTGGGAATTGCTGTATGCAAAAAAATAAACGTGCTTCGCTGTCTTATCAGTGGACTGCATCAACGAGTCGTTGGAATATTCTTCGTAAACATTACTTTTCATCTTTTTGTTATACCATTTATACATCGATGTTCCACTATCGTAATCCACGCTTCACCGTTACATTTTTACAGCTTCAAATGAAATTTCGCATTTGGTTAAATTATGGGAGAACGAAATAATATTACAAAGAATTACGGATAATCGGCACGAAATCAAGTTTAACTTTTACAGAAATAATAAAAAATAATCAGATTGTTCTTTTTTCTCTTAAATATCATTAGTTTCGACTTTCCGACGTTTTTTCCCCTCTCATATTACATAATGATAAGGCTGAGAAAAATACAGATATATATAATAGGTTTGGGTATACGAAATATTGTATGAGCACGTAACAACTGAGGTATTATGACAAACGGTCGAATTTACCTAACAGACGTGACGACTCGTGACCACGGGAATAAGTTTAGCAACGAAAGTTTCGGGAACAAGAATCTTCCGTGCAAGAAAGGAAGAACCTTGGTCTTCGCTAAGGGGTAAACGATTATCGAGCATTAGAAACTTTGCCGCAAGGGGATTCGCTGATGCGGAGGAACTATAAAGGCCTCCGCGTGTCCTGACATTACGAACGATATTAACCAGAACTCTATGAATTTCTATATATACATGTCTATATAAATATACATATCCAGTGACGTAAACTTTGCAGTACGCGCGATGATCGCACTCATGCTTTTGCTCTGGCCCATCACGCTACGTTGCACCGTATTTTGGCTCGCTCACCGACAATATTAATGCACATACATATTCATATATTTATACATTCGGGTGTATATACCCTGCGAGTTATTAACCGAGTGAAATAACTACGTTAAGAAATCTCAGAAAGTTTTCGTAACTACAATTACCTCGTAGCCTTATAAACGAGTAAGAATTCACAGTTGACCGAGATAATACAAGATTTCCTCATAGAAGGGCGATCCCGAAAGACAACGTAACATCAAAATTGCTTAAAAATTGGAAAATCACACTGCACAGTGTCCGGAAGCAAAAAATACGGAAAACTTCACTATAAAAAATTTCCGTATGAAAATTAATACACATGTATAGGAAGTTTTTACGCAGATACCGTACATGAGAATTCAAATACGCTGAGGAAAATTAAAAGACGCGGTATTTTAATGATACGAGCACTGTTCAGTAAAATTAATATACTTGTGTATTTGAAAAATCATATACATGTAAGAAATGTTGACCTTGTGCATATTAAAAACACGAAACATCTACTAATATTACTATACAGGTATATTAAAGTTCATGTTACCAGCATAGTAATTTTCAGATTCAAGATTACTAAATTTCAGGCACCGTATAACGTTTTCGCATTACATATGTCTACGATATTTCTATAAATGTATCATAGAATTTGGTGATCCTTTTTGAATATTAATATACGAATGAATATTAAATAAATTCAGTTATTATGAGTTTTTAAGGGGAATATATTACTTGATGTACTATTGTGTTCGATTTTTTTAAGTTGAAGGTCGAAATCATGCAGACATCTCAATAAATTAATTAGAGTGACTTATCACCACTTGATGCCGTGACAATCAAGTCGAGCAATTACTGCCGTAAAAATTTTTATTATAATGTCAACATCTTGTGTTAAGTTTGGTGTTTACCATTTTCATGTTTTACACAATTTTCTTAGATTCGAGCGACTTGTATATATTCTCGTCCGAAGCACGTGCCTCCTATGAGAAAGTCGACGCTCTGCGCCACGCGGTGGCCAGAGCGCGAAGTACGGTGCCCACAGAGCGTTACGAATTTCCTACACTTGTGTATTAATTTTAATATTGAGATTCTTATAATTAATACATAGGCAAATGAATTTTAATACACGGATTTTTTTTTTATACTGCAGGGTATATTAATTTTCATTCCCAATTTTGTACTGTATTTTTAAGAGATAGAGTTATGATGGGAAATAACATGTATCGTATTATTAACATTCATGTGTATCTTATTTTTCAGTCAACTGTCAAGAAAAGTGAAGATCATACTGTAATTTTAATACATTGTTGATAGTAGATGAATTCATATACATTTGTATTAATTATCAATCAAACATATGATTTATTTCAATGCATGTCCACAAAATTTTCAGATTTCATATGAACATTCAATGTTATGCATCTTAAATTCCACATCAGTAACCAAAATTTATGTTCATATTTCAATTTTGGCATACGAGTGCAATAATTTTCATTTCATACACCCAGTTTGTAAATTTCATTTACCGTTGTATTGTAAAAGTATTGTAAATTTCATATATTTTTTAACAGTGTTGACATCTTTCAAAGTGCATTCTGTTGTTGTTGTTGCTTATATCTTCGAAACCGCCTAAAGAGTGTCCAAATTGTAAGATTATCGGCGTAAAGCATCCAGATTTTTATTTCATTATGTTTGTTTCACTGTGAAAGAAAACAAGGACTATAACGAAGTGTGCAGTTTGTATACCGAAGATGCTCAAATCGAATTTGATGCCAATCGGATATTACGATGGGAATCGGGTAAAAAAAAGGGGAATTTTCAATGAACCAAATGTAAAATGGATTCGCGGGTGACTGGAATTAGCTCGATCTATCATCGTGGTATATATAATGAACCGGCAAATATTACAGCAAATGTATGAGGCCGCACGGAGAGATATGAACGTGGACGATCTCGGGAAGGTGCGTGATTCCGCAGGTTTCCGGGACAGCGATTAGAGTGATTACCGTTAGGCAGCCGTTAGCTTGTGATGGAGAACCTTGCCGCGTCGCTTTTCTACTACAATAAATGGAAACTATGTACGCACGTACACACGAGCCGAAAGCTCACTGTCCCGCTAGCGCGTTGTACAAAACCCGCGAAGAACCAAAAGGGGTTCGAGCTCTGTTGCTGTTGTTTATATACACATGAAATGTATGTATCCTCATATATATGATTCGGGCGGGGATATAATAGTTCACGTGACGCGATGTCACGTTACCCGCTCACGACAGGTGTCGGTTCGCACAAATCCCTCCTGCACTCCCTCGATGCACCCCTGCGCGAGAATTCCTCAAACCATTCCCCTCTTTGGTCCGCAGAAAAAGGCTACATCAGACACCAATAGTGTCATTCTGGATTCTCTTCGCTATGAATGCTTTTTTGACTTTTGTCTTACTATATTTACTTCCTAAAAGTCCATTGTCATTAGGAATAAAGGAATAATTAGACCAGGGATTTCATTTTCAATGTGGAGAAAAAGGTTGACTTAAAATGATTGGATTTATGCGATTTGCTCTACTCTTCATATTGAAGATATAAAAATCGAAATGTAGCATTGATATTCTCTTGAAAACGGTCCTCGTGAGACAAAAGGATAAGAATCATAAATTCAAACATTGTATTACCTGAATCTTCGAGTTTTTTCCTTATCGTGAAAATACATGTGCGGATATTGACACTGCAATAAAAAAAGCAACTTTGCGATATTTTGTGCGACTTGTGAACAATTGACCCAAGTTCCAATTTTCTTTTTTTCCTATATTATTTTCTACAATTCATATACATAGTCGACATATAAGTATATATAAATATATATAGATCGTATAACTCCGTAGCTCGGGACTTCCGTAAGCTAATAATTCATGAAAAGTTTCCACGCTACCACGTGCGCTCGTATAAATCGTCATCGTGTGTTTCATCGTATGAATATGCGAATTATATCACATACGTGTCTATGTGAGAACATACATCGTTCTCTGCCTTGTGGGTCGTTGTATAATTATCCAACATCGCGGGACATTAAAAATTCGTCTATAATACAGGGATAGAGATAGAAAAGTCGCATAAAATAATTCTATACACGATAAATTCATATACATGACTCCATATGTATATATATGTTTAAATAAATGTATCCTCCGCGTTCTCGAGGCTGAGGGATGGGGTGCTGAGTCCTGTGTCAGCTGCAAAGACTCCCAGAAGGTAATTACCGCGCATCAGGGCGCGTACACTATCACGACTTGCTTTACGTTCTCGTAATAGCTCGCAGGTGCGTGTATATCGCGGGGGAGTTCTAACACTGCCGATTTTGTTGTTGATCCCGTTTGATCCCCGCGGTCACTCGTGTCCCGACATATATACGGCTCGTATATACACGAGGAAATGTAATTTCTAAAAAAATATATACTCACACATCTGATCCATGTTTATATGTATATATTCTCTACTCGAATTCTTTTCCACTTGTTCCATAACTGTATTCGTCATCTATAACTTCAACGACCATGGTCTTTAATATGCAGCGATGCATTTACACCCTTATCTACTCTTTCGATGCGACACACGGCGCAACGTGAAAATAATAAAACCATAACACACAGTTTGACGTCGTCAAACATATGAATAATATTATAGTGCATTTTTTTATTTCATTTCTATATTTCTACTTTTTGAATAATCGATTTTTGTGTCCTTGCACAACTCTTATTCTCTATTTATGGTGCCCGTTAGGCGAGGACGTCAACGAAAGGAGTTGTGAGAATTTTACTATGATTTCTTAAAAATTGAACTGCAATTATTTGAATTGACTTTATCATTTGTTAATTATTTTAGCACTGTTAGAGAAGTCGGAGTGCTGAAAAAAAAATATGTACAGTTTATTGTAAAATGAACTATTGTTGGTTTTGTTCGTTTATTTTTTTTTTTTTATGTTATAGAAGAAAATAATGAGGGAAAGTATGAAGTTTTAATGAATCATTATGTTTCGGGGCTATTTTATATATTTGTATCCTAGAATATGACGGATAAAAATCTCAAATGATCGAATAATCGGAGCGAAATGTAATTAAATGTCGCTCGAGCGGAGGACACCGTTCTGACGTAGAATTACGCGTATATTCGCAGATTCATTCGTCGTACGTATGGGCGTTTTGAACACGTCTTTACCGCATTCTCGTTGGATATTTGCTACACCCATCTATCACAAAACTATCTATGACGATACAACTTAGTAGTGGATGAGTAAGATACGCGCATGCCCTCGTACCGAGGGCGTATCTTTCTCTTTGCGACTCGGCCAATCGAAATTCCCGCGTCAACTGCGTAATTATTATACCACAAGATATAGTATAAATATATCGTAGCCAAGTTTATGATCGCGATACGAACTGTCCGAGACAACGACAGTGGTCAGAATCGCGGCGGCGCGTTATCATCGTCCACCTTTAAAAACTCCTTTCATCGTAAATGCTCCTGTCTAACTTCTGAATGCACTTCCTGCTTTATATTTCACTCGATGTCACCGTGAGTCAAGAAGTTTTGACCTGCATTTAGCTACAAAATTCGTGGGTGTCATTCTGCTCAATTTTTATGTTTATTCTTTTTTTAATATTTCGGTTTCGTTCAAGAAAACAAAAATCGTACTCGAATATCGTGTTATAATTGAAAACAAAAATCACAATGTTTCCTCAGAATTGTTAAAAACTATTGCGTTGTGCTCGGCGCGATCGCCCCAATTTGAAACATGTCCGTACGATCGAAGGTCGATGGATTTAACCTGCAGATTTTTACGAAGGTCTACCGGAAAATTCTTCGACAACCGTGACTTTAATACCTTTGCTCTCATAAGGTAGGAGCAACCTTTCCAGTTTCAATGGTTGTTTGTATATTTCACGAACCGTAACTGTTGTGGTAGCGTGCCTTAGTAGATACAACAGACAATTGAATGTTATTAAATTATGGCAGTTGATCGAACTTGTGAGATCCTACTAAGAACACGTCAAACATCTAGTTATTATTTATAATCTTATTGGCTACAAAGTTATTCCATATAGTTTAGATCAAGACCTCGTGATCTACCAGAACTATAACAACGAATACGTGAAGTTATGACGAAATCATAACGGCTTGAAAACAAAAATTATTGAAATTTTTCAACGTGTTCAGTGATCGGGCTGAAAACTTTAAATTTTAAATCAATACTTGCAGCCTCAATGAAAATCTATATTTAAAAAATAGATTTTCTATATTATCTAAAAAAAAAAAATAATAATAATGGCCAGCCTATTTTTTTGATTATTGTTTGTATAATGCAATGCTGCGCATGAAAAAGTGACGTTTAGTTTTGATTATAGGCCAAACTTTACAAGGCTGACTATTGCTACTTTCACTCTACTTGATTTTCAAATACAAAGAACGAGAGTGATAAAAATTACGATGCATTCGATGCATCCGCACCCGGACAGATCGGGCTCGATCCCTAGTCCAATTACGGAGTACTCGGTCGTTCATTCACCATCGTCCTTTTCCGCTCTGCATCTTTTACGAAATTACCGACTGTTCGGTAACAGTGCTGGTCCAGCGGTTGCAGCGGCCGCTGCCGCAGCCGCAGCAGCTGCAGCTGCAGGTATTTACGTTTTTAAATATGCTTCTGCACTGTTATTTTTTATATTTCTTAATTTGAAAAGTTGAACACTTGGAATTTTTCTTTATTTTTCCGGAAGATTTATTTATCTGGATTTTCGAAATCGAAAATATTTTGATTTTTTCATAGTTATTCCTATATTTTATTTTATTATCAATCGAATTTAGAAGTTCGATCCTGACTCGCGATCTGACAGTTTCCATTGAATCAAATTGTTTATTTCGAACATTTTTCTTCACTACGATTTACCTTTTCTAATCATTCACGTGTCATTCAATTGTAGTTTTATCTTCTTACCAATTATTTGCATAATTTATCATGAAATATAATTCGAAATATTTGTCTGAGGTAATCATATGATTATGTAATTCCGTATCTTTTTTTCGTTTTAGTTTCCCACTTGTGTCTTCTTTTTTTATGCACCTGACCTTCTTGCCCTTGTGGAAAAATCATCAGTGAAATTTCCTTTAAGTATTACCATTTAATTACATTATAGTATCATCCATATTCTCAATTCATTTTATAATTTAGTATGCTTTTTTATATGGAAAATTGGTACAAATATTTTCTATTAAATCTGTCATATAATCTTATTTTTATAACTGCACTCAATTTTCAATTATGATTAAATTCAATTAAAATGATTTAATTCAATATTTTTATTTTTGATTCTGTTATTTTTGTACTTATTTTTTATTTCTGCACTATTTGTTGCATACGTAGAAGATATAAAAGTAAAGAGGTTTTTTTCTTTTATTTTCGTTAGAATCAATTACGAAAATTAAACTCCAGAAATTGACCAGAAATCAGGACATTGCCTTAATATTTTTTGTCAAGAGAGAAAGACCTTTTCTTCATTAATTTTTCAACATTGATCTTTCAAAACAGTAAAACTTTGTTGAATATATGTAAGCTGTTGTTCTTTAACCCTTTAACCCTTTAACGGCTGGCATACGTCCCACCTACTTTGAAAAATTGGAACTTTTACAAAAATAAACATATCGACATCGTTAAGATCGCATTTTGAAAATGAAGGATGCATCTAATCATTAAAAATTCGGCAAACGCAAGGGTTTCACTCCTTCAGTTTAACACCCTGTCAAAAAGTGCAAAAATTGCGAAAAAATAAGAAATGAGAATAACTTTCAGGCAAATTTTTTTAGAGTCGCGATCTCAAGTGTGTGCTTTGAAATAACATCGAAAATTTGTTGTAAAAAGGTCTGGACCCAAAACCACCCATAACAGTAATAAAATATCGATAACACCCCTAGCAATTGTGATACGCCCAATAATGCACTTTCATTGATGTTCAGTTCATAAATATTTTTGAAAACACATGAAAAATTTGTAGCGAGAATATCCGAATGGAAAACTACCCCTAACAGTAACAAAACATTAAAAACCGCCCCTAGCAGTGGTGATGCGTCTGAAAATGCACTTTTATTGATGTTCAGTTCATATACATAAATTTTTGAAAACACATGAAAAATTTGTAGCAACAAAATCTGACTCGAAAACTACCCCCAACAGTAACAAAAAGTCGAAAACTGTCCCTAGAAGTTGTGATGCACCTAAAAATCAATTGTCATTAGTGAGGTCGGGGTGCTTTTTGAACGTGAGTCCTCTTGCCTCTCAAGAATCGGGGTGCGTTTTAAATGTGAGTCCCCTTGCCTCTCACGAATCGGGGTGCTTTTTGAACGTGAGTCCTCTTGCCTCTCACGTCTATTCACGTGTTCCAGGATACTCATATTCCGATTTGGATTAGTATGAAATAATAGGAAATGAGTAATAATGTTTTATGCGTTGCAGGTGAATTTTTTCCAACTGTAGGGTTGTTCATAAGGGTTGGAATTATCCGTAAGTCCTTCAGAATATGCTTATGTGTTCTGGAACACTCATATTTCGGTTCATATCAGGATAAAATAACAGAAAATGAGATGATAACATTTTATCCATTGAGGGGTGAATTTCTCTCAATTGAGGGGTAGTTCATAAGGGTTGATTGATCCGTAAGTTCTTCAGAATCCCACTGCGTGTTCTGGAATGACTTTTCCTCAATTTCTGACAGAAATGAACGATGGGAAATGAAATTAAGATGTTTTCAAGCAATTGGGGTGGTTTTTTCATTTGGGGGTAGTTTCTGAGGGTATAAAAATTCTCGAATAATTTTTTTTCTCACATTGGGTACTCATGAATTCAGATTCACCATGTACCAACTTTGCCAAACGCTCCAAAAAACTCGGCTGTTAAAGGGTTAATAAACAATCAAAAAGTATTTCGACCGATGCTAGCAAATCTGCAATCATTTTCCAATTAATACAAGAAAAACAATTGTTGCAAGTTAAGGATGACCATTTCGAGAAAAATTTACAGATTTTGTAACAAATTCACGTTACGAATTGCTATATCCTCATAATCAATCGGGTATCGGAGCATTTCCTTGTTCCTATCGAGAGTACGGTGTTGTGGGTGAGGATTACAAGCACGACTCCGGTCCAGTATCTTCGTCGTCCAAGCACTTTTTGCAAATCGAAGATTCAGCATCATCGTCCTCGCCTCCTGTACAACAAACTCATGCGAGATCTTCTACCAGGCCTATAAATTCGCTCCCGATCACGACGAATTCGCATCACCAAAAATCTCTCTTATCTGAAACGTTACCCAATTCGCTTGTACCAACCATTCATCAACCTGCTTTAATCGCCGTGCCTCAACAATTCTCTGATTCCTCAAGTTTCGAAGGTTTGTTATTTAACTACTTACTGAATGTTCCTCTTTATCTAATGTATTATTTATGAATTCGTATGCGCACAATAATTATGTTATCCTAAGCAATTGGAAGAAGAAAAAACTCTACTGGAGTACAAGATCACCCAAAGGCCTTTGTAACTTACGAAAAATAGACGCTCCAACATTTTTATCAAAATGTCATGGACAACACAGTTATAATCCAACAACACATTTTTCCGCAGACATTCGTACTCGTGAGAGTGAATTTGTCCAGGTCTCTATTTTCGTTAAATGCTTTGAGTCCTAACGAGCGGATTGATTTTTTTACTCCAGACGTTAACACAAGGAATAATAAAATGCACCTTTTTAAAGGCAATTTAGTGAAATGCAACTAGAAAATTCTCGTAAAATTGTAATTTCACATCTATATACTCAGAAAACTAATATCCACAAGGCTAGAACAAATTTTGCATAGCAATTTTCATAGGGAATTTGTAGTAAAGATATTCAACTTTTTTTTTCCACTTGGACCCAAGTGCCGTCTATCATTTTTTTTTACGTACACTATATGCTGCCGATATAGCTCAGGTGTATGCAACCAAGAGCTATTCTTGAGGATGAAGAGACGAAAATCGTTTTTATTGTTTTTTTTTCCCTATTAGAAAAAGTAATCCATAGATCATGTTGCACCATTATAATTTGTTAAAAGTTGCTTATCCATTCTTCCGCCGCATACTATGCACAATGACAATCGATAGCGCCAGCACCTTACATTACCGCATTGCATTCACGCAGCTTAAGCAGTGGAACCGAAAATGTTTTATATTCATGAAAAATAATTATTGCTTTATAAGAAATAAATAATACCCATGTAGATTTACTAGATAAAAAAAGTTAAGAGATTCTCGGAAGTAGGGTGAGGTTGGATTTGATCCTCAACGACTGGAGTATAAGGATTTCTCTGTTATCAAGTGACAAAAAAATTGTTGCTTTAATGATTTTAATAATAATAAAGTGCTAAAAATGGAGTTCCTGGGATTCCAGAATGATGAATATTCCATTTTTGTTAATAGAATGATTCTAGACTTCAGAGATGTTTGGTTTAGTTTTGTAAAAAATCGATGAACCTTTTATTGCTGTTGATAATATTTATTTTTTTCGTTATTATTAAAAATTATACATCAAAATTCTGTACGTTAAGTACAATAGATGACTCTACGATGCCACCTGCCTCGGTAGCGCAGTAGGCAGCGCGTAAGTCTCATAATCTTAAGGTCGTGAGTTCGATCCTCACCCGGGGCATTATTTTTTTTTCTTTTTTACTACAATTTCTATTTTGGGCCCGTAGCTCGTCAGATAATATTAATTTTTCTAATATTTCGAATAATTATTTGCGTTAAATCATAATAGAGACGGGAATTGATCGGTCGAGGCGATTTTACGTTGGCGACGTAGGTTCTCTCTCGAATTGCCGTTCGAGAAGGGCAAGAAGTGAAAAACGGCCTATTCCCGACGAGCAGAAGGATGATAAATATTACGAAAGGAGAAAACGTAACAATCAAGCAGCTAAAAAGTCACGTGATGCAAGAAAAATTCGTGAAGATCACGTGAGTTATTTTTCCTCTTTTATAAGAATATTCTCGTTTTCGTAAATAAAAGAAATACCCCACATTTAATTTCAGTGATTTGAAAATGTATACAGTATGAGAAATAACGATGCACGCGAAATTATTGTTGCTCTAAAGTAGTCATTCTATTTGTGAAACATTCTTTACTTACAAATCGTAGATAACGTTTAACTTTGGCTGCTGGTCTTATGGACCACTTGTAACGTCCATGGCGGTGCAAAAAAGTCACGGCTAAAGAAAAAGTCTAAATAACAATTTTTTGAACAAAATATGATCGAAGTTACATTTGGATACCACGAGGTTCGCGTTTGGTTATGAAACCATGATCTCTATTATGGCTCCGAGGAAGATTTAGTTTAGATCACGCAGTCGCAAATTTAGTTACTTCCTAGCCTCACGCTGCCCCCCTCATGAATTTTTTCATACAATTTTATCAGTTTTATACCATCAGTACGAACACTCTAAACCCTTTGAGCCATACATTTTTCGTTACGTTCGATTTACTTGAAAGTTTGCATACTTAGGTTTTTGGGGTCGCTGATTACGAATCTGAACTAAAAATTCGAATATAAGCGAACGTTTTCAGTCAATACTATTGTTAGTTTGGATCTAGTACAGAAACAATCGGATCTTTATTTTTTTTAACAAACACCACAGAACGGAAATTTTTTTTACAAATTCTGAACAATTTTTTGGAGTGCATTAAGGTTATAAAAAAATTTCCATCGCGATTTTCATAGTAGATCAATAGAAAATGCATTTTTTCATGAAAAAGCACGAATTTGGACTATTTGTTTATATATGGTATTTATGGATTCGTTGTGGCTGCGCGCGCGGTACGGATCGTGGTCTGTATGCGACAGAAAACTTTTACAGATAATAAAGTAAATACAACGCTTCTAATCACAAATACCGGGTCGACATATAAAACAAAATACAGTGAATCTGTCGAAGCATTATCCTCAAAAATCATAAAATACACAAAGAATCCTATCAGTTTGAAAAGTGAACAATAAAACGTGAGGTTAGCAACATGGTAAAAGGCGCGAATACACGCCAAAGAGGCGCTAATACGCTGGACACCAAAATTACAGAACACCTTACCAGAAGAGGCGGCGCAACAACAACCGATAAAGCAGATCAACCCGGAAGAAAAAATGCACCACCTCAGACCTCGAAACAACAAAAAACGATCAACACCGAAAAAACAGATTTCAATGCTAATTCCGATGCAACCACATCAGGTTACGACCCTACGCTTCATCATGGCAGAATGGAGGAGGTAGTACATTTATTACAGACACTCACTATTGAAGTGCAAGAGATCAAACGTGACAATAGCGGGTTAAAAGAGTCGTTGGATAGAATCTTCATAAATAGTGAAAATTGCAAAACGATTATTTCTCAGCTAGAAGAAGAAAATAGAATGCTTAAACACAGAATATCCATACTTGAGAAGAAAGAAGAATTTAGGGAGAAAGAAAACAAAAAAAACAATGTCATTATCCGAGGACCCGAGATCGGAAACAACTCCGCAGAAAAAACAGATCAAGATTTACTTGCTCGCGAGTTCGACTTGTACGACAACATAAGTGAAGTGACACCGATAAAAAAAGCAGGAAGAATAATACTCCTTACTGTTAAAATGAAAAACGCAGAGGCAAAAAAAGAACTGATGGTAAAAAAGAGCAATATCCCTCTCCAAAACATTACGACCTCGCAAAAAAACAGCATATGCTGTAAAAAAGTTGAGACAAGTACATTTACTCCCGCCAAATAGTTGTTCTGGTAAAAAATCTCCTTCTGAACGTGAACCCTAACAAAAAGTTATAAAAGAGATTTCCTCCCAAAAAAACTAACCTTGCAAAAATTCTCTCATTCACATCAAATCTCTCAAAAAATTATAGGAGAACCCCACACAAATTTTCTCAATAAATTAGAAACTTACAAAACGTTATAAGACAGCCTCACAAAAATTTACCGATCAAATCATAATCTCACAAAAGATGCTAATTGAAATTCGACCAAAAATTAAGTCTAAACTTTACAAAAATAAATTAAAACTATACAAGCATTAATAGTAAAAAACATTAAAGCCTATTAACCTCTAATAAAAAATCTTCCAATTAATTAAAAATATGGATGTGCTACAGTACAGTTGTTCTACGCAAAAAGAACAAGAATAAAAAATTAGAATGAAAAAAAATTCGGATACAACAAGAAATTTCAAAAGAAAAAAATTAGATAGAAAAAAAAATTTCGGCCGAAGTACTTGGCGAGTTTGTAACCATGAATGAATTAAGCAAATTGAATTAAATTAAGCACATTTATAAATTAATCAAAAAAACTATGCACTATGCAGATTATTCATTGAATTACACTTTATTTTTGCATTATCACTCTTCTATCTATATATATAAAAGTCACTTTAATCAAAAGTTGAAACTGACCGCGATCTTTATAACCTCACGACAAAGATATTAAATAATCATCGAATGCGAGTTTATCATACACCATTCTCTTAGTTATTAAAAAAAAAAACGAAGAGAATAGTTTCTAAATAAACCTTATTATTGCATTCGAGGAACATTTTATGATAAAAGAGAAAAGGGATCATTTTTGACTCCGTTGTAGAGTTAGATGTGGAAAATAAAAATTACAGGCTTAACAATAATAAAAAATACATATTTGTTCAAGTACGGTTCGAAAGATGATTGAAATGAATTGCACTTTATTATTTTCGCACTATCACTTTCTTATTATAATAAAAGTCACTGTAACCAAAAGTCGATCGAAACTAACCGCGATCTTTATAACCTCATGACTGTTCAAAAATATAGTATGGTTGTCGGTTAGCTGTCATATCCAACGATCGATTGAACATTACCAATATCACTAGTGTCACTAGATAGCGACTGCGAAAAAGACAGTTGCGCATCAAAATGTGTGCGAAAAATGCTCAATTTTTCGGCACAACGAAAAAAAAACATTAATATTTTTAATACTATTTAGGCTACGAGGTTCTAATTAGTCGCGATCGAAAGAGAAAAAAAAATATGTGAATTTAAATGAACCTCCAAAATGCTGTAATTTAGTTTATATTAAAGAAATAATTTTCGAGAACAAGTAGAATCACGGTCTTTCTGGTAAAAGTGTCTTGTGCGACTCGCTTCGTAAATGTATTTGTCTCGAGTCGCTACCGCGACTCTTAATAAAACATGACACAACATTTGCGGAACGAGAAATGCAGAGGGAGATATACAAAATTGCAAGGAAAGAAGAAGCCAAAGGACACATGAGAAGAATACAAAAACAAACAAATCTCCAGGTCCAAACGGTATACCGTCTGAATATTTTCGTGCACTTCCTCCCATCGGATTGGAGTGAATCAGAAGTTATTCTCTTCTATAAGAGAGGGGATGCTGATGATCCACTCAACTATAGAGGCATTGCTCTGGCAAATACAATTACCAAATTATTTACGATGTTAATTGCAAAAAGATTGCAGAATTGGTGCGAAACGCACAATATTTTGCCGGAAGCACAAGCAGGCTTTAGACCAGGAAGATCATGTGAAGACAATATTTTTATCTTGAATGCAAAAATATGTTTAGCACTATCGAAACCAAAGGGTAAACTATTTACTGCATTCATTGATTTTCGAAGAGCTTTCGATTCGGTTAACCACGGAATTCTCTGGGATAAACTTTACACATTGGGAATCAGTACAAAAATTATTGTATAAACGTACTACAAAATTTATATAGTAGAGCCTCTTTAAAAATAAGAATAAACCAGTTTCAAAAAACAGATGACATAGATATCACACAAGGCGTTTTACAAGGAGATCCAGCGAGCCCTATTTTATTTTCTCTCCTGCTGGCTGACATTTGTCAGTATTTTATAGAACATGGACATGAACGCATTATTGAGAAAATGGAAATTTCATTATTTGCTGATGATCTTATTCTGATGGCAGATGATGTGATTGAACTACAAAATAAACTGGTCACACTAGAACATTACTGTAATGAAAATCAACTGGAAGTTAACATGCATAAAACAAAAGTTATAATTTTCCAAAAAGCAGGTAGAGTAAAAAAAGTCAGGCCAATAAAATATAAGGATGCCATGCTAGAAATAGTAGACAATTACACCTACCTCGGAATTCCCTTTGCCGAATCAGATTTATATAATACAGCATGCAAAAATTTTACATCAAAAGCAAAAATAGCTATGGGTATCATCTGGGGCCCAATGGTCATAGCCAAAGCAAACAACTGGGATGCAAGAATTAAACTCCTTGACGCGGTAGTCAAATCAACATTCTTATATGCGTTGAACATTTGGGGACTACGTCATCTCCAAGAACTAGACAAAGTACCGCACCAGTTCTTTAAAAGTCTGCTATCAGTACCAGAATGCACTCCTGGTTATATGATGAGACTAGAAACAGGTTCATCAGTTATATCAATTAAAATAACTAAAAAAACAATGATATATGTAAAGAAACTCCTTGAAATGAGACCGACCTGCTTTCCAAGAATAGCTTTAGATCAAATGATAGCCCTCGATGCCACAGAAGTCAACGTAGGTAAATATAATTGGTTTTCCAATTTTAAAGAAGCTTTAAATAAAATTGGTTCGACAGACATATTAAACAACATCTCACTAAATAACATATCGGCACAGCTGAAGCTATTATTGGAATGTATAAAAGAAAAACAATTCAGATTTGATGTGATCAGAACACTATTGTCTACATATAGTCCGTTCTATAAAAACATTAAACAGCTAAACGAACGTAAATGTGAAGACTTTCTAAAAACAACGATACTCTTACCGCTCATAAGGCTGGTAGCACAATTACGACTTGCAGGACGTGGCTTTTTGACAATAAGATTCAAAAAACTATATTATAGAATTGATGAAAGTCTTGTATGCACACTGTGCCACACCTTACAGCCAGAAACCATGGAACATTTACTTAACGAGTGTCCAATTTACGAACCAATCAGATCACAATATCTACCTCAATAATATATAATACTCACAATAATAAATACTAGATTTTTTACAAAACCTAGAAACCGAGCTATACGTGATATGGACTAGAAGTTAAGGATTAAAAAAAAAAAAAAAAAAAACAGGAAGAGGATGTATATATGATACATCGTAAAAAAGTAAATACCTATTATACCTATTATATGATACATCGTAAAGAAGGAAAATACCTATAATACCTATTATACCTATTACACCTATTTCTCCTTTTCAAATTATTTATGCTTATGTTGTTATTATTAGTACTATTAATCTTAAGAAGTAATCATAAATATACGAAATGTTATATTTTATGTGCACAACGATCTCCTTTGTAATAGGCGAAAGCCTGAATACAAATAAATTACTACTACTACTACTACTACTATATGGTATTTATGCACTTAAGAAATAATAAATATACATATTTTTTGTACATTCATGAATGTTCTACGGACCATGTACAAACGAAAAACCGGATATTTGTTGCGGCAAAAGTAGTTAAATAATCAAAAAACTGCAAAGAAAAAGGTGGGACAACGTATATCCCACTATGGCTCAAAGGGTTAAGTAAAATTATCGTTCTTTGATAAATAAGTGATAATTAATAATACGTTGAGCAACGAAACGTAAACTTGTTAATAATCTATAGTTGTGGCAGAGTCTTGACGCCAACTATTAAAAAGAAAAGTTCAAAAGCAGAAGCCACTAGTCCAAAATCTAATGCGATGTTACCAATTTTATGTTTTTTAAATTAATCAAAAAAAGTTTTTGATCTTTGCAAGTATAAGAACTAGTAATGTGAGTCGAATCATATCGTTAATTTAAGTATTATCGAAATTTTTCTTCCACGCCTTATTCGTGACTTCATATTGAATCGAATAAGGGCGTATTTTTACTTAAATGTTGCGTAGATATTAGTGTGTGTCATTTCTGGACTCTTTTTTGTCAAATTCATAGAATCTATTAATATAACTCAAAAGACGTTGAATAGATTGGTGACAGCAAAAAAATACAATTACGACCGGAAAACGAGCATATAAATTATGAACAGAAAAAATGTAAAAAAAAAGATTTATGGAACAAAAAAATTTTTTTTTGTTCAAAAAATCTTTTCTCATAATTCATAACCACCCTAGGTTTGAAATACTATATGACCACATTAAAACAATAGATGTGCAAGTATAAACTCAGCTCTGAAGTTGGTTATATTAAAAAATATATTTGAACGCATTCAATTCGCCTACCATTTTGGATAAATGTAGCTTGAATCTAGGGAGATTCATCCCCGGAAAATTCGTCCCGTAAAATTTATCCTCGGAAAATTCGCCCCCCCCCCCGGAAAATTCATCCCCAGAAAATTCGTTCCCAGAAAATTCATCCCCGGAAAATTCGTCCCCAGAAAATTCGTCCCCGGAAAATTCGTCGGGTATACTTCCGAAAAGCGGAAACCGAATTTCGAACTGAAATTGGGCACACTTCTTCATTTCGATATTATAAAACTTCCCTTACAAGGATTTTTAGCGTATTTGAATATTTTTCGAGAAATCCAGTTGGTGTTTGAATAGTTGGACATGTGAAAATAGTAGGGTGGGTTCGGGTCATCTGTGGGTTGTTGTTTGAATAGTTGGACATGTGAAAATAGTAGGGTGGATTCGGGTCATCTTTGGATTGTTGTTTGAATAGTTGGACATGTGGAAACAGTAGGGTGGGTTCGGGTCACCTTTGGGTTGTTGTTTGAATAGTTGGACATGTGGAAATAGTAGGGTGGATTCGGGTTATCTTTGGATTGTTGTTTGAATAGTTGGACATGTGGAAATAGTAGGGTGGGTTCGGGTCTGGTAAAAAATCGGTTACTCGACCCGATTTCGAGTCGGGTAAAAAATAAAATAAAATAAAAATAAAAAATAAAATAAAATACAAAAAAAGCAAAAAATAAACATGAACTTTAAAGACCAAATTCCAACCTTCCCGCGGTAATGTGTTTAAGTAGATAATATCGAACCTAATGGAGTTTAGCAAAATGTACTTATTGGAACATTATCCCATTTTTCTCGAAAAAAACTCGTTTTTGACAAAAACTGTATAAAACATGAAAGATCAATCTTTCTACAGGCTACAACTTTTATGGGAAACATTTTTCTCTAAGATTAACACTTATTAAAATAAAATAGAAAAACTTAAAAAAAATCAGTTTTTGTGAGTTTTAACCTTGAAAATTAAATTTGCGGGTATTTTCACTATCATATTCGTGATCAGCGAGGCAAAATACATTGTTACACGAAATTTCAAATTAATCGGTGGTATGGGCTTTTCGGAATTACACCCCTCGGCCGGGCAAAAGCAATAATTTTAAAAATTAGATATCGAGAAGAATATTCAAATACGCCAAAAATTCTTTTAAGGGAAGTCTTATAATATCAAAGTGAAGGAGTGTGTCAAATTTCAGCTCGAAATGCTGTTTTCGCTTTTCGGAAGTACACCCTGTAGAAATATCCAACGGGGACGGATTTTTTCGAGGGACGAATTTTCTGGGGGACGAATTTTCCGGGGACGAATTATCCGGAACGAATTTTCTGGGGACGAATCTTCCTGCTACCATGTAGCTTAGTCACTGCTGTTTTTATGACATAAGTTTCATTCATCTACAAGCTGACATTCCGTGTGTATCAATTTTATAAGAGATGGATGTCGATAAGCCACATTTATGCCACTGCATTCTATTCTGTTTTCAAATGAAAAAAAAATGCTGCTCAAGCTATGGAATTGATTAATTCGACTTTGGGTGAACATTCTGTGAGTAATTCAACAGTAAAAAAGTGGTTTGCAAGATTTTGTGATGGAAATTTTAGTCTTGAGGACGATCCACGTCCAGATGCAGTAAAAAAATTTGAAGACGAAGAACTTCAAGTTTTACTGGATGAAAATCCATGTCAAACTCAAGAAGAGCTCGCAGAACAGTTAGGAGTTACTTATCAAGCAATATCACTTCGATTGCATGCAATGAGAAAGATACAGAAGGAAGGAAAATGGGTTCCTCATAAACAGACGGAAGAAAACAAAAACCGAAGAGTTCACATCTGCATGAATTTGCTTCTCTGTACAAAAGAAAGAATTTTTTGCACAAAATCATTACGGGTGATGCAAAGTGGATTTTGTACGACAATCCTAAACGCAGAAAAGCATGGGTTGATTCAGGCCAGCCATCAACATCAGTTGCAAAACCGAATATTCATGCCAAGAAAGTGTTACTATGTGTCTGGTGGGATTGGAAAGGAGTTGATCAAATTAAGTGATGCTCTGGAGGAAAAAAGACCATTTACGGGCCAAGGAAGGTGGAAAGTGATATTGCTGCATGACAAAGCTCGTCCACATGCAGTGAAACCAACTTATGAACTCATCTTCTCCTTACGCTAGGAAGTTGTCCAACATGCGGCGTGTTCTCCAGACTTGACTCCTTCTGATTACCACTTATTTAGATCGATGTCGTCATATTTGAAAGACCAGCGGTTCACGAAAGTTGAAGATGTGCGAAACTGGCTCGATGACTATTTTGCTTCGAAACCACCAAGTTTCTATCGCGAAAGCATTCATCATCTACCCGATAAATGACAAAAGATCATAGATAGTAATGGTGAATATTTCGATTATTAACTTTTGTAACAAGTATCTTTTCGATAAAGTTGAATTTGACCAAAAAAAAAGCCGAGTTTCTACTTGCACACCTATTAGTATAAAATTCAGGTTTGAATAGTTGAATTTGATGGTTTGGGCCGTATTTTAGGTCATAATTACTCTAGGTTTGAACCACCCTAGGTTTGAATTGTATACATGTAAAAACCATTTGTTTTAAAAATCGGGGAAAATTTTTCTATAAAATCTATTTTAAGCACACATAAGTTAGAAATGGTAGAACCTACAGATCCTACTTAAATTACATTTGTTGTAATAAATTTAATTGTGCACAAAAATGTAATTTAAATTTTTCCGATATCTTCAAAAGATTAACTAGGACGTATATTTAAACAGATATTTTCATCTAAAATACGATTTAAACGGTAACAACTCGGACACAGTTGATTTTACAAACTTTACTCAACAGATTTTTTTGTAAATAATCAAATTTCTTATAAAAACATACTTATGGAATGCCGCAACATGAAATCTGGCTGAAAAATACCATTAACGAGTTAAAGGTAGTCAGAGGCGTGAAAAAATGAGTATTTTAAAGAATTTTTTTTTGACAATAAAAACATTTATTTTATAAAACTAATGAAACAGAGTTATTATATTATATTTTAACTTTACTTGACCAAAATAAAAAAAAAAAATTAATTGTAGACGCAGTTATTGCCATATTTGTTGGACCCCGTTCCATAAGTAGTGCTTTGCGGTGACCATCAGAACATTTTACTGGTTCATTTAAAATCAATCAGACAAAAAAAATCATTAGTTTAATAGTTAATCTAGTACTTAATCGAAGTTTTTTTTTAAATAAACAAAATGGCGGCTTCTGAAAATTTACTCGCGGATTTTCAAGGAAAAAAGCACTAGTTTATTGTTAAAAAAAATAGAAGTTTTGAAAAAAAAATCCTTCTATTAAGTACTAGTTTTTTATGCTTTCAATGAGCTGTATAAATTTCATTGAAATCCGTCGAGTGGTTTTGAATTACAGTGGTCACCGACTTTGAAAACATCGTTTCGAGAAAAACGCATTTAACCGCCAGCTATCTGCCGTCGAGAGTCAGAGAGCCCTTCAGTAAATGTAAGATATCTCGAAAACTATATGTTGGATTGACTTGAAATTTTCAGGTAATATTTTCGAGATATCATACTTCAAGAAAATCGATTTTTTGAAAATTCTGACTACCCCTAACCCCTTAACAATGAAGAGAAACACATTTCCAATGTTAATTAAATGGGAAAACTTCAAAGCCGATGAGGAACCTCTAAATATTTTTTGACAGCGGTCCCCTTTCGCGAGGATTCGTTTCTAGGTATAAACTGAAGATTTCCGAGTGAGGACCTGAAAAAAAGTTGCCCAGAAATGCCAGAAAAGCCATAGTGTGTAAAATATTAATGTGAAACTTTAAAAGTAGGGTTACAACACAATCCTTGCTGTTTATAGATTCATGGTAGCTGTCATCGTATCTTTGGTTTTTTTTTCGAACGAAAATGTACTTGTCTCGATTCGCTACCGTGAATCTGTAATAATTGCTATAAAACGATACATTTCATTAAAAAATATTCAAGTTTTTCATATGTCCGAAATAGACCATTCTCGACTTTCAGTCCCCAGAAAAAATCTCAAATTTGAGTATTTTTTGATACATAATTTTACTAGGAAGTTGAAAATCGAGCAAAAATATTTTTTAAACTGGCACCTTGCCCTTCAAAAAATCTAAATCTCTCAACGAGATTACAAACTTACAAAATGCACACCAGAAACTGACTATTTTCCTATTACATAGACGCTTGGTTCTCACGACGACCGCCCTGAGATACATTTTCCACATCCTTGAAACTCGAGCAACTCCACTTGTCACATATTTCTAAACATTCAAAATCCTCAACAGAATTTATAGGCTTTTCCACCAATCACAAAATCCGAAAAGTCTCCTCCATGAAAAACTCCAATCACAAAATTAGGACAACGAACTTTACGATCAATTATCCAATCCTTTTAAGAAACCACCGTAAAATAGGACCTTACCATAGCCTTCCTGACCCCAAATGACGCAATTCCTTAAAAGACTTGAACTCTTAGTTCAGCAAGACAGAAATGCAATATCAACAATCAGTCAGCATCTACATTCGAATAGCTTAAGAT
Organism: Rhimphoctona megacephalus; assembly: GCA_963989365.1. Lineage (NCBI taxonomy): Eukaryota > Metazoa > Arthropoda > Insecta > Hymenoptera > Ichneumonidae > Rhimphoctona > Rhimphoctona megacephalus. The sequence continues at coordinate 23,347,553 of OZ022415.1, forward strand.
CATTCTAAACATCTGTCTGATAGTCAATATCTGAAACTGAACGTTTCAATATCGTTATAATCGTTTTAATTCTAACTCCGATAAAATCAGTAATACTTATTTCAACTTTACAAAATGAGCAACTCTCGTCCTTTATGAAAATTCAGTCATCCCAAAAGCAAAAAGTGTATGATCAAATAAATTTAAAGTTAATAAATGGAATATTTTGTGAGGTCTCTAAATAATCTTCGAACGAACTTTATGCCAAAGTCTGAATCGAAACAGGTAAGAACCTGTCCGGAATCTATGACATGTTACGAAAATAAAATAATTTAAATAATAGTAATCTGAATTCGGGAATCATGGAGAAACCACCGCAGACTCTTTGACAGCAATTATCCCTCAAGAGTCGCGCTCTGAATTCGTAGTTTCGTGATTTGAACTAAATCTTGCCCTGGGAAGTAACAGAACTATTGATTGAAGCGACAGAAAACCCTCCAAATCGGGACACTGCCTCGAAGTTCATTTTACTTGGTTATCATTTGAAATTTTTTATTTTTGTTGCAGATTGCTTTAAGAGCTACGATGCTCGAACACGAGAACGCAATATTGAAGACACAAATATTGACACTTCGTGAAGAAGCTCAATCCTTACGAAGAATGCTTATAGAGCAACAAATGCCTAAATTACAAGGACGATACGTAATCGATTGTCCAAGACCAGATTTCATTCCTACAATAAGACCCCTTTCGTCAGGTTCGAGTGTAATTGTGACTTCTGCAGCACCGGACTCATCCTCAAATGGAACGATTTTATTCTCGCATCCATCAACAAAAGCTGCGACGACTTTGGTCGTATGAGATACTTTACCACTTTTGTCTTTCTTCGTTGTGCCTTTTATCTCCTATGAAACTCGACATAATACACAAATTAAAGCCTCAAAACTGTATGGAAATATCGTTTACGAGTTCCGAGCACGCCTTATTGTTCAATTTACCACTGTACAAATAATATGAGCTATGTAAATAAAAATTTGAAGGTATTTTGTACAAAATTCCTGTAATTGTGCAGTGCACAAAAATATTTGAATTTGGTATTCTATTTCAGAACCGCTGCTAAATATTGATGCGTAGGTTTGAATATATATTTCCGCTTTTAATCCTCAATATTACAATATGTCGAGATTGGGTACACGGATCCATTTGTAATAAGGACCAATGGAAAAGGAAAGAAAATATTTCATTGGTCAACCCTGATGGATCCGGGGTCCGTAAGCGACCGAATTTTTGGTCACAAAATGGCCGGAGGCGACTGTTTTGGGACCGGAAACGGTTGCGTCCGGCCATTTTACGATCAAAAATTCGGTCACTTACGGACTCCGGATCCGTCAGGGAACTACAGTTAGATTTTTTACTCAACCCGTTTTTCCGTGAGAATGGTTCGAGAAAGGAAAATAGTCCGAGAAACGTCATATTCGAGTATATAAGAGTGCTGCAGGGCTCGCGCTGTCTATTTTTATAATACTTGGCATTGAGTCGTTGTCGCGACTTTTGATTTGCCTCTATTAGTGCCACCTGAGACATAAATACAAAATGGAATATTTACTACCTGTAATTTGTCGTATTTTTATAATAAAATATTACTGTTAACAACCCGTAAAAAATACAACAAAACAGTCAGATTTGTCATTTCGTTTAACATAATACGACGAAATTGTGGTAATACAGTAATCTTTCACGGAATATTTTCTTCGTGTACCAATTCAAAATGATAAACCAATTTGAAACAGCTGCACGAAATTTTGGCAATGATATTGACAAATATTTGTTCCTAAATTTTATTAGAAATGATTTAAGGGGCCAGTCCACTTTGGAGCCACGAAAAAAAAGTTATTTTCGCGATTTTTTTTGGAGGACTTTATAAAAGATGTGAATATAAAAGTTGTTGAGCTTGATAAATAAAGTCTTGAAATACATAAAAAAAAAATTTTAATTCATTTTTATTCATTTTTAAGTACAAAAACTATAGTTTAACGTAACGCCTCAAAAATAGATGGGCTAGGTAGCTCCATCGCAACTCGGCAACGGCTTGTCTGAAACAAAAAAATCAAAGTCCATTAGATTCAGTATGACACCAGCTACAAAATGACGCTCGGATATAAGGTTTTATCAAAAAATAAAAAAATGGCAGATGAAAAACGAAAAAAGTAAGAAAAAACGCGTTTTTTTCGCAGCTTTTCACCAAAAATAGAGTAAAAATCAAAATTTTAAAACCATCGAGCGTCATCTTGTTGGGAATCATGTTTACAATATGTGGTTCAAATTTCAAGAGAATAGGTTTATTAGTTTTAGAGATACGATGGAGCTAGATTTTGAAAACGTTGTTTCGAGAAAAACGTGCTTGAGCGCGTTATACGCTCAGGTAGACGAAATGAGGTCCTGACGTTCAGGTAAAAAAAAAATACTTAGAGCTCGGATTTTCATAAAATTTTGACACAATATTTCTGAATGTATGCACTTTCGAAAACAGTAAAAAAAATCGATTTTTTGAAATTTTCAAAGTGGACTGGCCCCTTAAACCGTCAATATTTTCCCAAATGCTGGAAAATGTCAAAAATTTATCCAGTATTAAAAAAAGGCAAAGTTCTTTACGAGCCAGCCAGTTATCGACCAATAAGTTTAACCACAGCGATCAGCAAAGTGTTTAAAATTGTTCTCCAAACAGCTATCCTCTGTCATATTATCCCACGCAAAATCATACCCAATACACAGTACGGATTTAGATTCAACCACTCCACAACACACGCAATAAACACGCTTCTCTCGGATGTAAATGGCTACCTTGCCTCTGGAAAAATGATAGGCGCTACCCTGATAGATCTTGGAAAAGCATTCGACTCCGTATGGCTCAATGGTCTTATGTATAAACTACTTAAAAAACAGTTCCTATTGCACCTGTGTAGGATGATTTGGGATATGATACGTGAACGTATTTTTATAAAATGAGACGGGACTGACCAGTCATCGAAAAACTTCACCATTTTGGAGGGACTCCAACAAGGTAGTTACTTCACCCATATTGTTTAACGTATTCACTTGTGATCTCCTAAACTCTTTCAACCTTAATGACGACAACAACAACATGCATTCAATAGCATACGCTGACGACCTAATAGTTTATGTAGCTGGAAAAAATATCCCCAACATTCAAGAGACATTACAAACACTCGTAAACAAGATCAATAACTGTTATTCAACTTGGAATTTAAGAATCAACCCAGATAAATGTGAATCGATATTATTTCGGCGCATAAACGGTTACTTACGTCCCGCAGACCGGATTTCAAAAAACGAATTTGCGATTAATACACATAACCCGGATACTAGGGAGCCAGTTACAATACCTACAAAAAATATTGTCAAATATCTAGGCGTCTACATTGACAATCTTGTTAGATGCAATAAACACTGGCTCATACAACTAGACAAAGCGAAACGAAGATATCAATCTCTAACGAGATTAATGCGCAACACATACATCACGCCTATAGCCAAAGTAATCATTTACCAAACACTTATTAGACCGATACTGACTTATTCGGCTCCTGTCATGTGGAATATGGGCGCAGCCCAGGTGGAAAACCTCAGAAAATTCGAGAGAAATTGTCTATGTACAGCATTGTTTCTCCACAGATCTCAATCCTCTGAATTCCAACACAGAGTCAAAAACTCCATTGTCTATGATACGGCAAACATCCCACGAATAGACAATTTCATCATCAGAATTACTAGAGATTATTACGCCAATACCACAATATCAGATAATAAAACCATCAAAGACTTTAGCTCCCCAGATCCAATATTAACTAATTTCTCAATAAACATCGGATATATACAACCTCAATCTTTTATATTTTATGATCGAGCAGGCATAATTCAAGACCATAATAATATTCCAATATTGATGCATTGGAAAAGACACACAGCTAACAATAGACTCCTCAGAACACATATCCATATGGCTAATAATATGCAAAATGTACTTTATGATACAACTATCCCTAAAGTGGATTCACATGACGACCACAGATTAGATGAAAAATATTTTTGGCTCGATAACACAGCTGTATACATATCAATGAATTAAGATTAAGACTGAGCCTAGCGAATATCCGTTCGCATAGGAAAAACAAAAGAAGAAAAAGAAGATGATACTCGAAATCTAGCAACCCTAATAAATGCATACTCTCCGCAGAAGAGTACAAATATACCTAGACATAAGTAAATCATCACTCTACATTTACATTTACGTCACATTTATCTTTAAGCAGGTCATAACCACCAAAACATTTTCTCTAAAGCACATCCCGATGATGCTATTAAATTATAGTTACTAATCATAGAAGCAACTAATGCGTGGTTTTTACACCGCCAACATTCCGCCTTCCTTTTTTTCCACGCAAAAAAGATATAATAAAACTGTGATATTATGTACATACGTATTAAGGAACATAGATATAAACTCTAACATATTGCCAAAGATATATTAAAACTTCGAGATGTCTTAAATACGGCCTAAAGTTTAAGAGCACACCGAATAAATAGATACGCTTTATTTCTAAAGTTTGTAAGTGCGTAAACAAACCAAAAACATGTATGGCAAATTATACATAATAAAAAAAAAACTTTTAAAAAAAGTAAGTATCCCCGCCTATCACGCGGGAGACCGGGGTTCGATTCCTCGAAGTATGGCGCTGACCGTCGAACGAGACGTATGGGTAACCTAACCTCTAAGCGAGATACGTGTAGCGACCAAACAAAATCTCTTGAAAATTAACAGAATTGACTAATAAATTAAAACAAAGTAATCAAGTGATAGCAGGGAGAATTAGAGGCTTAGCCTTAACCTCTACCCAAGACGGAGAATAAAACCGCAAACTCAGGATAAGAAAAGCAGAACAGGGGGCCGAAATGGCCGAGAATACTAAAAGAAAGTGCACCGCCCAAGAGCATAAAGGTCCGACAACAAAATACACAAAAATAATCGTTGGAAAGACCACAGCAATTACATCAGAAGAATTAGAAAGAAGCTATAAGCAAATGATAAAAGATTACGAAGGCCCATCATCCAAGTCACAAAAAGGGGCCGCGCCGAATCTAACCTCAAGCGGAAATCGACAGCGCACCGCGGTGAGCGATGAGCTTCAACATGCCACCACAGGCGTGCACAAGACATCGACAACAGTCACAGAAGGAAATGATGGATGGATGAAGCCAAAAAAACCAAGGAAAAATAAAAAGATATAAAAAACACCAGAAGGAATCCCTCAAGAAACAGCTACGAATCGTTAGCGGAATCAGAGAGCGACATGGAACTAGAATCAGACCACGAAAACGACACAGGTAACAAACTTACACAAGACCGAGGAAATACCGAGACAGAGCACAACAATAACGTAACAAAGAAAATCAGACCGCCACCAGTGCACATATCCGACACAAGTATAACAGAAATAATCAAGCTTTTCACAGACAACGAACTAAAAAAAGGTGAATTCGAACTAAAACAGGTGAGCAACACAGATAAAACGACAATTACAGTCTACACAAACTCACTTGAAACTTACGAGAAAGTAAAACAGTTAATGAGTTGTAACAATCTACACTTCTACACTTACACCCCTAAAAACGAAAAACCGAAATCGATCATCCTCAAAGGTGTAAATGGAGGTTTCTCAGCAGAACAAGTCAGACAAGAGCTGATATCCCTTAACTTACAAAACGTCAAAATAGAGAAAGTAACGGAAATAAATTTTAACAGAAAAAACCAAACGAGAAAAGAAAATTATTTCCTAGTACAGATATCGCACGACAGCTCAACATCAGAAATGACGAAAATAAAACTATTCCTTTACCAAGCAGTCAAATGGGATCATCTAAGAAAAGAAAAAATCTTCCAATGCAAGAGATGCCAGAGGCTAAGATATGCCAGCTCAAACTGCATGCTACCATACAGATGTGTGAAATGTGGTGAAGAACATGGCCCACAAAAGTGTAAATTATCTAGAGACCAACCCCGTAGTAGTCTAAAATGCTGCAACTGCGGGCAAACAGGTCACCCGGCCAAATACCGGGGCTGTCTGTTTTACAAACACGTCTTAAGTATAGTGAACCAAAACAATGCGATTCAAAAACAAGAAAGACAGACAAAAATACAAAATATAAGCAGAGTTTACAACCCGAGCATCTCATATGCCGTGATAACTAACCAACAAACAGCGCAAAACAGAAACATACAAATCACTACAGTGCAAACATCACGGAATAACAACCATCACAACGCAAACACACAAAACCGAGAATTCAACCCCACACCAATCTGGGTAAACGAACTAAAACAAGAATTCAAAAACATGGCTAGTAGACTCATTATTTTAGAAACAGCAATAGCCAACAACTCAAGTAGAATCGATCAATTATTTGAATTAGTCGGAGCCCAAATAGAATACGAGTAATGGCAGTACAAAATCGACAAGCTTTAACACAAATAATCGGAAATATACAGCAATCACATTCTATAAACACACTAAGAATTGCAGCAATAAACGTAAATTCAATCGTAACGCACAAACGTAGACTTGACCTAGAACAATTAATTACAGACAACAGCTTGGACATTGCCTTAGTATCTGAAACAAAATTAAACAAAAACCACAATTTAATCATACAAAACAATGAAGTAATACGTACAGATGGACCCAACGCCAAAAAAGGAGGAGGAACGGCAGTAATAATTCAAAAAGACCTCCCTTACAAAAAAATAACCTACCCAAGTTCCGGGAAAAATAAAGTAATAGAATACACAATTATACAGATCAAGATCAACCAAAACCATAAATTAATAATAGCCAGCATATATGCAACCAACAAAATAGAAACGAAAAAAGTTTTCATAGATGAGATGAACGATTTATTTGCAAAACTCAAACTAAATGAAAATAACTCATATTACATATTAGCTGGCGATTATAACGCCAGACACACATAGTTCGGGGACAGAGTAAATAAATTACGGGGACAATTCCTCACCAGATGGGAAAGAGAAAACGCACAGCGTTACAGAACAAAAATTTACTCTCCGTACGAACCAACATACATACCCGCCCAAACAGTACTGGATATTGCTATAGTAGACTCAAGACTACAATTTAACAATCTCATAAATAACAAGTTAGATACAATATCGTACGATAGTGATCACAAAGCTATCCTCATGGAAATACAAATACAAATTACAATTACACCACAATCACACACACCAAGGTCACTATACAAACAAACAAAATGGAAACTATTCACAAGAAGACTAGACGAAGTTTACCAATTACAAATACCCCACGATAAAAACTCAACAAAACAAGAAATTGATGAATACGTCGAACAAATTAGTTCTCAAATAAAAAATATAACTGAGGAAATAGTACCAAAATCCGAATCAATAAACCGCACAAACAATTACGTCACAAATAACATCAGAAAAATGCATAATGATAAATCACAATTATTGACCATACTCCACGCACTACTGAAAAACCGACAAGCACCTAATAATAGAGTCATTAAACAAATCAAACGCTCAATAGCAAAAATCAAAGAAAAAACACAAGAGGAAATAAAAAAAAACATAGAAGCCCACTGGATAAAAATCTTGGGAAAAATAGACTACACAAACCCGGAAAAATTCTTCCCCATCATAAACAAAGTCTTCCGCCCAAAACCAAGACAAGATTTACCGAGCATGACTATTAAAAAGACTGACAAAAATATAATACAAAAGAGTCAATGTAACTTATAGACGGCAATGGAGGATGGAAACGAATACGTATTTGGAGAAAATTCTGACAAACTGAACATCATAGGAGCTTACTTCGAATCAATAAATTCACCACGCTATTTGAACACAAATACCAGAATTAAAGAAATAGTAGACAATACAGTAGAAGATTTCAACACCAAGTACAACAATGATAGAAACAACAACACAGTAAAATGCGCTTTCTCAGAAAATAACAGAGCTCACGCACCAAATAAAGATCCGAACGGCACAAAATATTACTGCTCGACAGCCGAAGTACAAGCGATAATGAAAAACTTACCAAATAAAACATCTGTAGGAATCGACGGAATACCGGCAATAGTATTGAAACACTTACCCCCCAAAATAATAAAAGATTACACAATACTGTTCAACAATGCATTAAACTTGCAATACTTCCCTGACGCGTGGAAAAAAGCCAAAGTAATACCGATACATAAAAAGAGTAAACCACCGAACGAATCCTCAAGCTATAGGCCAATCAGCCTCACACCGAATATAAGCAAAATATACGAAGCGGTAATCAGCAATGCTATAGAGGACCACACCGATAAAAACGAACTCATACCAAACAACCAATTTGGTTTCAGACGTAAACACTCTATTATGCATGCTATACACAAATTAATGTCAGACGTCAACAATCACCTAATCAATTATAAAATGGTAGGCGCAATCCTCATCGATTTAGAAAAGGCGTTCGATTCAGTTTGGATAAACGGTCTAGTCTATATTCTCATGAAAAAAAATTCCCACAGGAGCTCATCGGAACCATATGAAATTTAATAACTGGCAGAACCTTCATCATCTGGGACGGATTAAATACATCGAGCTTAACATTCAAAATAATGGAAGGATTAGCGCAAGGCCTAATGAATTCATCAAAGCTTTTTAACATATACACTTGCAATGTTTTAAACCTCTTTAAACTCAACCAACAAAATAACACCTACTCTATAGCTTATGCTGATGATTCAATATTCTACATACCTAGCAAGACACCAACCGAAATCAAACCAAAGCTGGAAGAAACAGTAAATAAAATAAATAATTACTATACAACCTGGAATCTTAGAATCAATCCATCAAAATGTGAAACCATCCTATTCAGGCAACCATCAAGACAAATATCAGAAAATAAAAGAATAGAAGCAGATGAATTCACAATTACAACTTTCAATCCAGACACAAGAGAACCAGCCATCATCCCAACGAAAAAAATAGTTAAATACCTCGGTATACAAATCGATTACCTCATCAGATGCACAAAACATTTAGACACTCAACTCGAAAAAGCAAGAAATAGTTGCAGAACACTATCAAGATTATTTCACGACAGAAGAATAAACAACAGAGCCAGAGTCATCTGCTACCTATTGCTAATTCGACAGATAATAACTTATGCCATTCCAATTTGGTGGAACTTGGGAGCGGCGCAGGCAGAAAAAATAAGGCAGTTCGAGAGAGCATGTCTCAGAGCAGCTTTGGGTTTATATAGGAAAGCAGATGATAACAATATTGAGAGAATCAGCAACAAAAGATTACACAATACAGCGAATATACCCAGAATCGACAACTTCATGCTCAAGCTAACAAGAGATTATTACAGCCAACTTCCAAACATTAATAACCAAACGATTCAAAATATAAAAGATACAAACATCGATCTACACCAAGCCGCTAGTAAAGGATATCTTTAACCTCAAATGTTTACTCAACTAGATAAAATTGGTATAATACAAAACGAAACAAACATACCAACTTTATACCACAGGAGCAGACATAAAGCCAACAAAAAAATACCAGTCGAAGATTATCTAAGACACGAGAACAACAATTTGAAATACTCGACTTCGATCCCAGACCGAGACCTTAACGATTTTCACCGTTTGCACCCAAAATACTGGTGCTTAAGAGAAAATGCAGCTTACGTCGCAGAATTGCAAAGAAGAAAAAACCAAAAAGTAGAAGAAGACAGACGTCGCGCAAGAAGAAGGCATCGCCGTGTGTAGCGAGAGGAAATCGTCCACATGAGAAAAAATAAGAAGCTCATTCTTATATGTACAAATGTACAAATGTAAATATTGTAAATATTGTGTTAGTTTTTAGCATTAGGGTTAAATTAGGTTTAAGTTGATTACACAGATTGTTTAAGTGGTTCTTTCCTTTATTATCAGTTTATTTTTTTTTCAACTTTTTTTACATCAAAAACAGACGTTATGGACAAAACTAATAGTACGGTCCACAAACAATGTGATATGATTTCAATAAGTAATAATTACAAAGAAAAAAGAGATCTGAGATGCTGGTAACAACAGCCATAAATCTCAACTTTATTAGTCACTAGTCTAATCATAACTTAAGGTATTTCTTATTTTGTTTATTTATACCTATACTCCTGAGATTCCAAAAGAAATAAATAAACATTAAAAAAAAGGGTCGATTCCCCGGGAGTTTGGCGGTGACCGTCACGTGAGGCGTTTGGGTAACCTAACCTCATTTTGAGATACGTGCAGCGACCAAGCAATAATACAACTAAAATTAATCTATTAAGTGAAAATAAGTATAAAAGCGATAGTTGGGACACGCCTGATTCATACATCTCATTTAATGTGAATAGTGAAACAATAATTCCAGCTAAAACCAAGACAAATAGAAAGGGGACCGACATGGCCGATAACGCCAAGAGAAAGTCGACCGCCCAAAACCAGACAGATATAACAAAAAAATTAACAAAAACGAATAGCGGTAAGAAAACACCTAACACGCCAATTACATCAGAAGCAATTGAAAGAAGCTTCAAACAAATGATCAAAAATTATGGTGGACCGCGAAACAAAGCAAAAATCAAGAAGAACATAACGCCAAACCTAAAGGCGAGTCGCGAGCGGCATGGCGCCACAACGACGTCACAGAACGTACAAGATCCGAGCGCAGCTGAAAGAGACGAATGAGAATTGCCGAAAAACCCTAAGAAGATAAGAAACAAAACCGGATCAACAGAGAACATCGTCCACGCAAATAGCTACGAATCGCTATCCGAACCCTCAAATGAGATGGAACTCGACCCAGCAGCACAGAAAACAGAAGCATGCGCACCAACCTGAAACTTACCAATACAAATACCTCAAAGAACATAAGATCACCACCGATTCACATCACGAATACAACCATACGGGAAATAATTCAGATTTTTACGCAAAATAACCTCAAAAAATATGAGTTTAAACTTAAACAAGTAAGTAACACAGAAAAAACAACAATTACAGCTTACACCGATACGCTCGTCAATCACGGAAAAGCAGTAGAAGCACTTTCACTGCATAACAAACAGTACTATACCTACACACCCAAAAATAAAAAACCAAAATCGATAATATTAAAAGGTATAAACGGAGGTTTCACAGCTGACGCGGTTAAGGACGAAATTATCTCACTTAACCTACAAAACGTGAGCCTACTTCCTAGTACAGATCTCGAACCACAGTGAATTGACAGAACTAACAAAAACAAAACTCCTCCTCCATTAAGTAGTAAAGTGGGAACATTTAAGAAAAGAAAAAATTTTTCAATGTAAAAGATGTCAGAGACTACGTCACGCCAGCTCAAATTGCAAACTGGCGTACAGATGCGTAAAGTGCGGAGAAGAGCATGGGCCTCAAAAATGGACCCTCACAGAATTACACCCTAGGAGCAGCTTAAAGTGTTGCAACTGTGGAGAAGAAGGACACCCGGCAAACTACAGAGGCTGTCAATATTATAAACACGCGTTGTCTAGTGAGGAAAAACAACGCAATAAAAAACCAAGAACGACAAGCGAAAACACAATATATAAGTAGAACATACAACCAAAACATATCTTACGCAGCAATAACAAACCAACGTCCAAATCTGGACAGAAACACACAACACAGACCAGAGCAAACGACACAACACACGAACATCCATAACACTAACACACAAAATGGAGGACCCAACATCACGCCGGCATGGGTAAATGAACTCAAAAACGAATTTAAAATAATGTCAAATGGGCTCTTAACCCTTGAAACAGTCATCGCTACAATTCAAGCAGAATCGACCAGCTATTCGATCTAGTAGGCTCTCGAATAGATTACGAATAATGGTCACACATAATCAGCCAGCATTAAATCAAAGAAACAATTCCAACAGGTAACCACACACATTAAATAGCTTAAAAATAGCAGCAATAAACGCTAACTCCATCGTCACACCCCTACGTAGACTAGACCTAGAGCAACTTATTAAAGACAATAATCTGGACGTAGCTTTAGTATCGGAAACAAAATTAAACAATAAACATAGAATCATCATTGAAGACTATGGCGTAATACGCACAGACAGACCCAGCGCCAAAAAAGGAGGCGGCACGGCAATAATAATAAAAAAAGGATTACCATACAAAAAAATAACATACCAAAGTTCAGAAAAAAACAAAATAATAGAATACACATTAATACAACTCGAGGTCAATCAAAACCAAAAACTCACAGTAGCCAGCCTATACGCAACTAATAAAATAGAAATGTAAAAAGACTTCATAGATGAACTAAATGAATTATTCGAAAAACTTAAATTACAGGACAATTAATACTACATAATAGCCGGGGATTTTAATGCCAGACGCATCGAATTCGGAGGCCGAGTAAACAAGCCACGTGGCCGTTTCCTTGTCAGATGAGAAAGAGAAAACGCACAACGCTACAAAACAAAAATCTACACCCCTCATGAACCAACATTCTTACCAGTGCAAACCGTACTTGATTTAGCGATAGTGGACTCTAGACTCCAACTCGACAATCTCATAGATCGAAAACCAGACACGATATCCTATGACAGTGACCACAAAGCCATTTTAACAGAAGTACAGCTACAAATCACACAAACGCCCTGCGTAACAACACCAAGACCCCTTTACAAACAAACTAAATGGAAAATTTTCACCAGACAACTAAATGAAGAATATCAATTAAAAATCCCGGACGACAGAAATCTAACAAAGCAAGAAATCGACGACTACATAGAACAAATTAGCGTACATATAAAAAATGCAATTGAGAATCTAGTATCAAAAACCGATCAAATAACAAACAAAAACCAATACATAACTAACAGAATACGAAAAATGCATAAAGACAAGTCGCAGTTATTAACCTTACTACACGCACTGCAAAAAAAATAGAAAAGCTGCTCATAAACGAATAATAAGACAAATCAAACAATCCATCACCGCAGTAAAAGACAAAATACGCGACGAAATTAAAAGAAACACTGAAGCCTACTGGACAAAAATCCTAAACAACATAGACTATAGAAACCCAGACAAATTTTTCCTTATCATTAACAAAGTTTTCAGATCAAAACACAGACAAGATATGCCGAGTATGATAATTAAAAAAACAGACAGAGTTATTTTAAAAAGGAGTCAATGCAATCTAGACTTAGCAATCGTAGACGAAAACGAATACATTATCGAAGACAAAACGACAAATTGAACACCATAGGGGCTTACTTCGAATCGATTAACTCGCCGCGCTATTTAAACACAAACATAAGAATTAAACAGCTAATAGACCAAACAGTGGAAGAATTCCTCATCAAATACAATAACGACAGAAGCAACGTCACGAAACACATATTCTCTGACATCATTAGAGCACATTCACCTATCTTCGAGCCCGGCAGTGCTAAATATTATTGTACAAAAGCAGAAGTCCAGGAAATAACAAAAAAACTACCAAACAAAACCTCAGCAGGAGTGGATGGCATACCGACAATAGTATTGAAACACCATTCAGTCAAAATAATCAAAGATTACACAGTGCTCTTTAACAACGCTCTCAACATGCAATACTTCCCCGACGCCTGGAAACAAGCAAAGGTAATGCCCATTTTGAAAAAAGGAAAATCGCCAAACGGACCATCCAGCTATAGACCAATCAGTCTCACACCCAACATCAGTAAAATCTATGAAGCAGTAATCAGCAGCGCAATAGAACATCACAGCAAAAAAGAAAAAGTCATCCCGGATAACCAATTTGGTTTTAGACAAAAACATTCTACAGTTCATGCAATTCATGTTACTTTCAGATGTCAACCACCACCTAGCCAACTACGAGATGGTAGGAGCCACCCTCATCGACCTGGAAAAAGCATTTGACTGTTTGGATATATGGCCTGCTATACATCCTCTTGAAAAAAAAATTCCCAACAGATCTAATAGGATGCATATGGTACATGATTTCAAACCGTTCCTTCATAACCTGGGACGGAACCATTGACAATAATGTTTAGAATAATCGACGGGCTAGCACAAAGTCTCGTTAACTCACCGAAGCTTTTCAACATCTTTACTTGCAACGTTCTCAACCTCTTCCAGCTAAACCAAAATAACAACACGTACTCAATAGCTTATGCCGATGACACGATTTTCTACATAGCAGGCAGGACACCAAACGAAATCAAACCCCATTTAGAAGAAATAGTCAATAAAATCAACAACCACTACGCAACCTGGAACCTCAGAATCAACCCGGCTAAATGCGAAACGATTCTTTTCAGACAGCCATCCAGACAAATCTCAGTGAAAAAAAGAGCAGAAGCGGAAGACTTCAGAATAACCACATTTAAACCAGATAAAAGAGAACCTGCCATCATCCCGACGAAAAGAATAGTTAAAAACCTCGGTATGAATATCGACTACCTGGTAAGATGTACCAATCACGTCGACACACAACTCGAGAAAGCTAGGAGTAGCTTCAGGTCTCTATCAAGACTATTCCACGATAGCAGAACAAGCAACAGAGCCAGGGTGATATGCTACCTCTTACTAGTCCGACCAATAATCACATACGCTGCGCCAATATGGTGGAACCTTGGAGCAGCCCAGGTGGAAAAGCTAAGACAGTTCGAAAGGGCGTGCCTAAGAGCAGCGCTGGGCCTATATCGAAAGGCAGAAACCGAAAACATGGAAAGGATCAGTAATAAACAAATATATGACATAGCAGACATCCCAAGAATCGACAACTTCATGTTAAAACTCACTAGAGACTACTATGGACAACTACCCAACATCGACAACGAAACTATACAGGGAATAAAAGAGACAACCACCGACATACAACTAGCCACTGACAAAGGATATATACAGCCACAAACATTCACTTACCTGGACAAAATCGGCATAATCCAGGATGAGATGAGCATTCCAACATTGTTTCACCGAAGCAGACATAAAGCCGACAAAAAAATACCAGTGGAACAATACCTGAGACAAAACAACAATCTGAAATATTCAACGTCAATCCCTAAAAATGACACGGAAGACTTCCATCGACTGCTGCCCAAATATTGGTGGCTAGGAAACAACGCAGCGCACATAGCAAATCTCAGGAGAAAAAAAAACACAAAGAAGAAGATCGACGGCGAGCCGCCCGAAATCGCCAATAACCAACAAAAAAAGACAGACGTAAAGACGAACAAGTCAGCCTAACGGCGCAAATGTAAAAATGTATATATGTAAATACTCTCGTAGCCTTAATTTAGTTATAAGTTGATCTCATGAGACAGTTTCAGTGGCTTTTCATTCTCTACTTATTTTTTTTTTTCCACATAACACAACAACAGACACAGTTTGAACAAAACTAAAACGCGGTCCACTTACACATGATTTTATTTTAAAAAGTAATACAAATTTACAAAGAACATAGAGATACGAGACGCTGCTAACAACAGCCACATACCTCACTAAACAGTTATTTAACTTATATTAATTTAAGGTTTTTGTTCATTAGTTTGTTTATACCTACACAAATGTGATATTAAACGTAAATAAATAAACTTTAAACAAAAAAAAAAGGTTCGATTCCCTGCGAGTTTGAGCGCAACAAGCGCCAGCGACGCATGTGCCACTACGCGCTCTCGAAACTTATACCTATATATACCGCGCTACCAAGTAAATCTTATGCGAAAGAAAAAAGGTTATAGAAGTCACCTCACCTCTGATATGAGCTACACAAATTGTTAATAAAGCTAGTTTTATAAGTGTAAAATAAAGTGACAACGCCTATACAACACAAGCGAAATATAGTTAACGGGCCACGGCCCGGCAAACAATAACAAACATGGATGGGAGAGACAGAGATTTTCCCCCTCTAAGAAAGCCGACAAACTCTAGTAGTTTTGATAAGTTATTCAAAGAGGCACATAGAGAGCTTGGCCTGATTAGCAGTAAATTCAAAAAGCAGCCAGCTGATACAAAGAACAAAAAAACAAAGTACGCAGAGCGACGCTGCAAAGATTACATCTGAGGAGGATACCCCCGGCACATCTCAGCACTGGAAAACCCCTCGAAATATGAAAAAACGGAAATACATCCAAGCCGAATTGAATATTTCCCACATCGACGGCGGCAGATACAGTTGTCTCAGTGACGAAAGTGAGATGGAAACAGATTCATCACGCAAGATACGCCGCGCAATACCGAGAAAGCCCTCGAAGAGAGAAGCCACCAAAGCAAATGAAGAACCGACCCGCCAAGATGCACAGGTGGCCGAACCCAGTAACAACAAAGAGACGACAACAAATACACAAATACACAAAGACACGCGAACGCAAAGCCACCGCCGATAAATATACATTCGAACAAAGTAAGCGACATCGCCGCCTTACTTATAGAGCAAGGCTTTGTCAAAGGGCAATTCCTCTTGAAGCTAAACGACGACTACATCACGCTCACTACTTCAGATCTAGACATATACAAAAAAACAGCACAAACACTGACTGGCAAAACTATACCATTCTACTCATATACACCGAAAACAGACAAACCGATAATCCTCATCGTCAAGGGCATCAAAGGTGACTACAGCGACGAAGATATTATGAACGAGATCAAAGAATACAATATCGCCAATGCCACGACCACCAAGGTTGGAAAGCTATATCTATCCAAGAGGAACCCGACCGCCTGCCACCATATGGTTCAATTAGCGCCAAACAGTAGCACTAAAGAAATAATGAAGATCCGCCACCTCGCACACCAAAGAATCTCCTGGGACACCCTACGTAGGACAAGCATACATCAGTGCCACAAATGTCAGCGTGCTGGACACACGAGCTCCCGTTGTAACCTGGGCTATAGATGCGTCAAATGTGCACAAACACATGAGCCAGGCAAATGCACCATCAATGCTGAAAGCGGAAAAACTGAACTAAAATGCGCAAACTGCGGCGAGACAGGCCACCCTGCCTCTTACAAAGGTTGTCGGTACCTAAAGCTAGTAGCAAAAACAACAGCCGAACAAAAGAAGGCATGAACGCGCCAGAATTGCAAAAACAAGCGCCATAAACAAGACCATCATACCAGAACACTCCTTTGCATCAGCCGCCCGCCAAAATAATCCGCGTAGTCCCGACTACTTAAGACAATCAACAAGCAGAACACCTGCCTTACCGACCGCAGTATATGAGCCGCGCTACATACCGACCGCAGCACATGAGGCGCACTGCTTACCGACTGCAGCACACAAGCAAAGCTACATACCGACACACCACACGGAGAACGAACCAGACCAATACAACAAATTTGAAAATATGCTCAAAAATCTACAAAGCACATTAATCAATGCGATACGTACAAGCACAGACAGCCTCCAGAATATAATCAGTACAAACTCCAGCAGGATAGACCACGTCTACAATCTACTCAACATCAAATGACCATGGAAGACAGAAGCAACGCACGCAACACCAACCAGACAGACACTATCAGAATAGCGGCGATAAATGTGAATTCGATCATCTCACATGTAAAAAGATATGACCTTTTTAAATTCACAGAAGACACGGACGTGGACATCATCTGCGTAAACGAAACAAAATTAAACGCCAACCATAAAGTATCCTTTACCAAATATAATATCTTCCGAACTGACAGACTCAATGCGCAAAAAGGAGGGGGCACGGCAATCCTCATTAAAAAGACTTCCCGTTCCCATGCAAACAACTGCAGTTCCCGTCGCCTCACACCAACGAAGTTCTCGAATATACAATTGTAGAATGTAAGCTTAACAACACCGAACGACTATACCTAATCAGCGTCTATGCAAACAACAAGGCCCGAAAAATTTTCATATATGAAATTAATATACTGCTAGCGAAACTAAACCTCCAAAACCTAAACAAGTACTTTATCCTCGCTGGGGACCTCAATTCCCGACATATCGACTGGGGTGACAGCGTAAGTAATTATAAAGGCCACCTTCTGAGGAAATGGGAAACAGACCAATCACACCTATATAAGACCACAATATACCCCCATCGGCTCCAACACTTCCGTGCCTTAACTCATACATAAACTACTGTATCGCAGACTCTAGAATCAAAATAACAAATATTGACGATGAATGCAAGATTCCAGAAACTCATTACCCTAGAGACCACGATGTAATCGTTATAAACGCAATCATCCCCACCGAGCAACACCCTGAGCAAAATGGTGACGAGACAAGCCCGGCCTACCTGTACAAGAAAACAAAATGGAAGAAATTCTACAGACATTTAAAAATAAATTACACAGCCACCTTACCAATAGACAGAAACCTTACGACTGACGAGATAGATGCAGCCATAGAATCAATAAACATAACACTCCAGAAAACTATACAAGAAACAGTACCGACACATAAACAATCTGACAACACACTAAATTACACTAACAACAAAATCATACATACGCAAGCGCAAAAATCCAAAATAATAACACTGCACAAAAAACTCAGATGCAGAAATTACTCTAACTACCACCCAATCGTAGCTACCGCCAAAGCAATAATTGAACACTTAAACAACAAACTTAAAGCGGAGTTTAAAAAAACTTACACTAAATACTGGGAAAAGCAACACAGTAAAATAGACTATAAAAACTCGGAAGAGTTTTTCCCAAAAATAAACCACTTCTTTCGTCCCAAACAGCCACTCCAAATCAAAGAGCTACAAATAAATACAAACGGCCAGAACACAATAGATAACAGCGGTATAAATACAACAGAAGCCCATATGGCAAACGGTATGTATACAATCCGCAACACTTCTGACAAGCTAAACCTAATAGGATCGGTCTATCAAAAAATAAATTCTCCCCGCCACACGAACGACAACACTCCGACAAAAAATGAGGTAAATAACTCAATAAGAGCACTAAAGCTAGAGTTACAAACATACAAGACAAACCATACCACGATAACCCAATTCAATGACACAAACACAGCGATCTACCCTAACAATGAGCAATAAAGCCTACCGTATACTTCCACAGCATACTCACATTACAGAAAATATTCAAAGACCTCCCTAACAAAACTTCAACTGGCATAGATCAGATTCCCCCGATAACCCCCCGAAACTTCCCCCAGTAAATCATCAAGGATTACACGGTTATATTTAACAACGTACTCAATCACAGCTACTTCCCTACAGCATAGAAAACAGCAAAAGTCATACCGATAGCGAAAAAAGGGGAAAACCTCTACGACCCAGCAAACTACAGACCTATCTCACTAACACCCAATATCAGTAAAGTTTACGAAATAATAATAAACAACTTCACAATACACCGTACAAACGAGAACAACATAATACCTGACCAACAATTCGGCTTTAGACATAAACACTCGACAACACATGCAATCAACAAGCTGACAAGTGACATAAATACGCAAATAGACAAAAACTGCATGGTAGGAGCATGTCTTATAGATATAGAAAAAGCTTTCGACTGTGTGGTTGGACGGCCTAATATATATTCTCCAAAATACAAACTTTCCCAAATCGTTAATGTATGTTATATGGGACATGATCACCAATAGAAACTTTATCACCACGGATGGAAAAAATCACTCCACCAAATCATTCAAAATCACTGAAGGTCTAGCACAGGGAACTGTAAACTCACCGATATTATTCAATATTTTCACACACAGAGTACTACTTTTGCACAATGCTCCCAATAGCGACACACAATCATTAGCCTTTGCCGATGACCTAATAGTTTACGTGCAAAACAACGATCCAGACTACAATCAAAACAAACTCCAACAAGCGGCAAATGAGATAAACAACTTCTACCTCCTCTGGAATCTCCGAATAAGCCCGACCAAGTGCGAAACAATAATATTCCACAGACCACTAAGATTCTTAAGCAACAAAAAAAGAGAGAGCATCAAAAACTTTAGCATCAAAATTAACAACACAGACATACCTCACAAGATAATAGTCAAATATCTAGGAGTGCAACTAGACCACCTACTGCGACTAAATGAGCATGTAACACACCAGCTAAATAAAGTTAACAAGGCCTGGAAGGCAAACTGCAGACTATTCTTCTCCAAAAAACTAGACCACAGAGCCAAAATAATATGCTATCTCCTGTTGGTAAGACCGATAGTCACTTACGCGTCCCCCATATGGTGGAATACCTCAGCCAGCATTATGGAAAAGCTTAGAAAGTTTGAGAGAAAATGTCTCAGAGCAGCGCTACACATGTACAGATACACAGACATACCAACACACATGGTAAATAATAAAAAATTATACGAATCCACAAACACACCAAGAATAGACAATTTCGTAATAAAACTAACAAGAGATTACCTGAAAAAACTCCCAGACAGCAAAAGCAATATAATGAAAGCTCTCGCCGTACCACCCAATCTGGATAGAACCCGCCAAGCTATCACCGGATACATAACACCGCAATCCTTCACGCACTTCGACAAGAAAGGGGTAATACAAGACAGCCAAAATGTTCCCATCATTTATCACATCAGACGTAATCAAGCCAATAAATCGCTCCCAGCCAGATACGAAGAAATAGACGAACACAACACTGTATACTCCAAAACTATCCCAGACAGAGATATAAATGATTTCTCTAGAGTTAAAGAGAACTACTGATGGCTTGCAAACGACGACACACACATAGACGAAATCAGAAGACGAAAGAGACATAAACAATTATAACACCGACACTAGCGTAACGGACCCGCAAAAAAAGACCGCAGAGAATGCTAACGACCCTAGTCCCCACCCTGTACATATGTACAAGCAACAGCTCACGAACACAGGTATACACGGACACGTTAAGTAGAAAGCGAAACACACCAAGCAGACCGATACGACAGATTAGAAAACATGCTCAAAAATCTACAAGGTACATTAATCAACGCAATACGCACCAGCACAGATAGCCTCCATACAATGATTATCAACAACACCAGCAGGATAAACCATATCTACAACATATACAACATCGTCTAAGAATGGTAGACAGCAACACTTCACACAGCAACCCCAACCATCAGGACACCATCAAAATAGTGGCCGTAAATGTGAACTCGATCATCTCGCATGCAAAACGATACGACCTCCTAAGGTTCACTGAAGAAACTGACAGAGACATTATTTGCATCAACGAGACAAAACTCAATGCTAACCACAAGGTATCTTTCACAAAATACAATGTCTTCCGCACCGACAGATTTAACGCGCAAAAAGGAGGGGGTACAGCAATCCTTATCAAAAAAGACTTCCGGCTCCCTTACAAATAAGTACACTTCCCATCACCACACAAAAATGAAACGCTAGAATACACTATCGTAGAATGCAAACTCAACAACAGCGCAAGCCTACACGGAGAGAATTATACACGAAAAATTACTATGTTCACATTGCGTCGTGGAACCATGTAATCGCTTTTGAGCAAAATGTACTATGTTTTGAATAGAAAAACATAGTAAATTTATTCACAATGGTCGACATGGTACCACGCCGCAATGCGAACATAGTAATTTTTCGTATAAAATTCTCTCCGTGTATATATAATTAGCGTCTATGCGAATAACGAGTCCAAAAAGATATTTGGACACGAAATCAACACATTGTTATCAAAACTTAAACTACGAGAACTAAACAAGTACTACATTTCTAGCTGGAGATCTCAACGCTCCACATTTAAACTGGGGAGACATAGCAAGCATTTACAAAGGCCACCTTCTGAGAAAATGGGAAATAGAACAATCCCATGTATACAAAGCTGTAATATACCCCCTTTCGGCCCCAACACTCCCATGCTGCAACTCGTATCTCGACTTTTGTATCGCTAACTCAAGAATTACAATAACCAATCTCAACGAATACCATAAGCTACCAGTAGTGCACTACCCGAGCGACCACGATGCTATCATTATAAACGCAACCATTCCCAACGAACTTCGCCCCACACAGACCTAAGACGACACAAAACCAGCCTACCTATATAAAAAAATAAAGCGACAGTCCCAACTCACAAGCAATCAGATAATACGCTAAACTACGTAAACAACAAAATCATATGCGCTCAGTCACAAAAGCCCAAAATAATATCAATTTACAAAAAACTGAAACGTCAAAACTACCCCAACCATCACCCAGTCATCGCAGCTGCTAAAACAATCATTAAACACCTGAATATCAAACTGAAGGCCGAATTGAAAAGAACTTATACCAAATACTGGGAAAAACAACATAGCAAAATAGACTTTCGAAACCCAGAAAATTTTTTCCCAAAAATAAACTGTTTTTTTCGCCCAAAACAACCACTCCAAATTAAAGACCTACACGTAAAAGCAAACGACCTTCACGCAATAAATAAAAGTGGAAAAACTTAGCAGAGGCCCACCTAGTGAATGACACATGCGCAATCAGTAAAATACAAGACAAACTAAACTTGATAGGCACTGTCTACGACAAAATAAACTCCTCCCGCCACACTAACGACAACACTCAAATCCAAACTGAAGTCGATAATGTAATAAGGGCTATGAAACTTGAGGCGCAAAACTACAGAGCAAACCATACCACCTTAAGGGCGGGGTAACGTTAATTCGTGCAAAAAAAGACACATTTTTGTGAATTTTTTTGACGACACATTTAAAATCTATTTATTAAAACTAATGGTACATTAAAGTATAACATTCGAAGAATATTGTGTAAAATTTTCATGAAGAAATATTAAAAAATACGGCAATGGCAGCAATTATTCGGAAGTGTCTCGGAAAAAAGTAGAATTGCGGTGCCCCTCATAACTCGGTGCTGGATCATCTGAAATCAAAAAATCATAGTTCTTTCGTTAGATAATCGCTTTCCCCAGGTAACGCTGGGAGTTTTTCGAAATTTCAATATTTCACTTTTTGGGAACACTTTGAAGTGAAAAACGCGATTTTTGCGAAAAAAATCGGCTAATTTGTTATTGTAAAATAAAAAATATTAACAAATTTGAAAAAACTCTCCAGCGTTACCTCGTATATTATGTACAGAAATAGTGTTCAAAATTTCAAAAGGATCGGTGCAGTAGTTTTGAAGTTATGAGGGGTACCGACTTTGAAAACGTGAGTTATGGGAAAAACGCGGCAGGTGTTTTCTGATGCGCTGAGTTATGTATGAGGCGCAGTTGCTTAAACCGCTGTATCTTCGTTAGTTTTGCTCCGATTCATCTCAAATTTTCACACAATATTCTTAAAAGGTTCTCCATTCAGAAAATCAAATAAAAAAATGAAAAAAAAAGTTTAAAAATGTTACCCCACTCTTAACTCAATTCAATGACAATAACACCGCAGGTAGACCTAACAATTTACATGAAAACCTACCAATCTATTTCCACAGCACATACATGCTACAGAAAACACTCAAAAGTCTCCCCAACAAAACCTCAACAGGCATAGACCAGATTCCTTCAATAATCCTCCGGAAACTCTCTACATACATCATCAAAGACTGCGCAATTTTATGCAACAACGCGCTCAACCTCAGCTACTTCCCACCCGTGTGGAAAACGGGAAAAATTATCCCAACAGGGATAAAAGGCAAAGATCTCCACGACCCCTCAAACTACAGACCTATCTCACTAACACCTAGCTTCAGTAAAGTATACGAGATAGTTATCAACAACCCCATAATCAGACACACAGAAAAAACAGAGTAATCCCCGGACCAACAATTCGGCTTCAGACACAGACACTCGACGACACACGCAATTAACAAGCTAACCAGTGACATTAATACGCAACTCGACAAAAACCACATGGTAGGAGCATGCGTTATCGACATCGAAAAGGCCTTCGACTCCGTGTGGTTAGATGGACTAATTTACATACTACAAAGCACCAACTTCCCCAAACCGCTCCTATACGTCATATGGGATATGATTACAGGACGAAACTTTGTCACCACAGACGGAAAAAATCTATCCATGAAAATATTCAAAATAACCGAAGGACTAGCCCAAGGAACCGTTAATTCGCCCATACTCTTCAATATCTTTACTCACAGAATCCTGCACATTCACAATACACCCATCAGCGACACACACTCAATAGCTTTTGCAGACGACCTAATAGTTTACGTGACGAACGACGACCCCTACTACATACAAATCAAGTTACAATTAGCAGCGAATGAAATAAATAACCACTATCTCATCTGGAACTTACGCATCAGCTCAACAAAATGCGAAACCATGCTTTTTCACAAGCCATTCAAATTCTTAGGAGTAAGAAAAAGAGAATATATTAAAAACTTTAGTATTAAAATCAGCAACAATACAATACCCCACAAAACAACAGTAAAATATTTAGGAGTACAGCTTGACTATCTACTGCGACTAAACGAACATACCATTACCAACTGAGCAAAGCGAACAAGGCCTGGAAAGCAAACTGCAGACTCTTCTCAAAAAAACTAGACCATAGAGCTAAAATAATATGCTAACTCCTATTAATCAGACCTCGGCAGTATTACGATATCTGTGGCCCCAAGTTTTGATCATGCAGCCTTTATATTTGGCCCAAAATAAGACTTTTTTCAAGAGTGATAAAAATCGAAATTCGGCTTTTAAGGAGGTGAAACGGAAGTTTGAAAGTTGAAGCATTATTATAATATTTGCGGTCCCTAATTCTGACCATGTAGTCTCCATATTTGACCAAAAATAAGACTTATCAAGCATGATGAAAATCGAAATTCGACCTTTAACGGAATGAAACGGGAGTTTCAAAGTTTAAGCATAAAGTTGTGAAACGGTTGTTCTGAGGACATCATCCCAATTGACCCGTATATCATACTATAAAAACAGTATAATGACCACGTGAAAATAGTTGGGTGGGTTTGGGTCACTTTGGGTTGTTGTTTGAATAATTGGACACGTGGAAATAGTAGGGTGGGTTCGGGTCATCTTTGGATTGTTGTTTGAATAGTTGGACATGTGGAAATAGTAGGGTGGGTTCGGGTCATCTTTGGGTTGTTGTTTGAATAGTTGGACATGTGGACATAGTAGGGTGGATTCGGGTCATCTCTGGATTGTTGTTTGAATAGTTGGAAATATGGAAATAGTAGGGTGGATTCGGGTCATCTTTAGATTGTTGTTTGAATAGTTGGACATATGGAAATAATAGGGTGGGTTCGGGTCATCTTTGGATTGTTGTTTGAATAGTTGGATATGTGGAAATAGTACGGTGTATAGTAAAATAGTAGGAAATTCGACCTTAACGGTCGAATTTCGATTTTTATCACTCTTGAAAGAAGTCTTATTTTGGGTCAAATATGAAGAATGCGTGGTCAAAACTAGGGGCCACGGACACTGTAATACCCCTCCTTAAAGGTCAAATTTCAAAAAAATTGCCTAATACTTTTTGAAATATTTGTATTGTAGAATATTTACGTCGAATTGCAAGCAAATTTGACAAAAAATACTTCGTCTCATAAAAAATTTCAAACCCCCGTTTCACCCCCTTAAAGGCCGAATTTCAATTTTTATCACTCTTGAAAAAGTCTTATTTTGGGCCAAATATAAAAGCTGCATGGTCAAAACTTGGGGCCACAGATATCGTAATATCCCCCAGACCTCTTATAACATACGCTACCCCCATATAGTGGAACACCTCAGCTAGTACTATGGAGAAGATCCGAAAATTCGAAAGAAGGTGTCTGCGAGCAGCGCACTACACATATATCGATACACAGCCAAACCCACACACATGGACAACAACAAAACTCTATACCAAACAGCAAACATACCGAGAATTGATAATTTTATAATACGACTAACACAACAAACTATAACAACAAACTATCAGACAATGACAATAAAATAATCAAAGCCCTAGCCAAACCACCCAATAGAGACAGAACCCACCAATCCATCTCCGGATATATTACGCCACAATCATTCACATACTTCGACAAAAAAGGAATAATACAAAACAGTACCAACGTACCCATCATTTACCACATAAGACGGAATGAAGCAAACAAATCCCTGCCAACTACGTACGAAGAAACAGACGAACGTAAC
Source organism: Rhimphoctona megacephalus (assembly GCA_963989365.1). Classification (NCBI taxonomy): domain Eukaryota; kingdom Metazoa; phylum Arthropoda; class Insecta; order Hymenoptera; family Ichneumonidae; genus Rhimphoctona; species Rhimphoctona megacephalus. Next base: position 23,373,811 of record OZ022415.1, read on the forward strand.
GCCCCGTACTCTAAGGCTCTACCAGACAGAGACGTCAACGATTTCTCCAGAGCATCGAACAAATATTGGTGGCTCGCGAATGATGACATGCACACAGACGAAATCCGAAGAAGAAAATGCCATAAAGAGCAGCAACAACGACAACAGCGAAACGGCCCCGCGCACAACGACCGTAGATAATAACAGCGAAACAAAGCTACCCCCCTGTACAAATGTATATAATGCAAATACCCATAGTTTATAAGAACAACCCACAAGTACCAAACTCTGATAGTCAGGTTTTTCTTTTATTTTTTCCGTGTTCATTTATACCATACAATACACCGCCGGCACAAAAGTTACGCCTTATTACCAAGCGAAAGAAACAAAAATCACAAAACACAATATCAAGCTCATATGAGATGCCTGAAAACAACGGGCCACAACATGGACAATTGTATTACACAACATACACAGACTGGTTTTTTTTATTGTTTAGATTGTTTTTAAACCTAATATGTAAAGCGATTGTGAAAGGCGAATAAAAACAACACTTATTTCAAAAAAAAAGGTTTGATTCCCCGCCGGGGAGAACTTTTTTTATTTTTATTTTTTTTATAATTTGACGATACGTATTATCGCAATAGCGTGAGCTTGAGCGTTACTGCACACTTATATATAGTACTATAGTTTAATTGATAACAAATTGAGAAAAGTTTAGCATTGTATGTTGAGTTGCCAGAAAATTCGGTAATGCATCGCTTGTTTCTGCTTGGATTGAAGATTAGGTATGAGACCAGCAGTCGGTAAAGAAGAGCACCTAGCCCGAAGATTTTTAATTTTCATGCCAGTAAGATCTTTAGAGTCCAATCAACGCGGTATCGTTTCAAAGTGACGAATATATCAATTAAAACGTTTGTTTGATCATATAGTTTACGTGAAAAAAATAAAAGATGAAATTCGGCAAATTTTCTAGCATCGGTCATATTACCCACGAAGCTTCCAGGACTATTAAAGAGTAATCGAGTAAACCGGTGACAGTTGTGCACTTCCGTGACTGTTATCAAAGATTTTTGAAAATAGTATTCTGACAAAGTGTAAATTAGGGTGTGCATAAAAAAAACGATATTTTTTTTTTCGCTTGCATCCATCGAAAAAAGTTGAGTTATGATAAAAACAGAAGCATCCTACAAGGAGAGCTTAGAGTTAAATTATTTCGCGAAGCGCATTGCATTTGAAGATTTTCCATAAGAATAACATAGGAAAATAATAGTGTGTCTGAACATTGTACTACAACTCTTGAGGAAAAAATCGCACAGAAATGTCACTGACATATTTTTATAGAGAATCGAATTCCCTACAAAAAATATCCTTACGAGCAATACGCTCAAAATAACCGTTCAACTGTTATAGCTGTTCAAAGTTGGATCGATGAAACAAAATTATTCAACAGGCTACAACACTTGAATTTTTGCTTAATGGAAAAAAATTCATAAGATTTTTTTTGTAGAGAATTGTCTACTTTGGCGAAATAACTCAATAAGATCATTTAGAAAGTAATCGTCTCACCACTAGGAAAATTTCATGCTTAATTCTAAAAAAATATCAATTTTTCTCATTTGTAAAACTCCGTCTGATTTTTTTTTTCAACCAAATTTTTTCTGTTCGAAATATTTTTCGGTATCGGGATTTTTTTTTAAATTCTGATTCTTGTTGTGTGAAACAATTGTACTGAGAATTAATTGAAAGATTTTTCGGTAATGGGTTCTAATGTATCTGAATATTAATGCTTTTGAAAAATTTATTCATTCCACGACTTTTTGTGAAGACTAGACTTAATTTTTGATCACTCGAAACTACAGTTTGGGAGGAGTAAATGCACTTATCTCAACTTTTTTTACAGCCTACTTTTCTTTTCTAACCATTCGGTTTGCCTTATGAATTTCTTGAGGTCAATATTCCATCGTGGCCAGAAAATACAAGGTTTTTAACTTGCTTGAATTTTTTCCAGCAACTATAAATTGTTAATGACGTAGCCGAACATGGTGTGGCATCAATAGAGGCATACAACGGCTCATTGAAAAAAAAAACGAAGAGTAATTGCAATACCTCCTAGACAAAGTACACCGTCATCGTCGAAAATATCCCAATTGCAACAAACAGACCCCAAAAAACACTGACTGAACTCCATTGTAAAGACAATGCAATTATGAATAACCATTGTCCTATTTATTATTTACTACTGTTCGTGATCATGCTTAATTCGCAATAATGAATAAATCTTTTTCCAAAATTGACGATAAGATTCTATTGAAATTTATATTCAAGAGTTTATAAGTGAGAAAAATAGATATTTTTTGACAATCAAACATGAAATTTTTGTAGTGATGAAACGATTACTTTCTCAATGGTCTCATTGACTTATTTCGGCAAAGTAAATAATTCTCTACAAAAAAAAACTCCATCAACTTTTTTCCGTTAAGCAAAAATTCGTTCGTATTTTTAATACTTTCAATCAAATACTTTTTTCCGTTAAGCAAAAATTTGTTCGTATTTTTTTTTATTTGATGGGCTTTCGGACAGTAAATAAAAGTTGATAAAAAATATCAATCCCCTTAGATTTTTTTATATTTTATAAATTACCAATACCGCTGAACTCCTTTTTCTCCATTTGCCTCACTCTATCTCATTTCATTATACAGAATAGAATTCTTGCATTAAAGTCAATACATCACATTTTACGAACTCAAATTTGTAAAAAAAAATGCCAGTTTATACGTGATTACTCACTTGTTGCAGCCATGACCCTCGATCTTCTTCGTCTTCCTCTTCGAGGGTCCTCTTCGAAAAGCACATTTTTTTATATGCTTTTGTTCTTATATTTCTTTTTGTTCACATTTTTCGTATTTATAATCATTCCGTTGTATCATATCAAAAAATTGTCATTGTTGTTCTTTTATTAAACATTTATATATTTTTTGGTCGTTCTTTCAAGAACGAACTTGGTTCTTTTTCCGCCAAAAACTTAACTGTACCGGCGCGAGAATAAAAAACAATCAAGAAGCGATCGTAATATTCTTCCGTGTAATTCAAAATTTAATTTCACTGATTGAACATTAATATTAACGTTTTTATATTTTCGAAATAATAAACAAATTACAACAACGATAAAATTTTTAACATTTTCGTGACGAACGAACTCTTGCACGATAAAAAAAATCGAAATAAGATTTCTTTGTTCTTCTAACTCGAAAAATATTTTTTTTTGTGAATAAATTATCTTCGGGTAAATAAGTAGGCCGATGATAAGTGACAAAAAGTGTAATGACAACCTGTACCAAAGGTTTGTGGAGAATCGAACGTGCTTACGTGAGCTTTTGTGAGATTATGATTTGATTGGTAAATTTTTGTGAGACTCTTTTATAACTTTTTGGGAGTTTTCATGTGAATGAGAAAATTTTGGCAAGGTTTATGACTTTTTGTGGAGGTTCTGTGTTGAGAAGAGGATTTTTTACCGAAACAACTATTTTGGGGGAGTAAATGTATTTGTCTCAACTTTTTGTTACAATATTGATATGCTGGAAACGGAAGAATGGAATTTTGTATTCGTAAATACAAAATTCCATTCGATTTGTTGGATCGATGATGTTTAGTGGCTACCGCTCATGAGCAATTTTTGAAATTTATTTTCCAAAAAAATGATAAACCACTGAACGATCTAAATGTGACACTGTACACCACTGAACGACCACCAAGCGATTTGTTTAAAAAAAGTCAATATAATGAATATGGGGAAGAGACCTAACTCAGTGGTGGTAAAAATGGGGTAAGATTTTTTTTTATTCCTATCGGATGAACAGTGCCGAAAATTTCACCTTCGAAATTTGCACGAAGTGGGCAATTTCTACATTAGCTAGGCACTAAGTAATCAAGCGCGTATATGCAGGAGACAACATTTTTTAATTGATTTACGATACAAAATTGATTTGTTTGTTTTTCTTCATCAAAAAGACATTGGTAAATGCAGGGCAGCTCTCATACACCACTTTGGTTTCGAGAAGATTGATCATTTTTGAAATACTGTTCTTTTCCCGAGAGCGCTGTCCATTTCGCATGAAAGAGCGAGAAACAAATGGAATGAATTATATGGACGATTCGTCGCCCGTGCTTTGTGTTTCTACGACATTTAAAATATATCTTGAGCCACATTTTTAAAAAATTTTTATATAATTTTAGCCCCCAGCACGATCATTAATTACGAGCTGAAAACCTTAATTGCTCATTTTTAACATTATTAATCGTAAAATTTGTCTTTATTCCTATCATTCAAAGCCAAAATACCACCGCACAAATTGCACATTCAGACACGAGAGAGCGCCCACATCGGCGGTGGTGCTCCTCTCTATAGCTCACACACGGTCCCTATCATAGCTGCTCAGTCGGTATGACTCTTAGCCTTTATATAAATTCCAGCCGGTCTCCGTGTGTATCCATTCAACGTACAATGCTAAACTTTTATTAATTTGTTATCAATCAAACTATAGTACTATATATAAGAGTGCAGCAGCGCTCCAGCTCACGCATGCTATTGCGATAATACGTATCGTGAAATAAAAAAAAAAATCCTCCCCGGCGGGGAATCGAACCCCGGTCTCCCGCGTGACAGGCGGGGATACTTACCACTATACTACCGAGGACTATATCTGGAAGATCACTGATAAAATAAATAAACATATAGTTGAATAATATAATAAATAATAAAAAACAAATAAATTTATATTCATATCGACGTGTAATGAAATAGTAAAATTGTTAATTCGTATTTTTTTTTTCGTTAATTTTTAATTGTTAATAGAATCATATTTTTAAGGAGATTTAGGGAAAAAATATTGGAGGATAAACTTCCGAAAAGGTCCGACCTCGGATTGAGCTGAAATTTTGTACAGATGTTCCCTTTGATGTTTTAAAAAAACACTTAAAAGGATTTTTGGCGACTCGCAATATTTTCCGAAAAATCGAATTTTAAAAATGATATACTTTACCATGCGCTAACTATACCTATATACATCACTCTGAGTACCTACTGTGTTTATATACATTATCGCGCTCTCCGTTTTGTGCGGATCTTCGCCTGTATTAGAAACTCACAAGTAGCACCCTGACCCCTGGCAGCAAAATATCAAACTGCTCTGGCCCAATCACTGCCTAGTGTTTTCTATCACTATATATATACGGCCTAGCGAATATGACCATTTTAACTCAGAAAATTTTTTGAAATAGTATAATGACCAGGTTTGAATAGCAATAGGTACTGTCTTCGGACTTTAAGACGGCCTTTTAGGAAGAAAACCCCTAGGTTTGAATTGTATATTGTTTGAACAATATACAATATACAATATACAATACAATGCAAAACCCATTACTATTCAAACCTGGTCATTATACTATTACAAAAAATATTCTAATAAACATATATATATATATATAGTGGAGCAAAATAAAAATATCGAATGCACTAAAAAAACATTCTATGTAGATATACTCAACCAGGCTAAAATAATAACTTTGAAAATTCGATTTCTCAGAAAATATTGCGAGTCGCCAAAAATCCTTTTAAGTGTTTTCTTAAAACATCAAAGGGAACATCTGTACAAAATTTCGGCTCAATCCGAGGTCGGACCTTTTCGGAAGTTTACCCAAAATATTTGTCGATATTATTGTCAAAATTTTATGAAGCCGCTTCAAGTTGTCTAATCATTTTGAATAGGTACATGAAGAAAATATTCCGTGAAAAATGACCGTGTTACCACAATATACTATTTACTAGTAGATATTCGATTTTGTGTTTACGAAAATTCACAAAGGAACATCGTCGTTTTTAGAATATTAAATATATGCATCACACGCGTGATGCGGCCGTCTGCCATCTTTGAACTCGCTCTGGCATCATCGAAAAAAAAAAAATTCGCGCTATTTTGCGATGTGGTTAATTGGTTAATCTTAAAAGAGACATACAAATATTGTTGCATTTATTTTCGAATGTGTTTCCTTAAATCGATTCCGAAAATTGAACGTCGATGAAGCAGTTAGGAACGAGATATTTTGATCTACAGATAATCGGATGTGAATTATTGTTATTGGTTTTTTGTAATATTTTTGGGAATTCTCACAGTATTTTAATTTGAGAATGTAATTTAAAAAAACGTGAATAATGACGGTCACGAATGATAAACGTAAAAATTAAAATGAATCGTAAAAATAAATCGGTTCCCCAATTTGAAGGATTTATTTCGCTTCTTGAAAAGAAGTAAAAATCAACAAAGCTCAAGTTTATTGAAGGTTATAATGGTAAAAGAGTGAAGTAGCAACAAAGTGAGGCGTAAAAAAATTGACACTCTCGCGAACGAATTCGTATGGATCTCCTTTTTCCCCCTTAGACTTGTCGCAGAAACCAGACTTGTCGCAAAAGCTTGATTGACTAATATAATTAGCAAACAGTAGGATAGAAAATTAACGAAAACAATTGTTAGAAAACTTACAAAATCTTCAGGAATGCGGGATGAAGCATGGAAAAGCACGTTATTTTTAATAATTGAAGAAAATGCGACAAGTGTCGACACCACGACAAACAAAAGAAACGCGGAAGTCGAAAAGCGTTGAATCGTTGAACCACACAAATAAACAACGAAATTTTCGACCGAACGTCTTTTTCCAGACACGATGATTTTAATAATGTAGAATTATATTTAACAAAACACATTATTTTCTTGATGCAGAGAATAAATGAAAACTTCTTTACCTATTGTATGAAACTCGAACAATAGAAAACAAATCAAAACGTCATGTCCGGAGGACGATCGGGAACTCGCTGTTAGCGATACGAACGTAAAACCACCTTTAAACAGTATTACTATAGTTCGTATTCTTAGTGTCACCGCTAATAGTGACTCTAGCGACTCTCTGAAGCAGTCCGGAAGTGGCGCTGCGAATAATAACACTAAGCTCACTCAGAGGGCGTCACTTGCAAGACGCATCAAAGGGTTCAAATTTATTTGGAATCCAGGAAAACTGACGCTTATACCATACGTTCGAGAAATTTGTGTGACACTGAATTACTAAAAACGCTCACATATTTTTTCGTCTGAATTAGATCATTCATCAAAATCGTTTGACGAAAAATTGCGGGAAATATGAGAGAAAATAAATTTTTCCAAATGTGTGAATTTAGAAAACATTTTTTAAAAATAGTTTCTTTTTCTATTTGTAGAGAGATTCGATAAGAGATGTATGCATAGTGGAAGTTTTGCAAATGCATGCAAATGTTAAAACAGAAAAAAATTAATAACGAAATATTTTTACCTGATAAAATTTTTTTACAAACGTCCTCTTTCAGTTGCAGCTCTCGAATTATATGTCCTAACTTTTTTTTATTGACCTACACTTGTTAGTAAAGAGCTAAAGCTTACTTAGGGAATTTTGTAATTAAATTCACACCTGAAGAGTAAAGATCAAAACTTTTTTTTGGTGCAACCAGAAATGATGGTTTTCTTTGACAGAGATTCTTTTTAAAAGTCGACAGCGTTCTAACATCGCTTTATTTTCGCTGATCTCAATCTCTCTACATTTCCCGAAAGCCCCTTGCGCAGACTCTGTACGCTCATCCGCAATCAACCAATCACGGTACTCATGCGTCTCCTACCTAAGCGGTCTGACCACGATGCTTTCTCATTCCAACCTCTCTTGCTCTTGTTCCCCGCGGATATCTTAAAATCTTTATGTTCCCGATGATTGATATAGTATATAGAATTCGTAGAATGAAAGCAGTCATAAAATTGAGCGACTGGAAACCGTTTATACAAATATGAAAGCTAATACTAACGATCACAGAGTTTTATAAATAATAAAGTGTATAAAATCGGTACTGCGTATGATTTTTTGGTCTCGCATTTATAACATAAAATTATTATCGTTTCTTATCTATTCCCATATATTACTAACTTATTACGTAGTAACCACGTTCCTCTCATGATTTTCTCTAATAACAAACAAATAATAAATCATTTTACTCATTAAAAATTGTACGAATAAGAATAATTAGAGTTTCACACTTTCAGCGGTTTTTTTCGTAAAAGGAACAGGCGCGCTGGCGCGCTCTAGCGACAAATTTCGCATGCGTCTCAAATTTCCTGCGCCACATTTTCGCGAATTCAAATCAGCACCGCGAGAAACAAATACATAACCTATAACCTATAACGCTTGTAATGGTACATAACCTAAAACAACACATAAAGCGTTGAAAATGTTGGACGCCAAGTTTTTATTCCGGTGATACGGAATGAATTTGTTTTTAATTACCACGAAAAAAACTACAGAATCGATAGTTTTGATGTAAATGTTAAAAAATTTATTTATTGGATAATTTTTCGATCGTAAGTGTACAGAGGACGAAAATATCGTGAATCGTGTAGCCGGTGTTTTTTTTAGGTCAGTAGTCTCGCACAGCGTGTTAAAAAATTGTCATAGATCAACAATTCTATTCTCAATCGTTGCTAATTGAATACGAGATTCGTGTTGATCATGTCGGACGATGAAGATTTGGTGTACGTTAAAAAGCAAAAAACTGTGCATTATGGTTCATTGGAAGAGGCCGAGAGGGCAAGACTCGCTGCGAACGCAGGCGAATCTTCTGACGATGAAAAAGATGGAACAGGGACAAATGATCTCTCTTTGGGTGACACGGCCGTGGGTAACATTCACATATCCAATGAGTACATGGATCTCGAGGATGAAATGTCCAAAGATCGTCAAGCCTTGCTGGAGGAGTTTGAGCGTAGGAAAAAAGCAAGACAAATTAATGTTTCCACCGATGATTCTGAGGTGAAAAAGAATTTACGACAATTGGGCGAACCTATTTGCCTCTTTGGAGAAGGTCCTGCCGACCGAAGAGCCAGATTGAGAGAACTTCTCGCTAGTCTTGGTGAAGACGCCATTAAAAAGAAACACGAAGAAGAAGAAAAACCATCTCATCCACCGGAACGTGATACCGAAACTACTTGGTATCACGAAGGACCGGATTCTCTTCAAATCGCTCGATCTTGGATTGCATGTACGTTCCATTTGTCGCTTTAGCCCTTGAATGTCGTTTATCAAAGACCATTTTCTACTTTTAATCATTCAGTGTTCGGTATTTAATTGGAAAATGGTCTCTATACTGAAAAAGGATTTTTTTATGGTTTTGAAATGAGCATCGTTTGTATGCAGCAGAAAGTATTTTTTTTATTTTCGAAATTGTTCTAATATTTTACTGATTTAGTTTTTACATCCTAAACATGATTTTTGAAATATTCTAGCCAAATTTGACATATAAATTTTGTCTCTACTAAAAAAATGAGTTTTGTAGCAATGATGCTAACTACAAAATTTGTTTTGGCTCTATTCTTCAAAATCATGGAAATAAAAGATACAGAGAAATTTTGATGCTGGAATTACAAGGGAACTGTTTTTATTCATGATGCTGAAATTTGGATGATTAGGATAATAAAAATCCTTTTATTTTTGTCGTATTGCTGAAATTCGTTGTCCACGTAGTTATGAAAATTGGTCGCAGCTTTATTTTCGAATCATTTTTGAAAACCCTAAAAAAAATAAACTACCACAAGAAATTCAATAAAAATATTGTCAATCTCAATTAAAATATACGAATGAAATGAATTGTCTTTCTTTGAGGATTATTAGTAGTACAACCAAACGAAAGACGTTGTGTAAAAAAAATAATAACTTTTGTAGCATATTCGTTGCCCAGAGCCAAAGTTAGGCTAGACCGTGCGAGAGAAGAGTTGGATCTTCCTGGAGCAACACGCACAGCACGTCGACAAGAGTTGTTGAAAAAGTTGCAAGCACTGACAATATACTGTTCACAAATCGGAGACACGAGGCCCATATCGTTTTGCGAGTTTAGTCCAAACTCGAAAATGCTCGTGACTGCCTCGTGGTCAGGACTTTGCAAGTTATGGTCTGTACCCGACTGTAACCTTTTGCGAACTCTTAAAGGTCACACTTGTAATGTTGGATGCATTGTTTTTCATCCTAAAGCTACATTGAACGAAGAAGTATTGAGCGAAAAGCCTGGCCAGACGTGCGTGCTTGCAAGCTGCGCGTCAGACGGTAATATCTTTAGTTTTTTTTCTTCAACTATATTTACACTTTTCGAAAAACGTGAACAACTTTTTTTCAGGTACGGTTAAATTGTGGGGAAGCGGAAGTGGTGAAGAGCCTCTTGCAGAGGTCGAAGGTCACGAGCCGCACAGGGTCTCGAGAATTGCTTTTCATCCATCCGGACGTTTTCTCGGTACGTGCTGTCACGATTCTTCTTGGCGATTGTGGGACCTTGAACAACAAGCTGAAGTACTTCATCAGGAGGGACATGCCAAATCGGTTCACTGCATAAGGTGGAGACAAATTCCTTACTCACGTTTTTTTAAATCAAAAGCAGCACTCATTGCCATTCAGTTTTTGAATTCCTTTTTCATTATTCAATCGAGGAAGCAAAAAAAGAATTATGTTCAAATAAATTTTGAGATTCGTAAATATTTCGTAAATTATATCATTTGAAAACTCTTTATTGCGCTAAACAATTGTATAGTGCTGTTTCTACAAATCCGGCATATTTTCTTTTTTTAAATTAACCACAAAAACGCATTAAAAAAATGAAAAACGTACGTAAATAAATGCACGTAAATGTCAATAATATTTTTCAATCATTGCGCTCGTCCGACAATCTGTAAAATGTGTTTTGTTCAGTTGCTGAAATTATTTAGTACCAGCAAAAAAATCTAAAAACGTTATATCTTCACTTTGGGGCCCAGATAATTAAAATCTGTTATTTAATTATTATTATTATTATTATTATTATTTATTGTTATTTATTATTATTGTTATTTAATTTAACTTTGTTTAATTATTGTTTTGTTTTGTTAATTTTTGTTTATTTAAGTCAAGTTTTGTTTATTTAGTTAAGTTTTGTTAATTTAATTAATATTGTTATATAAAATAAATTTGTGTTAATTAGTTTAAATTTTCGTTGAATTGTCATCCATGAGAATTGTAATTGAGACATTTTCAAGACAGAACATTTTTTTATTATTGGAATATATTATCATTGAAAATTAGGCTGCAATAACGATTGAAACTTGTTCAGTTTTCAAGGTGACGGTAGCGTGAGTGCGACCGGAGGTCACGACTCATTCGGGCGAGTATGGGATCTTCGTACCGGTCGTTGCATCATGTTCATGGAGGGTCATTTGAAGGCTGTGTTTGGAATCGATTTTTCGCCAAATGGTTATCACATAGCGACCGGAAGCGAGGACAATACTTGTAAGATCTGGGATTTGCGTAAGCGTTCATGCGTTTACACAATTCCGTCGCACACGAATTTATTGTCGGACGTCAAGTATCAGAAAGAGGAAGGACAATATCTAGTCACGGCATCGTACGACGGGAGCGCAAAAATCTGGTCAAATAAGACGTGGCAGCCTCTAAAAACGCTGCAAGGTCACGACGGTAAAGTGATGTCGGCGGATGTGTCCGCGGATCAAAATTTCATTGCCACGAGCTCTTACGACCGAACATTCAAACTGTGGGCACCGGAAAACATGTGAACTCGTTCGCACCATTTCCGGAACAACGGATAAGAAAAGAAAGAGATAAAAGCAGAAAACAACAAAGAAAAAAAACACAAACAAAATGAAATAAAACTCTCGTGATTGAAGAGTGACAATCGTGATTATGCGAGCAAACGTTGAACGTTATCTTTGGAGAATTTGTGATTCAAGGAAAATAACGAAACAATAAAACTTGCAATGTTCCGTTAGCTGTGGAAATATTCGTAAATTTTTTTGTAATTTATATATATTAAATACTAGTTAGATAAGCTTTTGGATTAATCGAGAATTTACGGAGCCTTGATCGACTTTCGTTCATAATAAATCGTGGGAGTGAAGTTTATTTACTTTCTTTATTTTTATGGATTTTGTTTTTTTACTGAATAAGAAATAGAAGGAAAAGAAACGCGTTTAAATTTGAGAACTTCTTCCTGTTTGAAAGACCGATCGATATCTAAATACTGTTTAAAGTATCACTGTTAACAAACCGTTTTACTTCCTTGGAGAGAATTTTTCATTTGTCTAGCATAGATAAAAGATTCGTCCCGACGTTTGTACTTTTATAGCGCACGCTCTGCCGATACGAAGAAACATAATTTTCACCAGATCCCTCCACGTTTTATTGAAGATTTTACCATCGACTCAATCTGCTGTGCCAGGCGAAAGTTTTTTCATCCGTTTCAGAAAAAACTCTTGAATTTTCTTCTTCATTCGCTGCACACGTAATTCGTCTCCGTTTTTATGTTCTCGCGATAAGCTTTTTTCTATCTTATGAATTATATAAAACGTGACATTTTTTTTACCGCTCTAAAAATTGTCGCTTTAGCTGGAAAATGCATTCGGACGACAGTGAAAATACAGTTTTTTCAGTTTAAGACTTCTTTCGTATTCGACCCATTTATGGGAGAAAACGTGGGCAATTACTTTCTGGTGAGATAAGATAAGGAATGAAAAGTTTTTTTTGTAAAGTTTTTCAAATTTTGCCGTTTTTCAAGAATTTTAGAAGACCTTAGATTGGGAAAATGAAAGAAAAATTAATGTTGGCTACCTATTTTTAGCCTCCATTTTCAAAATAAAAAAAAAAGCGTTCAAAGCTTTTATCTTCAATCTTAGCCAAACGCGAATTAGTCTTAGGTTAACAATCTGAATATTTATTATACACTACAAAAATAATGGGAAAAACTTACCATTAAAGGGGGAAAGTCATGTAAACGTACATTTTTTTCAAGATTTTTTTATGAAGAAATGAAATAGTTTATTGAATTAACATAAAGCAAATTTCAAAATATACGATGTAAAGTATATTGACAAATGTTTTTAGACTAAAATATTTTAAAATGGTTTAGGATTCTGGTTCTCAACAAAGAACACTATCGGGAAGCACTTGAAAAATCTGGAGGGGAAGGCAAGGAAGGCTACAGATACGGTTTGGGGAATTATGATAAGGGCAGGAGTGGATAAACTCAATTCAGACTGCAACTCATGGACTCATTGGTCAAAGCGGGGGCCTTCTATGGAATTGAGATATGGGGGAGGAGAAGGAGGGAAACTGACTGACCGTGAATACACCAGATTACATCTGGAAGCTGGAAGCGGGGATAAGCGGTGTTGAAATAGAGGCGAGGCGCAGGGCGGGGAATTATATGATTAAAATTCATAAAATGAAAAAGGGAAGGTGGCCAAAAATATGCCTAAGGGAGAAAATCAGGGGGATCAAGAACGGGAATCTATCGACTATAATTATTGGTAAATAATTGCAAAAAGCAATGAAAGATATGGGGGATGCGAGAGTAATCGAATGGATATAATGAAGAGAATAATGAGGAAGAGATAATGAGAGGATAAGACTTTCAGAAAGGCTGGGTGAAAGTTGACCGGTCATCGTGCAACGATATGTACAAGGAAATAAAAAGGGGTGTAGAGAGAGAGGGTTATTGGAGTATGGAGGGGATTGCAGGAGATACAAAGGAAGAATGAGCAAGATTGAGATGTGGGAACGTTGGGAAAGTAGGGAAAAAAGGCTATCGGGAGTGGGTTTGTGAGGTGTACGGGCTTGAGATGGAAAGATGGGGCATATTTGGGAGTGCAACAGGGTCAGAATGGAAATAAGGGAAAATTGGGTAGAGGTAATAGATAGATGGAGAGGTAACCGGAGAGGGGCCGAACTAAGGGAATGGACAGTGGTGACACTGAAGGGGAAAATAAATGCGGGTATGTGTGAATACTCGAAAGCCTTCAGGAGGGTCAGGAGATCGGAAATCGAGAAGGGAGAAGGGATGGAGGAATGTTGGAAAACCAAAAATTAATATAATGAGAGGGAGTATGTGATTGGATAAGTTGTACTCAGATATTACAGGAATGAATGGGAAATGTGTATGGAAGGACAATTAATTGTGTAACAAGTGTAACAGCTGTAATATATATGTAATAACAGAAATAAGAGGGTACTGTAAAAGGCGTAATAAGCCATACATTGGTAAATTATAAATATTTCGAAATGGCAGTGCCACAGCTGCTGGAAATCAGCAGCTCAGATTTGCGCCGTGCAACCTACAGGTCTCAAATCTCAACTAAAATAAAAAAATCAAATTTCTATTATTAAAATACATTAATACGCTTTGCATGATGGAGAGAAAAAAAATAAAAAATTTAGGACTATTTTGAAAAAAATCACTTATTTTTGTATTTTTGTAAATGGTCCAAAATTTTTAATTTTTTTTCTCTCCGTCATGCAAAGCGTATTAATGTATTTTAATAATAGAAATTTTTATTTTAGTTGAGATTTGAGACCTGTAGGCTGCACGGCGCAAATCTGAGGTGCCGATTTTCAGCAGCTGTGGCGCTGCCATTTTCAAATATTTTAGTCTAAAAAAATTTATCAATATACCTTATATCATATATTTTGAAATATGCTTTACGTTAATTCAATAAACTATTCCATTTCTTTATAAAAAAATCTTGAAAAAACGTACGTTTACATGACTTTCCCCCATTAAAATCGTTCGATATTAACTCTAGACCCCCACAAGCTATTTTTTCCGAACGTAAATCCTACAACGGGGTCGAAAACGATCCCAATCTTCTCTTTAGCATAAAATGTTCCCCGCATGCAATAATAAGGTTTAATTATAGACGATTCTCTTCGTTTTTTAATAACGAAGAGAATAGTGTATGATAAAGTCACATTTGGTGAATATTTGATGATAAAAACTCTATAAAACGAAACAAAATTTTGGAGAAATGCAAAAAAAAAGCTTTTTATTAAAAAAAAAAAATGGGGTCGTTTTCGACCCCGTTGTAGGAGTCTAGGGTTAACTTCTAAAAATTAAGATCGAACATTTTTTTAAATCAACTTTTGATTTACCGAAAAAAGGAAAAAAACATGAAGCTTTTTTGCACTCAAGTATGGAAAACTCGCTGAAAAAAATGTCGAAGCTCCAGAGTCCAAAATAAAAAGGCCTGTAATAAAAGAATAGAATTTCTGATAGTAAATGAACGACGAGAAGTCAAGAAAAAGTATGGCACAAATGTTGCATTTTTTCTTTTTCCGGTGACTTTTGGATTTATCATGTATCTTTTTCACTG
Organism: Rhimphoctona megacephalus; assembly: GCA_963989365.1. Lineage (NCBI taxonomy): Eukaryota > Metazoa > Arthropoda > Insecta > Hymenoptera > Ichneumonidae > Rhimphoctona > Rhimphoctona megacephalus. The sequence continues at coordinate 23,389,035 of OZ022415.1, forward strand.
TGTGTCATCCAAAGTCCACTAAGGCTTTCAAATATTAGCTCATTTGTTGTAAAAGTTGAAGTTCTTTGGGACACGTAACGTTTAATTCTTGTACTATATTTTTTACGACGATAAAACAGAGAATCCCATTAGTAGGATTTTACCTGCTGTGAAAAAGCGTCGCTCAGAAGCTTCGGTTAAAGCCAACAAGGAGACGGGCAACAACAAACTTTCATGAAGAGGAAAATGTGAAAATATTTCGAGCTATTAATAACAAGCTTTCCAAAGTTTCCGGAGGAATATATAAGAGTCTAGTGCGAATGCATTCTCGTGTACTTGTGTACAAGTGCAAGTGTATGTTTCCTTTCGCTTTTCCCCTGCCTCTTTCTTTCGCGAGTGTGTTGCACTCGAAATATCCGGAACTTTGTACGAGCCAAAATGCGACGTTTGTCGTGATTTATAGATAATCCTGAACACTCGTGAACCGTGTTTCTTTTTTTTTTTCTTCAACTTTTAACACACGTTTGGAACAAAATTTATTTCACGAATTATAAAGCTATCGAATAACGCGAAATTATTAGAGAATAAATCGCACACAAATGCTGCAATTAATAATGCTAGATCAATGATTTGCGATAATTTGCCTATTTTATTCGTTTTAATATTTACATCCTGAACTCGTACTCTTGTAAACGTTGCTGTTCTCTTTTCCTCTATTTTTCGTGTGTTTTCTACGTGTTTTTCGTTTTGAGAATTGACCTATTTTTTTCTCGAAGGCCCGGAAAAGAGCCTTCTTTCTTCTCCTGCGATCCATGATCTCAATATTTATACGTATATATATGTTTATGCATACATGTAGGCCACTCATTTCCGTGCTTCGAAGTTCCTAAGACATTTTATTCTCTCGTATTCCCAATGGACTAAAAAGAGAGAAAATCGCTCGAGGGACGTTAGAAAAGCGTGGCAAACTTCCAAAGAGTCTTTTTTCATTGGCCTTCTCGCTGACCACGAGTGATGTACGCACGCTTTTTATTCTCCTTTCATACTCCGTACAAACTCGTTGCTGTGACAATTTATTTTTACTTTGACTATTTTCATAGAGGCAAATTTTTCTTCGCTCGCTATTGTCAGATTTTTCTGGGCCGCATTCGCGCACAAATATATACGTATAAACGTGAGTTGTCAGAAAATTAGAACACTCGTAAATCTGTTGGTCAGTGAATTTTTCTTAAAACTCCATGCAACACTGATGAAGTTTGTTTTCTTCTTCATTTTAGTCAATAATTCTTTTGGCCATTATTCAGTAATTAGTAGTTCGTCGATAGGAAAGTTCTTTGTTCGAAATATCGAATGTGCTCAGTGAGAAAATTCATTTGTACCGTGAAAAAACATTTTTTCTTCCATTTCTTTGACTCTTCTCCCTCTTAGAGTTTCTTTTTTTTTACCAATAAAACAAATTGGCTTCGGAATACCTTGTCAAAAGTACCACGATAGTAATAATAACAATTTAACATTTGAATTCGGGTGAGAAAAAAAAGATAAATAATCCTTCGTCAAGTTCGTGGGTGAAAAATAGAGCGAAGAAAGTTTTGAAGTCGTTGGAATAATCCAATCGGAGATATCGCGTTTATGCCTTCGACCAAGATCTTTGCTTTTTGAGGCTCAATGTTGATCAAGGTCTCGACGATGGGGAACGTCGTCTTTACCACTGATGGAATAACAACCCTCGTCAAACTTCATGCCGTCTCATTTACGGGCAAGTGTTGATGAAGCCAAGTTCTTGTGCCACCCTCCGCAAAATCCGACACAGCGTGTCCATTGCCCTGAAGTACCCACTTTGTCGTTAGAAGACCGTCCACTCCGACTGGTCCTCTAGCGTGAATTCTTGACGTTGAAATGCCAACCTGACATTGATAAATTACACGTATTATATCATCAAAACAAAACTCCCCTCATAATAATAATAATAATAATAATAACCAAGCCGGATATGAATTTTTTTTCAATCTCTTTTTTTGCCAAAAAAGGAGAAAAAGAATTCCGACTGCTAGTACAAAAATGGGGTAAATAAAACCCACGTAAGTCGAAGTAGAAAAATATTAAAGTTTGCATCGCTGAAACGCAACAAAAAAAAATTTTTTATCGTTTTTCAAGTGGTCCTGATTTTGCCCGTATTTAATTTTTGGAGTCAAAAATTTTTTTTCGCATTATTGTAACAGAACACATGAACTTTGGGCTCGCGATAAGAAAAATGAGAAATTCTGTTAGGCTCCAACATGGAAAAAACACGCGGTTAAAAATGTTTGAAATTTTTAAACGAAACTTTGTTACTCGTGAATTTTCGTGGCTCGAATACAAAAGGGATTATTGATTGAAAAATGAAAGAATTGATGAGAAAGCTTGATAATAAAAGAAGCATTTGGGTTAAATAAAAGTAGCAGAATTTCGAGTAACTGAATACGAATGATTGCAAAATTAAATTAACAAGAATTCAAACGAAGAAAGATTCAGGTAGCGAAGCTTGAAACGAGCTTGAAAAATAAAAGAGAAGGTAAGAAAAAAGGGGAAAAAAGATTTAGTAGACAAACCTCAGCGCCAAGACCGAATCTAAATCCATCGGCGAACCTAGTACTGGCATTGTGAAAGACACAAGCGCTATCGACTTCCCGTTGGAAGTGTGCTGCTCTCCGTGAATTTTCCGTGACGATAACGTCAGTATGAGCACTGCCGTATTTGAGAATGTGATTTATCGCTCCGTTGAGTTCGGGAACGACCTCAATCGTGCACTCGAGAGCTCCGTATTCGGTTCTCATGCTCTTGGCAGCCGGTGGCCCGAAGGTCAATTGTTCTCGCAACTTTGGTCCCGAGTTGATTTTAACCTGCGAAACATCATCCGCATATACATGGATAAAAGCCCATAACGCTAGACAATTCCAGGCTATAAATGCATCTGTATGTATGAAAGAAGTTACAGTACACAAGCGAAGCAACTGGCCACTTGGTTAGACTCATATCTAGCCAGGAGATTCAGTGCGGTAGCTTTATTAACTTGTCGCTCTCGTTTCCAAGTGCAACTAGTTAGTTCAACTCTCTTAAAATCGAGGGATGAACGTAAACGCCGTTGGTCATATACATACATATAAATACGCATATTATAGTTGGTTAGCTCTCGTAATTAAAGAACTTTGTTTCAAAGTGAGCAATTTCCATCCACTTGTCTCGTAATAGAGAGTCGAAACACGCCAAGATTGAGTAGAAGCTATACGGGGGAATATTTCCGCGTCTAATATTAACGCGACGACCGGAACTTGACACTGCAGTTATGTAACCATACTAAAATAAAAATTGCTGGGAATAGCAATATAAAAGAAAGGAAGAAGGTAGGAGAGAGCTCCTGTCGAACTTACCCCTTCTTTTTGTAGCATGCTGCAAACATCGCTGAAGAAACTTCCGTTCATGAGACTCTCGTGTATCAATAAAGTTTCCATCGCGTTACATGCTGCTGGATAATCGCATTTTGAATCCCGAATGATGTTTAATGCTTTCGTGAGATCGGCGTCTTTGTCGATATAAACGTGGCACACACCCTCCGCGTGTCCCAACACAGGAATGTGCTTCGATTGATCCTGAATGCTTCTTACTAGCTCCGAACTTCCCCGAGGTATAATGAGGTCGATGTGTTTTTCCATGGCGAGCAAATCACCGATTTCTTCCCTCGTCGATACGAGCGAAATCGCTTGCGCTGCACCCACCGAACTTAAGGATTCTTTCACGAGGTCCATCAGGTAACGATTACTGTGAGCCGCCTCTTTGCCACCCTTCAGTAACAAACCATTCGCACTTGATATTGCGAGAGCTGCTACCTGTGGCAAACTGTCCGGCCGGGATTCAAATATCACGAGTAAAACACCAATCGGCACAGTTATCTGACGCAATTCCAGCTCTTCCGCCAGTTTCGTTCTTCGCAACACACGACCAACGTTCGTTAAAGAATCGTCCGCTATCTGACGAAGTCCTGTACTCAATGACTTCAACTTTGATGCCGTCAATGACAGCCTCGAAAGAAGTGGCTTCGCCAAACCGCTGATCGTCGCCTCCTCGATATCTTTTGCATTTTCCGCGAGGATCTCGTCCTGCTTTGAATATAAAAGATCGGCGAGAGTGTTTATTGCACCGGCACGCTGCTCTGGCTCCAGTGCCTGAAGTACTCGACTGCCAACGCGTGCTATAATTTTTGAAATAACAATTGTATTGTAGAATTGCCTAAATTTGCTCTCGAGCTCGTGCTAATGAAAGTATTGTTAAGAGGTCACAACATTTCGAGTTGTTTTGAACGTATGGTTTCATCACTGAAGGCGAACAACGGTTTGAGGAACTTTTTAATTTTATGCCCTTTATTTATTATTTGCCCTGACCAAAAGTTTATTTACACGCCAGAAACAGCAGATTTTAGTATATTCTACTTTATTTTTTTCTCAGTGGACTGTTTGATGACTCCATTATGGTCTGTCGGAAGCATGTTTTTTTGGAAAAGCCTAGGTCGTCGGCCTTTAATAATCAATAGTATCACGGGTTGGTATAATTAACCATTTATTTTAAGAGGGTTCGACCAGTGATTGATGATTCCCAATTGGACGAAGGGAGTGAACATGATACTAAATGAGGAAGATGTTTTTTGATTGGGAAATGAATTGGCCCTTGAGAAAGTCTTGAGCATATCTTACGAGCAATGAAAATAACAAGACGAAAAAGTAGGTGAAGATTTACCATTCTCGGCGACGACTTCCACTGGAGCAGACGTCGTGCTGCTCTCGGTAAAGAATGTACCGATTTTTCTTCCGGTCATGATACTCTTGATGGCCTTTTCCTGAGTTCCGTTGCAAATTACAACGGTAACTCCACGATCAAGGGCCCAAAGAGCGGCATTCACTTTTGAATCCATTCCTCCCGTGCCAACTTTAGATTTCTGTCCAAATTTGATTGTCCCACGAAGATCGGAAGTGAAGGTGTGAAGCATCTTTGCTCCATCCTGCCAAGGTGGCAAGTTATAAATGCCGTCGACGTCGCTCATCAGAATCAAGAGATCAGCCTGAATTTCGGCAGCTAACATGGCCGCAAGGGAATCGTTGTCCTTTATGGAAATACCACGACGACCACCTCCACCAGCGACTTCCTCATCCGCCTGTGGCGGTGGCGAGACAGCGTCATTTGTGTTAATTATAGGAACGATATTGAGGCTTATTAATTCGCTCAACGTGCTGAAAATATTCTTGCGGGTTTCCTCGTTGTAAAAATCAGGCTTCGTCACGAGAACCTGCGCGAGTTTTACACCGTATTGAGCAAACATTGCGTCGTACAGAGACATGAGACCGGATTGACCGACGGCCGCTGCAGCTCTTGGGTCGAGAAGAGTTCCTATGAATATTAAAAGAAACAGACGTTTTTTTCTTCGTCCACTTTTACAGAAAAACTCCTTACTCTAGGCTCGTGAGGACTGCGCTTTTATGCGATTGGCAATTTCATCACACTTCAACTATGCAGATATCGATTATGCGGAATGAAATTAGGGTTCGTTCGAGAAGAAAGAACAATAGCATTTTATCCCAGGCTGAAAGGAATCTTCGGAAGCGTATAGCGTGCAAACGCTTTTTTTTTCTTTATCGTTCACTCACCTTCATCGCTGAAACTGGTTCGCAGTGCTTCATACCCGTTAAAACTGAGACTTTTCCGTAGCTCTGACAACGCGTGTTCTCTTTATCTGTCTATCTCGCTGTCTTTATCTCCTGCTTTTTCTTCTTTCAAACTTTTCTGTCAGTGCTCCTGATATCTCGCAATGCATCGAGACGTTCAACTTTACCTCAGCTATATTGATGCTCGACCGGAGTCGTAAGCCGACTCCAGATACGTCGTAGTATATCTACTCGGAATGGGATTCAGAACTCGGGCTAATTTAATACTCGTTCTCGTACTTACCCTCTCTCTCTCTCTCTCTCTCTCTCTCTCTCTCTCTCTCTCTCTGTCTTTGCGGCTTATCGCTTAACAGTTTCGACCCAAGCCCAAATTTGACATGTTCTTGCACTTATAAACAATCTCCCATTTCACTTGGGAATATTCGTGTCTCCTTTATACATAAATCATTCCTATTATTATAGTCGGAAACTAGAATATACGAGAAACCGAGTAAAATTGATATTTGGAGAATCCTTATTTCGCAATGGCCAACGAAATCATACATTCGATCAATTAATATATATCAGATTTATGTTTTCTCGATTGTACCCAACTTTGTGAAAAAATATCGAAACGATTGCCATCAAGAATCATCATGAGATTCGTCGAAACGAAAACAAAAACAAAATACATATGCATAATCCATGAATATCTCTGAAATGCTTTGAAAACACACATAAATCCATTTTGCACTGATAATTACAAAATCTCGATACTTGTATAGATGCCATTGAGAAGAATTCATCCGAGATTGTGCTTCTATTCGTAATACCCAAAGAGAGGAAGTACTATTCACATTTTTTCCACAATACTCTTCTCATTTCTCTCCACATTTACATACATACATAGTTTGCTCACTAAGAAAAAGTTGCTTACAGTGTCGAACGAAAAAAGTATTCTTTCACGTAAAAATTAAAATGCTTCCTTTGTATAGTACATGCCTCTGAAGTTTGGTTTTCTATTGAAGTGCGATAAAATTTTCTTCAAGTTTACTTTACTAAAAGAAAAAACTCTACTTGCAGCTTACTATACTGCATTGATTGACAAAAAAAATCATTTTTTCACGTAATAAATTTAAATGTAAATGCATGTGAAACAGAATGTCAATTCGGTACAACTTTTGTCATAAATAAGAATGAAATGAGTGAGGATAATGTCGTTTTAGACATTCGTTTAATTACATAATTGATTTTTTAATCTCATCTCACACTTTCCAAGCAGGTTACATAAAATTTTGTTGTTACATAAAATGTTATTTTCTCCTCTTTTTTATCGTTTCGTCCAGTTGTTTTTTTAATTAAAATTCTAATAGTACCTGTTTGTAAGAGACTTTATCTAGGTCAGTGGATTCGTTATCTGACACAATTGTAATGACTCTTTATTTTGTGATCGGATATTTCAGGAATATTAATATCATTAATGACGCATATTTAGTATCGATGTATCTCTTCAAATCGATTCAAAATTCGCAAAGTTGCGAACGCAGGAAAATCTAATGATGCAAAAACCATTTTATCAGCTCCGGAGGAATTTCTTTTTTAAAATTCTTATCATCAATCTCATGTCGAAATTATACTTTTATTTAAGAAAAAATATGGACACGAAATTATCGGTTTCGAATTTCTATCAAAATGCGGATAAGGTAGAACTGTCGATACTACAAGAGCCAAATGTATACACCGTCATGTTTGACTTACGTAGTATTTAGAATAGGCAACGTCGCGATAGAGTGAGAGAGACAGAAATGGTCTGTTTCACTCGAGAGGTGTGCAAAAGCTATGCGTAAAGACTGACAGGTGACGGGCGCATCATTACTCGGTTCTGTGTGTCAACTCGAAATAAAACATCTTTAAAATGTCAAAACCACGAGAAGAAAAAAAATCTACCACTGGAAGGGCCGCAGAGTAACAGAAAAAATGTACCGGAAGAGATTGCAACAAATTGAAGGCCTTACATACGTCCAGAATTTTCAAAAAATCGATTTTTTTTTTACAGATTATTATTCTCTATAGTTTTAGGCGTATTTCTGTGTAAGTCGATTGTACAAATTCCCCATAGATCGAAAGTTATTATAGAAAACGTGACTGCCCAACGAGAGTCTGATGCGCGCAGGTAGATGTGTAGTCCAGGTAGTAAAAGAATAGTTGATATAGCTACCAATGTTGCTGTATGTACTTTTAATGATGGGGCAGAGGCTTTATTAAGAATAGAAAGATTACTTGGAATAATAATTGGATACGAGGGGTACCACTATTGTCTTGGAGAAAATGCGAACCGGCTAAAACACGCACGAATCAATGCTACTAAAGCAACAAAAGAGGCCAGAACAACTCGTCGATTGGAAAAAAATAAACAACAACAATTGTTTACTGACAAGGAAGGCATACAATATGAAGCTGGAATGGGAGATTAAACGTAAGTTAAAAAAATAAATTAAAAAATTCCTAAAGTTCTTGCTTTAGCTGCGCGCGACCTCGAGCGAAACGCACTTGAAACTTTAAATGCATTTTTCTCAAAACTACTTTTTCTAGCACGGTCTGCATGATAACTCATACAGTTTTTAATATTTTTTTATGCTTTTTTTTTTTAAATATTCGAAATTATTTTCTCTATAGTCTATCGGGCCGGATTTTTGATGTTGTGATTAAAAAATTTTATAAACAATTAAAGTGTGACATTTATGACACAAAATGCACACTTTTTTTTAAACTGCCGTAAATTGCCAAAATTTTTCGAATTTCAAAAATCCAGCTCGACAGACTATAACTACAACTTTATTTTACAAGAATTTTTTTACGTTTTGCAGATCCATCAGCATTTCAAGAAGAAATGATGCAGACCGTGGAGCAACTTTTTTTTCATAGTGTTTCAGGAAACGTGATTTTTTATGTTGTAATTTTTGAAAAAAAAAATGAAATAAATTTTTTTATAAAGTTTAAATACCAATAAACAACGTGTAAAAATTATTTTTATTAATTTCTATTGCTATCTCTTCTAAAAACAGTTTTTCTTTTAGCGCGTTTTACGCGCTGCCTGGACGTATGTAAGGCGTGAAGTGGCAAAAAAATTGAAGGGAACTAGTGGCAAGTTCGTTGTAACCTCCTCGCGACGCTGCCACGTCTATACTGAACTACGATATAAACGTACATTTGGGATATTTATTTGCTAATTACTACTATCACATGCTCTCAACCTGTATTTCTAAGGATTTAAAATGTTCCTTATAATATTTTCTCTTATTCTACCCTTTTTTATTGAAATCTGAATGGTACTTTTGGTAAAATACAATGAAAACTGTGATTTCTCATAAGACTCAAAGTTAACTGTATGAAATTACCAATACCAATATCTTTTGTCTGGTTCTCTGTAGCCTCTTGAAAATTTAACTGGATCTTTTTCTTATCATAATCTATTGTTGTACCAAATTTGATTAAATTCTGAACGGTAATTCTAAAATCGACAGTACTACCTTAATGTTAGACTTATTGAATTAATGCGTTTGCTCCTTAGTTTCGACACGTCAATTCGGGAATCAAAGTTCATTACATTAATTTACAGGAAACCTGTTAAATGATTTAGATTTCATGACGTTTTGAGCCGCAGTCACAAATATAAATAACAAATTTTTATAATATTTGTTTTTAACGTTCTTAATAACCAAAGTATTGTAAATGTTAATATGGCACTTTAAATGTAAAATATGTGAAGAAAAAGTCTGTATTTACTTAGAATAAAATTTTTCCGAACGTTATCAAAGAACATACCAATTGGTCCAAAGTTCAGATAGAATTAGGATTTTCATCAATATTATTATATTTCGTTCGATAAGTTCATTCGATAAATAGTAAAATGTAGTAAAATAACGTATAAGCTAACAAATAAGCTGCGTTCTTCCTTCAATTCATTATTACTATTTCATTGATGCGAGTACGTTCATATGAAATCATTGAGAGACGAGTAAAAATAATTTTGAAAATGTATGTAACGTCAGATGTCATTCTATGTTTTCTGGATGTCAGTTTTTTGCCACGAACTGTATCTCGATGTGGTAATGCGCTTAGGATACATAGAAAAATTTTTGCCAGAATGTAGCATCGAAGACGCTGTTCTTGTTAAATGAAACGTGTGTTTACGAGATAGAATTTTCTTGAGTCATGACTCTGTAAATCTTTGAGATCCGTTTTTTATCTTTCTCGATATGCGTTAGACTGATGAAAACTCGGCTTGATCACGAGACAATTAGTCAATTGGGAAGAAGGTTGTCGCGATAACGGAAACTTTGTGTATAATGTATTCTCGTATCATCCTCATAAATATAAATATGATTGAAAATAGGGGAAACTCACCAACATGCTCTCGCGTGTGATCGGCTGGGCTCAGTGTTTCTCTCATTGAGAGCGACATAAGAAGCTCCTGCGTGAGCTTTTGTTTGCCAAATGCAACAGCTCCGCTCGTCACCATTATGCACTCGCGGCCCTCGATCTGACATTCGGCAACTTGTTCGACAATCGATGCGAGACGACCAAGTGCCAAACCATGTTCATCCTCTCTCGTGATAACCGCACTGCCGAGTTTCACGACGAGACGTCTCGCGTACTTCAGCTGATTTCGCTCCGTGAATGTTGCGCGTCTTGGTCTATCAGCTGTTTGTACCTCTCGTCGAAAATCCACTCGGTTACCCTTCAATTATTTGTTTTTTAACAATATCCAACGAACATTTTCACTCGACATATTATTATCAATTTATTCATATTTTTTTTATATTTCAATTATTATTATTTGATCTTAAGCATGAATGAATTAATGAACATCTGTTTGAAATAGTAATAAAATTAAAATCGAATGAATTTATCGCTAATATGTCGGGGTTCCTACATTCAAAGTTTCTTTGGGAACGACTGAGTCATATTGAACTAGATTTTCGGTATTAACGAACATTTTTGAATGTTCTTCCACCCCGTCGAGAGTCATGGAACTCGATTTCAGCGAATGCGGGCAATTAATTAAACGCATGCACACAAAGGGTAATTACGAGGTAAACGAATAAAGTTAGTCTCGGTTAACCTCAACGAGTGAACGTTGGTGAATATCACAATGAAATTTTGTGTACCGCGATTGGTTTAACTTGTGATAAAAATCAATCGATTATTGAGTATTATTGTAACATTTCAATTTGCCAAACAGGTGTTTTCAGAAGGATTCAAATAAATGAATTTTTTAACGTACACGGAGAGAATTAAAAGCGAAAAATTACCGTTACAGCAGTAGAAACGGGGGACAATCTTGAATGTTTGCAATTTTTATAGTGCAAAGTGTAAAAATTTCAAACATTCAAGGTTATCCCCGTTTCTATTGCTGTAACGGTAATTTTTCACTTTTAATTCTCTTCATGTAAAAACCAGATGAATGAAAAAAAAATTTAGCCACAGAGTCGAGCTTTTATCGATCGTTAAATTCGTCTTCGATCAATAGACCAATTAATCGATCGGAGAAGTGCATTGAATGATATGAGATATAAACATTTGGATCGTATTGTACTTTGGACACTGTACGTACGGGTTGAAGATGGTTAACCCAGATTCCCGAGGTAGTGGAGGCGTACCTCTTTGAAAACTGGTAACTGGCGATCCTCGAGGATCGCACGATGTGTAAGCCCGCGTACATTTTTCGTTCGTGTTGTTTAACTACTTTGAAACAATGATAAAATTCAGAAGTTTGATTGAACGAACGAAAAAGGTACGGACAACGTGTGAGCTCCGACGGGAAGCTCAGAGCAAACGCCGTCCGCTTTTGAAAAAGAAGACACGATATTAGCAACACTCGAGACAATCGACTGATTCGTAAACGCGAAAGAATCTTAGTTCTGTTCCAAGTACGAAGACGTTATCGTTGCCGAGAGTGAAGAGTGAGATAAAAGCATCAATAAGCATGTATAGAGTACAAGAGAGATAGGAAATTCGATGGAGGGTCATGATGGATAATAACGTAGCTGGAGAGGGGATAAAATGAGATAAACAATCGGTCGTTATTAGTTTGCGAATCGAGAATGAACGATGAAGCAAATATCAGCAGTGCTGTCATCACAAAGTGCAAGGACACGAATAGTACGTCGTTTTATTTGTTGTTTATTGTTTATATAGCATGCATGTGTTCTATTATACTTATATAACTGGTATAGTTATAGAAATCCAATTAAAAACATCGCTTCAATGATTAAATTCATTATCTGCAGTAATTTCCACACTCTAGTCCCCTAATTGGATTTGGCGCTTTGCTAACAGCAACGATTCACGAAACTCGAAGCTTTGCTACGCTAAGAAAATTCTACAGTTACAGCGATTCGAATAGTGCCTTTCAACTTTAAATAAGTACGTACGCTGCTACGCATTGTAATAGTAAAAGAGAAAAAAAAACACTCAACTTCTTAATGAGCTTTTCAATCGCATCTTTGAGCTAATGAAACATTTGTTTACGAGTCCACCCTTAAATATACTAAAAAATAATACGGGCTGCACGTGAAATTCGTTTTACAGTAATGTATATGAGATGTTTTTAGCATTAACCCCGAAAGAAATGAGAACTTTGACCCATAACTACGAGTCTTGAAAAAACTGTGTTATCACGCTCGGAACATTCGCATCGGTCGCTCTTCGTGCATCGTTTTATCGCGGCCTTTAATATATATGCTTATAATGACGTATATGTAATTTGTTTGCAATTAAGGGAATCTTACGACCCGCTCGGTTCACTCATGAGTAATGCAGATCTGACAAGACACAAGACGTCGGAAGAATTTTGCTTCGCGATGAATGAATTTATATTAACACGAATTGTATATACATTTTTCATGAACCTGCGAATGAAATTTGATATATTTTTATTTATTTTTATGTAATTAAGTTTAAGCCCAGTTAATGAGATAATTGTTATAGAAAATTCGTAATTCTGAAGCGGGAAAACGAAGAAATGGTAATATTAGGAGAACAGCGAAGATTGTTTCAAATAAAATGATCGAAGTGAATTCATTTCATCAGATTCATTGTTATAAATGTTTTATACATTTGTTCTGTTTTCGCGTGGGCCTTGATACGCGAGCAAAATCTAATAATAATTCATATATACATCATTTAAAAAGAAAACCGAAGTGCAGAACAAAAGTCGGGCAGCGATATAAAAATCGTGGATCAATACGAGCATGATATGATCGCGCACAATAATCGTATTAATGTCGCTCAATGTCCCTGAAATGAACGGTTCATGTCTTTTTCTTTTTTTTATTATCATTGAATATTGTGAGTGATATCTTGTCATTGAGATGTGGATACATAACGGTTTGCAATGTGATACAGATAAATACTGTTGCGACATTTTAGCGAAATAATCTCGTCTCACGTGAATTGTATTTGTAAACAGACATCGAGCTATTGAAAAATCAAAGCGTTATACTTTTAACGCGAGTGAAATTTCACTCTACTCGTCACGCGAGCATCCTCTGTGAGGATCGACTGATTTATCAGCATCAACGCGGCGAATGGAGCGGCTTCAATTAATTCATTTCAATAAAACGGAGTTATGGCTTTTGCTATCTGCGTATAGTATAAAACTATGCAGGGCATAAGTGAAACGATTTCAGCTTTTGTTGTTCACGATGATAATTGGCAGAGGAAATAATATATAGGGTAAGTTCTGGGGAGTACTTTTGAGATGGCAATCATCAAAGGCTTCTGCATCAAAGCTAATAGAAGTTGGCCATCTCAAACGCTGGGCCCCCCATTTACCCTAAAAGATTTCCGCATTTTAACATCGCAAAAAAATCGTGTTTTTTGTAATCTTTGCAAAAAAAACTCATAGAAACTCAAGTTTCACGACTTTATTTGAAATACTTTTTTATTCGGATGATCGTAGAATAATTTGAAAAATTGCTCTTCCGCGATAAATGCAAATCACACTTTTATTATAACAATCAATCATAATCATAATTGGTAAAAACCAGGAGCAAGTATTTCTGTAATTACAATTAACATTTTTACAGTGGCGTGCAAAAGTTTCGGGCCTCTCTATTTTTTATGCACATTGAACAGAAATATGGTGGTGGGAGAAAAACAAACGAGTAATGATAACACGTAATCACTTATATTTTGAAACAATAGGTTGTATACATTGATATCGATCTTAAATCATTAATTGTTCAACAATTTTTTATGACTGGCTGTGCAAAAGTATTGGGTCGCGTACTTTTGGGTATGAAAAAAATAACAAAAAACTTGAAAAATAAGGAAGCATGTCTTGGTCTTCTCCACTCGATTCAATACTTTGTTGCCATGCCCTTAGCAGCGATGACCGTAGCGCACCGACGAGGCATAGACCCAATTAGTTGTTTGATTCGTTCTTGTGACAATTTTTCCCATTCACTTCGCAAATGGTTCCACAATTCCGTTTTGTTGGAGTAATTTTTCGTTCTAACACGATGCTTGAGGTCTTGCCACAGGTGTTCAATAGGATTTAAATCCGGTGACTGCAATGGCCAGTCAAGAAGGCGGATTTTCCGGCTTTGAAGAAAATTTTTAACAAGACACGAAGCGTGTTTCGGATCATTATCGTGTTGAAAAACCCAACCACGCGGCAAATTTTTCGTTGCAAATGGGAGCATATGATCTTGTAGTATGTTCCTATACATTGCAGCATCCATATTGCCATGAATGTCCACCAGCGGACCAACGCCATCATCAGAAAATGCTCCCCAAACTTTAATGTTTCCGCCACCGTGTTTTACGGTAGGAATTTGGTACCTTACATTATATCTGGTACCTGTTGGACGTTTTACGTTCTTTCGACCATCACTTCCGAATCATAGGAATTTCGATTCATCAGAAAAAAGTACTTTCCGCCAATCTGATACCGTCCAGCGCTGATATTTTTTCGCAAAGTCTAATCTAGCCTTCTTATTCTTTTTGCTAATCAATGGTTTTTTTCACCAACACGTCCAATCAGCCCTGCAGCTTTGAGACATCGAGATACCGTACTCCGACTAACATCAGCTAGATTTTCACTTCGCAATTTCCGGGAAACATCTGCAGCACTTTTTCGTGAATCTACAATGTACTTCCTTTTTATAATTTTGTCAACGCGATTCAAAGTTTTTCGCGGTCAACCGCTCCGATTTTTGTCACACAGCGAGTTTGTTAATTTATATTTAGTAATAATACGATTAACGGTGCTTTTGCCAATAGATAAAGTCTCCGCAACATCACGAGAACTTTTTCCTTCTGACGAAAGTTTTAACACGATTTCACGAAGCTGAACATTCGTGTGTTTCGGCATTGTGGCAGAAAGGAGACTGATTTTCCATTGTAGGACATGTTTTGAAACTAATGAGGAAAAAAATGTAAACAAACCGTGCGTACGAAGCCGCGGCGATATAGTGGCCCGATACTTTTGCACACCGACCAAAGTCATTCCTCGTAGTACACGAAAAATACACCATAATTAAGTATAATATACGACCTAGTTACCTTCATTCTAACTCTCTTGAATATTTTGAACAATGAACGAGTGGAGAAATAAAATATTTTATCAATTAACTGGAAAAAGTAGGGTGGTCCGAAACTTTTGCACGCCACTGTATGTCAATTATATTCATTCTTTGCTGTTCGGCGATAATAAATAAAAGTGTAAATAATAAGAAACTTGAATACATTGTACGTTTTTCGGATAACAAATAGTTTCAATAAAATATCAAAACGGAATGAGAAAAATCGGAAATTACGAAAATAAAACCAAGTTTGTTGGAATCACGATTAGCAGCAGTATCGGGAGATCTCTACGGAAACACGATCTTTGAACAAAGATCGCGGTCAATTAATTAAATTAAATAAATAATTAAATAAATAATTTAATTTAATTAATTAATTAAAGAATTATTTTTTTTCCGAAATCTCTCAAAAAAATATATTTTTCGTTCCGAGAGTCTGTTGTATTTATAGCAAAAAATCTCAAAATCGAGTGATAATCGCTTTGGATTTAAAAAAAATCTATAAAACAATGCAAGAACATAAATAATATTTAAAAAAAATATTAGTTGCTCCATAGTTGAAGTTGAAGAAGGCTTGAGTAATTTTTTGAAAAGAGCAAATTTAGCTGAACCATTGATTTTGTCGTGAAAAAGAAGTGAACTTTCGACAAGCGTGAAAATCGTCCATTTATGAGGGAAAAATTGCTCCGCTTGATGTTG
This sequence comes from Rhimphoctona megacephalus, assembly GCA_963989365.1. Taxonomy (NCBI): domain Eukaryota; kingdom Metazoa; phylum Arthropoda; class Insecta; order Hymenoptera; family Ichneumonidae; genus Rhimphoctona; species Rhimphoctona megacephalus. Next base: position 23,404,975 of record OZ022415.1, read on the forward strand.
AGTGGCCTATATGAGATACACTTGAAAAAGTTCGTGTAAATGACACGTAAATCTCGCGTGCATACGATGTTGCAGACAACGAGAATGCGCGATGTTTGACGATATAACTTATTTTTCACGTGTAAGCGAGGATACATGTATGCGTACATTTGTAGAGGGTTTCAGGACACGCGTACGAGAACACGCTTGCATTCTCAATTCCTCCCCTAACTGTGCATGACGTGCTCGCCAACTTCTCTCGACATTTTATCCAAAGCATTCGCACACAGCCCGATATATCGATTCTGTCCATCTCATCCCTTGTCCGTCATTTATGCACTATTCCTAGTTCGAACTCTAATATATACACGTACATAAATGTTCTCTTTCTTCCCTGTCCATCGTGGAATAACTCGAGCTACCGAGTATAATCGTCAGGACAGTGCACATGATGTCAGGACAGGTGCACATGATGAAGAATTGTGAAAAAAAACCTGGTCCACATGGTGACAATTTTTTACGCGTCCCTGCATCCCCTGGGGATGAGGTTCCTTGCAATAGTAGAACGAGCAAAAATAAATTTAATATTTCCTCCGATTCTTGAATCCATTATAAGGATAAATTCGAACGGACATAATCGAATCTTTAATCGATCATGCATAAATATTGTAGAGAAATGTGATTCACTAATTTTCGATGAACAATTAAAGATTAGCGTTCGTAATTATTCTTCTGTACGAAGAATTGAATTCGGAATAATTACTCAAAGTAAATATAATTATTTTAATTTTTGAAAGGTGCGGATGAATTCAATAGGTTTATTTGCTATAATTCAAATAATTAAATTGTTCCGACAAGATTAATATCGATTAAGATGTCACTTAGAGTAACGTGATAAGTCACTTTCATCAAATAAGGAACTGTTTCGATATTTTTTGACTCGTGACGAATCATCCGGTTATAATTTGTAAGCCTTCACATATCATCCAAACGAGAAATGATTGAACTGTGTTAATAAGCAATTGAACGTTATTTACAAAAAAACAGGTTCGTGATAAAAACTTTAATCGTTAGATTTAACCGATTTCCAATATTGGAAACTGACTAATAGAAACTTTGTTCTCCCCCTCGTTTCGTATATATACATGAGCCATCAAGAATTACACATCCCCCATTGTTTACGTAGCCGCCATCGTGAATAATACACAGGGCATGACTCACGAGACTTACCTTTCGCTACTTTTCAACTCTGCTAAAAATAACGCAGATATATAAATTTAGCTGCGTCATAACGAGAGTATACATTACTTATCCCTTAAAATCCCCAGCGGGAGGCTTTAGGTTATTTAACCTACAGTAATATTCTCGTGCACGTAAATACCGACGTATTCACATGTTTTTAAACATAACAGAACAATCAGGCAGACCTGTATTTTGTTTGGGGTGGGGGTAAAATTTTCGAATGACGAAATTTCGAACAGCTAAAATAGCGAATTTTAACATACAATTATATATATATATATATCGATAACTGTATGTTAAAATTCGCTATTTTAGCTGTTCGAAATTTCGTCATTCGAAAATTTTACCCCCACCCTTTGTTTGGTATGAGCAATTTTATTTTCATAAAGTACAGGGTGTCTGAAATGGAGTTGATCCCAACGTGGTATCGTGAGATACGTTAATTATCTTTCTTTTCAATAGACGTAATTCCAGTTAACGTAGTAAAAAGTGACGAATCATTATCGGTTTACGATTGTATGGCAGCGCGTATAGCAAAACTTTTCTATTAAAGTAAAAGCTTTCATTTCACATTTCATTTTTACTGCAGATAAGGACTTTTTTCATTGTTGATATTGCTATGTATTATCATCACGAACTCCTATAGTCCTGAAGACATTATAGAACATTTCTGGTTTGATTTTAGAAATTATAACAAAATTCTTTGTCCACCTTTTGAATTCGCACTTTTCCGATCCTCCTATCTGTTATCTTAACACTAAACCCCTATAATAGGATCAAAGAACCCCCATTTTTTTTTAGTATAAAATTTCTTTTTTGCTTTTTTCGAAACTTTTCCGCTTTATACAGTTTTCATCAATAAATGTTCACCAGATGCGACTGTATCATACACGTTATCAAAAAACGAAAAGAATGGAGTAAAATTAAGGTAAAATAGTCAAATGAGTGCTAAATTTTCAAAATACATTTATGCAAAGTTTAATGCACTAATTAAATGATTCGATGGTTGATTTGTATTACAGCATGTCTTATTAACCTAAAAATATATTAACAATAATAGATTTGCAAAACATTCAACTGATAAATGCAAAATTCCACGATGCCATATTTTCATCGAGATTTTTCAAAGAATAATCCGTATTTTTTCAACCGGTTTTAATGCATCACGTCTTATTTTGTTCTTCAAGAGATCCTTTACGAATTAACCGTGTAAATTTTTTTCCGAGTTTCATCATTTTACTGTTGCAGCCAATTGCTGTAATTTTCACATTAATAAGTTTAGAAAAAACCTGCATGGTGATTTCGTAGAGGATCTCTTGAAGAACAAATTAAGACGTGGCGCATTAAAATCGGTTGAAAAATACGGATTATTCTTTGAAAAATCTCGATGAAAATATGACATCATGGAATTTTACAGTTATCAGTTGATGATGTCGCAAATTCATCGTTCTTAAATTTTTTTTAGGCTAATAAGATATGCTGTAATATACATCAATCTTTAATTAATTTAATTAGTGTATTGAATTTTGCATAAATGTATTTTGAAAATTTAGCACTCATTTGACTAGTATGAAGCAGCCATATTACCTTAAACCTTATTATCGTACAGGAGGACTATTTTATGCTAAAGAGAAGATTGGGACCGTTTTTGATTCCATTGTAGAGTTCACGTTCGAAAAAAATAGATTGTAGAAATCTAAGGTTGATATCTACAACAAAGTTCACTATATTTTTGGTAGATCAAACAAAAGATAAATTGATGAAACTATGAATTTTGATGATTACAACAAAACTCATACTTTTGGAGATATAGTCAATTCATCACAATCATATGCAGATACAGTGGCGTGCAAAAGTTTCGAGCCACCCTATTTTTTATGCACATCGAACAGAAATATGGTGGTGGGAGAAAAACAAATGAGTAATGATAACACGTAATCACTTATATTTAGAAACAATAGGTTGTATACATTGATATCGATCTTAAATCATTAATTGTTCAACAATTTTTTATGACTGGCTGTGCAAAAGTATTGGGTCGCGTACTTTTGGGTATGAAAAAAATAACAAAAAACTTGAAAAATAAGGAAGCATGCCTTGGTCTTCTCCACTCTCGACTCAATACTTTGTTGCCATGCCCTTAGCAGCGATGACCGTAGCGCACCGACGAGGCATAGACCCAATTAGTTGTTTGATTCGTTCTTGTGACAATTTTTCCCATTCACTCCGCAAATGGTTCCACAATTCCGTTTTGTTGGAGTAATTTTTCGTTCCAATACGATGCTTGAGGTCTTGCCACAGGTGTTCAATAGGATTTAAATCCGGTGACTGCAATGGCCAGTCAAGAAGGCGGATTTTCCGGCTTTGAAGAAAATTTTTAACAAGACACGAAGCGTGTTTCGGATCATTATCGTGTTGAAAAACCCAACCACGCGGCAAATTTTTCGTTGCAAATGGGAGCATATGATCTTGTAGTATGTTCCTATACATTGCAGCATCCATATTGCCATGAATGTCCACCAGCGGACCAACGCCATCATCAGAAAATGCTCCCCAAACTTTAATGTTTCCGCCACCGTGTTTTACGGTAGAAATTTGGTACCTTACATTATATCTGGTACCTGCTGGACGTCTTACGTACTTCCGACCATCACTTCCGAATAATTGAAATTTCGATTCATCAGAAAAAAGTACTTTCCGCCAATCTGATACCGTCCAGCGCTGATATTTTTTCGCAAAGTCTAATCTAGCCTTCTTATTCTTTTTGCTAATCAATGGTTTTTTTACACCAACACGTCCAATCAGCCCCGCAGCTTTGAGACGTCGAGATATCGTACTCCGACTAACATCAGCTAGATTTTCACTTCGCAATTCCCAGGAAATACATGCAGCACTTTTTCGTGGATCTACAATGCACTTCCTTTTTATAATTTTGTCAACGCGATTCAAAGTTTTTCGCGGTCTACCGCTCCGATTTTTGTCACACAGCGAGTTTGTTAATTTATATTTAGTAATAATACGATTAACGGTACTTTTGCCAATAGATAAAGTCTCCGCAACATCACGAGAACTTTTTCCTTCTCACGAAAGTTTTAACACGATTTCATGAAGCTGAATATTCGTGTGTTTCGGCATTGTGGCAGAAAGGAGACTGATTTTCCATTGTAGGACATGTTTTGAAACTAATGAGGAAAAAAATGTAACAAACCGTGCGTACGAAGCCGCGGCGATATAGTGGCCCGATACTTTTGCACACCGACCAAAGTCATTCCATGTAGTACACGAAAAATATGCCATAATTAAATATAATATACGACGTAGTTACCTTCATTCTAACTCTCTTGAATATTTTGAATAATGAACGAGTGGAGAAATAAAATATTTTATCAATTAACTGGAAAAAATAGGGTGGCCCGAAACTTTTGCACGCCACTGTATATCGCAGGTCTTATGGAAGTTTCTGTTTCTAGGATCTACTGTATACTGTACAATCGTATATTGTATTAAATTATTAGAATTCCATGACAATGTTCTGCAAACCGCAGTGAGACATGTCTATATGCATATGTTGTAAATTATATGCAGAGGTAACAACGAACGAGCTTTATCTCTATATCGTGCCTCGGACATAGTCCTATAGGTGTATATGGGGATATGAGTATACTGCTATTGTCACTAGCTATATTATTCGCTATTAATACTCGACATTCCGAATCTCCAATTGTCGGGATTACAAAGGCTTCAGCGATAATTAACGGTAAATAAATCGTACATTTTCACCGAGGCTTTTCACACATTTGCCATAAATGATAAAGTATCTTTCGTACAAATCTTCGCGGTCCCAAATCATCAATGAAATATTGATTAATCGAGGGGAGAAAAAAACATCGTCGATTTATTGGGTCGATTCTCCGCTATGAATAATAATACGAATGAGCTTTGTTCACTGCCATACTAACTATCGCGTGAATATTTCGACAAACACCGATCCCGAGCAGAATTTGGGTTTTTTCGAAAATCTCAGTAAGGGCAGTCTTAATAATGTAAGCCACGCTGGCTGTATTTCATATTTTTCTATGCATCAAAATGAATAATTAAGGAAAAAAATCTTAAAAACATAAATGCTTCTCCAAAATGTTGCAGTTATAGAGGCAAACGTAAAAAATGTATAAAAAATAAGAAAGCTCAAAGCTCGGGGACTAATTAAATTTCCTGGAGGAAGCGTTCCAACGGTAAAACGGGTTAACGAAAAGGACGAGCGAGCGGCGAGCTGGTGCGGTCGGTTGTGAAGCGTGAATTGGTGCAAAGGAAAAGAGCAAGCTATGGGAACGAAAAAGTCCGAAGGCGAAGAGCGAGGGAGAATGGGAAAAAGAGAGTGAGATAGAAATGAGAGTGAACAAATTTAAAAACGCGCGCCTCCGGGGCTAAGAGAAAAGTTTACTGTGTGCAAAGAGTTAGAGCTTGTGAAGGAAAAACGATCTTTAGATAGAAATGTAGCGCAGGTGGTGGCTGCAGAAAAACCTCAAGACGACACGTTCGTACGATACATTTTTGTGGAAAAAATTTCAATGCTTAGCAATATCTCGAATTTTTCCTTCATCTTATACTTATTTCGTGTTCTCGATATTAAACCGAAAAAGCAATTTCATCTGAAACATCGAAACCAAAACAATAGTGGATAAGGCACATTTCACGTGACATTTTCATTCCGGAATCCCGATAACTTTTTATTTGATTTATTCAATGTTTTTCTATGCAAGAAAATAGACGCAAATATTTGACTTTTTATTCAGTTTTCGCGATCCATTAAATTCTTGAATTTTTTCTTTATTTTTATCAATTCTTTGTTCAAAAAATGGATTTTTGTCAAAAACACATCTGTATTTTTTACTTCAATTTGTTTCTTTTTAATTTGATGAAATTCCAACATTTTTTGAGCTAAGTTCAGAGTGGGCAATTTTTTTGTAGAAGTTACAGCTATTCGACGTTTCCAGACTCGAGCTTATCAAAATAGCTTGAAATATTGAATTAAAACATTCCAATGGTCGAAATTTCGTCTCCGAACCGGCGTTGAAAAGTTTTGTCATTTAACCTAGTTTCTGAATAAAATTGAAAATCCTGAATGAAAATGACGTCCCTTAGGGAAATTCTATTTTTTTTTCAAATATATGAGATCCCACAAGAAACTTATTTTTGAGCCAAATTGGAAAATGCAAAACTACGAATCTACCATTTTCAGGCATAGAAAAATATATTTAAAAAATTGTACCAATAAACAACTGTCAAGGTTTCGGAATATAAATATCACGTGAAATTCCTTATAAATATTTAAAATTCCCGGCTCGAATTCTCCGAATGAAATGATGTTCCATGTACAATTCATGTGCACACGAACAAAAAAACCGGGCATATATTATACGCTGAGATTTGTAGAAAGATGTTTCTGCAATGAGCTGAGAGGGATTTTGTTGAACACCTGTTTGAGAGTTTCTGAGAACGTACATTTCATCGATAGTACGAGAACGGTTGGCAAGCAATTTCAACAAGAGAGAGAGCCGAGGGAGGAAGCAATTGCTGCATTGGTTTCCCTCGGATAACTCAATTTAGACAAAATAATTTTCATCCCTTATAAATCACATTGAGGATGAAAAAAAATAGAAGGAAGACTATAAGCATGAGTTGAGAAGATGAAAAAAATGATTGGGACACGAAAAAAAAAATCATAAAATGTTTATAAATTGCACAGCCTTCGATGAGAAAAAAAAATTCTGCCTTGAACGAGTTTGATAGAAAAAGAGACATTTTTTCTGCTGTCTGGATGGAAAGAATAAACTATCCACATTTTTCCACACGCATTTATAGTAGATGAGCTCCAAGTTTTCATCAGGGAATAGAGGAAAGCGGAAAGCCCATCGACCATGAAGTAAACGAGATATAGAGGTTAATAAACAATTCTGAAAAGAATTTAAAAGTCTCCTGGTGCGAGAGCGGTAGATGGGTAAAGGCTGGTTGCCGAGATGGAACCCACGAGGAAGGGTTAACGATACGCAGGGGAGTCAAGGAAGATGAAAGGCAGCGGTGGTGAAGATGCTTTTCTACCATAGCTTCGACTTCCGGCATAGCTCGTTACAGGATGGTGTTAGTACCAACAGTAGAAGCCACTGCTGGAGTAACTTGTCCTTTTGTTGTGTAGGTCAAAGTAGCGTCATACAAGTTGAAAGGAAATATTTATACCAGGTTGGTTTTACAAGCCAACAGTCAGTGTACGCGTTCCATTTTTAAAAAAAGGTATTGAGAAAAAAGACTTCGATTCAAAAACATATTTCTTTTGTACAATCATCATTTATTGCGGTATCCCGTGTGGAAAATTATTAGGGCAGCCCAATATAAATTTGGGGCCTGTAAGGGCCCAAATTCCCTACTAGGGACTTCTACGCCGCAGCCAAACAAGGCCCTAGAAGGGGTTGGTTGAGTTTACAAGGAAAGGCTTCAGTGAGAAAACTTATTGAGGGCCCAGACGGGCATTGTCAAGGTAGCCTTAAGTTTATCGCCCTAATACTACCACGCTAGAACCCGATTTTAGTTAAGGAAACTCGGAGGTCTAGAATTTTCAAAAAATCGATTTTTTTTTTAAATATATTTCGATAGTATAGTATTTCGAGAATATACTGTGAAATTTTCGTAAGGATATTCACAATATTCTTGCTTCTACAGCCGCTTTAGCAGGTAGAGAGCGGTCCGCTCGCTCCGTCAATAGGCTCTGGACGATGACGCACAAGAAATATTAAAACCTATTTATGAAGAATTAACAGCAGATAATTTATTGGAAAGGTGTATTGGTAGTAATACGCAGAACAATAATGAAAGTTTCAACTCTTGCGTGTGGCAATTAGCGCCAAAACATCAGTTTGTTGGCAAAAAAATCATTGATATCGCCTCTTATATTGCTGCCTGTATGTTCAATGAAGGATTTGCAGCTTTGTTGAAAATTATGGAAACCATGGGCATCACCATTGGGCCACAAGAAGAGCAACTCGCGCGAGACCGTGACGCGCGGCGAATATATACCGCCAACCGTCGAAGCACAGAAAATTCGAAACAAGCTCGAACAGCTGGAAAAAATCAAAGGAGTGAAATAGCCGAGGAGTACGAGCATTCAGAAGGGATTTTATACGGTGCTGGAATCGCTGATTAACTGTAAGTATTTAATATTTGTTCAATCTTTGAAAATATCTGTACCTAAAACTTTAAACTCATTTATCTCAAAACTACTTTTTTTGGCATGATGTTATAGAAAAAAAAAAACTATTCAACCGAATCACCTGAAATTTGGATATGTTATTCACAACATGAATGGCTATCGACGGGACTAGAATCATGTTTTTATTCCAATAATTTCCTATTTTTTAAATTAAATAAATGGTAAAAAAAACCCCGATTTTTAGAACTTCACTTTCAAAAGCGCGCCATTTTGTCAATTTTCATTTTTTTTTTTTTAGTCCCGTCCATAACTGCACTCATACTGATTGACAATTTTTCTGGTTTTTATTTTTCAGATAAATAATAGATACAAAATGACTAGCATCGTCCAGGTCCAATTTTTCGAGAGGGTCAACTTCGGCGGAATTTCTACTATAATAATTTTTTTTTTTAATTTCAAAATAAATTTTTTTGTATTCACTATTGATGTTATAATAAGCCTGAAAAGTTGAAGTATCGTTTTTCTTTATTTTTATGATAAAGAAAAATTCCGCAATATACCTACAATTTTCGAGCTCTAGACCACCGAGTTGCCTTAAATTTTTGAGGATCTAGTTCGTCTTCATTAGTGAAGCTCTCATTAAAATAAATTGTAATATTTAATATCAAAACTGATGTGGGATTCCTCCGATTGGACGAAAAATTTGAATCTGCTTTTTTCATTTCAATTCACAAATAAAAGTATTTATTTAAGCAATAAAGCTCGTTTTTGTAACATCGAATATGTTTAGTTACTTATAGACAATTAGAAATAATTATTTAATAATAAATAAATAATAAATAATCATTATTATTATATATTAATAATAAAATATAAACCATAATTATATTTATTATTAAATTAATCATGTAATAATAAATATTATTCTATGTATTTTTTATTAATAATTCAATTCATTATCGTTTATACTTGATATTATTGTTATTGTTTCTAAACATTTCTCAACTAAATAATAGTGTAATGGGTGGCGTGTGTGCGCGTTGGGTCAAAGATCAATAGGTACGTCGGATCGAATTCCGGTGTCGGTGAGAAAATTTTTCCGCATAAAGGTAGATCGGTGACGGCTACGTGATCTTTGCGGTATCTACTGTAGACCAAAGTCTGCAAATGCAAAAATGACTTTAAAATTATGATTTTATTATTTTCGAAATATAGAAATAGCAGAGAATGGATATTTTTATATGATTTTATTGTTCAAAAAATATTTAATAAATAATTGAAATTTGACGAGCGTAGTGAATTGTAAAACGTGTCATGGCCGTTACTGTCGTTTACCGAAACTGTCAGTTTTGTTTACATCCTATATAGTGTATTTACGCAACGGCAGAGATTTTTACAGTTTACCTATCACCAGTAATTCTCTCGATATTTATCAAATACGGTGAAAACATTCGAGAACAGGAAAAAAAATATAGTCAAATTGGTAAACTGTCACATCTGAAGGCATGTGCTAGCAGACGCCGAATACAGAGTTGTTAAGCGCTCCCGCGCTCTTTCCCGTGTCATTCCTGTGGAAATCTCAATCATTTTACAACGAATACTTTTTATTTTTCAATTGATTTTTAACGGTAACGTCCAAAAACCCAAGCACTTTTATATTCTGGAATATTCGCGGAATACAGTGATCAATTTTTCATTACGAAATCTTGGAAATATCGAATGTAAAAATTCAATAAGTCTTGACGTGCATACGATTTTTCTGTGCTCGTAGGGTTAAGTGTCTGGAAATAGTCGATGTTTAGGAATTATTTACTACCAAACTAGATGGTAAATAGCGTTCAAGTTGCAAATATCAATTCATCCCTTATTTATGTGTAACTACAAAAATTATCAGTCCTTCATCTTGGATGGCTTAAACAGAGTAAGGGAAAAATAATTGGGGCCTAGCCAAGGCCCTAACTGAATTTCCACACGGGATTTTGGAGCTGATAATTTTTATTTTGTTTTCAAAAGTTCAATCAATTCTGATTTTTATTACTGACCGATATCTTTTCTTGTCTCTTTTATAATCATTAAAAAAAATCACCGTCTACTCTTACTTGTAGGCAAAAAAAGACGGTCTACAATCGTTATACTTTGAGTCCGCTTTTAGGAAAAACAAAAACTAAACAGGCTTCGTTTTAAAACAACTTCTCCGAATAGTAGCAAGAAATGATAGTAGAGTGGTTTCTTTTTTTCTGCCGGATGAGACCAATCTCTGTAATAGACACCTTGGGCATTCCTGTGAAGTCAAATTCAGTGTGTACACGTTTTTAACCCAGTATAAAGGGGGGAAGCTGTGTGGAAACGTGTGCAGATATAAGCGACGAACAAAATGCTTCGAACGAGAGAGGGTGAAATAAGAGACCAAGATGATGGGGGATAGAGAAATAAGAAGGAAAAGATAAGATAGAAAGGGTTAGACGACGCGGACGAAAAGGGTTTGCAATTTTCAAGAAATGTCTCTGCACATGGCGTTCTTTTTTCTCACCCTCTCTTTTCTCTTTCTTTCTCTTCGTCTCAAGTTTGAGTGTCTGTTCTGCCTCCTCTTCTTTCGCCAACGATTGCTATTCGACCTTTTCCACTTGAGCGAATTTTGCTCTCGCTCCGCTTTTCTCTTCTTTTTTATTTTTACTTTCTCCACTTTTCCTTCTCACCGAGCGTCCTCTTTTCCTTTTCTTCCTCGTTCTGGCATCATGCACATCGCATCTGTAGGTGTGTACCCTAAGTATACACACTATACTAGCCAAGATTCCGAGGAAATGAGAGAGAGAGAGAGAAACAGAGAAAGAGAGAGAGAAAAATGGACTCCGTGCCGGACTCGTTCAGAGAGGGCAGGTAAGAGAGAGAGAGAGAGAGAGAGAGAGAGAGAGAGAGAGAGAGAGAGAGCACACGGCAGGGTGTTCACGTCTTTTCAACGTCGACGTTGACGCAACCTTGTCGCGCAGCCAGAGTGCAAGCCTCTCCTTTCTCTCTCGCTCTATATGATCCATAACACAGAGATAAGAGCGAGAAAGAGGCGAAAGGAGGGAGGGAGATAGAGAGAGAGTGAGTGTGTGTGAGAGAGAGAGAGAGAGAGAGAGAGAGAAAAGCGGCGTAAATGGAAAGAGCGCAAGCGATATCACTAGCGCACTAGTAGATCTGGTGAACGCAGTTCAGTGTTACGTCGAGCTCACGGTGGGACGGAACCATGCCGCCGCGCCCAGCGCCAACGAAAAACCGACCACAGGTAAAAGGCAAGCAAGCACGCTCGGAATTTCGTAACTTCGGTGAATTAAAGAAAATTTAAAAAAATAAAAAAATAAAAAAAAATCAAGAAAAACAAACAGAAACATTTTTGACACTACTTTACTTGAACGATTTGTTTTTACGATTTTTATTTCCTTCTGTTTTTCATGAAAATTCGCTTTTATTTCAAAGTTTCGAGGATAATGTGCGAGAGGGCCAAAAAAACCACGGTCGAGGTTACTACCCGAAGGCGGGAACGATGAGGATTGGATATATGTGCAACGCGGTAAAGAGCGCACGGGGGATGAGAAATTATAGTGTGAGAGTGGCATGTGATTAAATTGTCAACGTAAGGGAACGACGACTCATGCAATTTAGCCTGAAATCTCGCGTGGGGTAGGTCAGAATCATGTTGTAAACATGGTATAGAACTCGGCACCCACTGGCCCAATTTCCCAAATGAATTTTGTTTATTTGTTCTTTTTTCTATCCGTTCACTCGAATGACTTTCTAGATACGACTAAAAATCGTCTTATCTTGATTAAACTCGGGAATAATTTCTGTTAAATGGTATTTTACGAAAACTTTTTTCTTTGTTTACGATTTCTTTTTTTCCTTTAAAGTGTACTCGATTAATGATAAATTATTAGTGAAAAACAACTCGACTTTGATTTAAAGAGGAATATCTTTTTTATACTGAAAATGAACAAGGCTATTACAATAAAATAATATAAATCATTACGTCGTAAACGGATTTGCTTGTTTTTTTTTTTTTTTTTTTTTTACTTATTTATTAATACACTCACTGCTCGTGATGAATTGCTCTACGTGGAATAATGTTGGAGAACGTCATACAGAAGTTGCTCAACCGTGAAAGTGGAAAACGGTGAAGAATCGTGACCTCTTCGTTTTTTCTTATACTCCCAAGAGATAGGAGAGGGTGACTGTGAAAAAGATTGGCGTGAAAAGATCAGGTCTTAGAAGAAAAGCATCTCACGCTTTCCCAGAGCATACCGGTAGTGAATATTCTCCCGCGAAGCGCAATTAGGAGAAAAAAAATAGAGATGGGACGTGGGGAATTGCGAGATAGAAGAGAACGAGGACGTCCCACTGAACTTTTTTGATCCCACATTGCTGGCAACGAGATACCGCGTCCTTCGAATTTACTGGAGCTTGCACTTTATCCCAGATCGTTTATCGAGAGGTCCGAGATTGTCTGTGAAAGCTACAGTGACTCCGAAAGAAATCCATTCGCTTCTCATCGTTAGTTCTTCCCCTTGGGGTGAAAAAAAAACACAAAAAACAAAAAAAAACAATCAGCGAAACATATACGCATTGTACTTCCTTGTTGTGTCCCTCATTCATAGATTATAGACTGAAAAAAGCGACAGGAAAGGAGAATGAGTGAACGCTTTGGTGCCTTTGTCTTTGATTTTCGTTTTTCATATTTTATTTTTACTCATCGATATTACTTTGTATTGGCATTTTACAAAAAAAAATCATCCTCTTCAAATCGTTGATGTCGTACGTATACATTTGACATTTTTTAATTGAAAACATAAATATTTTATTCTCTCAGTTGGGTAAAACTCGGTGTCGCAAATTTGTGGTGATTTATTATTCGTATCGACTTTCATCGTTCATTTTTGTTTTTCCGTAATTTACCAATAATTCATTGGGCGATGAAAAAAATTTTTTAAAAACTCAGTTTTTCCAATAAATACGACAAGATATGGTATTACGTATGTTTACAAACAAGTTATATAAACAAGTTATAAAATTAAAGTCAAAGTCCACTGGGAAATAACGATAAATTTAATGATGTATCTGTCATTTTTCAAAGCACAAAGAAGTGGGGCTTTTTGAAGTTAGATATTGTACGGTTAAAAAAACAGAGACTGTTGAATGATTAATGTGTAGGCTACGATATCGTAGTGAACATGATAAATTTATTGAGTTTCACCTCAAATTCAGCAAAAAACGAATTCTTGTGAAACTCCCTTAAAAAAAAGGTGACGTTGCAAATCGAGAGTGAGGTCCATGACAGAGTGTGCAGCGAAAACTAATATTGGAGAAGATTATAACGAGGTCAATCGTTCAAAAAGTTTTGCAAGATCGGCTGTGCATCCTTTTTTCTTGTGAAGTCAGAAAAATCAGGGTTTTTATTCACGTGTTCATTTGGTATTTGCCCCATCCACATATATTTTCATACTTTAAAAGGCTCGTCAGCTAAAAGAAATAAAAAACGTACTCGATCGAGAGCGAAATATTGATATATACCAGCACATAGAGATCGCGAGAGAGAGAGAGAGAGAGAGAGAGAGAGAGAGAGAGAGAGAGAGAGAGAGGAGGGGGGAAGAGCTTTTGGCTGGTCGCTGGTAAGAGATTTTTTGTAGGCAAAAGTTGTCAATGGCCATGGCTATTCCAGTTCGAGAGTTTTCTCATAGCCTTTCAAGATGATGTTCTCGCGGGAAGAAGAATTGATGGTGGACCAGTGAAAATTTGGAGAGAGAGGTAGAAAGGCGAGTGCAGATTTAGAGTGGATTGTCTTCTGTTAGAAGTTAAACCACACAGAAGAGTTAGAAGCAAAATACGAACCAAGAGTCCATTGGACCACAGATAAAAGTCGTCCCTATATGGCTGCGTTTTCAACCGGGATGAAGAGGCCACTAGCTAGAAGAGGTCTATCGATTATCGCGAAACTCTTTATAAATAACCGATCGCACAAGTACACCCATTTGCGTATGTGTCGCTTATCGTTAACCACAAGGAAATATCATGCGCAGACACATATGCACCCATAAACACCCACATGTACAAACTCACACTTGTATCTCGTTAACTTGGCTCAAAGTGGATGAGAAAAGCGGATAATCAAGGCTATATGTCATACGCCGCATATTCCTCTATTTGCCCTTATAAAAATCTCAATTAGCACCTCACGAATATAACATTATACGGTTTTCACCACTATTCATTTGCATATGCAACTATTATAAAGTATGCCCAATAATCGAAGCCCATTTCTCCAACTTCAATTGTAATTTCCCTTGCAACATGATGGATGAATACAATAAGAATTATTTCAGGATTGCTCGACTTATCCAAGTAGATTTATTTTTTTTCAATTCTGTGTTTGAAATTTTTTTTACACTCTTAAAACGTATGTGAATGCTGCGCTTTATAATTAATTGATATCTTACTCTGTTAATCTGTGAATTAGAAAATCACTATCGTTGTTGATATTATTATTTTTATTATTGTTTGCATGATTATTAGAATTAATATGTTTTTATGATAAAAATGTTTTGACGGAGTTATTCGTGACGTTGTATTACGATT
The DNA here is from genome assembly GCA_963989365.1 of Rhimphoctona megacephalus. Classification (NCBI taxonomy): domain Eukaryota; kingdom Metazoa; phylum Arthropoda; class Insecta; order Hymenoptera; family Ichneumonidae; genus Rhimphoctona; species Rhimphoctona megacephalus. The sequence continues at coordinate 23,420,006 of OZ022415.1, forward strand.
AAAAAGAGTGTATTTATATCAGTATTATTATTATTGTTGTTGTTGTTATTATTGTTGATTTTATTGTTATTGTTATTCGGATTCATATTGAATCCGAATATGATTCAGATTGGTACGTTTATTATGTATAGTCATGAACAAAGGAAAATTGCTTTCGACCAAAGGATGGTAAAAAAAGTTTGTCCGATATATAGATGTATATGCTGAAAATTCTCTTATGTACATCATTCTGTTCAAAGGCCATTCTCGAGGATTGACCCTCCGGCGTTCGTATTCGGTCACTTACGTTCTAGAATGGTGCTCGGTTCACAGGGTCTTGAATGGAATATTTTTGTACGAATATTTTTGCATGTCCCGATGTTGTGGGCTTTAAAAATGACACTAAAAGGCAGTTTAAAATTTCATTCAACGCTCGTATATTTTTCATGGGCACTTTAAACTTTTGAAAAAAAAAAATAAGAATCCGAATAAAAAGAAAACTCGTCCACCGTAAAATACGTGATGGGGGTTTTGAGAAGTTTTTCATTTTCAAATATGCAGCTCGTTATTTGAAAGCGAATTTTACTGAAGAGTGTTATGAGTAATAACGCCATATGATATACGGAGCTGAGTAATAGCCGAGAGAGAGTGAGAGCTCTAATTAAAAATTGAAGGCAGTCTCTCGCGTCTCTCTGAAATTTGGCGAAATTGCTTGAGGGGTGAATTCTATTATTCTTTCTATTTAAATTAGCAATCGACGCGGTAGTAAGTGAGCTCCGTTTTGTATTCGCGAGCACTAAATTTCGAGATGAGAATCTTGCCGCAGCTTTTGGAGCTACTCGGTTAAAAATATTTCGTTTTAGCGCAGTATTCGCTTTTGTATTCAACTAAACGAGCTCGATCGTTTGTTTATGTACCCTAGAATATTTTCCTTATAGGAGTTTATACCCGAAAATGGAAAGAGCAAAAGTAAAAAAAAAAAATTAAAAAAAAAAACAAAATTTAATAAGTATATTCTTTACATTACAAATTATAATAATTAATTACATTACGTAATACATAATATAATTACATAATAAATTACATTATACTAGAAATGATAGAATTTTGGATGATGCATTACACAACTGTTTTCAATCGCAAATCGGTTTTACCACGAAATTATGAACGAAATATATTGAGGTAACAGTTAACACGTGTATACAGGCGTACGTACATGTGTGAGCCTTACTTAAGCTGTGGGAAGAAAAAAAATTCTTCAAATTCTTTCGTTAGTTTTAATTCTGGTACTTGCACTCGTTTTACCAAAAATCCACAATTCACTGCATTACTCTCCGTAGTTTTAATTCGGTTTCACTCGAAAACGGTAATGGCGGCGTAGTTATTTTTAGTTTTTCTCACTTTATTCCCGTTGACAGGTTAAATGTTTACCAAGTATAGCGACGAAAAAAATCTCGCATCTTGTACACTCAAACCTGCTTCCAGTCGTTGGACATTGACCTGAACTTTACCCCGTACACATAACGACCATGAATGGAGCTGCTGTTACTAATATTTTTTTCCCATTTTTGACATCATAAAACAATATTTCCTTTTTTCGGTTACCATCAGTGTATATTTACTATGCGCATAGATATTTGTTTGTGGAAAATGATTGCGTTTATATAATGCACATTAACGGGACAGACCTAGTTGGAACGTCAAAAAAAAGGCCTTTTTTCCGATTTTTTTTTGGTCAAACGATAAAATAATTCACAACAAAAGTTCTTCCGTTTAAAAGATACATATGTAATGTATATGTTGCAATTTTTTCAACGCAATACATATCGAAATAAGCTGGTGACCGTCAATTGCCGAGGACGCTGCAAAAAAAAACACGGTTTGCGGTGATCAAGCTCACGCTGCAACGGCTCATCTGAAACAAAAAAAACGGAGGGGATTTTTAGTTAATGATATAATGCTCCAGTTGAACGAAGGGTTTTGAAAAATTTCCATTTTTCACAAAATGGCGGCCGTTAAAAGTCAAAAGTGTTTTTTTGACCAAAATATCAGTTCCATTTTTTGCTATTAAAAATAAAAATAATTATCCAAAAAAAAAATCCTTCGTTCATATGGAGGACTACCATGTATAGAAGAAGTGATATAAATTTCAACCCGATCGGTAAAGCCGTTCTCGAGCTACAGTGATCACCGACTTCAAAAACATGGTTTCGAGAAAAACGCACTTCAAGTCCGCTACCTGCTTACCTATGGCTCAGACACGACGTGCTACAAAGTCTTGTATTTCGGCGAATAATGGTCCGATTTACATTTACCTGGGCGGAAAATGTTCGTAAGAGATTCTACTTTTTGAAAATGAAATAAAAAAAAATCGATTTTTCGAAAATTCTAACTAGGTCTGTCCCGTTAATGCACTCACTTTGAACCTGTGGATACCGCGGCAACGGACTCGTACACACTTTCAGAATAATACGTGGTTTGATCAATGTGCAATTTCGATTCTATAGGATTTGTTTAATCGTTTAAGTGCTGTATGGATACATTTGAGGCATTTCACGGGAACCTTATAAATTGTGAAATTATGACGTTGTTTCATTCGTGCTAAAAAAAATTTATGTGTGTTTACAAACCATTGAGAAAAAAACGCATAAACGTTTTTTCAAAATTTTGCGTTTCGAGCTATTTTTTTCGATTTTTACAACTAAGCGAATTTTTGACATTTTTTCCATACCTCTCCGCATTCAGACTGCGGTCATTCCGCATAAAGAAAAATTTCTCAACGTTTTAAAAGAGAGTTTTATTTTTGTAAAGAAAACAATGAAATTTCCTCAAGGTATTTTCTTTCACTCGAAAGAATTCAAATAGCTGCATTAAAAAAATCAGCCAAGTAGAAGTTGAAATTTTTTTGACAAAAAAAAGAAAAAAAAACAAACTGGAAATGAAAAATATGGATTTCTTAACGATATTAATGTATATTAAAACGATGATTACTCGAAAAATTCAAATGGCATAAGCATTCGAAATTTGTTCTATCTTCACCAAATTTATTCTTCTGTATGATTGAAGGGTTAAAAAAATGTTCTGAATTTTGTTTTTGAATTTTTTTAATTATTATTTTTTGATTTTTAATGTCAATTATCGTTGTATTTATGGTTTTTTAAAAATAAAAAATGTTTAATATCCACAATTTCTGTAGTGAAATTGTTTTCAAGTTCCTATTTATTAGATTAACCACTTGAAGTTATACGTGTGAGAAAATCTCTCGTCGCGTGCCCAATGTTTAAAATATACGTAGCGCGCCTGCTGACGAGTTAAAAGAAATTGCCGTTCTTTACTTCAATTTTTCCTATATAAAAGAGAAACATGCACGAAAATTATTTTTTTCAAGAGTACTTTAGAAACAGCGCGAAATTGTTGTAGTCATTTTTGTTGTAGTAATCTTAGTTTCGGAGTTTCTGCTGCTCAAAGCGAAAGAAGTCGAGCGAGAATTCAAAAATTCAACTGGTTGTGCAATCCGAAAAAATGAGCAAATCGAAAGTTCCCCAAATCCATGTATTTAATTCGCGTATAGAAAAATCACTAGAAATTCGAACGAATCACAAGGGATCAAGACTTTTTTCGATTAAACGATACAAAAGGACTCAATTCACGAATATTTACATTTCAAAGGATTTATCGTTCTTTACATTTGTTTATTTTTCACCCTCACTCTTTTATTCTTCACACTCTAGTCATTTGGAGCTTCGATATACATAAATCATAAGACTTAACTACTCTGATAATGGAATCTCATTCGACAATTATTTCGAGGAATAGTAACTCTTCAATATATTTACTTATTCGGGAGTAAAGCAATTGAATAAAGTACGAGAACTTTTTTGCACTTCATTTTGCACTTTGACCGATGAATCAACTTTAATATTCGACTTAATTCTTAACGAGTTGAGAAAGCAGTTAGACAGTTTCCTTATGGCTCCAAGTTGGCACATAGTATCAAAGATTTTTTGCTGACACCTCTTCACCCAGCTTCATACAACTTACGTGCATGCGAATGACAAGCAAAGTTTTTTTGTTCATAGCATTACGTTCGCGCGTACTCCTTAAAGCGCGTCGGTACTTGATTTCTGCACAATTATAGCCGGAAGCTAGATTTGTCTTTCAATTACGATGTTTTTGGGGTTGACATGCGTGTGCAGACGATCCTTTGACTCTAACTGTGAAAATAAATATTCGACACACTACTATGACATAAAAATAATCTTGAAATAAAAGAATTTGTCACTTCTTATTAATTATCAACTTTTTATCATAAAATTTGTTTGCAACGATAAATTTGTAACAAAAACATATCAGGCCATCAGTGTTTTCGATTATGTCATTTGAATTCTATAACAGAAACTTGAGTTTCTACTTTGCTCTCTCTTATAACAAATATTTTTCCGATTGAAGAATGGGGTACTTTGGTTTAAAACGAATTTCATTTTTCACACAATTCGTGATCCGTTTCTTTCGATATATGGTGGTGGATTTTCATCACGTATTTTCTCCTCGCGATATATCAAAGTTTACGGGGTACGAATCGAGTTTAAAATAACAAGGAAGGCAATTAAAGTGAGTCGAGACACGTTGATAATTTATTTTGCGTTTTATTTGCTTTGCGGTTTGGGTCGGATTCGCAAGACCTTTCTCTGCAGTAGTACGAGTCGAGATTTCGTCGGGCGATAGAGCGACTCTTATTTGTCGGGTGTACAACGAGTACAGAATGTCGGTGGCTCGACTACATCAAATTTGATTCCCTTCGGTACTTTGGTCGCGAATCTCTCTTCCCGGAACTCGGGTCTCATGGTGGTTTCCCACGGGACGTTAGATTTCCTCTTCCTGACAGGCAAGACGGCCACATCCAACGATGTCCCGAAATGTGCTGCAGTGTAGATGTGCAACTGTTTATAGTTATACATCGCGACACCGTTTGTACGTGTACGAATTTCGTGCACCGAAAGTACCAAAGTTTTATAAGCTGTCGAGGATCACTGAGACAGATCGGAGCATTTGCCTCAACGAAACGATAGAAAAAACGAGTAAAAACTTTTTATTTTGCCATTTTGTTTCACGCAATAAAAAATATGTACTCGCACATACGCTCGATAAACCAGCCTCGAGATAAACCAATGAATATAGGTATGTAAATGAAAATACACGAAGAGCGAAGACAGACCAAAATAGAGAAAAGGAAATACCGACAAACAAAATCTGATATAATTTTCTCAGTAAATTTCGTTATTATTTTTTATAACAATCAATAAATCCTTTCGAATGATTTATTTATTTTTTATGATATAATGTAATTTTATGATGTAAATAATTTATGATATAATTTTCTTTTATACTATAATTTTGTTCTGTCCGCGAAAACCGTCACGTGGAGACGAATTATCGAGGACCGGGTATTTTGGGAATTATTGCCAATAATTCAGTCAAACTCCAATCCAATACTTTACAACCAGTTAACAATAGGTTTATTAAGAAAATTAAAGGTACAAAGTCGAGGTTTGTTTGCCTCGAGAACAATCGTTTAAAATTTCGTTATAGACTGCAGAATTTGGGCTTTTCATGACTTTTAATAATTCAAGGGTTTTCCCCCGTACTGTACCGATTTTATCCCCAACCAATATTCATTGGTTCTCGATCGTTCGGTGGCATGATGCCCTGTCAGCATTTTGGGGTGCTCTTGCTCGCGGGGTCGACAGACTCACGCGTTGTGATCGAGCATTGATATTGCGCATTATTCTGTTTTTGCGTTCTGTTTCTACACGTCGAAATTGCTCGAATCTATATTATGTTCGTATTTTTCCTGTTGTCATGCGGGGCATAACAATTTGAACGAATACATAATGGTCATTGATACTTGATAAATCATATCGAAATTATATATCTCATTTAATGACTCAAAACATAAATTATTGTTATTGTACAAAAATAATTAAACATGATTAATATCGATGTAGTTGTACCAATTTGTCACATGATTTTCGTAACCTGTTTACGATATCCAGCAGCATTTGAAACCCATCAATTACACGATGAAAAAAGTACGTTATATTCAATGAAAATGGTTGCACAGACGTGGAAATTGCAAAATTCCAATAATTAAATTCTAGTCCCGACTTGATATTCATTGGGTGTTTAAAATATTTAAAATTGTTATTTTGGAAATTCTATCACAGGGTGAAATGGGTTTATTTATTGGTATTTCGTTTGTTATTTAACAAAAAATAATGAACATGTGTACCCTCTATCGTTGAGATAAAACGAATTATCGTTCGATTTGCACCTAATTTGTCGCTTCATGTGTAAAATAAAATCAGTCTACTGAACATATAGAATTATTGATTATTGGGACGCTACTGTTACGTAGGTGAGACCGAAAATGTGGAGAATCTACAAACTTTTGTTTTATTTCGGGTCATGTTTTTAAAATTTTTTTTTTTAATTCTAGCACATGAATCATGTGCCTACCCTGTGCAGCTTTGCCATTGGATTGAAACCTCAGTTGATTTTGAGTACAGCTCATTGCGATACAGACATCGAGTATCTATACTGTAATCTACGTTGTTAGACTTTGAGGAAGGTCGATCTTTGCCTTTGGCTTCGGATTTTCCTATTTTGCCAAATTTGTTCTTGTGTTCGATTAACTTATCACAATATAATAAACTTGTGAGGATCACAGTGTTGCCAGCACATGTCCACTTCGTGCTCCTTCTATGGAACATTTTACTCGATTAATGATAACAGATGGATGAATAATTAAAAAAATAGTAGTAAACCTTTGAGTTACGAGTGAATATAAAAACATCAACTGCTGTTTAAATTAATCAAAATACAGCGTTTTTCTATAGAATTTTTTAAAATTTTAAGGACACATTCAGGACATTATTATGTAATTGAATGAAACATTTTAAAAGGATTCACTATCCCATATTCGAGATATTGTAACTCAAAGATTACTCATTGTCAGTTTTACATGTGTTTTTATAGGGAGCGGTAGACAAATTCACATTTTACGCTTTCTTACTTTCGAAATACTTTCGAATTTTTTTTTACTTTAAAAAAAAAAAATTTTTTTTAATTGTCATTTACAGAAGAACATATAACGATTTTTTTTTATTTTTTATTTTTTTTTTTTTTTTTTAATTGTCATTTACAGAAGAACATATGACGAAGTTTGTCAAAAGAAAAAGAATTTTGACCACTTAGTTTAATTTTACACGCTTTATATTAGCTTCACTTGTATGTTTGTTTGTTTGTCTGTCAGTTTGTCAGTTTGTCTGTAACTCTCCTTTTTTAACCCTTTGTTTCTTTTTTCTTTTTTTTTCTTTATATTAGACATTTTTTTTCAAAAGTTTATACGTTTTTAGATTCCTGTAAGATATGTAACAACTAGCATTAAGGGGGCACATCCGAGTAGAAGGCGGAAAAAATAGGTGAACTTTGGGAATTATTATCTCAAAAACTATTTGTCCGATTTCATCCAAGTTTATTTTATTCGAAAGGATAAATATTGAGGGATATTGACAATTTTTTTTATAAATATATCTTAACAGGGAGCGCTGATATTGTGGCCGGCATAAAATATGTGGCGGTCTGCGGTCCCCATGATTGCATACAGTCGATTGATCTAAAACAAAAATTTCGAAAAGATTCTTAAAACGTAATATTTAAAGCCCTTCGCAACATAGGATTTTTTGAAAAAAATTTTTTTTCACAAAATGGCGCCTGATCGAAAATAGGAAACTGAGGTTGACAAATGAATGTAAATTTCAATCAGGCGTCATTTTGTGAAAAAAAATTTTTTTCAAAAAATCCTATGTTGCGAAGGGCTTTAAATATTACGTTTTAAGAATCTTTTCGAAATTATTGTTTTAGATCAATCGACTGTATGCAATCATGGGGACCGCAGACCGTGACATGTTTCATGCCGGCCACAATATCAGCGCTTCCAGTTAATATATATTTATAAAAAAATTTGTCAATATCCCTCAATATTCATACTTTCGAATAAAACGAACTTGGATGAAAACGGACAAATACTTTTTGAGATAATAATTCCCAAAGTTTACCTATTTTTTTCGCCGTCTACTCGGATATGCTCCCTTAATAAATTATTCGTGAAGTTATATCCAAGTTCTCGAACATTAACCGGAGAGTTAAATTTTGAACGTGACTGCGGTGAAACTGCTACCTTAAATATTTCCGATTTCTCCTATATGAGTTTATTTTGTGTAGAAATAATGTTTTATTGAAAAGATGATAATGGAAGGTTGCCATTGATAGAATGGAAAATCGTGCTGTACCTTTTATGCGCAATATCTCTCGCTAATTACTTAATACATCATAAAGATATTCAACAAGCTTTTTCAAGTAGTTTTTTCACATCACGAGTCGTTCCCAGATATCCTCAGACGAGTCTCGAGATCTCTCGAGGAAGAACCAATTATTTCACACGATTTTACGCGCTGAGGGTCATAGCTACTTCGTACAAGCAGCACCAGCACGAGAAGTACCGGACCGCTTATAAAAAATAGCTAGCCGAACAAGCGTTTTCTCTCATTTCTCGAGCTCACGCTATTAACGCGACGCGGCCACAGCAGCCACCGAACACGCCAAGGCCGTGAGCATTAACTTTAAATCGTTACAACGGTTACCGCACTCTCTCTCTCTCTCTCTCTCTCTCTCTCTCTCTCTCTCTCTCTCGCTCTCTCTCACTCTGTCTTCCTCTCCCGCTCTCTTTATTTTTCTCCTTCATCGCTCTCCCTTGTAATTCTCTTGAACACCCTTGAGACATTAGCATAACCGTTTTATGAAAAAAAGAAATTCCTTTTTCACCCTGTAGTCATTGTGCAGCGTGAAAGCTTTTTTAATGTTAATTTTTTTTTTTCAGACTTTTTTTATTCCTCCTCTCTCCGCCCCCTTTTCGTACAATGTCAAATAAATTATTATTCAACCGGGAAGGCACTCGGAATCGAGTTTAATGTGAATTTTGTACTAAATATAATATATTACCTTTCCTCTCGAGATTACTGTACTACCTGACAATTGCTTTATCCAATTTCGAAGGCTTGAGAGATTGAATATATCTCCTAAAAAATATAGCCTGCTTACTGATTAGTGAATATATGTATACAGTACGTTACGTACATTTCTTAATGAGCAATTTCTCGAAGTTCAACGTGGTGTGTATAATAAATAGGAACGTCTTCGACCCCGTTTCTCTTTTCCGAGTTAACGAATACTTCGGGGTTGAACATTTCGGGAAATAGGATTCCCTTCTGTGCTAGTAGTTTAATTCCTATTCATTCATTTTACTGATGTACCTATCCTGGTTCTTTTCCTCCCAATCTTCTTGCCCGTAGCTCTCTCGTATAATTAGTATAAGCTGTTGCGTACACAAGTAGTACAAACACAAAATAATTTATATTTGACAAGTATTCCTTCTGACTTTTCCGTGACAAGGAATTTTCTTTAACGGACAAAGTTTTTCCTTCAATAAAATTGCAAACACATTCTTTTTCACTGAAAAAAACCGATTTTGAGTAATGAAACACCCTGTTTTCAGAAATCTCTTATTGAACGATGTGAAATAATATACAGATCTAATAAATATCCAACAATTGAAAAATTAGTCGAGTATCTTTTTGTAGGGGAACATTTACAGGGTGTCCAATAGGAAGTTGCTGAAACTAATCGGCTGTCATTTCAAAACACGTGCACAGAATCAGAAAAGCCAAATTGCTTTAAATAGAGGAAACTCTGCAGTTTTAAACGCACATAAATAAAACCCAGTCAAATATTTTTTATGTCAATTTATTACATCTTATAAAAATAACGAAAAAGTACAGTGATTAATGATAGATATTTTCGAAGTGCGAACCATTAGATTGTGCACAAAAATCAATTCTCTTTTGAAAACTGTGAAAAACTGTGTCCAACATATCGTTCGTAATGCCGCGAACCACTTCCTGGATGGCCGCGATCAGTTCTTCTACTGTGCTGGGGTTTTTAGCGTAACAATGATCTTTAATGTAACCCCCAAGAAAAAATCACAAGGGTTCAGGTCCGGTGAGTACGGAGGCCATTCTAGTCCACCTTGAGCAAATTTAGGGTACCCCAGACCGATTACTCGAGTCCCATATACGCGATGAATAGCTTCAAACACCTCATGAGTCCGGTGCGGCGTCGCTCCATCTTGCATGAAGTAAAAATTTTCAACCAGTCCCCTCTTTTTTGCATAAGGGAAGAATTTCGTTTCCAAAAGCTGTTTGTAACTCTCTCCTGTTACCGTAGATACCAAGAATTGCAAATAAATTCCTTTTACTGAAATCGCTGCCCATGCCGTTACTTTCTGTGGATGAAGGGACTTCGCTAGCGATATGTTGGGATTTTCCGTTCCCCAAAACCGATAATTTTGCTTGTTTACGTACCCATTCATCCAAAAATGTGCTTCATCGGAATAAATAATCATTTTCTCATTAAGTTCTTCGGCTTCAAACATTCCCGTAATAGTGTTACAAAATTCGATGCGTTTCGTCATGGCATGTTCAGTTAACAATTGATGAGTGCTTATTTTATACGGATGAAACTTTAAAAAATATTTCAAAATGTTGTGTAATGATGATTTGGTTATTTTTAATGCTTGAGCAGCTTTCCGAATCGAATCATTTGGATTTTGTTTGAAATAATTCTCAACTTCGTTGATCTTCTCTGGTGTACTCACCGTAATAGATGGACCTGGCAACTCGTGTCTACGGTCCTGGAGTGTACCATACTCCACGAATTTATCGATTATCCTACAAAAATTAACGTAAAATTACTTCAATGCAGATTAATTGAATTGAAACACAAGTTGTGTGATAGATGAATATGAATAAATATTAAATTCTTACCTTTTCAGAGTGTTTTCGCTGGCAACTCTGTGAGTTCCAAACTTAGTACGAAACCCTCTATACGTATTACTATAAATTTTTCCCCTCGAGAAGAAGCACTCAATAAGATATACTTTTTCTTCCGTGGTGAGCTCACTCATTTTGACGCGCGCGTACTTGCTTCAACCACGGCTGGAATAAAACTGCGGGGCCTCAGGTATGCGCCTTAGAAAAAGGGACCCCTATTGAATTCATGGAGGGAAGAGACACTTATTTAGTTTTAGCAACTTCCTATTGGACACCCTGTAAATCTAGAAGAAGGAAAAAAGTCATGAAAAAAAAAAATTCGGAAACCACTCGACTGATTCACTCAAAGTTTCTCAACGTCATCTTAGACACGTTGTTCCATCGTGTATTATATGATTTTTATTTAGGATACTTAGATTTCTTGTTCATGGCGGAAAATGAAAAAAAATTGTTTCAGAAATAGTTATATTTTTGCATTTCTAACATTGAATATCGCGAAGGCAGAATTTTATCATATTTTTGTCGTATCGTTAAGCAGCTCAATTTCGATTGAATAAAAAGTTTGGCTCGAATCGTACGTGTGAAATATACAACTGCTACAAATCGACACAGTGGTGAAAAAAAAACTGCTAATTTGTGCTAGATTTCAATCCCATAAAAAGCGGAAGTACAAATCGCTTTCGGCAATGGAATAACGCTTGTCTCGTTTCGCGACGCCGAATACGAAATAATTTGGAAAAAAGAAAAAAACAACACAACCGTTCGGTCCCCGAAGAGTTTTATCTCGCTTCGGTTCAACTTTTATTCCCACTAAACGTAACTTCAAGGTTTTCTCATCCTTCTACACAACCTCACGCATAACGCGCGGTCTGCTTATACATTGAATTTCACTTGCGAATCATTTTAAGTTTTGCCAAGTTTTTCTCCCAAGTTTTACCGCGGAAGCCACACGGATCCCTTCACTTTCCGGTCCATCAAATATGTCTATATACGTGTATGCATATCCTATCTTATATATATATACATTGTATGTATCTTACGTATCCATACATGAATATGCACACTACGTGTATATACAATTTTCGTAATATAGGCATAGACCGTTGCAGTGTCAGCTTTCTCGCTATCTCCATAATGAATACGAGTATTAACGTGTGATATATTGAAACGTTACGGTCCCTCGACATTGGATTTTTAAAGCACTTTTTTGTTCTCATCATATTAATACGAACATATTTTATGGGCTATTAAAAAGTTAGCGCGAACTAGTGTGTAAGCTCACGAAATTCTTGTGTAACAGAATACACCTCGTTGGTTTTTTCTTCCTTTCCACACAAGTATTGACATCGGGAAATATTCCCCAAAGTGCTGAGAACCGAAGAGGGAAAAAAAACGAAGTGAGACATTGTAGCTCCCACGTAGTTACTGTTCTGCAACTTTGCTATAAATGCACTATAAGTGTATGGTGATTGCGCTGTAACTGCAATTTTATTGTAAACGTTGCTGTACTGTAACTTTACTGCAATTAATTCTGTTCTGCAACTGAAAGTGTAATGACGCGATTCCTGTACAATAAAGTGTTAGTGCACTATAATAATCGTCTATCATGCTCCTACAGTTTCTACTATCTTAATGCAATTTATTCCACATTTCCTCGGATGGGGAACTCTCTTCAATCATTTTTTACAGAGATATTGATCTCAGGGCATTTTATTGATATCAAAATATAAATGAACGCATAAATAATGTTTGTATTTATTACTGTATTCATGAAAATTAAAATATAAAGAATCGCTGTGGGAGCATAAATAATTAAGTGGTTGGTGTAAAATTTATCATTGTATGGATTACGATCTCGATGGTTTTGTCGAAATTTTATGAAGGTACGAACGGTGGAGATTAGATAGCCTGTTCCCTACATTCACGTACTTCTATATGCAAAAAAATCATCGCCATGAGTTTATATATAATATGAGGTACACTATACTGTGTGCTTTTTCTCCGAGAGTGGAATTTTCGTGATATTACATAAGAGTGAGTCAAGTTAAAATTGGTTTTAGAAAGCGCTGCAGAATATCGTTTGCCCAAGAGTTAATTCCCTTTGGAATTTCTTTGAGTATGGATAAAGTAGCAGATGCCATGAGAAAAAACGACGTTAGATAAGTTGGTTTCGTCTGTATCTTTTTTTATTTATTTATTTTTATACGGCCACTTTCCTTCTACTTTACAAGACCTCCGAAATTTAAAAGACAGAAGAGCACGCGAGAAAAAAGAATTAGGAGTATAGAGGACACCGAGGATTCGCCTCTCAAAAGATTTCGTTCCAAGGAAAAACTCACCCCCTTTCTCGTCTCAACGAAAATCTTACATGGAAATGAATATCCTCTTGTGCTCTACTTACTAGTTTACATACATACAGGAAACACATGCATACATATATATATATATATATATATATATATATATTCCTCGATATACATGCTAGTCGTGAGGTTCCGGATAGGAAATAAAAAGGAAAGAGGGACATTCGTCGTCGCTAGATTCCATCCCTTCGAAAGCAGAGTCTTAACCCCTAAAGCTCGGGCACGTGCACTAAATCCTTAAACTCGAATAAAAATCTGTCTTTTTTCCAGTTGCGTAAATATACGGATCAGTTGTATAAACATTATCTCTTTTCACATGAATACCTTGTATGCATGTACATGAGATCCTCTACCCTACTTCAGTCATCCAACTTTTCCAAGTCGTTGAAATTTTTTTGCATATATCAGATCGAACGAATATTTGGTTGCAACCGTCGCATCAATTTACATGACATCTCGCGTGCTTCTCTTTATGAGAGAGTGTTATGTATTTTTTATGTTTCAAAGCGCTACCTTTTTTATGGTCTTTCGGGAAAACAAACTTTTACGTTTTAGCATACGAGGATGGTGTTTTGCAACCGACTTTTTTTGCTAACTTATTATTTTACACGGATTTCTAGAAGAAAAATTACAATATTGGCAAATTAGTTTATAAAGAAATGTTTCTAAAATAGCTTTAATAGGAAGAGGTTAGAGATAAATAATATTTAATTTTTTAGTGCTGACAAAACTTGTTGATCGAATGATAGTTCTTCGACAATGAATTTCGAAAGGGCGTGTTCATAGACCAATCTTGAGAACTGATACGTTTAGTCAGGATGATAATTCTTCTGTGACGAGCTTCGACTTTTTGCAGAGGAAAATTTTACCAACGTTGAAGGTCGATAAATTAAGCTGCTTTCATATTTGAATGATCATTTTGGTACAAATTATAATGGGGTGGGGGTTAATATGTAGAATAACCAAATTGTAGAACGGCTAATATTTCGAAATTTTAGTATTCATAACATTCGATTAACGAAAAATAAGAAATTCGAAGTTTATATTTTCGATAGTACATTAAGTTGAATGCGTATTTGATGTAATATTTTTTCTTTGATCGCGCATTTATTCGAAAATATATATTCAGACTGTCTATACTTCAAATGTAGATAATATAGATTGGGTGGGAGTAAGATTCTCGAATGATTAAAACTTTGAACGGTTAAAACTGCGAATTTTTAAATTGAAGAATAGTAGTATGTAGACAGATTAGTTCTACTATAGCCTTTGTGTTGGACATAAAAAAATGAGAAATTAAAGAGTTCGAAGTACATTTACGTCAAAAACAAAATATAACAGTAGACCAAATGACGAAGGCTGGAATGGCGATTTTACAAAAGTTCGACTTTCGTAAGTTTTCGTAAGAAAGAGTTTGACATTCGAGTCGTCAAATACTGAAATCGGCAATATTATGAATATTCACAATTTCAAAGATTTTTTAACGAAAGACAAAATATTAATGTGGTCAAAATAGCGAAACACCAGAAAATCAAACGGTCGAAATAGCGAGAGCCTCTGGGCTGTAAAGTATTGTTTGTCATTCTTCGTACTTCACAACGTTCGCTATTCTGTACTTCTAATTTTTAGTCATTCGAAAAATTCGATCTGGAATTATTCATACTACATATTCTGGTCTCTCAATAAAATAATTGCTCTCCATTTTGAATTTAGAAAATATAAACTTCTTACATTAGGACAATCTATATTATCTGCATTTGAAGTATAGACAGTCTGAATATATATTTTGGAATAAATGCGCGATCAAAGAAAAAATATTACATCAAATACGCATTCAACTTAATATACTATCGAAAATATAAACTTCGAATTTCTTATTTATCGTTAATCTAATGTTATAAATACTAAAATTTCGAAATATTAACCGTTCTACAATTTGCTTATTCTACATATTAATCCCCACCCGAAAAATGACAAGCAATACTTTACAGCCCAGAGGCTCTCGCTATTTCGACCGTTCGACTTTCTGGTGTTTCGCTATTTTGACCACATTAATATTTTGTCTTTAGTTAAAATATATTTGAAATTGTGAATATTCACAATATTGCCGATTTCGGTATTTGACGACTCGAATGCGCAATAGTCGAACTTTTATAAAATCGCTATTCCAGCCTTCGTCATTTGAGCTACTGTTATATTTTCTTTTTGACGTAAATGTACTTCGAACTCTTTAATTTCTCATTTTTTTATTTCCAGTATAAAGGCTATAGTAGAATTAATCTGTCTATATACTACTATTCTTCAATTTAAAAATTCGCAGTTTTAGCCGTTCGAAGTTTTAATCATTCAAAACTCTTACTCCCACCCATTTTGGTACAAATTATAATGCACCTGGCCGAGTGAAACCCGGAGGCTTTTCGTAAATCATGGCAGTAATATATCAAGCAGGGGGAAACAGCTGATGAGATTCTCCATCAACATACTGATTGCTAACGAATCAAAAATGCATAATTTCTATAATTTAAACATGTAAAGCGAGAGAGGTTACGCCATTTTGTTTGCTCGCAGTTATTATATGTGTACATAACTCGCTTCAAAGCTCCTTAATACAATAAGATAAGTTCATAAACCCCTCTCATCATCACAACATCTCTAGAGTGTTGAGTGCTGGTACCCTTTGATGTGCAAGTTTACTTTAGCATAATTTCGTCCTCCAAAATTCATGCGTCTCGACTTGCTGAACCGAACTTGTCTTTCATATGCATAAGTTATGTTATGGCCACAGCTCGTGGAATTTCTATTATATTTTTCTAAATATTTAAGCACATATTTCGTCCCACTTTTCATATAAATATTGCGACATCGTGCAAACCCGACAAAACCCGATATTAAAAATAGGGATGAAATAGAAAAAAGCAAATGTATTTTTTAATTAAATTTTAAACAGTACGGCATAAATTTTCGACAGCAACGTCAACGACCTAAAAGTTGCAAAAAAAAAATGATCCCCATTCTCAAAACAGGAATAATTAACTTCAATTATTTTCACCCTCGTCGAAAGCCAATTTCTCATCACTTTTGTTTCATTAAATAGCGCCAAAATTAGACTCGTTTCTCTACGTTGACTTTTGTTTTACCCGCGGCTCGTATATATGTCTCTGAATTTCCGAGTTTGTATTTCCTAATTAAAACAAAAATTAAACAACATCATAACAAAAAAAAAGCATACGCCAAAAAATATAACAAAGTTTCGAATTAATGTTTTGCATGTATAGTGGTGAGTGCATAAAGTTGATAATAAAATTCTTTAAGCCCCCTTCGCCGGTGTATTAAACTCGCTGACGTTAATGCAATTCGTCGGGTCATACTCGTAATTAGAGCGCATCGTAATACCGGCAAGCGTATATGAGGAGGGCGAATAAATACGTATAATATGAATCGCCATGACGTGTCTGAAAATGCAGCCTCCATTGAATTCTCTTATTATATCACCGAGTAGCTAAATATCATTGTTTAACATTGATTTAAAAATAAATTAGACACCAAATTGAGAAGTATATCGGATCAAATTAAATTGATTTTATATAAATGTGATATAAACAAAAACCGAGCTTATTTTCGTTCCTAAATATTTTCCACGTCAATTAGTAACAAACTCACGAAGAGAATTGATATTGCCTAAGGCCGAGCTCGAAGCTCTGACATTCTTAGGACTTTCATTCACCCTATATGTTCAACGAACGAATGGTCTTTTACTTTACCCTCTCATTCATCATCGTGTCGGTTCTAGCCTCAGGAAAAGTCCAATATCCAAGAGGACATTTTGCTCTCAGTTAAACTGTGGAAGGAATTTTTTATTCCTTTCCCGAGTGCAAGCAGGCGTTAAACCCTTGAATGGAAATGGAAGGATCGTTTATAATAGGAGTTCCCCTCATTATACACGTTTGATGCTCCAAGAACTTATATGGAATTTCTGATATAGCATCCAAGATTACCTCTTCTGGAAGGGCTCATCCGAGGACATCTCTATTTATCACGACAATAGACATATGTGCATTTTATAAGGTAGACTTATTATTGCCATTTCAACCACAATCTTTCAGCGTTATTTTTTTTTCATATAAAGATAGTTACAATAAAATATAGACGTTAACCCTTACGGTAGAGACTTATGTATTTCAAATGTTCCATAAATATGGGGTCATGGACGACCACAATTGCTTTTTCAGCTATATAATTATAAAAAGAAATAGTTTTGTTAATTTTAATCGTACATGAATCGAAAGTATAGTCTCTAAGCAACACGTTTATGAAAAACGAATTTATTTAGGAGGTACAGCTTGCACCCAAATAGATTGAAAGTAAAAGGTGCAGTACAACGCCAAAATATTCAACTTGACTCTTATAAATTTTTTCATACAGTACAAGCCATTTTAAAGTGAAAAATTGGATGTTTTCTCAAAGTAGAGGTTAAATACAACAAGAAAAAAAACGTTACGCCTCCCTGCATTGCAAAAGTTACAAAACTTCGTTCACGGGTGACCCTAAAATAATTTTTTTAAAAGGATTGGCGTAGTAATCACAGTTTAACTGACTACGGGACATGTAAAATCTTATCAGTATATTGGTAAAGATACCCTAGAAAAAATTTACAATCGGCTCAACATTGGCCAACACTGGGCCACACTTGGCCTATGTTAACGGACAACACCACTGTGACCCCCTATTTTTTTCACATTTTTCAAGAACTTTTTTTTGAGGGAAAAAAAAGAGATATTCGAAAATTTTTTTTTGGGTTTTACTCCTTATTTATTAATGTATCAGAAAACATTTTTTTCACATTTTTCACGCCGCATGGTGGCACTGGGGAAGCTCTCGCGTCATCTCCGCAGTGGTTCGCGGCACGCAGCAGAACTCTCTTCAACGTTGATCTGAAAAAAAATACCGAGTGTTTTCGTTAATAATATGATATTTTGAAGAGAAGTACACAGGGATTTGGAAAAATATTGATTTTTAAAAAATAGGCACGCCTTTGAAATTAAAGAATGATTTTTGAGCAAAATTTCTCGTCGAAAATAGGCTATAACTTTTATAATTATTGAGATATCGAAAAAATCTTATGTACTTCTCTAGATAATCTACTTTTATTGATACAGTAAAAATTTGAAGTCGATCGGATAAAAATTGCTCGAGTTCTGCTGCGTGCCGCACTCAAAAAAGTGGTTTTGAGAAAAACGCGTTCAAAGTTGGGACCCCGAGCGTCGCGGACCGCTGCACCGCTCCACAAAATATTCAATATCTACGAAAATAATTATTTTTTCGACCTGGGTCCAACGGCATTTCAATCTTAAAAGTATTTTAGATTTTTTAAAATGGTTTTCAAAAAATCAATTTTTTGAAGCCGTCACAGTGGTGTTGTCCGTTAAGCCGATTGTAAATTTAAGCCGATTTTTTCTAGGATATTTCCCACTAGGCAAAAAAAGTCGAAATATTTCTCCTACGAGCTCACAATACAAAATAACAAAGGCTGGGGTCACCCGTGACCCCAGTGTGTACCGTAAGGGTTAAAGAATGAAACCGAAAGTGAGAGATCTGTAACGCGGTAAAAAGGAATTAAACCAAGTCATTGAACAGTTTTGCGACTATTGAAATTCCCGGCATTTATTCAAACTCAAAATCAATGAATTCACGTTAAAAATGTGTTTGAAACAGTGTACGAAATGTGTGACTCAATAAGTTCATCATTGTGTGGCTTGATAATCAGTTCGATAAAAGAAATTTAAAGTGCGTGGGCAATGGCCAACGGTATTTAATAATCACCAGTATTTATTAATTAATCGATCGTTAATTTTCAATTTCCTCATTACGAAAATTAAAAGTACACCATTAAACATTTTCCTTCATCACAATAGTGTTTTACAGCGAAGAATATAATTATTCCGGCCAGATCGGTTCCTTTTAAATGGATGCAGTTTGTTTTGTAACATTCCTGGAAGTTTTACGTTAATGAGAAAAATTTTCGATGGGTGGACACCGTGACCTCGAAAACTTTTTTAATCGACTTTTCCTTTACTGCGCTCTATAGACAACGGTATAAAGAGCGGCTAACATGGTTTTAGTAATTTTTTTACAATAATAACATCCGTGTAAAAAATTTATGCAGTTCCAGCTCGAAACACACGATTGGCTAAATCGAATTATCTAAACTCAATTCTCGCCAACGCTCCTATTTGTATTAGACCTGTTTCTGTGTATACCTTATTCATGAGTTAACGGTGTCCACTTCCGTTCCATTTTTTCCCTTCATCTTGCATTATACATTTCACGAGCGAAGTGCTTCCTGCAAAATACAACAGTCTTTTAGCCACACAAATTTTTTTATTTACGAACGGTGCTTGTTTGAAAAAAAAAATAATAAAATATACACCTCTGGCATGAATATAGTTTTAAGCAATTATTTCTTACTCTGAAATACGTTGTTTTATTTACTCTCTGTAATTCAGTGTTAAGACAAATCCGATCGATAAACAAGGCGAATCTCCCTTTTTCATGAATAACAATTACATTCGAGAAATCCTCGAAAGACAGTAATCTCCTGTGAGTATATATGATTTCGTGGCTCCTTTGAGTCTCGTACAATTTTTTTTCAATGAACCTCATGCATTACAGTTAGGTTCTGAACGCCTGTTAAACACGATATTCTGATACTTGCAAATATTCGTTTGGAAACCCGTGTGAGATATGAATAAAGAGGTTTCGGGCCAACAACGTATCCGCGATTTGTAATCAGCCGAGAATAAGCGACTACGGCTGTAGGAAAGAGGCGCGCAGAGGACGTTCCTTTGAAAGAAATGAAAAATTTATATTGGACTTCAAAACTTTATTATGATAATCCGACGGGTACAATAACACAACCAACAGTACTATAATCGTATTTATACATTTTTAGCTATTCATTATTAATTTTATATCATAAATTCCATTGGTTTTATTGGTAGCGAAAGGTAAATTCAGAACAATAACGCATTAATTATAAGATAACACACTGATAGCGGTGAGTGCGCTGACGGTACGTGCCTCCGGCGATCTCCCAAGTTAAGCAACTTCGTGCGAAGCCAGTACTTGGTTGGGGGAGCGCTTAGCCATGCACCGGCTCGCGCATTGATCGTTCAGCACGAGGCAGTTTTTCTGAGTGTCTCATTTTGCTAACCAAATGAAACTCAGTAAAAATATCGGCTTTACCGACCTCTATCGGCTGATTTTTTCACAGATTCCCTTGACCCTCGTGCAAATTCGGTGCAGAACTGCGTTAGGAAAGAGTAACTGTGGATAAAACTCTTGGGGAGTCTCACAGAAACATGGAAATGAGTGAAGTCAGCGGAAAGGGGGTAAAAAGTTCAATAGACACTGAAATGGACGCTAAAGTGGCCGGATTGAAAAATGCAAAATCGCATATCTGCTATATTTTCTTTTATAATCACATTGCATTAAACATTCATCCTAACTGCGAAAGTAGATCTATCAGAATGGAATTTTCACTCAAAATACAATATAATGCCGATGAGCCTTTCGACATAACTCGAGGACAAAGTATTGTTGAAAGCTTCCATAATCAGTCTCTTCGTCGTGAAACTGACAGAACAATAATAGCAATTTTAATTGTGGTCATTGTCGCAAGTCATAGCATGCCCATTATTTCTGAGGCACATTTTCGCGAATAATATGAAACATCGTATATTATATATGTGTTTTGAATCGCATTCGTTGCCTGTTCATAAATAGCTACGTTTGTTACCGACATTTCTGTTACGAAAAGCCTCTTTGGAAATGAAAACGCGTCTCCCGATTACTGATTACGTTTCCAATTACAGCTCGTGAAAGCTGTTATTCATTGCTCATATCCTTATTGTGTTGATATTCTTTAGTTTATACATCGTGAATAAGACAAGCAGTTGTAGCACGATTTTTATATGCGCAAAAATATCTTTTTCTATTCTTACAATACCGCTAAAAATCTCATTCAAATTGTTGTATTGAGTCTAAAGAATTAGTGTATTCGAACTGTTGCAGATTTGGTCTTTATTCTGGTTTTAATTAATCCCGGCTCTTTTACACTGCATGTTTTGTTAAATTTTTATAAAAATAGTAACAGCATTGTTTTTATGAGACTGTGGTATTTTTCTTTGTAACCCGTTTAATATATGCCGGACGCATACCGTAACATACAAGACGATAATAAAAAAATATTTTCATTCGAATAAAAAAGGCTAGGCCTGAGCTTGATGACCTCGTGCACACATTCTTAAATTCAAATGAAAAAATACTTCGCCCAGATTCCACGAGAGAAACTGGATCACGACCGATTTAGGAAAACCCTTCATAAATTCGAGAGATTCAATTACGCGATTTTATTTGCTGATATATTTTTATTCAAATGCGTCGTTAAAAGTTATCGGAAAAACTTTGCACTGCGAGCAAACTGTGGAAAAAGCATGGAAGTCCTCCACAGTTACCTTGTGGGAAACTTCCCATATATCCTTCGTAAATTATACATGTATAGCAGCATACTAACGCTTTCGCAGATGTATATGTATTAATATATACATTCATACACGACAGAGGCTCCGATCGAATTTTGCGCCTCACGTCGTCAAGTTTTTCCTCGAAGAAAAATTTTCCTCCCTTCCTTTCATTCTTCTACTTCCGCACTCAGCATCCGTTCGGCGTACTATCAACCCGGCATTCTTCATAAACTTGTTTAAGACTTGGATACAAATTGTCACGTGTCGTAAATTGAATTTGAAACCGCCAACTTTCAAATTTTTTAAGTTTTAAAGAACAAAAACTTACAAATATTTGCTCATTGTAGCGAAGTTGTCGCATTCACTAAATCTTCGCTTGACAGACGTACAAACATATGCAATTGACGAATTGCCGAAATAAAAAAACTGAGTTATTAATAAGTTCAATGTATTTGACAACTTTTTGTGTTAAATTTTCGTGTGACCGACTCAGGCCTATAAATTCGGATAAAATTATACTTTAAAAATGTTTTTCGTTCATATTATTATCCAACATTCTCGTATCATTATACTTTAACCCTTTCGTGTATTTCGTGCTTTCACGACTGGTGAATTTCCTATCCAACCACCTTCTTGCTCACTCGTGCATGACTGCCTTGGATCATGAATAGTACCAGAATTCAGAGAATTCCACCCAGAATTTCTCGCGTTTATACATTCGAATATGAACTACCCTTTGTGCCTCGAGTCTCGAGTTGCACCAAATTGTGCGTTCAACAGATTCAACCTTCTCATACCTCTGCGATTATATGAAGAGAGATTCATATAGGATACTTGAGCATCCGTAGATTTAAGATGAAAAGTATTGGATATTATTCTGCAATTTCCCGGATAACTTTTATAAGCAAGAAAAGAGAATATTGAAAATTCATTTTTTGACATTTCGTAAGAATATCCTGCAGATGTCATTCTATTTTTCGAACAATGTGTCACAATATTATTCACAGTTAATTGAGTATTTGCAGGCGCAAATAATTCCTCAATATTCAGTAACTTGCTAAAACCCTGTTGTTGTAAATATGTTGATAAAGTACCACAAATTTGAAATGTGTCTCAGGAGGAGAATACAGGTATAAACGTTAAAATACTAGTTCGCGTGCATGCGGGCAATATTTCTTCTTATTCGTGCACAAGCCCTTTCTTACACGGCTAATTCGAAAATCGATGAGTGCCGTATGACCCTTTCAATTCATATTGTATACAAACGAGCCTCTTGAGGGCTATATCAGTTCGATTCTATACACGTTTTCCCATGGGACAGAATAAGATAAAGCAGGAATTTACAAATGGCTATAGTTGCAAAAAATTCCAACCTTTTTCCGTTCTCCGTCAGGAACTTAACTCGCCTTTAGCATTTTTTGTACTTCTCTCAAGAAGCTCTTTCTTCCTCTCCCTCTCTCTCTCTCTCTCTCTCTCTCTTTCCCTCTTTTTCTCCGTCACCTTTAGGTTGTTTCAGAAGCACGATTATCACAACCCCCTAATCGCGTAAAGCGTTCGCTATACCTACTAATCGCCCAGCTCTAATCGCCCTTATCAGGGATTAGTAAGGGTGATTATCCTTATCAGAGCTTATTAAGTACTTTAAGAGACAATTTACCTCTTGGTCGTATACTCAACGGAAAAAAGGCTGCGTGTCTGAGCTTCACTGGAGTGACATCACAGGCAGCTGTATATACAGGCAACACCGCTCTGTCTAAAAAGATTTTTATAATATCGATCGTAGCACTAAAAAAAATTTTTTTTGAATAACAATTAAACGTGATTGAAAAATTTCACTATTTAGCTGTGCACAAATTAAAAAAATCTTTTGTACGTGCAAATTCAAGGAACTACTTTAATTTCTTGTTTTAATTTGTTTATTATTCTCATTATGGTACAAACCTGAGAAAATCAAAACAATCATCTGTGCCATAGTAATGCTGCTTGTGCAAGAGCTGTAAATAAGTCAGAGACACAAAGGACCGCTGCTCGCTAGAGTAATCGTATACCACGCACCACCGAACGTCCGTATATGTGATCTGGATTAAAGCGATTAGCTTACAGAGCTTTGGATATTTCATGGTCACTGCGACGATGGTCAAAGCGTTTTAAATGTTTTAGCTTGTGCTTCCTACATGCATGTATAATGTACGTATCCACGAAAAAAAACTTGAAAAGCTAGCGCTTTGATCATACATGTTTTGGGTGCTTCTCCAATAGAGATTTTCACTAATTTTAACACAAACGTTACTTCGCATATTCTTAATACTATAGTGAAACATTTGTACGAGAAGCCGCGTGCAAATTTGAGTCAAATAACGTAGCAGCGAGTGCCATTTGCTCATTGATTGAATGACGTAAAAACATCTACAACAATTTATTTTGTCCCATGCATAATCAATGTGAATTAAATAGAAAAATTTAAAGATATAAATTAATCTTATCTACGAGAATATGTCAATAGAGAAAAAAGGATAAACATGATATCAATCTTGAACGACTTCTTTAAAATATAAATAATATCTTGCGATTTTAATCACTCAACGTCAAGCCTAGGCTTCACAATTTTTAATCTCTTAAATTTGCTTTACCTGAAAATATCTCGTTTATAAATTCTATATCCGATACTTCCATAGATTATATCATATACATTACGTAGAATCGCATAAAAAATCGATGCTGCTGCACGTTTTACAGTGTGGTTGAAAGGCGGGTCAAGTTTCTACTTAAAAATGTATAATTTTTCTCTTGAATGGTTTCTCATCAAGTGACTCGACACATATATCTCGGTGCATGCGTTCACAACTTATCAAAACTGAATTGCAGGCTGAATAAAACAAGCATCGAATTAGGGTGGTTTGCATACCTAACTTTCTCTCACTGTGTCTCTCCTTCGGTATCAAAAATCGTGGTCTCTTTATATAATTACGTACTGTTTTGCAACCTCTGTCAAGTAAGAGAGTATATAGATCGAGTAACGACAAGGGTCGCGTTTCTCTACCTGCCTATGTTGCACAGAAAATCACCACCTCGAGTCTCGTTTTCTTCTCTCATCTGTTTTCACTGTGTGTGCACAAATCTCCGAGAATCCCAACCGAGTACTCTAGCTGACTTGTCCTTTCGTCTCCCACTGCAGGGACGAGCAACCGGAGACTAGTGTACGCTACGTATGTATAAGTACACAAAGTTGGATTGATTTATATGAGGCATTCCACGCCATTTCGAGTGGCCTTGGCCTCGACTATTTTTAATTTTCCTGAATTTTTTTCATAAGATAGTACCCCATGGATGGAATATCAACACCAATTTTTAGATTTTTATCTCACGTCTTTCAAGAGTTACAATTTTTCGAAAAATTCAGTTTTTAGAAAGTTCGGAAACGTTCTAACGCCGATATCTTTTAAACTAATCGACATATCGACAAATATCAATATATCGATAATGTTTCATTTTGGTTCATACTTTTATGAAAAAAAAGAGAAAAAAATTATCAATTATCGTTGTCAACGTTTTTTCTGCATCTGAAGTGAAACTATTTTTTTTAAAGACGATTGCCATTTTTAATTTTTTTCAAAAAAATCTCTATAATAGTATGACCAATTATACGATTTTTAACGCTAGTCCGATCGTGGGCCCATTTTTCCTTCAATTTTTTGTTGAATAAATTACTTCGTTTATTATAGAAATTTGAAGTTTTTTGTATGAATCATATTTTAATCAAGGATATAACCAATTGCATAGTTTTTAAGCCTAGTTTGATTGTGATCAAATGGTTGTTTCTAATTTTCGTCAAAATTTTTTTTTGTTAATTTTTTTTTATCATTTTTTTCATCACTAGTAATACTGGTAAGTATTAATTATAGTACACATGTACAATTAGTAATTATAGTACTCATTTGACAATTTTTAGTCAGATCCAATAAGTTAAAAATATTTTTTTCCATTACTTTCTTAGAATAAATAATAGAAATTATGAATTATGTTAGAATTTATGAATGAAAGAAATGAAAATTTTAGAATTTTTATTATTTCTTCTAGGAAAGTAATGAGAAAAAAATCTTTAACGCCTTACATACGTCCAGCAGCGCCTAAAACGCGCTAAAAGAAAAACTGTTTTTAGAAGAGATAGCAATAGAAATTAATAAAAATAATCTTTACACATTGTTTATTAGTATTTAAACTTTATAAAAAAATTTATTTCATTTTTTTTTCTAAAATTACAACATAAAAAATCACGTTTCCCGAAGTACTATGAAAAAAAAGTTGCTCCACGGTCTGCATCATTTCTTGTTGAAATGCTGAAGGATCTGCAAAACATAAAAAAATTCTTGTAAAATAAAGTTGTAATTATAGTCTGTCGAGCCGGATTTTTGAAATTCGAAAAATTTTGGCAATTTACGGCAGTTTAAAAAAAAGTGTGCATTTTGTGTCATAAATGTCACACTTTAATTATGTTTACAAAATTTTTTAATCACAACATCAAAAATCCGACTCGACAGACTATAGAGAAAACAATTTCGAATATTTAAAAAAAAAGCATCAAAAAATATTAAAAACTGTATGAGTTATCATGCAGACCGTGCCAGAAAAAGTAGTTTTGAGAAAAATGCATTTAAAGTTTCAAGTGCGCGCATCAGACTCTCGTTGGGCAATCACGTTTTCTATAATAACTTTCGATCTATGGGGAATTTGTACAATCGACTTACACAGAAATACGCCTAAAACTATAGAGAATAATAATCTGTAAAAAAAAAATCAATTTTTTGAAAATTCTGGACGTATGTAATGCCTTATTATATTATCTTATTAGATCTGACTAAAAATTGTAAAATGAGTACTATAATTAATACTTATCAGTATTACGGGTGATAAAAACAATTGATAAAAAAAATTTCGGCGAAAATTGGAAACACCCATTTGATCACAATCAAACTAAGCTTAAAAACTATGCAATTGGGTATATCTTTGATTAAAATATGGTTCATACAAAAAACTTCAAATTTCTATATAAAAAAAATTAATTTACTCGACAAAAAATAGAAGGAAAAATGGGTCCATGATCGCACCAGCGTTAAAAATCATATAATTCTATACCATATATTTTATATTTAAAAATTTAAATTTAAAGTATATATTTAAAAAAATTAAAAATGGTTATCGTCTTTAAAAAAAATAGTTTTTACTTCAGATGCAGAAAAAACGTTGACAACGATAATTGATAATTTTTTTTTTTTCATGAAAGTATGAACTGAAACAAAAAAAATCGATAGGCATTGACATTTGTCGATATGTCGATTAGTTTAAGAGATATCGGCGTTAGAACGTTTCCGAACTTTTTAAAATCTGGATTTTTTGAAAAATTGTCTCTCCTGAAAGACATGAGATAAAACTCTAAAAATTGGTGTGGATATTCCTTCCATGGGGTACGATTTTATAAAAAAATTTCAGGGAAATTAAAAATGGTCGAGGCCACGTCCGCTCGAAATGGCGTGGAATGCCTCATATATACAAATACAGGATATACATGAGAATAATGATAGTTGAACAGAAAAGGGCGTATCCACTCGTTAAAATGATAGATCCAAAATCTTCCTAGCCTTAGGTCATCTATATGCATTCATTCACGTAATATATATTGATGCCTCTGAAATATGGACGAGTATATTTATGTATGCAGCTCTATAATGTATGTATACATAGATCATTGCGTACACGGGAACAGCACACGACATTCCATGTTCGTGCTTGTGGTCGCGTCCCACTCAGTGGACTATAACGAATTAGCAGAGGAACGGACTACCCTGTCGTTGCTTCTGTTCATCCTCCGTCATAATACATAGATTTCGATGATCGATCACCGAAATTGCGTTTCAATTTGTCAGTGGTCCATCCATGTTACCATTTGCTTTCGTACATCATGCAACTTTACGTTTGTAATAATAAATAACAATATAAAATCAATGATAAATTTATTCTGATATATATTGGGAGAAATTTGACATGAAATTTTCATTCCGAAATATCGACGCTTTTTCATTTATACCAGTTTATTATGAGATTTTCTATGCACGAATATAATAAAAGTTTCATGACGACAGTGCCACGTTACTTCATCAGTTAAAAAAACAGAGAAGATTAATTTTTTTTGAAAAACATTATGATTTTAATTATAACCGTGTTTTACTGGGGTTATTTTCTATATGAAATTTTCTCATATAAAGCACCTTGCCATGATGTATCAGGAAGCTTTGAAAGAACCCACGATTTTCCATTTTAACTTAAAACCGAGAATTATAATAAAACAGAAAAAGATCTAGAATAGCCAAGTATATGCTGGTACAAAATAATTCGAATACATAATACTTATACATTTGAAATAAAAATCATAATGAATTTTAGACACCTCTAAAGAAATGTCTCACGATAGATACTTTCGCTCTACATTATTATGTATTTTATTTTTATGAGGCATTAGTCCGCGTATAAATTCTACGATATCTGGAGGCGCTGAATCAACGTCTTTTGTGTATACTTTGTACATGCATATGAGCATAATAAAGTTCCATGTATATGTACACGGGTCTTTCGATTATGAAGTATGCTCCAAATGTGCTGAAGTGTCGAAAATTACTTTGTTCAATTTAGTGAAAATGTACTCGTGCAAGAGTCCGCAAGAGAACTGCTTTGCTCGACCGAAACTGCTACATCTCGTATCCGTATAATCTACTTGTATCGCCTTCCACGTATGAATATATATATATACATACGTATGTATATTCGTGTATGTATACACGTATGTGCACTTTCTTTTTATCGCGAAACTCTCTTCATCCCCTATTTGTCCGCATGCTCCTCGTCCGGGAATTTATTTGTAATGGACCTTTTATCTCCTGCACTCACGCTCTCTAGTCCACTTCTTTTGTCGGAAATATCTTTCGTATATTGTTCCTTGAGAAAGAATTCTGTTTTCCGTCGGTGCGTGGCCATGGCCTCATTTATAAGAACCAGCTTGATCTCTTTGAGAAACTGCAAGTGTCGATTGCACAACACAATGCCGCAGGATCTTTTCGATAGGAGTTTTTTGTCGCGAAATTGAGTATGAAAGGTTTTTCAATGCATTCAGTATTTACCATGTCCCAAATGTTCCTGAAATATTTTCAAGATCAATTCAATATTTGATCAAAAATATAGAACCAGAGTTCTGAGAGATTGTTAAATACTGCGAGGCGTTCAAGATTTTAAAACATCCGATCGGCAGCAGAATTAAATGATTAAACGAACTTACCTGTAAGTGAAGTTCTATCATAATTGTACGAAGCGCCTCTTTCGAAGAAATCATTATGTAGTACTTCTACTATGCACCGATGTTGTGACAATTTTTTAAGTTCAATTGTTTGAACTGTCCGTATCCATGATAATCCGTGTCTCATTAATTCAAAGTGCTGGCGTAACCACCAGGGTTTCTAATGAGTACGTTAGAAAAGGGGGAAAAAACCATTTGGGTGGGTCTACTCTCTTTAGAAGAGGCGCTTCATACAATTATGATAGAACTTCACTTCCAGGTAAGTTCGTTTAATCATTTAATTGTATTACGCGCTTCTTCCTTGAGATCATTATGTAGTTATTCAAAGTTTATTACGGCAGAGATTCAATGTTTCAGAAATTTTTTACACAAGTTTATTTTTAATCATATCAAAACAAAAGTCAACTAAATATCGAACGCAGTATTATTCATTAACTCTATTATTCAGAATAGTTTTCGCAAACGTTTCCTTATTTCCGATAATGTTTTTATCATAAAATCTGGCGAAAGTACCAGATCTCTCCGTCCATCCAGCGGCTTTATCAATTGCATCTATATTAACCTCACTTCTTTTTGCTGTAGAAGTGGATGCATGACGAGTACTATACGCATCGAATATCTCCGTATCGACCCCGCATTCCTTGAGGGTTTTCTTTATTCACCTACTTAATAACGTCTGACTGGATACACCTTTATGAGGTCTCTTAAGAGCTACGAAGAGCCGAGTTTCCGTTCCTCGCACCTCCTTCGTTCTGTCAAGGTATATTTCTAACGTTGATGCTACGCAGACGATATTATTTTCATTATAGAACGGTATAATCAAAGTAGGTTGTGCCTTATTTATCTTTGATGTCTATAGCCTGTCCGGAATCTTAATCTCGATCAAGCTCATAGATTTTTGTTTTTTTCTAATGTCAATTACTGCGAGTGTCCATATGCGCTGTGCTGTGATTAAGGTTAATAATGTCACCAACTTGAGCGTGAGCTTTTTCAGAGGCATTGTATCATTAAATCCCCATTGCAAAAAGTGATTTAAAACAATTCGTGGGTCCCACGACGATTCGTACTTAGGCTTTCCAGGTCGAAGCTTCGTAACACCCTTAAACAATCTCCGTACTTGAGAATCTTCTCCCAATTCTGGTCCATGTAACAGAGTAATTGCTGACCGGCAGCTATTCAGGGTTCCATGGGAAGCTCCTTTATCGAATTCTGCTGTTAAGAACTTTATTATTTGCGATGTATAGCATCTATATGGATCGATAGTATGCTGATGGCAAAAAGACCACCACTTTTTCAAGCAGCTATGGTACTGTTTGATTGAAGATTTTGACAACGAAGACATCATTATGAAAAGCGCTTCATCCGGTACGTTTCTCTTTTTTTAGTGCTTGCCGGACAGCATCCCTGCAACCAGGGTAATTCTCTTCCAAATTGGGCGTGGTTTCCTGTTCAAAGAACGTAACAGGTTCACATGTGGTTTAAAATAAATCAGCTCGCGATCAACCATGGCAGAGAAGACAGGAAACCAAACTTGAGCTGGCCAATGTGGTACCACAACAATACCTCTAGCGCCATCATTTTTAATCTTTCGTAATACTCATAGAATTATTGCAAACGGCGGAAAGGCATAAAAGAATTCTGAACTCCAGTTTATCGTGAATGCGTCGACCACGATTGAACCAGAGTCTCTCGATCAAGAAACATAACGTTCGCATTTCGCGTTTGTCCTTGTTGCAAATAAATCTATATTAGGCTTGTCAAACTTAGCTTCTATATTCTGAAAAAATGAATATGACAAAGCAAATTCTGTCTCAGGTTCGAGATGTCTAGATTCAAAATCGGCTTCCGCATTTTCTCAAGATGAAATATAAGATGCAAAAATCTAAATATTTCTGTTTGCGCACCATTTCCAAATTTCTTTTGCCAATCCACTCAATATTGGAAACTAAATCGGACCCATCTTATTTATGTAAGCAATGGCGGTAGTGTTATCGATTCGTAATATGAAATCGCAGTTTTTCAAATTCCCCGCAAAGCATTTTAAGGCAAAGAAGGTCGACGATAATTTCAAATGATTGATATGATAAGCTTGTTCTTCTTTGCTCCAATGGCCGTGTGTTCGGTTACTCTCACAATACGCCCCCAATCCTGAGCGCGATGCATCAGAGAAAATTTCTAAGACTAGTCTAAATGGTTTAATCGAATTTATAGTTTGCTTAATGTTCATTTTCCACCACTCAAAATCCATCTGTAGTTCGTTTTCGAGTACCATACGCGCCTCAAAATTACCGTTATTCATTTTCAGCGCTAAAAATTCGGCTCTCTCAAAATTCTTCATATGAACTTAACCATATCCTAGAGCTGTAAAACTCCAACCTAAAGTACCTATCAATTCCGCGAATCCTCAAATTGTGCAATAACCCATCTGATGAAATTTCTTGATGTTTCGTCACGTTTTATCCCTTTTCTCCCCAGGAAGTTCGATACTCATTGTTGTAGAGTCATAAATAAACTCGAGAAATTTACATCGCGTCGAAGGGATAATTTGGCTTTTCTTATCATTGATGATAAATCCTAATTTCTCGAGTAATTGCCTAGTCACCTGAATATTTTTCAAACTCTCTGCATATGAATTTCCAATTAACAATAAATCGTCCAAGTATACTACAGACAAATAGTCGCGCTCTCTGAGATATCAGAATATCGACTTCAGTACCTTTGTGAACGCGTATGGAGTTCTGTTTAGCCCGAAGGGTATACAAGTGAATTCATACAAAACACCTTGGGAAATGAATCGTAAAAACTTTCGATCATATTTCGCAATTGGGATTAGATAATATGCTTCCCTCAAATCAATGAATATCATGAAGCAATCGCGGGTCGAAATTTGTCTTACTGTTTTCCCATCTTCTACCTTCAAATGCTCCGTCTATATGAATTCATTCAACTGTTTTAAGTTAAGGATAAATCGATGTGATCCATCGAATTTCGGTACAAGACAAATCTTAGAAACAAATTGTTACATCTCAGGTTCACAACGTCATATCACGCCCTTCTCCAACAAAGTTTCGATCTGCTCTTGGATTAAATGTTTTTCGTGATTTGACAAACGCGGTTCGGTAGGTGAGATTTGTTGGTATACCTCAGATGTGAAAGGAATATTGTATTCTGTAACCCAGCTCAGTATGGTTTCGTCTGACGTAATTTCAGCCTAGTTTTGCTTGAAATAAGCTAATCTACCAACGAATTTACCTACGTTTAATTGTTCTTCTTCGCATTCATCTGGTCCTGTTTTTGATACAGGTTTCTTCCACGAGAAGTGAACTTGTTGCCTCAACTGTAATTGTTGTTCCGATTGTAACTCTGTCTGTACCCCCCCCCCCCCCCCCTTGAATACGCATTCAATTTGTACTGTTTTTTAGCGAGATGGGCCCTTCGAGTTTTTTTGAGTTTTTTCCTTGATCAGACGCTTGATCAGCTTGAACAATGATCTGAAATCTTTTGTCGATTGTTGCAAAACTTTGGCCGTTTTCATTTTTTCATTCAGATCTTTTCCGAAGAGCCACTTGTCAGACGGACCATCCTTCAGCGTATCTTTGAAGGGTGCTTTAATGTTTTTCAGAATTAAGCTTCTTCCATTGGACGTTTCGTTGTGTTGGAGATCTCCTAGTAGCTTTGCAACGCCAGTAAGTGGTTCCAAATATTGTTTCTTCTCGGCGGGATTTGATTTTAGTAGAATTTCTATAGCTTTTCCCACACCGGCGAACGAAGCAGTAATCTTTTCTTGTTTTTCAACAATTCTCTCATCTCTTTTGAATTGTATTCTCTAAGGCTGTTTTAACCTTCAAATTTAATTTTGGGCGATCGATAAAAACGTAATTTTCTGCAGGTGCAAATTTTTTCAAGGTCGTCTTACGTTCCTCATCCGGCAAGCCTTTTTCGATGATCTCGCCCCAAATAGCCGTGAAATGACTGTGAACTGCTGGCGTTAAAACTCGGTCGGGTCTGGCACGTTCGCCAAAAACCTCCAAAATATCAGCCTCTAATTCCGTGTCTTGAACATTTTGTGTAGTGAGCTCTTGCAGACGGCTCTGCACTGCCTGCACCCTTATTACCGTTGCCCGTTACATTAGTAAACGAATTCTCGTCATCCTTCGTTATCTCGGGAGAGGTTTTTCCTATTGACGGATAGATAAAGAAGAATTTTCAGTGCGAGAACAACGCACATCTCCAAGTGATCCGTTCCTTGAAATCGTTCCACGATGTGTAGGCGAATGACGTCCCTGTCTATAATTACTATAGCCAGTGTGATCCGAGTACTTATCGTTGTCATAATACGATCTATGTCTGTATCAATTCTCGTAGTCTAGTAGTTCTGTTAGGGTATCTCTCTTGTAAGATTGATTACGCGACGCCCTCGAGTCATAGCAATTATATCCATAGTAATCATAATCGTAATTGTGATAATCACTCCTGCGAGATCGACTACGTGATCTGTTTGATGACGATGGCTTTCTCGACACGTATCTTCCATCATCTGTTGTGATGGAAAAGAAGAACAAAAATAAACGTAGAAAGAGACTAGGAGAGTCGTCTTTGTTTTTTTTTTTTTTTTTTTTTTTAGTTATGCGTTGTTATAAGTCGGTTGTACCGCAGCGTGGAGCGTTTCGCTATTTGCTCATTTGACATTTAGTAACCGTTGGATGATTACGAGATGAGCCGCGTACGGAATTTCGTACAGAATTATGTATCATACGATGTTGGACATTGATGATACACATTTATGGTTTATTGGTTGAACCAAAAAAATCATTTATCTTTCTTGGCACCACGATATATATATCTTTATGGCTGTTCCGAACGAAAAAACCAAGCGAGGTTATGCCGCTGTTTCAAGCCTAAACCCTTGCATACTTACTGCGCTTATTTTTGTCGTCTTTTCCTCTCCGTCTTAGAATCGTTTCTTCTAGCAAGTGTATTTGCTTCTGTAACTCTTTCCCTCGGTTATCATCGTCCAGTGAGCGATGTCTGCGTTTTATTTTCCCCATTTTTTTTTTTAATTTCTGAACAAAACGTGTCACGTGATCGGCACAAAGAAGAATAATGAGATACGGATCGTCATGGATACGGACAGTTCAAACAATTGAACTTAAAAAATCGTGACGACATCGGTGCATAGTAGGAGTACTAAATAATGATCTCGAGGAAGCGGCGCGCAATACAATTTGTAGTTTCAAGCTTTTACGATTTTAAACAAAAGAGATACACATGAATTTATTCCCATTTTTGAGATTAATATAACTATGATAATATGTTCTAAATATTTCATACGTAACCGAGTTGATGGCCTATGATTATTAATTTTTTTCATGCAACACTGGTTTTTGTGTGGTATTGCTTGTTCGCAATTATAACCTACAGCCATCGGTATAAAATAATAAAAATGAAATTATAAGCCAAACCTTTCATAAACTTTTGAGGACAAATGACAAGTAGATATTGCCAGTAAAATTGACACCAGAAGGTACTTTGTGTATAAAAATACATCGTCGTCATGCAATTTTTAAATAGATAGTTGTGCACGTCTGCGAGATATTCGCAGGGACAAATTACGAGTAGGAGTTTCAATTACCATTCTAAACGGAATATTTATTAAGGTATTCCTTTCACGGAGGGCCGTATTTTTTGGGCGAATAAGCAAGGTTCCCACATTTTTTTCATAAATTAGGCTGGATTTAGTTTTAAAAAGTTATAACGGGTGGGAATCAAATTTCCGAATGATTAAATTTCGAACACTTAAAATAGCGAATTTTCAAATACAATTATTACTATATGTATCGCAAATACAATGTGAAAATTCGCTATTTTGGGTGGTCGAAATTTATTCATTCGGAAATTTGATTCCCACCCGTTATAACCAATTATTAATCCCATGAAGGCAGTAGGACATCTCTATTCTTATATATCTCTATTCGTAAATCTGTCGAAGACAACTCTGTTCCAAGACATCTCTATGCTTGTTAAAGATCATGATATTGCGCAGCTTGATTGTCAATTACTTTTGACAAGCATAGAGATGTCTTGGAATAGAGATAATTTAGCATAGAGATATTTAAGAATAGTTTTTCACCAATAGCGTTTAATTAACCACAAAGTTATTCGAAATAGAGATATTGAAGAATAGAGACGTCTCAGAATAGAGATTTGCACCATAGAGTTATTTAAGAATAGATAAATCCTGGCCAAAAAACCCCTCCCCGGGGAAAAAACCTTGGACAAGTACATTTGTTGACCCCTGTTTCCATTTGTTTTCACAGAAAAAAACTACCCAAAAAAGTACAAAATTTTTAAAAATTTGGCAAGATTGAGATAGGAAAAAGAAGATTGTTTCTATAAAATAACTATACTCCAAATGACAAATAGAAATGAAAAACTTCACATATTTTATCGAGATCCCAAGAAAAAAAGCAACAATGCCCATTGTGAGTGTCTGGTAAAAAACAGAGTCTACAAGTAAATGATCAATTTGCGCATAAAAAAAATAATTACTTTACAAAAACAGAAATGGAAAAGCCAATGATTTACGTTCAGCACTAAAATTTATAATATCAATAATAGGACAAGTATTTTATTGTCGCTTGAGGATGGAGTATTTAAAAAAAAGCAAAAATTAGTTGGTTATTGAAAAAAGTCACCAATGTACAAAAATAAAAATCGGTCAAAAGAACAGAGTCCAGAAAAAAAAATCAGGATGAAAAAAAAACTTGAAGAAAAAAATTTCAAACGAAAAAAATTAGATTGAAAAAAAAATTTCGGCCGAAGTACTTGGCGAGTTTATAACACATACAACATTACGTGAAATACATTACGTGATCCAAGCTAAGCAAAAAAACTCGCCAAGTACTTCGGCCGAAATTTTTTTTTCAATCTAATTTTTTTCGTTTGAAATTTTTTTCTTCAAGTTTTTTTTTCATCCTGATTTTTTTTTCTGGACTCTGTTCTTTTGACCGATTTTTATTTTTGTACATTGGTGACTTTTTTCAATAACCAACTAATTTTTGCTTTTTTTTAAATACTCCATCCTCAAGCGACAATAAAATACTTGTCCTATTATTGATATTATAAATTTTAGTGCTGAACGTAAATCATTGGCTTTTCCATTTCTGTTTTTGTAAAGTAATTATTTTTTTTATGCGCAAATTGATCATTTACTTGTAGACTCTGTTTTTTACCAGACACTCACAATGGGCATTGTTGCTTTTTTTCTTGGGATCTCGATAAAATATGTGAAGTTTTTCATTTCTATTTGTCATTTGGAGTATAGTTATTTTATAGAAACAATCTTCTTTTTCCTATCTCAATCTTGCCAAATTTTTAAAAATTTTGTACTTTTTTGGGTAGTTTTTTTCTGTGAAAACAAATGGAAACAGGGGTCAACAAATGTACTTGTCCAAGGTTTTTTCCCCGGGGAGGGGATTTTTGGCCAGGATATAACTTCTTTTTTTCTGAACAGCTCCGAATCCTAGAATTTTTACATGATAACAGATAATCCTTGAATATCTATGCTGACATAACCAGTAAAACCCTAGCTCAATATCAAATATGCAATGCGATGCTATAAAGAAAAAGCGAACGAACTTAGTACAGCTTGCACAAACAAAACGCAGAAATTCATTTCAGTTAACACCTCGCGTTTCCTGCAGTATATTGAGAAATTCGATACATATATTTGGTGCGTCTCAGCAATGTGCATTTCACTAATATGAGAAAAACATGAGCGAAAGGCCAAAAATGAAACCGTATAGAAATATTTGTGGAACACTTTTTTTTTTAACAAATCATATCACAATGCACACTAAAAACTTGAATGAATATTGAATTTTTACATTGTTTTCTCATGCTTTTATTTCCACTTATATCTTTTGCACAAGCCTGACCGAGCGATGCCATTACACTATTGTTGAATTTCTGATCCTTCGACTGGTTGTGAAATATGATAACAGACGATCCTTGAATATTTACACTGACATAATCAGTAAAACCCCAGCTCAATATAAAATGTGTAGTGCGATGCCAAAAAGAAAGAGCGAAGGAACTTAGCACAACTCGCAGTAACGAAGCGATGATCCTTGTATGCAAAGGAAATAAGGCATCTCTTGTTTTCGCAAGGAATAGCAAATGCTTCATTGCTTTAAGTTTCACCAGTTTTTTTAGATCAAATTGTCGAAGGAGAGAATCTCAGCCCAATTCGCAGCTCGCAGCGCCTTCA
Organism: Rhimphoctona megacephalus; assembly: GCA_963989365.1. Lineage (NCBI taxonomy): Eukaryota > Metazoa > Arthropoda > Insecta > Hymenoptera > Ichneumonidae > Rhimphoctona > Rhimphoctona megacephalus. The sequence goes on from OZ022415.1 coordinate 23,457,427, forward strand.
GTATATTGGTAAATTTCTTGAAGCCGAAAAGAAAAATCGAAGGAACTGAACACAACCTGCAGAATATTGGAAATTTTATGTTTATTTGTAGACCGCACCTGAAAAGTATTGAAAATCATGATTTAATGACAAAAGTTATTTGTCAAATTTTTATAATTAAAGTATTTCATCAACAATTAATAGTTTTACAGGTTTTTATTTATGAACACATGATACATCTTGTCACAACTATTTTCATACACTCACTTTTGGAAAAAAAACAGTCTTTTGATCTGTAAAAAAAATTTCAGTGACATGATTAAAAAAACAATCGTTGCGTTCCAGATTGAAACTTCAACATCATTATTTACGAGTTCACACATTTTCAGAACGTATAACACTGATTTTTAAGGTTATGTTCGTTGTATTTTCTAGCACTTATTCTGGCCACATTAAGGCTGCGTTCGGGGAGTCACTATTTGCGCTAAAAAGGCAACCTATAGTAATACTATTTAATGGTAACGTTAGCGTTTATAGCGCAAATAGCGACTCCCCGAACGCGCCTTAATTAACGGTTTTATTCGGATTATTTTATACGGAAAAATAAAAATGATAACCTCAACGAGTGGTGAGGTTTGTTTCTATTTGGCTTTTCTGGAATCCGAAACAAAAATGATTTCACCAGCGGGTGCGAGGTTATCTTTTTTAATTTCGCTGATGATTAATTCCGAGATATTAAAAAATATTATTATCACATTTCGCAATATTTATATATTACCGTTTTTTCGCACTATTTATATATTTAAACTATTTATGAATCACGATTTTTCACAATCTAAAAAACACGCGATTTACACGACTCGCACTTTACACTGTCAAAAGTCAAAACTACCGTCACACTGGTTATAAACATTCAAACTTTCCGTGGTATGGGTGCAGAGGCATGTAGTCACAGCACACGTTCAAAAACATCACTCGTGTGCACACTGGTTTACCGGTTTGGGAACACAGATTCTGATTGGTACAATCAGAATCTCGATAGGCACGCTGAGGCCTTTCATTGCGACATATACAGACACGTCAAATTCTTCGATGTGTTGGAATTTTTGCATAATTTTGAGCCTGTGCAAAGTTTTTTCTCAGCAAATACGGCATCAATCGTGCTGATTTAAAGCTCAATCGAAAGATTTTTTCTTAATTAGTCTTCAGTTCAATTTTTAAGTCATCATCTGTCTCCTGAGCTTCGTAATTCGAGAAAATGACTTTCAGTTTTTACCCCCACCACCGAAATTTACTTTATTCAGAGATAATATAACAATACGAAATATTGTCGATCGATCCATCGAACAAATAAGCAATGTAACTTGAGCACTTTACAAACATTCCGGATAAATGTCGATTATAGAATATATGTTTTTTTCCGATTTTCGATGAACGTTTTTTGAACTGTCCGCGGATTATAAACAGAAAAGACGTAGCTGAAAACATCGCGTCACTCATAACGCTCGTAACCAAAACTTTTCGTCGAATGGGAACAGAGGGATATGTCGTCAGTTGCGCCCAATCAGAAAAACGCCAGCGCCACGAGGCCTTTCTCTGTGTCGTATACATACACGCACGCACACTCCGATCATCGCATAATTTTGCCTGTGCAAAGTTTTTTTTCAGCAATTACGGCATCAATCGGATTGATTCATGGCTCAATCGATGAGGGACAACTTTATTAGTCTCCAGTTCAAATTTCAGATCATGAAATTACCCCTGGGCTTCGTAATTCAAGAAAGAGTCTACCCCCACCGTCGAAATCGCTTTATTCAGAGATAATAGTCTCGGGTGAGTCCCGGGCAAGCAGACGACGCTGTCAAATGTACTTGTCCCGAGACTCTGCCGAGTCTCTTGATAAATAACAGAGTTGTCGCACTGCCGCCACGGGACTAATAATTGGTTATAACTTTTTTTTATAATTGGTTATAAATTTCCGATTTATGTTTACAGTTGCAACTGTAAACATAAATTGAAAATTTCAGCTTAATTATGTAAATTATGAAATTTTTTGATATTTTTTGGAGAGCGACAAATGTCAACAACCGCACTGTCAAAAGGAGAAGCTGGACTTATTGCATTTGGTTAAAAAAAATAGTGAAATATGAGTGAAAATACGTATAAAGTACGCAGTGACATTGGTAAAAATATGAGCCAATTTGTAACGGGTAAAAACAAGAATAGCGTTAAAAATGTTGTAAAAACTGCTGAAGGTAACATAACCTCTTGAACGTGGCTACGAAAAATGGCCACAAAAAATCGTCAGCTGATCACATTCTTTTAAGTTCTATCGTGAATATTTTTTTCAAACGTCCGGTGACTCTCTGTTTTTATCGTTGCTGTGGAATCTTTAGAATTTTATTGGACCATAGGACAGTTTATATCAAACACCTATCATTATTTGATATATGAATTATTAAATAGAAATGTGAGCAGCAGGTCATCTCCATAAAGTGTCGTGAAAATTAGACGATTTTCAAACTTATAATGCTTTTCTAAAGATTCGATAACTTGGCTCGATACTTTTCCAGTGGAATGAGATGTATTTTTACTTTTTTGTACAAAAAAATCTGTTAATTGTAAAATATTCGAGTTCGTGAAAAGAATACCTTAAGTTCATGAAGATAGGTGTGAGCGGATTAAGCTTTGCATATCGGCTGGTGATTTCCTATCGCCAAGAAACCAGATCATGACGTCATATTCCCGGCAAGGCCGAGCTAGTAAAAAAAAGCTTCATTGACATCCATAGCAAGATCCCTCCGAAAGATCTTCAACCGAGTAATTTTTTTAGCTGTTATAGCGCTCGGTACTTCATTAGGATTAGATAGCCAAACCGTTGAACTTGATAAAAAAAAAATGGTAGTGTCCGGATATTTAATCGATATTGATCGAAAAACTGAATATTTATTCATCGAAGCCCACCGTTGTTCATATAATCAAAATCACGTTTTAATTTATTCGCATTTCTATGAAGTATTACCATTGAAAAGTTCTATGGTAATTTTTCTTTTTTCCCCAGTGCTTTTTCCCATTCCAAATGAATTCAATTCTCTCGTTCGATGCCACGTTGCTATTCTGTTTGTTTTTGATTTTGTTTTTTTTTTTTTCGTTCGCAACAGAAATTGAATAGAGGATCGATTCCATTCAATGCAGGAACGGCTTTTACGCTAGATAGAAGGCGATGAGAGGGAGATATATAATGGAATCGATGAGTTTAAAGAAAGCGAGAATTTGCCGTGAGTTCCGATCGCGGATCGAGAAGACAAATGGCTACAAGTTCTCATTCCTCGACTAAAAGAATTCCGAAATATATGTATATACACGGATATTACGTTTATACATGGAAAATACATGGATTCGTATTATCCGTGCAAATGTACGTACATTTGCGAGAAATGATAATAGTGCATCGCTGCTCGCGACAAGACAATTATCCCGAGGATTGAGTACTGTCTGCGCAGCTAGTATCTCGATGAAGCGAAAGTTTTTTAAATGTACATTTCTCCGTACGGAATAATTTTCCAAGGTTCATGAATTTTTGAATTCGACTGAACGGGTAAACGAGAGTTTTTTATCGCAAATATGTATGATGAAAATATGTTCTTCCATCTATTTCCAAATATCCGGAATAATACGATCAGAATTGACGAACTTAACATTTTTTACGATTCTTATTTATATCAGAAATAAACCTTTTTTTATTTGAACTAATTTTATACTCGACGAGCTCTTATCGCAATTGATTAATGATTTATACGAATAACTTAACTTTTTGAAAATCAACTGAAAATTCACGTTTAACTTTGTCCAAAAGTAAACGTCATACTTGATGTGATTTGTCGTCAGTTAAAGGTTGAAATATTAAGATATAATTGGATTTTTATTACTCTTGTACGAGTAAAGTGTGAAATAGTTACAGGTTATTTGCATGAGGCCTGCGGGTATTGAACACCCGAGCTTATACTTATGACGAGCTAAAAGAAGACGTAACCTATTTTTTCTTTTTTACTACGTTGTGAATATATCGTAAGAGTTACGTTCTGTTGACCTCGTTTTCAATTGAGAGAACTCGGGAAAACTCCATCAGAGCTTCAGGTCTGATAAAATCCTCTCGATAGAATTGGAAGTTGCGGTGACAAGTCCGGAGATCCTTCGAGTAATTAGAGACAACCACCACGTCGAACCGTCCAACTCTGAAGCTTTAACGAGTATCGAGCGTGGAAAAAGGTAATAAAAAGAAAATTGACGGTCAGAAATGGATTTTTGCTCTGACGCCGCTGTACCGAAGCGCATTGTGACGCACGTACTATATATTCGTAAACATGCAGGACGAGTCCGGTAGATATTTGCGTTTGCTCGTTTACCCGAGTTAAACTAGCCCGCGACTATGTGCTACGGCACTCGCGCGGAAAGTGTACAATCGGAGAAAAGGATATTTGGCATTCGCGAACGAATAAACGAGAGAGCCCGAGCAGTGATGAAATAAATGAGACTATTCTTTTATTTCTTTTACTCTTTAATAAAAATGTATTCCGTCTAGTGTGGTCGAGACCATTATTTTTCAGGATTAAACATTATTTAATTAGGTATCGCGGGGATCTGCTCTCTCACGGACTCACGCAGTACTGAGAGAACTCCATTAAAAATGGTCGATCAATTATTGTTACCGAATAGTTCATATCGAGGTTATTAAAATATTTATATTTTCAGAAAAAGTCATATGCAGTGAAAAATTCATTCGCAAGATAAATGTTTAATCGCTCGACTCACGGGTAATTCAGAATAAAAATATTTTCAATGCCGCCAAATAGACACGTTTTTTTTCTAACAAAAGTACTTCCCTTATGCTCATATACTACTGGTAATTTTATAGTCAAATAATTCTTTTTATTCCATACTATTCGTTGCTACGTTCAATGCTGGCCATAGAAACATTGCCAACGTACGGCACATATTCTTCATGCCATATTCCACAACAATATTGTTATTATTGTTATAAACATTATTATATTACGATTACATTTTTTCTTCTAATTTACTCATGTGTTGACAATATACGTATATAGATAATACATATTTATAACAAATATATCGCGCTTTTGGAACAATGACGTAATTATTAAAAATAACAAAATTCATATTATAGCATGAAAATTCTATATTCATTCGATTGTATCTGGAAGAATAAAGTAAGAGCAGCGCGGATTGTTCAACGTAACAGATTGGGGCACAAGTCTTATTCTACATCACGCAGCAGCAGCAAAATATATACAGTTACAATTGAATGAATATAGGAAAATTAAAACGGGTTTTCTGCATACTGTACGGCACCTCGTATTTATGTCATTGTTCTAGGGGAAGCGCGATATGAGCTGCTGCATAATGTAACAAGAGGTAATAAAACTGCCGCAGGAAGAAGCTCGTAAGGGATGAATTCGAGCGGTGAATCAGGCGGTACGATGGTCGACGATTACGACGGTGGAGGGAGTGGCGGTGGTGGTGTCGTCGACGGTGGTTGCAGCACGGTCGAGATCGAGACTGGCTCGACATTACCAGCCTGGGAAGCAATAGCGGCCTCACTGACATTGGGTTTTCTCGTGATTGCGACCGTACTTGGGAACGCATTAGTTATTCTGAGCGTATTTACGTATCGTCCGCTGCGAATAGTTCAAAACTTTTTCATCGTATCATTGGCAGTTGCGGATCTGGCAGTGGCGATACTCGTGATGCCGTTCAATCTCGTTTACCTGCTCCTTGGCAAGTGGATATTCGGTATACATTTTTGTAAGTTGTGGCTTACGTGCGACGTACTATGTTGTACAGCGAGTATATTGAATTTGTGCGCGATCGCGCTCGATCGTTATTGGGCGATAACGGATCCAATAAATTATGCGCAAAAGCGAACTTTAAAGCGCGTACTCGGTACGATAGGTGGTGTGTGGCTGTTGTCCGGTGCAATAAGTTCACCACCGTTGGCTGGATGGAACGATTGGCCGGAGGAACTCGAGCCCGGTACACCCTGTCAATTGACGAGGAGACAGGGTTACGTTATTTATTCGTCCCTCGGTTCTTTCTTCATCCCACTTTTGCTCATGAGCCTCGTTTATCTCGAGATATTTTTAGCTACGAGAAGACGTTTGCGCGAACGTGCGAGGCAAAGTCGCCTCGGTGTTGTTACATCGACCAGGCATCGTCACGAACACGAGGATGCCGAAGAGTCCGTCAGTTCGGAGACCAATCACAACGAGCGTTCGACACCGCGTTCGCAAATCAAACCCTCCCTCGACGAAGATGAACCGACCGAAGTAACTACGGGTGGTGGTGTTGGTTGTAGTGCTGGTGGACCAGCGATTGGTGGACACGGTAGACGCGCCGGCGTATCCGCTGCTGGTGGCACCTCAACAACCGTTTATCAATTTATCGAGGAACGACAAAGAATATCATTATCGAAAGAGAGACGCGCCGCAAGAACTCTCGGCGTTATAATGGGAGTTTTCGTCGTATGTTGGTTACCGTTCTTCCTAATGTACGTTATCGTCCCATTTTGTCCCGCTTGCTGTCCATCCGAGAGAATGGTTTACTTTATCACGTGGCTCGGTTACGTTAACAGCGCACTCAATCCTCTCATTTACACGATTTTTAATCTAGATTACAGAAGAGCCTTCAGAAGGCTACTGCACATTCGTTAGTTTTAATCTCTTAATTATATGCATTACTATTATATTGTTATTATAATTATTATTAATTATATTAATATGGTTATTATGGTTATTATTATCATTATTATTATTATTATTATTATTATTAATCTCGAAGATACGTCTCCAAATACTCCGGTCCAGGTGACAATACGCGGAAATTGCACCCCAGGTATTGTAGATATCGTGAAGTAATCGTTGCAACGAGCGCGTATATTCTAATAAGTATTCATCAACTTCGAATAGCGATGATATAAGTATTCGAAAGAGTAAAAAAAAAATCAAAATAATGATGGACTATTACTTTTCTAGTCAAATCGTTTTTAAATGATTTTTAATTTAAGCGGCGCATGAGTTTACCAAACAACGGGATGATCTCAAGCTTAAAGCCGCGGAAATGGAAGGTAGAGAATGACCAAATTTGGCCAATATAAATGTCCCTTGTTTGGCAGTTTATACATGGCTGAATAAATTTTAATTATCTACACTGCTTTTGATTGAACGATGTTATAATCGGACTATAGTATTGCTCACATACAGTTGCCTCTCATACCGTCGTAAATCGAGTGAACACGACAAATACGATATTGATGTGATGCGAGATGTGAGTTTTCATCAATTCAATTACGCTGTATAAATGGAACAGATTTCATTATCGTTCACTCATGTATTAATCTGCAAACCACGATCTGTCTTATTCTTCCACTGTAATATTCTTGTTGGACTCTTTCCTCTTACCCTCACCTCATCTTTCTCTCCTGTGTGTGCACCTCATTTACGATCAGTTTGCGGTATACGACTGTACATCGTTTCAGTTTGGATTAACGGTACGCCCTCTCGAAACACCCCAGCGATGTTGTATCCGCAGTTCCTGAGTCTCTCCCGGTTGACGTGATTTATTGGGAGATACTATATCTCGGACCGTACACGATAATTATCTCGGATCCATGCTGGCGTGAATCTGCATTCGTGGCAACGTTGGTACATGAACTCCTTCCTTCTCTCTCTCTCTCTCTCTCTCTCTCTCTCTTTCTCTCTTTCTATACACATGGATATCTGCCCCTTTCTCTCACACTCCGAGATTTCATCCCTACGACTGTTTCTCCGATGCTGTTGCCGAACTACGCTCCAGGCACTTTGAATATCCGGTCGAAACTTTATTTGTCGGGCGGTATAGTTTATCGACGTATTTACTCTATTAGCCTCGAAACAAAAGTTTTGCCATTTCTGCCAGATAGCTCGTCTGGCACATTTCTTTATCTTACGTTACTTTACAAACGTAGTCTTCCATTTATAAACTGGCCCTGTTTGATATCGAAACTCCCAAGTTTAATTGCCACTTATAGAGAATTTCGTCGATCATTAACGCACCACATATTCCCCTAATATGAGAATTAATTGCTATTTGCACCCAACCTGATAGTGCTATGACGAACATGAAGACCTGATTAAACACTCGCAAAAAACTATTGGATTTTTCACTTAATGCCTTTACTCGAGGTAGTTCTTGTGGTATATCAACCGAAAGTGATGATGATTTGCCGAAAAATCTTAAAATTTCGCCAGGAAATGGCTACCGAAGCTTTACTTACACTTTAGACTGCTACACGTACACACCTTGAGATCGTAACGGAGTCAATTCATACCACGTGTATGGCTAAAGTTTCATCTTGTTTACAGTTGTATCGTGTATAACCGAGACGCGTCAGAATTTCCATTTTAACTTTTTTTAAAGTCATACTGAAGTTATATTAGAATTATGCCATAAAGTTTGATACGAATGAATATTTTAAAACTCCGTGAGCATTTAGATATTGGTATTGTGAACACGCATTTAAAAAGTCGTTCTGTTCACAGGAAAGGGAGGATAGGCACAAGAATTACCTTAAACAGCAACAAATTAGTAAATTGGAAAAAAAAAATGAAAAAAAAAGACGATTGTTCGATTCAAGAGAGCTCCATTGAAATTACACGCAATTCTTTTCATCTACAAATCTTTTGACATTAAATTTATGCACCATTTGCAGGAGGCCCATTGAAGGGTAAATGTAAAGTACCAAGGAATGCCAACTGTTGAAAGAGAGTGGAAAACTCGGTCTTCTGGTCTCTATTAAATTCTCAAACCTTGGGGAATTCACTTAAATGCTCTCATAAACTTTCATCCGTTTTAACGATTAACCAATAATCAAAATCTATCCGCGTAATACAATGAGGAACTCAATCGAGCAAAGGGCTCTTGCACAGATGGTTCGTATGCTTTCATTGTCAAGAATCATTCGTAGAAATCGCTTTATCAATTCGATCGCATCGCCCTAGACCACACACACACATATCGACTTCTCTGCTTCCTAATATAGTCCATGTGGCTTTCCGTGAGTATAGCTTGTAAATGCTGGATAATCCAATCTAGTGCGTTACTCGAGGGTTACCAGTGCACTAATGAACACCCATTTAAGGTTAATCGTACACGCGCATTGTTGCGGTTGAATAAGCCGCAACGATATCTCCTCTGAATCGATATTCAAACAAACGCAAAATTTCCGATTGTTCGCAAATCTAATTAAGTGAATTTTTCAAATTACCCCCGATCTCAGAGGCATTTTCACTTGAATTGTTCACCAAATGGCGTTCAATTGAAAAAATTGAAAAGAAACTGAAGTTGTTTTGCCAAATGCAATCGAATCTCAATTTGAAATGGCGCAATAATATTTTTCCACGATTACAATGTTTTAAACATTAATTACAAACAATAGGAAATTCCATTTTGCTTGGCCCACAAAAGCAGAAGTTGCACGAAAGTTGCATTAGAAATTCTGCGTCTTCTCTCGTTCGGTACATTGTTCAGCTCGATAATATATAGACATAATATTCGCCCCGATTGCATTCCCGTGTTATGCATTTCGCCTCGGATTGAAATTTCCAATCGATACCACCCGCAGTGATGGTTTAAGGAGGAACGACTATCGGACGAGAAAACACAATCCCTCATGGAGACCGTGTCTCCAGAGTTACGGGGACATTCTAATATGCTCAGCTAAGTAATTGAGTCCCTTGAAAAATTGAAGTGCCATAATTTAGAGACACCAGTGCGTATTGAAGGAAAGGTCATGCCTGGTCTCGAGTATTCCCAGTATAAATTACACTTAACAATAACTCTATTGGCTCAACTACGTTCTTTACTTTAATACAATAGACGGTGCCTCCTGAAGCATTTTCGACGTTATGATATCGAATTCGTAATGCAATCACAGACGATTGACCAATTTCTGTTTAAACAAAAAAGCATCACTAATTCGGCGATCCGCTCTATAATTATCGTGGGAATCCGCTCGCGTTGCGCCTCACTGAGAAAAGAAATTTGTTGATTAAACAAAATTTTTGTTGAATCAACAAATTGTGGCGAACAAAACGAAATTCGTTAACTCAACAAAAATTTGGTTAATTCAACCACTTAATTTGCTAGCTCAAATAAATATTGCTCACTACGACGAAAATATTGTTCAATCAACAAAATTCTCTATCCAACTAACAAATTTCATTTTGTTCGCCACAATTTGTTGATTCAACAAAAAATTTGTTGAAACAACGAATTTCTTTTCTCAGTGTTCACTCGCTAATAACTTAACTTTGTTCTACCGCACCGAATGCACTGCCTCGGAATTTTAGTTATTCTCTCATCCACCTCTCTCTCCCTCCGAGTAGTCAATATATATTTATATATGCATAGAGTATAGTTTACTCCCTCGAATTCTCCGCGGCACAGTCGGATGCATTAATATTCCAAGGAAGCAATGGCAACGACGGAAAAGCATAGAGCAAGTCCGATCCTTCCGTCGTTGGGTGGCGCCAGTCCGGATTACCGGGATAGCAAAGAGACGTGAGAAGTTTAACGCGCCCTGGCAAAACAACAGCGATGCACCTTGGTTGGTCCGGGCATTAACGTTGCTTTGACAATCGGACTCACAAAGCTCTCTCTCTCTCTCTCTCTCACACACACACACAGGACAAGATTACTCAGTCCTACGTTCACTCGGCTTTTCTCTTCACCTTTCTAATTTTGGGTATATATATGTACAGATACGCGTTTATTTATATATTCTCTACGAGATTTACCGAGTTTCACACCCTTAGAATCATCTGGGGGATGCGACCAAATACTGTCTCCTTGGATAAACCAGATATATATGCATTTGTATATAAAGTACATAAGGATGAAATATGATGCTTTCTAAGTCAAATCGAATTGTTCGTCAGCTGCACCCTTTGGAATTGCACCCGTAGTGTCATACTTTTTCGGACGATCTTACGAAGTAGGCAATATTTATCCTAGATTTTTTTGCCCACATTTGAAAGTACAAAAATGTTTTTGTCAACTAGGCACTTTTTAGGGAACTCCTAGAAATCATATCCCTGAGAGTTCAAATACCGAGTAGACTTAAACTTGAATTTTGATCTTTTCAAAAATTATATAGTCTTACGATTTATTTGATGATTAAATATTGAGTTGCCAAAAAGTCAAATAAGTTTTCATCGAATTATTTTCATATACTGCGGTTTAAAAAAAGAGGTAAACTTTTTTTGAGCAGCCTCGGAGGCAAAGATTTGATCACTTGATCTGGAGTGTCTCAGACAAGATTGAAAGTCAACTATCAAAATTTGCCACCTTATTCAGCTTCCAGAGGGGCCATAAGCTCGAGATCATCTGGTGCAGACGAGAGATCTCAAAATTTCCAGTTAGTATATACGACAAAGCCTCGAGACAGCAACGTGAGAACAAAAGTTTCACTGCATCGTCGGGCATAGAGCCCCGCGGGATCGAATATACTGACAATGATGAAGAAATAGAGAACAGAGGAAACTCAAAAGATTTAGCGGAGCAGAAATATCGGTATCAATTTATTTTTCAATTATGAATTTCCGAGTATTGATTTTTTATAAATTTGAATATTTAATCATTTATTTAGAGAAATGAATACTACGTGGCAGGCAATTATTAGATTGTATTTAAATGTGAGCATAATTTGCATATTTGTTATCTTAAAACCTATCGAGAGTTATAACTCTTTTTTCAATTTGATTCTTTTTGCTGCTTTTGATTTTGCAATGTTGCTGTTTAGGGACTAAATACTGCAAATTTTGGGGATTGTAAATTTTGTATGAAATCGACCAAAAGTTCCAATAAAGGATTCGCGATATACCAAATAAAAGTATTCGCATGTACAAATACACTACGCGTATATTATAATCGAAAGAAAGAAATGAAGGTCAATCGTGCAAGCATATAAAAAAAAATCTTGTTGGTTAGTCGTCTTTGGTCTTTCTTTTTCACTCTTCATGCATTTCAGAACTTATTTCTCTCTTTCTCTTTCTCGCTCTCTCTTCTGACGAAAAGCAGCGAACTGCAAAGTTTACAAACTTTTTTCCTCTCAAAAACTCGAATTTCTTTAGCAGTATTAAATTACTTAATATTTCTCGTGTATATGATAGGTATCTTGATTGCGCTGTTTGTCGAACTTTGGGGAAAAACACGCGAGCAAAATTGCGGAGTTTTACGTACTTAAAACTTTAGTATACCTACATAAATATATTGCCAAGAATTTCTGTATCTTTTTTTCATTTATTTAAAAAAGAAAGAAAAAAACAAGAATTTAACATGCTACGCGATCAATCATTCGTAAGAAGACGTTTTTGGAGAAGTAGCATACTAATTCAATCGCGAATCTCGCCCTGTCACCAAGTACATATTCACTCGAGACTTAAGAGCTTTCTCGTGCTTGTGGAATTGGCATTCGTTGAGCTCCTGAAAAAGTAAAAATTAGAAACTTTAAAAACGCTTATTCATCATTATCTTAATTTTATTCTCCCAGAAACGTCTTTTGCGCGACGTAGTGAAAAAGGAAAAGCTCTTGAAGTAAATAGGGAAATGGAGGCAAAAAAAAAGGAAAAATCTTGAACTTGTGAAGCCTCTGGTATAATAACGTTTTGAAAATCTTTCTCTAGAGACGGAGAGAGAGAGAGAGAGAGAGAGAAAGAGAGAGAGAGAGAGAGAGAGAGGGCGAAGGAGACAGGAAGGAAATAAAAATAAATAAAGAACGAAAGAAATAGATAGCATGCCCAAACGAGAAAAATAGTGCATAATACCAAAGATGACGTTAAAAATATACATCGCATAATACGAGGAAATCTTGGAAAGACCAAGCACGCGATACATAAGCCACGGAGCACTTAACGGCCTTGAGGTCGATTATATTATACGCAAGCTGTGCTGAATGCGTGTATTCTTTGAAAGAAGGGGACAAAGAGTTTTTGAAACAAAAAAAAACAACATTTTCAGCCCACAACAGTCGTACGAAAACGAAAACCCAACCTCGGAAGCTGTCGTTTAAAACCTTCCGATTATAATAATAAGACAGATATGAAAAGATAGCAACGAGGACGACGACTTGTGGTGTGCAAACCACTCGTTTGTAACATAAAAGTATACAAATATATACATATTAGTGATTAAGAGAGCGAAAGAAAGAGAGAGCGACAGAATGGTAAATTTTACCTACGTTCAGTATAAATTGTAAATATTAAGGTTGTGAGTATTATTAAATAACAAACTAACGGTTTATGACTTTAAGAGATTAAAGGCGTGAGATTAATAATAATAACAATGATAATGATAATGCTATTATTAATAATAAGAATAATAATAATTATAATAATAATACTGAATGGTAATAAATAATATTAGGGCTCGATTACCACAAAAGCTCGCGATCAAAATGCAACGTTCATAAGAAGTTCGTTGAGGTGTTACGATCTCATTAATTCTGCGAGCGATACTTTAACCAAAACCGTATTTTGAAATTTTAAAGAAACGAAGATGGTGAGAGTGGTGAAGTAATGAAATTGCTCGGTATCGACGAGATTGTAAATTTAAAGGATTGTTCTTTCTGATCACCGATAATAATGAACCTGGCGTTGCTCGGACGACTTTGAACATCTTTTAGTTTTCCTTAAACTTAAACTTAAAAGTCTTTGGCGTGTACATGGCGTCACAAAAAATGTGTATGCATTATACATAAAAAGCAACTCTTACAATACCCAATGGAATCGAGTGAGATATTCGTAATGTAGTTTATTATTTGAAATCTCAAAATTAAATTCTATCACATTATTCATAATAATAAAACATGAAACACACTGATACATATTTAATGAATGCGACTACAATGAAGTAAGAAAATACAAAAATAATATAAGAATTGATAAACAAAAAGGGGGAACATAAACAAAGCTGTTGTGGCTCGTAAAATGTACAGATGTCGTTTTCTTGGTGACCTACCGGGTACCGAATAATGGCACAGTTACTTTGCAAATTATTTGCAACCAGCGTGGGCAACTTATATATGATTGTAACGTATATCTTTACTATGTAAAGACATTAAATCGAAACGAGAATTGTGAAAAAAAGAAAAAAAAAACAAATGGAAGATGCGATTAATAAGGCGAGATGATAACAATATATTCAGTTATAAAAGTTAAGAAAATCAATAACAATTGTAACACCGAAACAAGAGGTGCTGGCACTCTTTAATGAGGTTGTGATAAGGTTGTGAAAAACATTCTTAGCCGCGCTTTAAATAACACAAAATTTTCAAAAAGAAAATTATAAACAATTATAAAAATAACTAAAGGAACTTTAAATTGAAATATACACGTCACTGTTAATTACAGTCGATTGGCACGATATTTTCATCTTACAGGCGCTTCCAGAGTTTTGTGCCGCAATCTTACTTATAATTGAGTTATCGGTGTCGGTTGGATTATCGGTATAAACAGCTGTGAATCAATTTTATCATTTTTTGTCTTTTTAATTTTGGGAAAATACGAGGAGCTTGTTTGAATCAATGAAACACGAGGTATAATTACGACGTTAATTAAATCGCGTCGTGTATAAATGAAGTAAGAATCTATTTTTTATTCTTCGAGACAAGAATCTATCACTGAGCGAAAAATTGGGATCAAATGGCAAGAAAAAATAATACGTACTCGATTAAAGTGTAATTTTATAGTAACGTTTCGCTCAGTGACAGAGCGTCTCGTTTCAATAAAATTTTCATGAGAAAAAAATATAAACTCTCGTGGGACATGTTCGCGAGTCAAAAGAAATGTTTGTGGGGGACTGAAAATGTATGATCACATTATGCATCGGGAAAAGATAAATTATTAATATTATCTTTTGATTAGCGAGTTTTTTTTATTCTCCTATTCCCTTCGCAAACTGGTTCGCGGGCGAGAGAGTTTTTTCACTCTATTTTTCATCATTTTCTCACTTTACATCCTCGTCTCTCTTTCTTCGGTCCCTGCGCATTCCTCGAAGCTCTTCCTTCCATCTTATATTTCCAGACTTCATTTTTTCCACACTTTTTTCCGTCTCTTTTCTCATTTTCCAACTGCACACACCTCGGTACACATCGTCTCGGAAAATATCCCCTTCCCGTTTTCTCATCTCTTTTCCAATGCTCACAGCACAGCAGCCGCGCACCATCTCTCTTCAATATTTTTTATTTTCTCTTCTCATATTAGCCTCGTCTTTTATATTTATTTTTTCTTCTTATTTTTCTTCGGCCTTTCCACAATTACAATATTTCGACAATTCTAACATGTCTAAAGTCTCGGAGTGTATTAAGGAGTGCAAAAGCAACCATTAAAATGAAATACGACGCATAGAGTAGACATGACGCAGGAGTGAAGGATGCGAACGCAAGCTTTAAAAGCGTCAGTATATTTGTTACTTTGCTGCTAACCACAAGAGAGTTTCTCTGTATGGGAAACACTCACGCGAGGATGGAAATTTCGTGCCAACCAAGATATCTCTATCCTAAGTTGATTCCCATCGAGATCATTCACACGAAGGGCGTCAAAGGGCGAGGCCAAATCAAAAGACCAAATATGAGTTATACATACACATTGTATATGCATTATAAATACTAATAATATTCTTCAAAAACTGTATGAAATATGTTCTATACATCGATGAGGGTATTAGCCAACATTTGAATATTTTATTACGCAACAGCGTATCCGTAAAAAAGGTGACACTTGAAAGGAGAAATTATTGTCGTTAAAAGATCCTGAAAAATGGAGAAAATATATAGAGATTCTTATGAGAATACAAATAATTTGGTGCTCATAAGTTTATAAGTTTTTAAATACATTATGTCGGAAAAGGAAAGATAATTACAATACTTTTTGTACAGATTTACTCATAGAATTTCCGGAAACTTGTAAAACTTTGATGCAATTAAATTCACAAAAAATATTGAGCTCAAAAAAGATTTTATTGACCTGTAACAGTCCTCGGACGTTCATAGGCTTTTAGAATGTTTTGTGAGATTTTCACATTTTATTTTATGAGATAACACAGAGTTTAACAACTATATATCTTTTATACACCGTGCGAAATTATAACGCGTTTTTTAACATTTATTTTTACCCTTCATTGTTCGTTGACATTTTGCCTCTCTTCGAGAAACGAGGTCGGAGTTTTCATAAGACTGCTGCTTGAATTGGACAAATATACACTACCAATGTGGACTCTTGACTTCTTGGCTTAAGGAACCACAGAGGAAAAGGAGAAGTTTATTACTCGAGAAAAGTTGAGAGCGCGTCGTGAAATGGTTCCTTACAAAATTCTAGATTAATATCCTAGACGAAGAAGTTCGATAAGAGGAGGCAGCATTCAGTCAAAATGTTAATCGAGAAAATCTTTCAGCTGAATTACTCGATAAACTTCTCCTCGATATATCTCTATCACCTCAGGTTATTGCGTACGTTTTCTTCCCAGTCAGAGACGTGATTTAAAATTCTTTTCACCAATCTCGTTCATCGTAAATTTTCAATTCTAACAATAGAATATTAAATTCAATGCTCATTTCATTTCTGCTGGATTATAAACCAAGTAAATCCTGTCTTATTTTATTCACGAAATACTTCGAATAATTTTGTTTCGTGAAGGATAAATAAAATTGATCGACATATTCTTTCATTCAAATACCAATGTCTCAGGCTTACTTCATTCGTCACGAATTATCGATGTGAAATATTCAATTTGAAAAAAATATTTTCCAGCATCGAATTTATACAAATTCTTTACCAACAAGTGTATTCGAAAAAAAGCCCACCATGAACATCGTTTTCCCTATTGCTGTCGAAAACGTGCTTAACGGGAGAAACCAGTTTAGGAGGCCGAAATTTTGGTGTTTTTCGTGAATTTTTTTATCAGGGAAGGAATAATCAGAATTTGTTTAAACTTGGTGGATATTTTATTCATGTTTTGGAATACACTCTGTAATTTTTTCAAGTCATTTCCGCCGCAAATAGTGGAGTTAGAAGCTGCTATCCATGGACGATCGTCATTCGAGTTTTTTGCTGGTGGGCATTCCTGAAGTCATAATTTTTATCTGTAATCATTACAATTTTCTTTTTTCGTTAACAACATATTTTCTAAGAATATGAACCTAATCGTGATCAAAAAAGTTGAAAATTGCATGTTTTTGAGGTGTTTGAACACAATGTCACGTTTTTATACCATGTTTTTTCACCTTTTTTGCATTAAAAAAAATATTTTTCATAATAATATCATCCCAGAGTTAGGTTCATATAGATTGTAATTGAATAAAGAATATTCACACAAATTTTCAGAACGATTGGTCAATAACTTTTTGAGCTAGAATGCCCACCAGTTGAAAAAAAGTTGTTCATGGACAGCAGCTTCTAACTCCACTATTTCCGGCGGAAATGACTTGAAAAAATTACAAAGTATACTTCAAAACATGAATAAAATATCCTCCAAGTTTAAACAAATTCTGACTATTCCTTCTCTGTTAAAAAAAATTCACGAAAAACACCAAAATTTCGGCCTCCTAAACTGGTTTCTCCCGTTAAGTCCCTTGGTCTCAGAGTCACGGGGTATTTTTTGTAATTAGTTAACGACTCATTAAAATTTCCTTCCGGTTCTGGTGTCTCTTGTTGATGAGTGGCAAAAAAAAACGGTGAAAACAGCGCGGAAGCGCAGGTAATGGAAAACAAATAAACATTAGGCGTGACAAGAGCAGCGGGGATGTTTTAAAGTTTACTCACTCGTGCAAACACTTGAGGCGCGTCATTAGAGGGAAGTAGAAGAGAGTCGTCGAGGCCTTTTTTTTACCGGATCACGCCACTCTCATTACCCATATATAACGAACATGGATAACGTAAAAAAATAAATGCGTCGCAGCAGCAATAAATACACGTGCACAGCGCAACTGTTCGTATATATCTGCATTTGTATATCTATGGAGTAAATAAGCGTGTACGGTGCACGGTAACAGAGAGTTTGACAAATGATATACGAGTTTGCTAAAACGCAACGAAACAGAGAGTTGCATACAGCTAAAGCTCTCCGCAATTGCCGTCCTCGGGTGCGAGAAGTATAAAACTTAATAATCCTCGTTGGTAGTCTCGTGTATTGCCGTAATGTCATGTGAAAATGCGTGACTGTGACAGCTATAGTTACCAATGGTTTACTGTACGTTCCTATACATATACATATAAATATATAGGCAATTTCACCAATTCCCGACGCAAGTAGAAGCATCGGGCCGGGATTTTATTGTTTATATACATAAAGTTTACCAACTCTGATATTCCGACTTATTATACTGCTTTTTTCACTCTCTAATATACATATGTTTCTTCGGTCATGTCACAACCGTGTATCGAAGCCATGCGGTTTTTAGGAGAGCAGATTATTTTGCATAAATATTGAGAAATAAAGAAATATTCATGTAATAACTTTTTTTCGAGTTAAAAATAATTTGTTCATCGAAAAAATGTTCCCAGAAACTACAATTTGACATTTACGGATTACATTTTATCGCATATGTTACGCGTATTTTTACAAACAGTATTATGACAAATATCACGATCGTTCCCGCTACTATTACTTGCATTAATCATTCACTATTATTTATTAATCATCATTTGTTTGCTTCCCCGACTTGTTTCGCATATTGGTGAAACCTCCGATATTTCTCATAGTATATAAAAGAAATATAGTAAACACCGGAATAATCGTTTTCGATCAACTGCGTTAGTTTGCGTGAAAAATACTTTGATATAATTAATGATAATCGTTGTATAGCTCGCAACGCCGACTCCTTTCGTGACGAATTCTCGAGTGGGAATCTATTGGCGAGAATACTCAGCTGATGTTTACATGTATATACAAATACATGCACACAGAACCACATCCAACAACCAATACGTGTATTTAATATCACGAAAATGTATCGCGATATATATTTGTATATTGTAAATATGAATAAATATATACATCTCGGTCTTTTTTTACACGGTGCATGCGTATCATACAAATAAAACAAGAAAAATATAGGAACCGTGTAATTTAAGGTAATATGGCTGCTTCACACTATTCAAATGAGTGCTAAAGTTTCAAAATACATTTATGCAACGTTCAATGCACTAATTAAATTAATTGAAAGTTGATGTGTATTACAGCATGTCTTATTAACCTAAAAAAAACTTAATAACGATCGATTTGCGAAATCATCAACTGATAACTACAAAATTCCATGATGTCATATTTTCATCGAGATTTTTCAAAGAATAATCCGTATTTTTCAACCGATTTCAATGCACCAAGTCTTATTTTGTTCCTCAAGAGATCATCTATGAATTCACCGTGTAGGTTTTTTCTAAACTTGTTAATATGAAAATTACAGCAATTGGTTTATGAACATTTTTCTTAGCCAATTAAACAATTAGCTGCAACAGTAAAACGATGAAACTCAAAAAAAAAATCCACACGGTGAATTCGTAGAGGATCTCTTGAGGAACAAAATAAGACATGGTGCATTAAAATCGGTTGAAAAATATGGATTATTCTTTGAAAAATCTCCATGAAGATATGACATCGTAGAACTTTGCATTTGTCAGTAGAAGGTTTTGCAAATCTATTTTTATTAATATTTTTTTAGGTTAATAAGACATGCTGTAATACAAATCAACTATCAATTCATTTAATTAGTGCATTAAACTTTGCATAAGTGTATTGTGAAAATTTAACACTCATTTGACTAGTCTGCATCAGCTATTTTACCTTAAGGCGACTAGGCAGCGAAAATAGGCCGAAAATGGGATAAGATTCAAATCGCATTTGTGAAGAATCGAAACAACATACATACATTTTCTTTTTTGCAGCGTTTTTATTGGTGTTTTGGCTATTAAATTTAGTGGTCGAGGTTTCAAAAATATAAATATTTAAGGGAGATATGGGCGGATAAAGAAGAGCACGTGTCTTATGCACTGCTCCCTCATTACCACGATTCCGAGTGGCTGGTTAAAGTTTTCGGCAATTGCCAACCGCCATTCTCTTTAGGGGATGTTCCTTCATAGACTGAACCGAAAATTTTTGAAAAAACATTGAAATTAAAAAAATGGCGGCTAAAATTTGAAAAACATCGAAAAGCGGATGACATTTGTTATAATAACAATAACAATAAATTGATTTTTTTACATAGAAGTCGGTTTATTTTGTAAAGAAAGTTCATATCTTCATTAAAAAAAAAATCAAGTCGATATCTTCACTCGTTCTTGAGTTATCGCGACAAAATTAGTACAAAATGCTGTTTCGAGGAAAACGCGTTTAAGTTCTCGCGCAGTACTACGGCAGTAACGGAGTCTTGAAGTTTCATTGCTCTCCTAAGCTCAATTTTGCGAATTTTTCAGTTTTCTTTGCGCCAAAATGTTTGGAAAAGATTGTAGTAACAGAATACAAAAAAAAACGGAAAAATTCGAGATTTTTCGATGCTTAGTGCCCTTAAAGGAAGGAGATTAAAAAAAAATTACATATAAGAAATTGCGGCAAAGTAAAAACTTGTGCGAAATTAAACACTGCTCCCGGCTATAATTTACACGTTAAGAAAAAAAAGTTAAAATTAACCGCTTTAAAAAAATACCGTGTTAAAAAAGACCCGGAGACTTTTTTGCTCGATCTTTCTCTTTCGTTGACCCAATTGATACATTAAGATTAAAGCAAGAGATGTTAATTAAATCGAAATGAAAATACGATGGAAAGAATAAAAACCATGTAACTAATAATACTCCATTGGTTGTGATTTACAAGTGTAGCAATATTTATTAATATACAGATAAAAGCTATGCTAACGTGAATGCTGTACTGTGAAACGGTGATGTGTATCGCGAAATCCGGGTAATTTATACATAGGAAAACACACATATACGTTTGTATGCATGTACGATAAATCTTTTAAATAGTGCCTCATCCTCATAGTAGATTGCCTCATATATTTTTCAGTGTTCCGTCATTTCTGATCCTCGGAGATTGGAACTCTGTGTGCTAAGGGGAACGATCCAATTACCGTGCATGATCCCGTTAGTCAACGGAGAACAGTGTTTTGCAAAAACCAACATCAACCAATAACAGAAAAATAAAAATTCTACCAAAGTAGGAATGGTACTTCTAAAATATAATTCGATGAAGAAAATCGAGCCCTTTCCAATTTGCGTGTCACATATTTGACTTCTGTTTCCGAAATTTTTTGAAAATATTCAAATAGCGCAGTCGAATTCGATATTTTACGAGGGCATTCGACATGATCCGCAGATAATATTATCACGTGAAGTAAAAATTATGTTTGAATACATCTTTTTCATGAGTTATAATGATGAATAAACGTCGAGACGAAGGAATTTTGATTTTTAGATATATCTATGAATCGTAAAAATATTGCGAATATTCTTTGCACAACGAAAGGGAGAGGAAATGACGCATACGCTGTTGAGAGGTTGTATAAATTCTGTTTGTTCTTTCCCTTCCTGCTTTTCGTACATAAGCACTGTCTACGATATTGTTTGTGGATTTCGCACCGTCTCGAGTGTAGACACTTTTCACGTCGGTTTTCCATTCCGTATACCTTTAGAAATACATTGTGGTATATAGGAATATCAAAAGAAAAAACGTGAGAAAGGAAGAGTCGTATCGCTGTAGTATATGGGACAAACTACGTGTTTCCGCAAGCGGAATGCGTGGAATATATATCGGCGACTATGAATTAAGAGGCCGTATTTTACAAGATTTGACATGTAACATACCTCGCGGTATGCCGTTACGACTCTCAGCAATAATTCTTCCTATTTGCAAGCATAAATGCGTGAAGGAATAAAAAAAGAATGAAGAAAGCCACAAAACGATACGTGCGAGTGTTTCCTTCCGCTTCGTTAAATCATTTTTTTCTGAGATGGACCGTATATTTTCAATCACGAAAGTGATATCCCCAATTTCATGGACAATCAACTTCAATGAATAACTTCAATATTACGATAATTTGCCAAACTAAAAGTTCGTATCTTCCAGATAAGCTCACTTCATCCGATAAGACAATGCACAACTTTTCAGTAAGTTATGGGGGATGATGCTCAAGATTAAGTTTTATACAGCGGATTCTTCTTAATTGAGAAAATAAAATAAAGCATCGTGCATTCATCATTGATTTATCGAGAATTTATAAAGCAGTACTAACTCATCGTACAATTCGAAAAAAATAAAATAATATTAAAAAAATAACACAACGTATACGTAAGTTACACGAAATGCTTTTGATAATTTTTTTAGGAAGATAATTTATTAACGCGATACACATATAAGAATCACTGAATCACGATGCAGGAATAACTGAGAGAATAAGGACGATCACGCGATGCTGATGCTCGATTGTGTAAATATGTGAACGATTTTATTAATACTAAGAGTCATAATAATTACTACTACCATGAATATCGTCATCCTACACATACGTATGATAATATTGCATTAAGCAAAATTGAGATATGTCTGCGAGTATGATGAATTGATGGCAGTGAAATCCACGTAATATAATATTTAAAAAATGTATAAAGCGTGATTGAATGAGATGAAAAGACGTTGACGTTGTTGTGAAGCTAAGTAATTAAATGAATAAAAATTATAAAATACGTAATATACTGAAACAACCTTGCGACGAATGATTTATTGGTTAATTATTTAGTAGCTGTAATCACTTTGTATTAATTGTAACAAGAATTATACACGTAGGGCAGTAACCACGAAATGGTTTTCTAGGTTACTCAGTTGGTTATTTTAACCAAATAATTTCCTAGTGTATATTTGACCAGGCGATTGGTTATTCCAATCAATCGTTTATTTCTATGTACAATGTACAATTGCGACGACGATACATACTATATGTATATTAACGAGAATGGGAAATTGTGTTTTCCACCCATATTATATATAGACAGGAATTGGATCGAAATTTGTCATATGTAAAGCGAGAGAGGAGGGTATTTGGGACGAGGGATGAGCAGTTACATAATACTTGGTTAAATGATTGTGAAAGCCATCGTTAATTGTGGCATGTACGTGGTATAACGAGCATTTGCGGAAGTATCATGGCAGCCACTGGTACGCAAAATTAATCCGCGTTCTCGGTTTGCGTGTACGCTTGCATATTGCATATAGGTGTGTTTACTGCAGGTATCGACGATGGATATGGGCAAAGGTTAAGCTTCCTATGAAACATACCGTATGCATACGGTCAATATTAGCAAAGGAATGGAGAAAGCATCGATTATTTGGATTAAGTTTGCAGTCGGACCAATCACATGATCACATACGAATAACTTATCAAAGTACAGAAAGGTCCGAACAATACAGGAAACTTTTGTATAAACGAATCGATCGATATTGGCGATGAGAAGCATTTCGTTTTAAGTTCATTGACGATACTCGCCATGTCAAGATACTTGACAGCTTTCGATGAACATCTGCAGCCAATAAAAATTGGTGATAAAAATGGAACGAATATATAGAAGTCGAAGAAAAAAATGGAACGAAGATATACTCTCAGGAGGTGGCCAAATATCTTTCGTCCTTTGAAATGTCAACACATTTCGTCTTTAGTTAATGTTTATAGATCTCTCTCGCTTTATATAAACGCACATACATCTGAATTCGGATATATTTACGAGGAAAACAGCGAGGAAAACATATGTAAAAGAAAAAAAAAAGAAACTAAATAAAGAAGAGATAAAAACGCGAGAGTACAATTGAGTCCTTGGGTCCTCGATCGCGTCTGTGAATTAAATACGTATGGGAGTGTTTGCTTTGCGTGCACGTATATGAATGTGGATCTTTGTGTGTACAGAGAACAAAAGAGAATAAAAAGAAAAAACAATGTAACTTGTATACCTGATCTCGTGAGCCGAGAGAGTGTTCCGGTGGCGAGGGAGAGGTTGCGAAATCGAATAACGAAAAAGAAAATAAATCTATGAGAATTAAACGAAAAATCATGACGAGGAATGGGACTATTCTTGGATGGATCTATATACATCCCTACAATGTGTATATATCGTCGTACAGTATGATCTACGACCATTCCTATGTACAAACCATTTTGGTGTACCTCTCCATGTGCCATCCCTATACAATATGGAGCATTCCATGCCAAACCGACCAGTCCCTGACCCCGACCATTTTTGATTTTGTCGAAATGTTGTCATTTTCAAATAAGTACCGAAAAGAGTTTTTAGGATTTTTTTTTAGATTTTTATCTCAACCCATTTAAAAATAATGAATTTTTGAAAATTTCAAAATAAAATAATAGGTCATTTTTTTCGTCTTAAATTGTAGTTTTATAAAAAAAAAATAAAAAAAAATGATTAAAAGTCAATTTCATGTTTTTTTTAGTTTTAATCCGAAATTTTTTTTCATAATTTAGACCGTTTTGATTTTTTTTTAAAAAATCCCTATTTTTCTAGACATATTTTTACATGCCTCAAAAAATTAACAGCTTATGATATCCATATCTTCTATTTGTTTCTTATTTTTTACCACGTCTAAACCAATAATAATAATTATTGGATTGACAACTAATAATTATTAGTTGTCAATCCTGAATTATATTTTTAAAAAATTTTTTTCCACTCATAATTCCATTCCTCAAGAATGTATTAATAGAAAAAAAAATTAAAAAATATTGGAACTGATTTCCATGTTTATTCAGTTTTCAACGAAACATTTTTTTTCACACTTGGGCCGTTTCGATTCTTCTGAAAAAATTCACCATTTTACACGACACATTTTTACACGTCCCGAAAAATCCGCAGCTCGTGATATCCATAAATTCTATTTTTTTTCAATTCTCTGCCACATGTAAACTAATGATTATCAATTATTGATACTTATTCATGAATATCACAAGCTGCAAATTTTTTGGGACGTGTAAAAATGTGTTGTGAAAGATCGTGAGATTTTTCAAAAAAAATCAAAAAGGCCCAAGCTGTGAAAAAAAATTTTTTGGTTGAAAAATGAAAAAAATATAGAAATCAGTTCCACTATTTTTTTAATTTTCATTTCGATTCATAATTTCTTAAGAAATGGATTAATGAGTGGAATATATAATAATAAAAAAATATAATTCAAGATTGAAAACTAATAATTATTGGTTTACACGTGGTAAAAGATGAGAAAAAAATAGAAAGCATGGATATCACAAACTGTGAATTTTTTGACATGCAAAAATATGTCTAGAAAAATGGTGAATTTTTTCAAAAAAATTAAAACGGTCCAAGTTTCGATAAAAAAATATTTTTGGATTAAAACTGAAAAAAAAACCATATGAAATTGACTTTTGATAATTTTTTTATATTTTTTTTATGAAACTACAATTCAAGACGAAAAAAATGACCTACTATTTTGATATCTCTGTTGTTGAAAAAGTTATGAGAATTTAAAAAAAATTGTGCGAAACTTTGAAAAATTCATTATTTTTAAACGGGTTGAGATAAAAATCTGAAAAAAATTCTGAAAACTCCTTTCAGTAGTTACTTGAAAATAAAAAAAAATCGACAAAATAAAAAATGATCGGGGTCACGGACTGGTCGGTTTGACATCGAATGTCCCATATACAATATCTTTTTCTTACATATGTATTACCATTTACTCAACGATTGTACGATCCTACTATAGATGTTTCTGAACCCCCTCAGTGCACGCTGGATCCCAGTTTTCTATTTGAAGAGTACTACAATAGGATTTCCCACAAATTTGTGAGGGCCGCATGCGCGCCTCCGTCGACCGAACATGATGGCATATATACGCTTACCTCTATACTTGGTCCTCTATAGCAAACCCCAAGCAACCCCCAGAATTCACCTGACGTGTTCGATAACTAAACTGGTGTGCTCAATATAGCCCTTTCTCCCTTCTCCAACCCTCTACCACCGATGCACAATTTCATTTCGAATATCCTCCGCCTTCTCTTTCACACGCGAGGGTCTGACTACTCGCGGGCTCTTCCACTAGCCTCCCACTTTTATTCGATCTTTATACATAAACATTCCTCAATACGTAAAATATTCCAGAGCTTACCATTTATTTCAATATTGCTTCCTTATTGAAAAAGCTTTGAGACGATGCCTTTTGCATTGCTTTTCTTTCGAAATCTTCAAACTTCAAAATCTTATGAAACGTTACGTAATATTCAGGACCCAAATGCATTTTCATATATCTTTATGTCATAAAAGCATTATATGCCTCCTATAAGAGACAATAATGGCCATTAACTAAACGTACTGTTTTTGTGTCAGTATTGATAGTTCGTGAAAATGAAATTTTCCGTTCGGAATTTCTGACATTTTCATTGGTTTTTAGCCGCATTGATAGTTCTATCTGCGAGATTTAAGAGGAGTGCGAGGAAAAATGTTCAAACCACTGGACCATTGTTTGAAAACGTTCGAAATTCAATTCCAAGATAAGCGATCGTAGAAAATAAATTCAGACGATTTATTTATACATTATTGATTGGAATAATACGTTTATATGAAATAGTAAATTTTCTATCAGCACATTTAGGATAAAGGAGGCCAAAATAATTTTCAAAAAGTTGTACTCAAAACCTTGAATCTGATTATCGGCAAAACAACATACGTTTGCACATCATTCGCTATTCATCAAAACTATTGATTAATTATAATGTTCAAATTCTAATAATTTGATTTATTAAACAAATTAACGGAACGGGTAAAATTGTATTAATTATAAGAGAAGGTTTTTTTACACTCCACATATAATTCGTACCATCACCATCCGAAAGGAAAAGCTGCATCTTTGGTGGAGAACTTAGAAGTCTTTGAACATTGTGACTTTTTTATCACGGTTCGCGAAACCGCAATATTTTTTGGGACCGTTTTTCTGTTAACCCACAACAACAGTACAATTTCTTTTATTAACGGGGTCATCCCATGTGACAGCTATTTTTTTTCGCTTTTTTGGGAATTTTTTTTTATGAACCATTAAAACACAATATCTTTGAATTTCGACCACACATTTATTAACATTTTTACAGTCCCTCAGAATTTTATCAAACAAAAATAACGAGTCGAATCGACTTTACACCGTTCGGAAGACACTCATGTGTTGGTTGACGGCTGCCATGATTCTGGAGGTTTTACTTATCTGAAATCAAAAAATCAAACGACATTTTAATTTGTAGACCTCAGACTATCGCTGGAACTAGAGTAAAGTAAAAATATCGAAAATTGAATTTTTGGCACGGTTTTAAAAGTAAAAAAAAAACGACGAAACTCGGAACTTAACATTTAAAACCGTGCCAAAAATTCAATTTTCGATATTTTTACTTTATTCTAGTTCCAGCGATAGTCTCAGGTCTACAAATTAAAATGCCGTTTGATTTTTTGATTTCAGATGAGCAAAACCTCCGGTATCATGGCAGCCGTCAACCAACACATGAGTGTCTTCCAAACGGTGCAAAGTTGATTCAGCTCGTTATTTTTGTTTGATGAAATTCTGAGGGACTGTAAAAATGTTAATAAATGTGTGGTAAAAATTCAAAGATAGTGTGTTTTAATGGTTCATCAAAAAAAAAAAAAAATCCCAAAAAAAGCGAAAAAAATAGCTGTCACATGAGATGACCCCGTTAACTGCATATTATTTTCAGTTTTCTGACATTCCAAACTGAAAAATTGATTTCCCACAGGTTCATTTTATTCCCAAGTGATTCATTTTCCAGTACCACTCGTCTTAAATTCTACGGATTTTTTTGTGACGTATTACAACTTAATTGATAATGAATAGTTAGTGTTTGTTCGGAGATTTATAGGAGTAGTATTAGAGTAAAATTACGTTGGTGAATAATGTGCATTTCAATATTAAATATTAGTATCATATAGAGAATTACTGGGCTGCATATAGTGCACAATGTAATTTACTCTTATGTGGCAATAACTTTGATTATATAGCTAGCCATTTGGTCATTTACGAGGGTTGGCGTCCGGATCGAGGTTAAAATTCGTTCTCTCTCTCTCTCTCTCTCTCTTTCTCTCGCTGTGCATAAATGCGACACATATTTTCACGCATCGCCCACGTTTCAGAAAACGACCCCTTTTGTCGCGAGTACTCATGATTTCATCCATTCATTTTCGTTTGACCGTTCCAACCAGAGACACTTCCTTTATTGTAGTAGCAGATATATACAAATACGTGAAATTCCATGTCGAATCGGTGCGATGCACCAGGAATTTGAATCACCGAAAAATAAATAAAGTCGTACTTGAAAAATGTTATATTTCACTTATGCAAGAAAAAAAAGCATTGATACTGATGTTGCTGTCGCTGAGACTGGAAAATAAAAGAAATAATAAACTGCTTCGGTATATACTCCAATCTAAATCATGGGATAAGCTTTAGTTTTACTGCGCTAAACCGATTAGTGATCAAACATTGACATTCCCTAGTGATGCTTCGCGTCAACGTTTGGTCACGGATCGGATTACTGCAACGAGTTTGAAGCTCGTCCATAATTTACTTTCAAGTGGGTCAAAGGAGATAGATTTAGCTTATCCGTCAAGCTGCTGGACTCAAGGAAATCGAAAACCAGTTTGTTGACGGAATTGTAGGATTTCGGTTAGTCAAGTGCTTCAATGCATTCAGTGGCAATTGTACAGTTGCAGTCTACACTGTTTCTTGTTATAACTCCAATGTCTCAAACGAATCTTCTAAAATATTCGATTGACATTAAAATTATATTACCCGTTTCTCCGTGAGAGCGGCTTGAAAAGAAAGCCCGAAAACCGTCATATTCGAGTATATAAGTGTGCGGCAAGTCTCGCATTGGCTTTTTTTTCAATACTTGGCGTCGAGCCGCTACCGCAGCTCTTGATACTTATTCTCATCGACGGTGGAGGTCTTTTAAACATTTTGTAGTTGATTCCATTCCAATGCATATGTATATACTACAAATTTATACCAAACTACCTCCATCGAGGGGGCACTAACTCGATCTAAGTGGTAAGTATACGAAATGTTTATAGAAGGAGGTCATCAATAAGC
Source organism: Rhimphoctona megacephalus (assembly GCA_963989365.1). Classification (NCBI taxonomy): domain Eukaryota; kingdom Metazoa; phylum Arthropoda; class Insecta; order Hymenoptera; family Ichneumonidae; genus Rhimphoctona; species Rhimphoctona megacephalus. The sequence continues at coordinate 23,486,608 of OZ022415.1, forward strand.
TCTTATCGGCACAAACATTTTATACACTAAGATAATACACAGTGACAAGTGAATAATAGATTGGTAAGACAAAATTTTTCCTTTCTTTCTCTCTCGATATGTTTTCTTTCGATTTATATTTGGTTGTTTTCATTATTATTTACGTTTTTCATCATACTCTTGGTGTATCGATCGTACGTTATTTATTATTTTGTTTTAGTAGTAGTAGTATTTGTATTTCGCCTACAGACTTCCGTAGAATATCATGGCGGTAAAATACTGTGTCACCGAGGTATGTACCACCTCCTTTTTTTCAGGTATATCGTTTCCACCATAAACTACTGTTTATCACAAAGCAGAAATTCAACCGAGGTGAAAATAAACTTTACATTATTTGTAGAAAATTTATTCAAATTGAATTACGCCTACATGGGTAAGCAGCAGAATGCTCTATTGCCATCGAGATACATATTTTGAATATGAACGATTATAATTAATCGTATTTATTATGACAAACCAATTTGGTTCCATTAGTGTGAAATTCACGTTAAATTTAATAGATTCGGTTTAATCGTTACGTTCACGTTCGAAAATTGTAAAATGGTAAAGCAAAAAGTAGCCGACTCTGTTTATGCAATGTCGTGATTCTCGTGGATTTGCAATGTTACATTCCCGCTTGTATCTGTATCATATTTTTCGCTTATATCTGGACGAATCACTTACCAATTTCAGTCCGAATGAATAATGAATCAGGATTCACTGGAGGAATGATATACGCCGTATCGGCTGTGGTGCTTTTTATCACTGGATTTGATTGAAAAAAGAGTGAGATTCTGGTGTTTCAATAGTGACAAATCACACAAGATTCTGTGTATCGCAGAGAGGAGGCGGAGAAGAGTGCGAGAGAGAAACGGCGAAAGAGAGAGAGAGACAGAGAGAGAGAGAGAGAGAGAGAGAGAGGACTGGAATCACAGCAAACATAGGGCAGAAACTCAATCAAAACGGTAAAGGCAATAGCTGTTCCTTTTTTTTTCGTTTCGAATGCCAATATTGCACGAAAAGCTGCGATGCGTTAGATAAATTGTACAAATTTGAATACGTTATTTGACAACCAGCCACGCGAATGAATTAATTTTTCTGTGAGAGGAAACTATTTTCACTCAACCACTCCAATGGCACTTTTGATAAATTTTTTTTTTCTTAATTTGATTTCGCTGCTCTGAAAATTTTACTGAAGAACTCCGAATAACGATGTTACTCTACATATTTTATAGTAGACGAGACTACGAGTAATTGCAGCACGGAGAAACTGCAACACTGACGTTAATGATGGTAATTGCGCATTGACAGATTGCTGTTGCGCCAAACGTATAGGACAGAAGGGCATATTCTATGCACGTACATTTGTGTATATATACCGAAAGAATTATACTTTTAAAAATGCTGTGAAAATCACAGGAGTGGAGGAACAACTCGATATTTTATTTGAATTGTTATTAAAACAGTTGCGTTGTTTATATTTAAGTCCGAATTAAAATAACATAGTTTCTTGTTGAGTATCAGAAATTTTCCTCGGCTAACTAGTCAATTTTCATGTCGATTAAAATACTGGTAACGCAAGTTAAAGAATCGCGAGACAGAAGTAAATTTTCACGAGCAGCTGCCCCGGCTCTCGCTCAGGCAGTTCAATATTTTTCATGTCTATCAAAATTCTGAAGAAAAAAAGTTCAATTTGAACCTAAATTTCAGTATGCATTTGGGATTTTTTATCGAATTCCATTTTTTGAAGGAATTTCATCTTTTTCATTAAAAAGTTGAAAAAATTTTAACCAAATTGTTTGAAGAATTAGGTTTTGTTAAAAAACCGTTAAAAATAGATTTATTTCTTGTGACTTTTATAATTTCCGAATTATACCAGTTCGAAAGGACAGAGAATGAATGAATTCAAAATGCGCAAATGTCGATCTAATATTTTTTCCGCAGAATACATGTATGAATATTCATCATTTCATTATTTTTTCAACGCCTTTTTGAATAACCCGTTTCTCGCTCTTATATTTTTTCAAGCCAGCGTTTCACTGTTTAATCTCTCCGTTCAAAATGTAAGCAAACAATGATTTTTTGAGAACGTACGAAAAAATAGTTAAAATAAGGTAATTTAGCGAAGTAATTAGCTTACGAGGGTTCTCATTACTTTATTCAATTACCTTACTTTATATGATCTTTCGCATTGTATAAGGTACAGCTTAAAAAGTTGAGATTACAAACAATCGTAATACTAAAAGATATGTCACGAGAATAATTAAAGAAAGATTTTTCAAAATTAGCGTCCCATCTCTGGCGATTATACTTTTTGCCTCGAACATGCTTCTCAGCTGAGACCGTGTCTTAGTTTTTTCCGGTGAAGCTTTATTTGTAATCATCTTTTGTAACGTTTCATTTTACCTCAGAGTACATTTGGTACTCTAAGATTTTGATATTGATGCTGCATCATTCGTCAAGTTTGGCACATGATAAAAACATAACGATTATTCCGATTCTTTACTCTACAACCAGAAAATAATGTTTGGGTTACCCTTACCAATGTAACTCAGTTTAATACGTTGCTGGAAAAGCAAACGTTTTTAACTTACGAACTCGATTCTGTGCTTGCACTCATTTGGCCTCCGGGGATTTTCGCGTATGTACACATACACAAGCGCGATCAATTTTGCGAGTACTCGAACGAAAATTCATACTTTGTTAGCTCCGCTGGCCCCAGGCGCCCATTCATCTCCTCTCACCTACTTTTGTTTATCTATATAGTTCATGAAGAAAAAAGGTAAAACGAAGCTATATAAATTTAAATAATAGCATGTTGAAAATAGCGAAATTTGTCGACGCACACAAAAATCAGCGAAAAAAAATGTATTCCGGCACATATGAAATGTGAACGGTGACTCGTCGCCTTTATGCATTGAACGGAAATGGTATAATATGACCATAGAGATTTTTTCAGCGCGAGCATAGTTTATGCAAACATGCAGTGACGTTTGGTAAAAACATTTCATTTGCAAGTGAAAACCTACCATATGCAAGCCATACGTTATTTAATCCACATGCAATTTTTCAAAAAACGCGTACCTCGACTTTTTTCATCCACAGACGATTTTCTTCGGATTTTATCTTCATACTCATTCACACATTTGACCACATATAAAAATCATCTCTACGAAATTCATGTTAATCGAATTTCCAACACTGTTATGTTCGACGATGCAGAAATTGAGTCTAGAAAAATTGATCCCAATCGATACAATTCGTATAATAGATTCGTGAGGTCTTACGACTTTTTATCGTGCAACGTGTGCTTGACACAATGGATTTTATTTCAATAAAAAGCGCGGGAACGATTGACACGAGAGGTAAATCAATATAGAAGACGAGTACCGGAAAAAATATGAAAAATACTTTCTGTCGGTGACTTTTCACACGTTTTTACTTTCGTCCGGGTCACATTTTATCCTCGTTTCGTTGGTGTACTCACACATGTTATAATGACTCTTTTCTCGCGTCTGTATTCGCTCACTCTTTCCCTATACAGACTCTGGCACAATTTTTTCCAAGCACGTAACGTCTATTTATACATTTATACATGTACATACACCAGAATATATACATATACCGTGGGTATTACTTGACAAATGTTTACACGTGAATTCCACACGGAGACGCTTCTGCGTCTCGCAAAACGACTGACGTGTATGTTACATGTTTGCAGTGAGCGCCCGTTTTGTACGAGAGTTGAATTCAACGTGAAATATTAGTGGAGAAATGCGCCAAAAGCACAAACACTTGTTTACGTATATAAAAAATACGTGTATATATACGCGCACAGGTGCTGTATGTTATATATAATCGCGATAAACCCGAGATGAAAAATAATACGATGCGGTGCATTTTGCGACGAAAGGCCCAGAAATACGTTTTACACCAAGACCGAATTTTCATCGGTATCTCGACAAAAATAACGTACCATTGATTGATATATGAATATCTAAATAAATGAATTAACCATTTGAATTATCAACTAAATAATAACAAATTAAAATATTAGTTTAAAGTTCGATTCGTGTCTGATGAATCCTTTGATCGGGGATTTTGAACTCCTCTTTGAAATGCCGACATACGTTCCGTACTGATCCGTACAAAGATCTAAAGAATCTACTTTGAAAGACAGTTGTATTCATTGATGAAAGGCAGCAGAATTTTTCATGCTGTTTTTCAAATATCTGCACTACTATAAATGGCCGATGTTTCAACATTCATGAACGCTAAATTATTGAAGATTCATTAAATATACCGCTGTTGGTGAAAATATTTATTCCGAAAAAAATATTGACGTTTATATTCTAGTTTTGAGGCTTTTACGGCCATTGTTGTTACAATAGTTTATGGCTTGCGGATAGATGCCTCGTAGAGTTTCAGCGTATTGGCGACGTTTCGCAAACATTACAGTTTGCATCATCGGGGCTGAGAGCTCCGGTACTGAAGCTCCCTGGTCTCAGGTAGTCCTTATATACGCATGGTCATCGTTGTGGATGACCGCACCAGCCAATCAGAGTTTTTGATTGATCAGCTGGTCAATTAAAGGGATTTGGTTAAAAATCGGACTAGGTGGTGGAACCACCAATGTTTCTGACGATTGGTCGTAATGGGACGGAGTCTTTGTGGATTTTGGGCAGGCTGAAGATTCTTTTGGAGTTAGGATTTTATAATAATTACTTCTTGTGGTAGGTTAGAGTTTTTTAGGAGAGTAGTTGTCGTTTTTTCGATGCTGGACGTAGAATTACGGGATAGATGTTTGTAGATATTCTTGTCAGCAAGCAGGGTATTTATTTTATTACAATATTCCTCTTTGTTCATTATGACAGCAGCGTTGCCTTTGTCTCCCAATAGAATAAGCTTATTCTTATTCTGTTGCAGACTCAGTAGTGCACTGCGTTCCTCCTTGTTGATGTTTTGTTGTGGTAGTTTGGCTCTGTGAAGGATGTTTGTTGTCCTGTTTCTGATGTCGTTGCTTGTTTCGGTGGGAAAATTCTTGATGGGATGATGGCGAAATTTTGTCCTTCGGCAAGACCTGATACTTTTGCGGCAGAGAGGGTCTGACTGCTGAAGTTTTTCACAGTATGGGTGAGGATTGGAAGGTTGTTTTGAGGTTTTATTTTCTCGAATTTCTCTTTCTGTTTATTCGTTTTGAGTTCCGCACAGTGGGTTGCTTGTTCATATGTAACCTGGTCAAGGATTTGCCATAAATGCGGTTCCAAGGTTCCAGGGAGAGAAAGATGTAATTTCAATAGTTACTGGGAGATTTAGAAAACTTGGTATTTCAAAGCGGAGATTCTTTCTTTAATCAATCTCAAAGAGACCTGACGAAGAATGGATTTGGCTTGTTTGGATGGAGAGGGGGGTTTTTTTTATAACGTTTATCGACGTTTATAGTTTTTGACGAAATCCCGAAATTGTCGTCTCAATAGATTTCTTTCCACCAGGTGCATTTTATTCGCCGTACAAACCTTTGAAATATGCAAAATAAAAGCACGGAGATTTATGAATAAAAAATAGACTGTGCCCACTGGCCCGAAATGCGAATTCGGTATGGAAAAAAATTCGAAATGACACTGTGAGAAGAGACGAAAAAAACAAAACAAAAATTTCGAACCTTCCCGTTGAAAAATGCACGAATACGTATGTGTGAGTGTGGGAGAGTGCGATATGCATGCATGTAAGTATGTATGCAAATTCAGTTAAAGCAGAACTGCCACTGATTTGAGCTCCAAAAGTAAGAAAATGCTTTGAAGAAAGCACATGCACAAAAGAATTATTGTTTTTATGCCCAATCTGGCAATTCATTAATGTAAATTCAGAAACATTTATTTTCGTTCTCGAACATTTCAAATCCTGGCGAAAATCATTTGACAAGGATAAAATTTAGGTTAAGAGAAAGATAGAAGCAAAAAAAAAACAATATCTTATCAAAGCCCAAGCGAGTTTGCAAGCCACAAAAACCCGATAAAATAATAATAATAACAACATATGTACACCCGAAATCTTTTCTCGTGAGTATATTATTCAATATAAAATTTTCGTGTACTGAAAAATATTTCCCGCTTTTTCTCAACAGTTTCCACTCGAGCGAACACATGGCGTTTATCCCAGCTCGAATAACCGAGCATCTCGACAATCGAAGGAGATAGAAAAAAAGAAAAAGCAGTTGAGAGCGCATGGCTCCGATTGAAAAGCAGCGCTGAACATTTTTCTCACAAATCCATATTCCATTTATTTTTATTCAATTGTGACTTTAACCCCCACCTCCTCCTTTTTCTTTTCCCATCACAATCTACTTAGCAAGCTTATTACTGCGTGCTTTTTCGCTACAACCCTGCCGGAGGGCACTCAAGTTTAACTGAGTTTTTTTTTCTCCACAGCAGAAGATTATAATTTTTTTCAAATGTATGCCTCCCGCTACACAACAACAGCGGTGAATTAAAATCAAGCAGAAAATCTCTTTGCACGCAAATTGTTGATTTGGAGCTATCTTTATACTGCTGATTCTCTATCATACTTAATCGAAGTTAAAGGCGTCTATTATGAGACTCATTTCTACGGTGCTCTAAAATATATTACAAATTATGAAATTTTATAACACACGAAATATTGTATTAAGATATACAACGATTTTTGCGTACGGGAATATTTTGTTTTTTAAAGCTTCTTCGATTATATACAACTGCTTGAATCTTCAGTAAGTGAAACTATTAGACATATGAATGCCACATACATTGCATGAAGGGTGTGGTGATATTTCTGAATCAATTTTCGTAAGAAATTAAGGCAGACTATCAAATAAAAGTTCCGATTCCAGTGTATAAAAATGAATTGCTGAATTTAAAAATGCAATATTCCGGCAAGCGAACAATTTTGTTTCTAAAAGTTCAACATTTTTGCAAACCCTACACATCACAGGAAATATGCTTCGGAGAGACCTTCAAGATCGATTAGCTGATGCGCGAAGAGTCCCAGCTGTGTGCTCAGTCATATTACGTGCTGATCCTTACGTGTATATATATAAATATATATATATATATCTATACTTCGAGATGAAGTCAGTCGTAAGCACAATCGATCTTCCCATCGTCTTGTATTCCTCCATCCATTTCGCTCACTGAGCAGCCTTGCATCTCGTTGGCTTTACTCCACATTTCGAAGGCAGTTTTTGATAAAAAATTGTTCGAGGAAACGAGTAAGGTTTACCAAAAGTGTTCCACAATGACTAAACGACACTTCATGACCTTTCATTTTTATTTAGATACGTGGCAGCGTCTTGTAATAATTACTTTCATTGACCAGCGCAGAGGATTGTGCACTCTGTTATTTGTGTGCTATGTTTTAGATACTCCTTCAAAAATGTACGTATATTAGCCCTAAAAAGGTATGCCTGTTTGAGCTGTAAAATTCTTTTTGAACCGTTTTTTCTTGCTCGAAAAGTGAAGATTTTCTAACATGCAGCCGATATACTGCTATTCGAAATTAAATTCGTTCCAAGTACTTTCTGGAGACGAATAAACCAACGAATTCGTGCCATAAGAGATCTAACAGTAAGAGGAAATCGACCAAGTAAGCATGACACCGGAGCATGCCGCAAAACACACATTTTTAATTGAGCGTAAGAGAAAGAAAAAAGGAAAAGGAAAAAAATGTGAAAGACCGAGAATTCAAGAGTCTGCAGTGGTTATGCATCCTCCAGTGCATGTTCTCAATTTCGCTTTCGACTCTCGTGAGAGAAAACTGCACATTATCGTTGGCACACGTGAAACCGACCAGTTTATCGCGTTTTTTTTTCTCCTACGGAACTTCGTTGGAGAATTTTATTTCATTTTTTCCTTCTCCTCTGTATTTCACTATAAAAATGCTCTCTCACGTACTCGCTCTATCCTCTCCCGTGATATATGTATTTCTATCTGGGCTGCACTATTCCGTATAGATGGTTGAAAAAGGTGTACAACCAAATGAAGGAAAAAATATATATATAGCATACTAAATATACCTTTATACACGTATATCCTCTTCCTCGGGTCACGTTCGAAATCGCGTTACGGCTTACGCGTATTTTCATGCAATATATATACGTGCTTGTCGTTTGCACACTCATACATATATGTATTCATATACATTGTCGTCTGGGGTTGTACGTGTAAACCTACTCCGTTAACAGAGCATGCGAGCTTTTTATAAGCACGTATATGTACTCACCCTCGTTGTAAATACACGCGTTTACCTGCTTGCAGTACGGAATTATATACAGTGAAGCACGCCCTTATATAACTTTGCCCCGAGACCGTATCAAATAGCTCGTCGTGGCAAAAACATCTCGCGGGTGTAACCTCGAACGAAGATGCGATACCCTGCTCCTGTCTATATAATATACTTTATTCTTTGTTCATATTTGCCTATAACAAATATTATTCATATATATAGGTGGAGTTAAAATCAAACGAGAATCACTGCGACTTTTTGAAAAATACAAATATAAATAACAACGAACAGAAATACATTGCGCTCGTGGCTGCAATTTTGCACATTGTACATACAATACATTTCTCAATATCTGCATATATATTGGGTTTTAAACTTAATTCCTGCTGTTTTTCATTTAAAAAAAAAAAAACAATTATTTATAGTTTACGGTACATTCTATTTTATTCGAAGTATTGTCCTTAAAAAGCTACGACTTTTCCCATATTTCATGCAACAAATCGATTCCACGCTAATAGAAATCGTTGCTTTTTAAGGCGATCTATTCATCGATCCATTTTTTGATATCTTCAAAAGACTTGAAATACTGTGATGACAAATCATTTTGAATCGCTCGAAATAAATGATAATCAGACGGTGCTATGTCCGGTGAATAATATGACGGGTGAGGTAAGACTTCCCAGTTCATGTCTTTTACATACTTTTTTACGGCTTCTGCTACAGGTGGCCGAGCATTGCCATGGAGCAAAATTAGTTTATTATGACGTTTGCCATACTCAGGCCGCTTTTTCCTCAATTCATGGTTTAGTTTCATTAATTGTTATTGATGAGAAATAAATTAATTGTTATTGATGAGAAAATCGCGAAAAATAGCCATTTTCAAAGATACGTACCGGGCACAAAAAAAAATCGCATAAATTAATCAAAAAAAGCAAAATGAAGCTGCAGCTGTTTGCTTTAAAATCGCGTTTATTAAATTGAGTTATGATTTTTTTTGACCGAGATATTTAACTTTTTGTGCGGATTAAACAGCTGCAGGGTGCCTAATACTTTTGCACAAGGCTGTATAAATCAATTTGCCTATTATAAAATAGCATTAGCGTCTTTTTGATTGAATAATAATAATATAACATCTCCAAACGTCTGTCACTATGCAATGGAAAGAGCATTTATCGATAGTGTGCATTAATATGTAAACAGCCATTTATTGAACATCATTTTAAGCGTTACTATGCTTCTTTGCCGTGATTCCCAATTTTAGATATCTCATAAGACACAGTTCCTATATTTTCATATTGGGAATCCTTTAAAAAAATCAACAATTCGTCATTTCCATAAAAATTGGCATTTCTAAGAAAGCAGAGTTTCAAAACGTCTGACTGACTGGTGTACAATATTCCGGATACATTCATCGTAAAATAATGTTCCTATATTTGAATTAATAACAGGTTTGACAGCATGGTAAAAAAAAGGTATCTCATAATGGGCAACTCTTAAATACATGTGAATGTGGAAATTACAGTCAGCAGAGTCAAATCGTCATCAAAATTGTTTAAAAAAAATCGAATATATTTGAAATGGTCTTCACGAAAGATTCGTTAATTCATCATATAATTGTATGGTGAAAATTTCGTCAAGTATGGTATATTGAATACGTATATACGGTACGATAAAATACGGTTCTCATTTAATGCAATGGATGAAAGGTGACACTTTCAAAGCAATCACAGAAAAGTGAAATTGGATAGCTCGTAAGGCAATGCTTCCGATTTGCTGAAAGCGAAATAAAGGATAGAGGTAAAAATAATCGAGAAAGGAAAGAGAAAGAGAAATAGAAATTCGATGCATCGAACTTTGGAATGGAGAACGTGCTCGGGAGGCGAATGAATTTATCTTAAGGAGTTTCGGTACAATTCTATTGTTTTCAAGCAAAGTACCAACTTCACATAGCAATATTTCGTTGAAAACAGACAAAAAAGCCTGTTCGTTCGGTCGATGGGGGGGAAAACTCACCGTTTTCGTTAATGAATAAGTGAATAATTAATAAACCATGTAGACGAATTATTTAATTTTTGGACATTGGAATTGCAGTAGTATACTTAGTGGTTTGGCAGTTTTTCAATTAGTTTTTAACATTTTTTCTCAGTTTTCCATTCGTAAAACTGTCGTTCACCAATGATCGTAGGCATCTCACCATGTTATAAAGTGTTTTTTTGATATTTAATTTCACAAAAACGGTGTAGACGATAGATTTAAAATTTGGACGGCACATTCAGTATGTATCAAAGAATATATTGTGTAAATTTGAAGTAAATGATAACATTTTGCCACTTGTCCCGAAACTCCTTAACAAGACATTGGACATTCTTCCACCTTCGGATTAGCTTCGATCTTTAAAAATGTATACTTAATATATAAGTATATACTATCGACAAAGCTTTATAGTTGATGTTTCGTTACTTAGTTGAAAGTTAGTTTTAGTTCCGAATCAGGATTGCCCGTTTCAAAAGACAAATCCTGAGTTTTGTCACGTCTCCGTTGGTTCGATATATCTGCCAATTGTTTCGAAAGGATTGCTCAACAGTTGCAATGCTTCTGTGCTTCATCAGCGAATTGACCTCCATCGATTTCGTGTCCCTTGGTATGTCCTTTACGTTGATTTCACCAAAATAATGATAATGATCTACGAAGCTGTGAGAATCTTATTATTTATTGATTAACCTTTATTATTATTGCTTCATTTTTAGACCAGAAATCCCAATATTTATGCCTGATTCCTAAAAATGTCTCGAATAGTTCGAAAATAAAATCTGGGAAAACATATATTGGTGTCTGTGGTACCTCGAATTTATTAAGTGCTTTAGTTAGGATTTGAAAATATTCCAAATCCCAGCTAAACTGTAGTTAAACAATATATTTTTGTAGTAGGGGTTTTTTTTTTTAAATGGAAAGCATTATAAGGATGAAAATAATTTTTTTTTAAGCTCACGTTGATTGAAGCAACCCTTGCGAATAATGTGGCGTCAATGTTGTATCGATTTTTAAATTCTTTTACGCGATAATTTTTTCTGGTAGAAATATGAGTCTTGCATTTTTTTCAACATCAAAATTACTCTCTACTGGAATTTATTTCCGAGAAAGAAATTTATGAAAAGTCATGGAGATATTCTTGTGGCTTTTTTAGAGTTGCGAATCATTCCTAAAAATAACAGCGACAAAATTGTCTTAAAGTTGTCTGACTAAAAGCTGTTCTCCCAGGCGAAAAAGCGGAAGCGTAATGAGATTACAAAGAAATATGAGGACCGTGACGGTATAGTGGCGTACGAACATGCTAATAATACGAGACCCGTGCTCCGATGCTCCTTGTTATTTGCCCTAAACCAGCAACAGTTTTAAGAGAAAAGAGAAGAGTCTAAAAGAGCTAGCGAACGTCACGAGTACGGCAAAGAATAATGCCGAGGTTGGCGCGATAATGATATACTTGAATTCTCAAAAAATAAATGATAAAAGCAAGCGGTAGACCGCAGTTAGGACCAACACAAAAGGTAGAACAAGGACGAAGAAAATAGAGCGTTTTCGTTCGAGATATTTTCCAACGAGACTGACAATTTTTACTTTCCTAGTTGGCAAAATATTTTCTCCTGTGTTTTTTTCTTTTATTCACCTAATGTTATTTTGTTATATCCGTCACGAATCCTTTCTGTTTCTGTACTTCTAAGCCCCTGTTCACTTTAATCGTTTTTATATTTTATTTTTTGCTAAAAATAAGTGGTTACACCGATGTAAAGAGATCAGCAGACGGAGAAGCCTGAGCCCGACTCAATCTAGAGATATATAGAGAGATTGAACGACTGTGGTAAACAGAAATGCGAGCTAGTCATAACATAGAAGCTGGAGCGTTTCATCCAGCAAGTTACCGACAGCATGTACCTTCTTTTACTGTTTCACACGGTTCGATGCTCTTTCAACGACCCCCTCTCATTTACCCTGTACGGCAGGCTGATGAAAGTGCGATGCTTTTTTCCCTTTTTATCAACAAAGCCTCGGTCGTTTATGCTCACCATCACCCAGCATTATATTTTCTCCCTTGATATTTTCCCCTCAATATTCTCCAGCGGCTTTGCATTTTTAACCGCATCAATATCTACCTATCCAAGACAACGTTCTAAAGTGCCAAAGTCACCATCTGTTTCGTCATCTTTACGGGGTGTGGGCTTATTAGATCGACTTCAAGAAATCGCACGTCAACACCGAGTGTCTCTCAGAATATCTCTCTCTTATCTTCTTTGGCAGATTAAAAACTCGTGATTTTTTATGCATAGCATTTTCACCGACCGAGAATGAGCCTCAAATGGTGCTCCTCTTCCTGATACTACGCCGTCATCAAAATTGGTTGATATGGCGAGGGAAGAATCCCGGAATAATAAGTGGCTGCAAGGTTTTTCAGCTTCACACTCGCATCTCTATACATTACAGAGAACGATTCCAACGAGGGCGACTTATCAAGGTTGAAACCTCGACCAGATTCATTGATCCTTCTTGAAAAGTGAAGCTTTTCTATTCTAGCTTATTTTTCTTTTCTCATCCCTCAAACAGCGACTGATCTCTGAAATCATCCCTAATACATCTGGCTAAAAATCTCCATTGATGGCTTTATCGATTTTTTTTCCATTTTGGTATTAATTAGCACGTGTAACAATGAAAATTTTATTCGGAAGTGAATATGCTTTGGGACGTGGTATGCGAATGATAAATAATTCGCATATATTTTGTTGGCCAATAAAGTAGCTGAATGTCGGTAGCTTTCCAGAGATATCAAGTGACAAATGAATGCCTCGGAGCGGCAAGCAAACTTGCGTGGTTTGGGCTCCCGAGAAAGACAAAAAGTAGGAATGATTATTAGGTCACTCTCGACGACTGTATAGCGTTCAATCTCTGGCACTCCAAGAAGCGATTTTTTGCCTTCGAAATGTTATCTACAGATATCCGATATCAATATTGAAGAATTAACAAGAACCTCAAAATCACCCAAACGATCTGACATCTATACAAAATTAACTCTCATAAAGACATTATTTTCATCCGAGCGCATGAAACAATCAAGTTTTTTAGCGACAACATAAAGGTTTTTTTATTTTGTTTACATATTTTCGCCGCTTTTTTCAATAAACTTCAATAAATGTTATAGAATTTTCCAAGCGTTAAGATTTCGTTTTTAAATTCAAAATCCAACTCAGCAGAAAAATACGTAAAGTAGCTTCTACCATCTGTACATTCGGTGGTTGGTAATGGTGTACTGTCGGTGGCTTTTAACGGTTTGACTCAACGAAGTGAGTATAAAGTAAGTTCAGAGGGTGAGAGAATGAGAGGAGTTGTGTTCGTTAACGATGTATATGTATATATGTGGGTATATAACCTGTTTCCTGTATACATATGCTGGAAAGAGTGGTCGTCCGAGCGTAGCGACTTGACATTGCGGGTTTATGTACTTGCTATAGCGTGGAAGGGTTTCCTCGGGCTCTTTTCTTTGATGACGCCGCGCACGAGGCCACCGTGTCTGTGTCATAATACAGAGCTTTCTAAGCACAAATACTGCATCATCATTGGTGTTGACGAGAGATACCCTACCCAAATAAGGTGTACACGAAAACCTTTACAAACATCTCTCTCCTACCCACTTGTATGAAAAACGCTTCGGCTTTGCTCGGTTAATCGTGGCCATATATGCCACGACTAGGTCGATAATTATATGATGACCAGAGCTCAACTCCCGTCTCGGTATATATAGTGCACAAGCTCCTAAGGCACGTAAACACATATTTACAAGGAAACTAACACTTCGTCATCAACAAATTCTACTGTACAGGAAATATTCCTCTTACGGCTCAAACAACGTATTAAGGCCTTACATACGTCCAGAATTTTCAAAAAATCGATTTTTTTTTACAGATTATTATTCTCTATAGTTTTAGGCGTATTTCTGTGTAAGTCGATTGTACAAATTCCCCATAGATCGAAAGTTATTATAGAAAACGTGACTGCCCAACGAGAGTCTGATGCGCGCAGGTAGATGTCTCGAGCGAAACGCACTTGAAACTTTAAATGCATTTTTCTCAAAACTACTTTTTCTGGCACGGTCTGCATGATAACTCATACAGTTTTTAATATTTTTTGATGCTTTTTTTTTAATATTCGAAATTGTTTTCTCTATAGTCTGTCGAGTCGGATTTTTGATGTTGTGATTAAAAAATTTTATAAACATAATTAAAGTGTGACATTTATGACACAAAATGCACACTTTTTTTTAAACTGCCGTAAATTGCCAAAATTTTTCGAATTTCAAACATCCGGCTCGGCAGACTATAACTACAACTTTATTTTACAAGAATTTTTTTACGTTTTGCAGATCCATCAGCATTTCAAGAAGAAATGATGCAGACCGTGGAGCAACTTTTTTTTCATAGTGCTTCGGGAAACGTGATTTTTTATGTTGTAATTTTTGAAAAAAAAATGAAATAAATTTTTTTATAAAGTTTAAATACTAATAAACAATGTGTAAAAATTATTTTTATTAATTTCTATTGCTATCTCTTCTAAAAACAGTTTTTCTTTTAGCGCGTTTTAGGCGCTGCTGGACGTATGTAAAGCCTTAATAAATAAAAAAAAGTGAAAAATTTGTCACGCATTGTTAGAAGTTCGAAATAGTCTTGAGCAATTTGTGATCGGTTATATAATAATTAATACCATTGTTAATTTACAAAAAAAAAATATAACGAAAGGGCAAAAAAAGAGAAATTTTTATTGTCCTAAAGTTTCTGATGTCTGACGCAGAAACAAATACATCTGCTTCTCTTGTGTCTCAAACTAATTCAAAAATATATTCTTTTTAAAGACATTCTTGTTGTCAACTTTTATAAATCTGCCGCTTATTTTCATAGCTTTTTGCTCAAAGAGCAAATAGTCGTACTCCGGCAAACCAATAAAAACAGTAAAGCAAAACTAATCAAGCAAAGGGGTTATGGCCAATCAAGTTTCCAACTACGATTACCTTTCAATTTAATCGTATACTTTTCAAAATAATATCAATATTTTCGGGCTCCATATCGCGAGATGGAAGAAGTTGCATGATAGATCAAAACAAATAAGTAAACGAAATAGTTTAATAATTAAGATATGGGACTGCAGGCGCGAATAGCTTCAAGGGATTAAAAAAATCGTATTGTAAAAAAGATCATACGAAACCATCGATTGATTGAACATCAGTTTGACTCGGGCTATTGAAAGCGTCATAGATCGTGATGGGAGGTCTGTGGGACGTTTAACTAGCGCCGAAATCCTGATGGGCGAGGAGTATGATTGTGAACAGCGAAGAGGATCTTCCCAGGACGCATGAAAGTATGATTTCGTGTTTTCTTTTTTTGCTTTTCATTCAAGCTGTATTTCAGAATATACCGTTCATATATAATGTATGCTCTGGACTATCGACCTGTGCTTAGACACACAAACATATATATCTATATCTATATTACGCAGTACGGACTCAAAGTCGTCCTCTGGTAGATGGATTGATTGGGTCATCCCCGCGGCAACCGATGGACAAACACAAATATATCGAGGACATACGAGACAGGACAGCAATATTTCTATCGTTGTCTCCTTAGTCCTCACGAAGAATTCGCAGCGTACACGTTTAATTCATCATACGAAAACGACGAATGCCATTGACTTCTGCCTGTTCGTAGTTGGTGAAGCGACAGCATCCCACGTCTATTATACGACTGGTCTATTCTTCGGATATAATAACGAGAAAACGACAGACTCGACCTATTGTTAGCACGCAATTTGTCGGAAAATTGTCTTCGATTACTATTTCCACCCTTCGAACCGCACAAGACTTAAACGACGAAAGTTCTATTTGAATTCAAGGCTGCTGCACATCATACACGATTGAGATGAAACATTCACGGGAATAAAAGATCTTGATTAGACCGTCATAGAACTTCATAGATTTTGATCAAGGACCATTGTTCGCAAAACTCTTATAATACCTGTTAAATTCTCGAACATGAGGGCCGTTGTGATCCTCCTCGTTAGTTTCGTTATTGGTTTCTCCATTTACGGTCCGTTCTGCGCAATTGGGCAACAAGACAACATTGAAAAAGCGCCAACCGGAACTTCTTCTGACAATACGAGGCCTGTTAACTTATGTGAGTTTTCGTTTGTAATATTCACGGTATTTCCATTTTCTTACGAAATATTTAAATTATTCATCTGTCAGAGAAATATTTCCCATTTTTTTTAACGTTTTTAAAATATTTTTAAGCGTGTAGTTAATTTGCAACGGTTTGCCCTACGATATACCCCAATTGCGGAATAATTGTGGCTTTTTTAGTGATAAAAATATTCCGAAACGTACATGCAATATTCGTGACGGGTGTTTTCTAGAGTTTCCTCTGAATTTTCGGATAATGACAGGGATCCACTCTCGAAGCTCTTTGTGAAAAGTAACATTGTGATATTTCTTCGCTCCGAAGCATATAAGGTTATCTATACACCCGCATCATTTCACTCCCGACATGCAGCTTCATCTTCGCTCGCATATATTGATATTCCACAAAATGTTAAATATAATACAACTCATGTCGTATCATACGGGTATACCCTCAGGCTTGGAATATCACTTCGATTTTCGTATATCGATATAAATGTGCAATGCCATCAAAAATTGATAAAATATTGTATCTCTACTTTCCCCGAATTGTCTTCAAACTTGGTGTCTCAGCAGGTCATTCATTAAATGATCAATAATCGAATAATGAAAAAAGAAATATTATTCGATTGACAAAATCGAACTAACGTATCATTGAAGATCAAATATGCTATTACAGATTTTATCGTCAGGAAAATTCTACGAAGTGCAATCAATTCTGCTGCTGATCCAATCAATTTATGTGAATCTATTCAATTTATTCACATAGATATGAATAAATGAAAGTTCAGTTTTACCGATCGAAGTTTTACCTTTGAAACGAGCGTAGAAAAAATGATACAAGATTAGTGCTTCGATCGCTCTGAATATATTTCACACGATGAATTCTGTAAGTCTTTCGATCCAAATTTTGCATCGTTTTTAAACTTTTCGTTTAAAAAGTTTTGCGGACCCTTGCGGTACTTGATATTGGAATTATTGGATATTCTGGACATTTTGTATTATAACAATACCGAATATTCTCGCTCGACGATGGTTGCATCAATTTCCTTCCAAGTACTCGAGGATTTTGCCACGCTTGCATGTGCATTATAAACCGGAAGTACACAAGGGAGAGATCGGAAGCCATAGCGGGCACCATCAGAATCTCTCTAGCGTGTATATGAAAGTACCTATATTTGCATATACAGTATACATGCTTCACGCGTCAGGGGAAATAACTTTTGCCAAACTCTTGACGAAAATTGTCTCAATCTACGAATACATATACTTACCTGCTGAGACATGCGCCATCAGAGCACGAAGGTCGTACGGTTGTATATATAGGAACTGGAGTAATTGCGAAACCGACAAAAGGACGGCTATGAGACGGGGAATGCAATCTTCCGAGTGAATCGTCGTTTTCCCGGTGAGATAGAGGAATAAGTAAGCCTCTATTTTCAAACGAGAAAATACGAGAAGAATATTTTCATGTACGATAGGTATTATATGCAGACGAGGTTAGCGGAGTTCGTATTAAAAAGGGACTCCTTACGAATCAAACGAGCATTGCAAAATAGCCTTTTAATATAGGAGTCGTTATAATACAGTTATTTAGGGTACCATCTGTATATTTCAGGATATCAATGCTCCGAATTTTAAAAACCGAAATTACCTTACGCGAATCCACTGTTTGTTGCACAATTAATAAAATATTCAATTGTTACCGAAACGTCTTATGTTTTTAATAATTGATTTGTTCTCTAATAAAATAAATAAACAGTTGTCATCAATGGCGAGGACAACGAGATCGCGAACAAAAGCGTGACCAATTCTCTGAAATCGATACGAGAAAAATATCCAGAATGGTTGGGGAAAGTGGTGACTGTAACAATAAATGGTTCTGACCCCAAAGACGATCTGGAACGTATATGTACCGCCTGGGATGCAGCGTTGCAGGAAAAACCAACGGAAATACCCGATGTTGTGCTGGATACGACGAGATCTGGCCTTGGTGCTGAGACCGTCAATTCCTTTACAGCCGCTCTTGGTATACCAACCCTGTCGGGACAATTTGGGCAAAGAGGCGATTTACGACACTGGCGCGATCTCACCGATGACCAACTGATGTATCTTGTTCAAATAATGCCACCGGCAGATCTGATACCAGAGGCTGTAAGACAAATGGCTCTTTACTTGAATATAAGCAACCTCGCTGTTATATTTGATGACAGTTTCGTTATGGATCACAAATATAAGAGTTTACTTCTGAATGTACCGACACGACACGTAATCGTACGTGCTAAAAGTTCCGATGAGAATACGCGTCTCCAATTGTCGCAATTGCGTAAACTCGACATTGTTAATTATTTCGTTCTCGCCGGTGAGCAAGTTCTTACAACTACTCTTGATGCCGCACAAATGCTGAATTTTACCGGTCGCAAGTACGGCTGGTACGCTCTCACTCAAGACGATTTTGCACCGCACTGCGACTGCAACGCTCTCTCATTGATCTTCTTCAAACCGGAAATAGAAACCGCGAGCCAACAACGTCTAAGCGAACTTGTAAATCGCGGCTTGCTGCCGAAACCAATTCTTTCATCTGCTTTTTATTACGACTTAGCTCGCATTGCCGTAGCTGCCATGAAATCTTCCATCAATGAGAAGCTGTGGCCTTTGGAACCGATACAAATGGCATGCGACTCGTACAACGGTAAAAATACGCCTACCAGAAATTTTGACTTTATTGGAAAGTTGAAAAGTGTTATCAGTGATATGGAAGTAATACCGACGTTTTCCGATGTCGCGTGGGGACGGCACAATGGCGAGCATCGCGCGAGTTTCAACATGAGCGTCTCCTTAACCGTAATATCAAATGGTAATGCAATCTCCACGGATACACTTGGAACTTGGCCAGCCAACATCAACTCACCGTGGACGGTAAGTTTTCGGTTTATTAACGATTAAGGGAAAAAATATCCCATGGGAGAGGGACCTGTAGTTGTTCACGTATTTTTAAACACACTCACACAGCTAGTTAGATTCACAGGCGTACCAGTTGTCGATGAATATTACACGGATCAAGAGCTCTTCGCCTTCATTCTCGATTGTAAATAATTGTAGGCTTGTTGTACGTGTTGTTTTTTCAATTTTTTAGCATTTTGTTACGTCCCCATTTTAATATTTCCATCTACAAGGCGAGAGTTTGTTGCCATCAATGATAACGAGCAGCATGATAAAAAGAAACCAGGTGCGAAAATTAACATACCGTTGAAAAACCTTTAGTAGATCTTGCGAATATGGACATCAAAATACAAATGAGACCGGGGGAAAACCCTTGTAGAAAAATTAGCTGGATAAAGTTGAAAGAGCAAATACAATAGTATCCCATCATTATAACGGCAAAAAAAACCGAAACCGTTGAGTAGCAGAAAAGGATTACGATATAAAGCCAATCATAAGAGACGGCAGATTTAGACTATTTCACCGCATGAAAATATCCGAGAGACCTCGAAGCTCATCTGTGAGAAACCTAAGGAAGAGTACGCAAATGTCACGAAGGATAGCACAGCTCCTACTTTACTACATACTAGCCAAAAACAGCATAAATGCTGTGAAAAAAGCTGAGTCAAGTACATTTATGCCCCCCAAATAGTCGTTCCAGTTAATCCCCCCCACCACCCAGCGCCAAAATACTGATCCGCACAAAAATTTACAAAAACCCGTCTAAGTCGTTCATGCAAAGATCTCTGCACAAAAATCCTTTCTAAAAACCAAATCATCGTACAAAGTTTTATGGGTAACCGCTCTCATTATCTTATCAAATTAAGTCAAATTGTACAGAGGTGATAATTTCATTCTCGTGAATGTTGTGAGTTCACAAAAAGTTGATAAATAAATAAAGATCTACCAAAGTATATGTGGCCAAGTACGTGGGATTTTATTATGTTTATAAAATCTCCAATTATGTTCATATGCCATTTCTCTAATTAATGCTTTATTACAACGAATTATTATCCTATGACTTGGAACTACAAGGGCTTTAAAAAAAAATACAGAATTGTATTAGCTTGCGTGAGCTTGAACGCTGCCACACTCTCATTTGTAATATAGTTTTATTGGTAACAAATTGATAAAAGTTTACTTTTACTCCACCTTTTTTTGATCATTTGGAAGGATGAAATATTAATATTTCCAATATGCGTTAGGCTATAGAGTTCTAAATAGTCACGATCGAAAGAAAAAAAAAATAAAAAATACGTGAACTAGCAACATCTTATAAAACGTTGTAATTAATTAAATATCGCCGAAACAGTTTTCGAAAACCGTTCTAAACTGTTCTGCTTGCTGTAAAGACTCTAGTAGCGACTCGTCTTCGCCATCTTATAGTATACGTAAATGTACTTGTCTCGAGTCGCTACCGCGACTCTAGAAATTATAAAACTTACATAAATTATCAGAACGTTCCTTCCGCCTTCAGCAATGAGTTAATGAAGATTCCTGCGTGTCAATACTTCTGATACTTCTTAGGTCAGCGGCAGAAGCAATTTATGCCGCTATCTGAATCAATCATCGTCACCCCTGGGTAGGCCCAAACAATTGTAACATAATCGCCTCGTTTCGACAAGATATCCACGGTTTGCTATATAAGCATTCGGAAGGATCAGATTATTCGCATTATGAAAGAATTTTAAAAAAATCGTACACGGATGAGCGATTAGATACGGTTCGGTCAAACAAGATCTACACTTGTTGCTAGAATCGCATGAGGTGCAGCTCACTCGACGTTCTCCGGGGCAGCGTTAGCCTAAGTTGTTAGAAAGCTTTTCATGATACTGATGAATGTAGTAAAGAGCAAAACATTTAGAAATCGATTTGGGGTGTCCTATAAGATCTAACATAAGTCCAATATCTTTATCGTGAGGCTAAAAAAACGTACACCGATGAATGATTAGATGCGGTTCGGTCAAACAAGATCTACACTTGTTGCTAGAATCGCCTGAGGTGCAGCTCACTCGACGTTCTCCGGGGCAGCCTTAGCCTAAGTTGTTAGAAAGCTTTTCATGATACTGATGAATGTAGTAAAGAGCAAAGCATTTATAAATCGATTTGGGGTGTCCTATAAGATCTAACATATGTCCAATATCTTTATCATGAGGCTATCTTTGCTCGTTGTGGTTAAAGAACCAGATGGATCCGGATTCACTCTTAAGAGGATGGATCAGTAACCTAATCTCACCTCGAATTTTCGAAATTGAAATTCTTCGATACTGTTTGACCGAATAAAAAAAAGCTCTGTCAGCGGACGCCGGACGATGGCAAAAATTCGCTGACAGGGCCTTTTTGTAATCGGTCAAACCGTGTCGAAGAATTTCACTTTCGAAATTTGCAGTTATCTCTCTCGCACTCACGGTGGCGAGATACCAACTGACCCATAATCTTAAGGTGAATAAATCCGTCAGCGAAGACTTCGTCCGATCGTCAGCCATGATATAACAAGATGAAATTTGTCGTAAATCAGGGAACCCTCGCAAAAATAACCGCAACGCGTTGACTGAGGAAATAACCGTCAACGGAGAAAACTTATCGACCGTAGCCTAGTGATAGGAGAGAATTATCAACCGTAAATAGCGAGATAGCGATAGCAGTAACCATCGATATCATAACGCGCTGAATTACCGATCGTCAATTGCTTCACTACACTATTTCCGCGCGTTCAAAAATTTTAGTAAACTAGGTCGTTTATAGCCATAAAGACATTGTGCATTTAATTATAAACCGTATTTTGTATCCCTCTCATAACGAGAATTATCGATAAGAATATTCGTTTCGATGTAGACATAGGACAGCCCAATGCAATCCTTCGATAGGGCAGAATTTCATTTTTTTTGCAAACGAAAATCATATTTTTTTAAAGAACCTCCTTCTGAACGTTTGTTTCCATTTTTTAAAATTAGATTTGACATTAGTACATATTTAAGTGTAACGTTAGAGCGGCCTATTTTGTTGTAAAATTTTTCTTCTATTTTTCAGTTCAAAATTTTGAATCTTTATTAGTTCTTGAGTTCAACTTTAAAAGAGTTGAATTGAACTTGCGATTGAAAGTATGTTTGAAGCGATTTTTCAAAAGAAGTAAAATCTATAAAATTGTTGTCTTTCTTTGTGTTCTCTTATTTCTTAAAACTGCACGTTTTTTTAGAAACCGTAACTATATATTTGCATGATAAGCTTTAATTCAAATCGGAATGTTTAGAACATACACTCACATGGACTGAAACGCTTTGTGGATTCTTTGGAACAATGTTTTGAAAATACTGTTATCTTAAATGAATTCTTAATACAATGGGTTTTAATGGTTAAAACTAATTACGTTGAGTTGGGTACTATGGTTAGTCGAGTATGATGTCGATATTACAGGATACAGAGAATACCTCATGAGTTACACAGTCACTAACAAACTTCAATATATAATTCAATCGTAGATGCTCGACATGGGGCTGAAATCTGCCACTGTAACACTTGAAACCACCCCACAGCTACGGTGGTTTTGTCGCCAAGTGTATTATCTTGTTGAAATCTTATCGATTCCATATTATTGTCTTTGACAATTTCAATGGACTGGTTTTAGTCCAAATTCTAGTGATATACTTGTAGGTCTGCCCTTCATGTATAAACTTTGTCCATGCGATAAAAACACATCCGAATAACCTGCTAAATTAAATATTAAAAATCATTTTTTTTTTACTTTTTCGCCTCGTATTCAAATCTCCTTTAAAATAACTCTTGCTCTGTCTATTTTCATGATTCAATTTTTTACGAATTTTGAAAGATGTGACAAACGATTTTCACCAATTTTTCTATCGTACGAATGTACGTTTTTTTGTTTTTTATTACATGGTAAACAATAGATCAACATTTTATATAGTTCAAATTCTATTGTGAATCATGAACTTTCTGTCCATAAAAGATTCACTGAAATCCCCGAGGTCGACATTTTCACCCACGATTAACGAGCTTATTAGCTTAAAGATGAACATGCTATCGAAATAAAGCACCGGTTGCATATTTCTAAAGTTTCCATTGAAATCACATTTTAAAGAAGGTCAGCAATACAGTGGTTTTTTCCCCATAATCTTACATTCATTAATCTAACGTGAACGGTAACAGGGAAGGGGGTGGGACAGGGCCATATTAGGGACATAATAAATGGATTTTTTTTTTTTCAAACTGTCATTTCTTATAAAACACTATGATATTCATAAAAATTTAGTAGGAACCATAGAAAATCAGCGAAGTCATAATCGATCAACTACAGTGCTCATCGTCATTTGGAAAACGTGAGTATTTTTTCATTACAAACAAAAATGCCGGGCAATTTAAAAAATTCAACATATTCGGCATATATAATGCTTTCATTACACCAGAAATTGTTGCAATCATGGCTAAACATCATTGAAGATATACAAAGCTTCTCAATCCACCATTGTACTATCCTGAAAGAATATCGTGCCAACAGATTTGATGCATGCCTTGCAAAATGATATTCCTTTCCTTGGAACACTTTACGATTCTGTATAATATACTTTTCTGCTGTAAAATAACTGCCAAAAATTGAAATCAACAATACAGTTGATTAATCGCTGTTTTTTCGTATATGCGCAAAGGTGCCGAACGAATCGGTGATGAGAAACCATACAGCAGTGACAAGTTATCGTATCGTGACGGTGGAAAAACGACCGTTTACCATTTACAATCCAGAAAAAAACGAGTGGACCGGTTATTGCATTGATTTGATCAATGAAATAAGCGGACTATTAGGTTTCACCTACGAAATTCGGGTTTCGCCGGATGGAAAATTTGGCTCGATGGACAACGAAGGGAATTGGAACGGTATGATAAAAGAGTTGAAAGACAAGCGTGCTGACATCGCACTTGGCGCTCTCTCGGTAATGGCCGAGAGAGAAAACGTGGTAGATTTTACCGTACCTTATTACGATCTCGTTGGCATTTCGATTCTCATGCAAAGAGTCACGACCCCAACGTCACTTTTCAAATTTCTCACCGTACTCGAGAATGACGTATGGCTGTGTATACTTGGCTCTTATTTCTTCACGAGCCTTCTTATGTGGCTGTTTGATCGTTGGTCACCGTACAGCTATCAAAATAATCGTGAAAAATATCGAGATGACGATGACAAGCGTGAATTTACTCTGAAAGAGTGCCTGTGGTTTTGCATGACTTCGTTAACACCACAAGGGGGTGGTGAAGCACCAAAAAATCTCTCGGGACGCCTCGTAGCTGCGACATGGTGGCTTTTTGGATTTATAATAATAGCCTCTTATACCGCTAATCTTGCTGCTTTTCTCACGGTTTCGCGTCTCGAAGCCCCGGTTGAATCGCTCGATGACCTCAGCAAACAATACAAAATTCAATATGCACCGATCTATGAGTCCGAAGCTTACACGTATTTTGAAAGGATGGCTAACATCGAGACACGTTTTTACGAGTGAGTATATATCGCTTGCAACATGCACAATACTGCACACATATATATGTATATACAGAGTAATTATAGTGACGGCGATAGAAACACTCACACGCAGGTATCAAATGCAAAACAAAACCTTGGAACTTCGTTCCCAAGTATTCGTAATATCAAGTGCACTGAAGGGGTTACGATCGATCCTCCCTTCACCACTCGTTTCACAGCGTTCAAAAGCTTCGTTCCTTTTTGTATCTTCTTTTTTCTCATATACTTTAGAAACCTGATCCACTTCAGGATTCTTTTCACTGTCATACGAGCATCGTTAATCCCTTTTAATGAACATTAAATTTCTTTACTCGTTTCACAAAAAAATTTTTGTCAACCAACTTTCGGAACCCATACTCTGTTATATATATATCGCAAATAACGAATATTTTACAAGTTGCATACAGGGTGTCTTAGCGGATACGAATCAAAACGAACAGGGTAAGACGAAACCTGACACCATATTCAAATAACTTTCATTTGAATTGGCCAATTTTTTATAGTTCCAGACTTCATGCATTTTTTCGTAATATTCAGCCAACTCCCGATTTACCGAATAATTTTATTACTGTGAGTAAACTAATAGTGACAGATATTTGTAGTATTTAAAAAAAAAAAAAATGTTTTCATTTTCACTAAATCGTAACTCTTCGACCAATTTTTTATTTTCCTAGTTCAAAAAATTACATAATTCTTTTCTCTCAAGCCTATCTCAAATCTTGACTTTATCGGCTATTTAATCTGTTAATTTCATTTGGAAATTCCCGAAGGTTTGCATTATATTCGCGTGCAAAGTGAAGTACCGATAAAAATCCCAATACTCCACGTTGAGATTAAAAATCAATTGAAAGAACTCAATTTGACCAAAAAACTAATAAGAAAATTATAAACTGCAGAATAACTGACAATGAAAATCACGAACGCTTCCCTCAAATGGAGCAATCGGTCGAAACGCTGTTGCCTTCCTCGCTTTGATCCATTTCGGCTGGAACGCTCTGCTCGATATGAGTTTCGTATGAATTTGAGTGAATCTCTGGTTTTACAGAATTTGGAAAGATATGAGCCTGAATGACAGCCTCTCGGATGTTGAACGAGCTAAACTCGCGGTATGGGATTATCCGGTTAGCGACAAATACACTAAAATGTTCCAAGCCATGAAAGAGACCAGATTTCCTTCTGATTTGAAAGACGCTTTAAACCGTGTACAACGTAAATCTTCATCCACTGAATTCGCCTTTATCGGAGACGCGACTGACATCAAATATTTACAATTGACTGAATGCGATTACATCATGGTTGGCGAAGAATTCTCAAGGAAACCTTACGCCATTGCAGTTCAGCAAGGCTCACCTTTGAAGGATCAATTGAACAACGCGTAAGTAAAATGATTTTTTATTGTTGTACAATTGAATCGATATTAAACCACGAAATACAAGGAACAAGCATTAGAAAATGAACAGTTGAATTCTTTCTGGAATCTGTATTGGAATTTTATCTTTTGAACATCTCAATATATCCTGTTTGCATTCAACCTTAATGACGACACTTCTATAAGACTTGCCAACTTTCTGGGATGAATTTTTCCGTCCAGAAACGCGTTCACAATAAAAGATCACATAGAAATGATGAAATGCTTCGACGTATGTTTACAGAATTCTTCAATTGTTGAATCAACGAAAACTGGAGAAATTGAAGAACAAATGGTGGACTGAAATGATCGTCAAAAAGGAATGCAAGAAGAGCGACGATCAAAGTGATGGTATTAGCATAGAAAATATCGGCGGTGTATTCATCGTCATTTTCGTTGGTATTGGGCTAGCGTGTTCAACCCTGGCATTCGAATACTGGTGGTATCGTTATCGGCCAAAACACAACCAAGCTAATCGTGATTTGCAGCAAAAAGAACACTCGAATAATTTGAAAACGGTGCGTTTTACTCTAAAACCGGCTAAAACTCCGGCTTTCGAAACATCCTTGCCTTTTGGGAGAAGGTTTTAATTTTCGATAAAAATAATAACAAACGACAACTAGGGAAGATATTACAGATTCGATTTCAGTTCACGAAAACCGCTGAAATGTATACGGCAAGCCAAACCAATTTGAAAATCTGTAAATGTATCCGTTCTGTGAAATCACAATCGATCGAAAGACCAAAAATGAATTTCAAAACATTCATTCCATAAACTAGCATTTTGATCGAATGTGACCCCTTGCAATTCACAATAAATATACGAAGAAATTTTCCATTTATAATTTAAGAAAAAATAACAAAATAATAACTAATGATAAGCAATCAATTAACGGCAGAAATCACAGACAAATAACTTTGGCATCGAACCCACTCTTCGCCACATTCGTTGGATTAATTTCCATCGCGAAACATGCAATTAACGTCAATATTTTAAGGCACTCTGTCTCACAGAGGACTGTCATCATCTAAGTCGGATTCATTTTCGATGATACATGATTATTTGGATATCGATTTAACGCCTTACATACGTCCAGCAGCGCCTAAAACGCGCTAAAAGAAAAACTGTTTTTAGAAGAGATAGCAATAGAAATTAATAAAAATAATTTTTACACATTGTTTATTAGTATTTAAACTTTATAAAAAAATTTATTTCATTTTTTTTTCAAAAATTACAACATAAAAAATCACGTTTCCCGAAGCACTATGAAAAAAAAGTTGCTCCACGGTCTGCTTCATTTCTTCTTGAATTGCTGATGGATCTGCAAAACGTAAAAAAATTCTTGTAAAATAAAGTTGTAGTTATAGTCTGTCGAGCCGGATTTTTGAAATTCGAAAAATTTTGGCAATTTACGGCAGTTTAAAAAAAAGTGTGCATTTTGTGTCATAAATGTCACACTTTAATTATGTTTATAAAATTTTTTAATCACAACATCAAAAATCCGACTTGACAGACTATAGAGAAAACAATTTCGAATATTAAAAAAAAAAGCATCAAAAAATATTAAAAACTGTATGAGTTATCATGCAGACCGTGCCAGAAAAAGTAGTTTTGAGAAAAATGCATTTAAAGTTTCAAGTGCGCGCATCAGACTCTCGTTGGGGAGTCACGTTTTCTATAATAACTTTCGATCTATGGGGAATTTGTACAATCGACTTACACAAAAATACGCCTAAAACTATAGAGAATAATAATCTGTAAAAAAAAAATCGATTTTTTGAAAATTCTGGACGTATGTAATGCCTTAAAGTCATTTATCGTAAGTTGACGATAAAAGTGAGTCGTATCAGAAACAAAACTACGTTAGGAAAATGAATAAAAAAAATCAAAAGTATTGTGATTCTAAATGCAATATTTTCGACAACGAAATGTTTTTTTTTCAACGAAAGCCCTCAAATAAAAGTTTTTCAACTAAACTTAACTAAAGAGTTATAGATTCTCGAATAGCTATGACGGAATCTTTCGACACTTTGGAAATTTGGAAGATCGCGGACAGGGATAAGGCTCGACCGCGGAAAAATTGATTTGCATGATTGGCAGCGACATGTTTGTGTGTTTGCTTGCAGTTGATCCCAAAACCACGTAGAGACGCGACCAAGGCTCTAAATATGCACATTCAAGTGTTGCATTTTCAATGTGTGATTTTTTACCAATTTTTGGACTACAGTTTTCGAGTATGAGATTCTACTATACGAAACGAAGCGCTGATTTTAAAAAATTGCCCTGAAACACCATAAATGTGTGCGTTTTAAAAATGATTTAGACAAAAGTTATAGATTTAAAGGACAACAATAATAAAATGAATGTATCGAAATTGTGAATGACATCGATTGTATATCCGAATTTATGATTGGCCTTTATGTCTACATTGAAAATCGAAAACCAACGGGAATTGCATTCGTTCTGTATTCATACGTCGTCATAAACTTTCGAACGTTATTTCCTCTGTGAAACATTGGAGTTTGAACTTTTGTTTATGTTTGTAAATACTAAAAAAATGCAAAGAGAGAAGAACACGTTTAAATTTATTTGCTGGAGGCAGTATGTTGAAAAACGAGCTACGGTTTCCAATATGCAAATCTTGTACGCAATTGATGAATAAATAAACAAACGACGATTGACTCTTTTTCATTTTACTCTCGATCCCTTCTTTGTGTGGTTTAACAATGGCTATTTTATGATTTTCTTGCACCATTTGTTTAGTCTCAAGAATCACGTTTCTGAAAAATTGACGATTGATTATTTCGGAATTTTGAAGGATGTCGATGTAGTGCATTTTCTTTTGATACTTGAAAAATCGATCAATAATGTTTGCATTCATGTTGCCATGAGTGCGACTCCGCAAGTTTTTTCTAAATAGTAGATTTTCTGGGAAATAAAAAATATACAAATTTCACTCCGCTAAAAGACGACCAGAGTATAAAATTCGAATGAAAATTTAGTAGAAAGTAAACGAAATAAAAAAGGTTCTCTTGCACATAATTGACGATCACACTAAAGGCCATTTCTGGGCCAGTATTGGGGTTTGATCGGCAACAAGTCGTATGTAATATGAAAAAAAGGAGTCGGCACTGCGCCCTAGTAGTTTGCGAACGTGCGTTCAATCTATGCGCTTGCGAAGAATCGCGTGGCAGCAAGTAGAAATTCAAGGTCCGGAAAAAAGTCACGGCAAGTCGATTTGTTCTTCCACACGTGAGGTCACGGGCATCGATCTCTTTCCCAGCGCTCCAATAGAATTCTACCACGTGTTATTAATGAACAAAGTATTTTCCAGATACACGAAAATGGAAGTACAGCTATAATAGCTCATTATGGAGATTGAGTTCCACGCTCGGTATTGGCTCAGAACCCCACGCTCACCTGTTGAGGATTTGTGGTTTTACAACGCGATATGATCGTTGACCCTGTTGATACAGACGGAGGTATAGACGCCGCGGAAATCACGTGATTCTCGCACATCATTTTCCAGGCCAAATAAGGCGATGACGAGTTAATTCAATGTCCGGAAAGTAAAAACGAGTAACTTCATCATCGATCATACAATTTCATCAACACATGAATTTCATCATCGGTAATTTTCTCATTTACATGAAAAACATTAAAATTGTGTAAGACGCTAGAAAAAAGCTGTGGGTAAAATTCATACGACGTTCTTAATTTTCATGCTTTAACCCTAAGTTCCTACTTGACGTCAATTTGACCCAAGCCAAAATCGATATTTGGCGTGAAAATTGAGTTGCACTTTATTTAAACTTTGACCACAGTGAAATTAATCGTTTGCCAGGTCCTTGGATTAATAGGGTTCGTTAAATACAAGATATGAACGGGATGACGAAGAGAGAGAGAGAGAGAGAGAGAGAGAGAGAGAGAGAGAGAGAGAGAGAGAGAGAGATTGATTGATTGATTTATTAATTTATGCCTTGGACATTGTCCTTAAGGCAAAATGGAGCAAAAGTAAACATGTTCACAGCAATAGAAAAACAATAACAATTTTGAGACTAATTTGTATAAACATAAAATAAAATAAAACTAAAAATAATAAAAAAATACAAAGTGTGGTCACACAAACGCCAAAATAAAAATACAAGAATGACCGCAAGGAAGAAAATGATAACAAAATAATAATGAGAATGACCAGAAAAGAAGAAAGAAAACGCACGCTCGGAAGATTAGCAATAAGCAAAAAGCAAAATAGCTCACAAAGATACAGTACCAAAGTACCAAAATAGGATAAATAAATAATTGACTCCAAAGTTAATTACCGAGTTGATAACCGAGTTCATTACAGACGTAATTACAGAATTGCCTCATACAAAACAAAAAAAAAAAAAATAAATGCCTAGAGAGAGAGAGAGAGAGAAGGAATACGCTGGGGAGTTGTAGATATGCATCTCCTCTAACGTAATCCAGGGCAGGTCATCTTTAACCGCGAAGGCCATATCGATCCTCGCACTAGTAGATCGTCTGGTATTGATATTGTTGTCAATCGACCGTTGCTTGGGTACTCGTTCGGTACCTAATGAAGCATTTTACGTGGAAATGTCGTTCTAAACGAAATGTCGTTTTTACACGTTTTTATACGTTATTCTTTAATTAAGTTAAGATCAATCTATAATACGAGATTAAAATTCATCAATTGTATAATAGTTTCCTACAAAAATTTCTGAAGAATATCAATCAGCACGTAGATTGTGTAATGAGAATAGTTTTTTGCTTAAGATTGAAAAAACTGGTTGAAGTAATCCTTTAATGATTTTTTTACGATGTTTAAATCGAATATATATTTCATAACGAAAATTTTGACGCCTCATTGATTCAATTTGGTCGGTTTTTCACGGAGTTTATTTTATTATTATTATTATTATTATTATTATTATTATTATTATTATTATTATTAATTATAATTATTATTTATTAAGTAAAGATATTTGACGAAAAAATCAACCCATTCTACAAATATTCGTATCCATTGAATGTGTTGCGATACAAATGAAAAATAAAATAGAAGTAAATTGCTTCCAATTACCAATACGAAAGAGGGAAGAAATTCAACGATAGAAATACAAAAGTAACACTATTGTCAGTTTGGCATAGAATCCGCCATACAAAATGTATTTTTTACCACACCGCCGCGGAAAATTCGAATCCCAATTCTGTTTAGCGGGGAAAAAGGCGCATTGTTCTCTGTTCTCTAAATTTGTTGACGCATGCGCACAACGAATTCAATCTTTCCTCACACAATACTGCAACGTAGCGACGATTTGTTAATCACATTATGAAGTACATGCAATAACATCAATGGAGTTTTAATGTCAAGCAAACGGTTTTAAGACAGCACATTTTGCACGATTTTTCAGCTATTGATCGATTTTACACATTTACGATTTATTATTTATATTATTTACTTACAGGTAATTTACTTAATGCTTTTTGTTTATAAGCAAACGAAAAGAAATGAATAGAATACTTACAAAATTACACTCGAAATCACAGTAACAAGGAACGACACAAAATTTCAAAAATTAATATTAAACGAAAATTAAAAATAGTAATGAAACTAAAGTAAAATTTCATCTTCGTTAAAAATCATCAATTTCTTCCCACAGTGAGAAGTAAATTAGAATGTAAAATATTTAAATTTTCATTAAAAATGGCCAGTAATATGATCCAAAAATCAATTGAAAAATGTCACGGCAGTTCAGTGCAATCCATTACTTTGTAAAAAATTTTACCGTGCTGCACGATGTAAAATTTCCGAAAGATGAATTACACAAATATTTATGCTAATCCTTTTATACTATCAAAATTTGAGTACTTTATCAGTTCGCAAAAAATCTGAACAAACTCAGTAGTTAGGATCATTAATATAAAATAATAAAATTATCAATAAATGATTAACAAATTGTTTGAATAAACCGTTACTCAACAAACAACAACAAACAATATTTTTTTGTCGTTTGAAATGAATTTGTTGATTTTCTAGAATAATCTTGAATATTTTATCTTTTCTGAAATTCCTATTTTCCCCTTTTTCTGGGAGTGATATTGAAGAAACTATTAAATTGCGACGACTTGAAGTTCAAAAGTGAGGGGAAATCGCCCAATCTCGAGTATAGATACTCGGCCCGTCTTGCCTTGGACGTTCAACACTATCTTTTTAATACTTGGCGTCAAGATGCTGCCGCGTCTCTAGATATGAGCAGAAATTTCATAAATGAAAACTTTTTGCAAAAACATGTGCAAAATTCGTGCACATGTTTTGCACGAATGTAATGAAAATTTAACTTAATTTGAAATGATGAAAAATGACAGATAATCGATGGCCACAAACATTTTTAAAGGACGAAATCAGAGACCTTCAAATGAGAATCCTTCAAAATGGGGAATGAGAATGAAAGCAACACTGGAGGGAGTGAGAGACGAATTTGTCAGAGAGAACAATAAGAAAAGTCACAGGGGTAAGGACGGGCCAAAAAATACAGTTTAACTGGAAGAAAATAAAGGATTCGAGATACTGTACTGAGTATAATAACAGGAAATAGAGAATAGAATGGAAGAGTTCTGGGAGAATAGAAGCTTACGAGGAAAAGTGACGTAAACGTGGACAAGGATGAGGCGTGGAAATATGAGAAGAGAAAAATGCAAAAGTTGCAAGAAAAACAAATGCAGGATGTGTGAAAGAGAAGAAGAAAATTTGAAACATGTCTGTGAGTGCGTGAAGATAAAGAGTAAAATTGGCTTGGAGCGAATGAGGGTAAAAAGCAGCTTGATGTTCATATTAATATAATATTAAGAAAAGATCCTGCTAAAAAACTTTGTCAGTATGTGAGAGTGTTTGTATGATGCGAAAAACTGTAAAAATAGAGTGTGAGTGCGTGACGAAGGCGAATAGAACAATTATAAAAGGGGAAATATAAAATAGGGAGGGAACGGTGTAAAAACTTGCAAGGTACATCTGGAAAAAAAAATTCTGCTATAGTACGCGTAGTGGGAATTTTGCACGCACGCGGTTCGAAATGGCCTACTTCCCTCCCTAGTTGCACAATATCCTATATATATATATATATATATATATATATATATATATATATATATATATATATATATATATATATATATTGCGATGATACGCATCCTACACTCAAAGCCAATTACTGAATTGATTGACAGAGTCATCCCTGCGGCAACCGATGGACAAACACAATTACATCGAGGACGTGCGAGACAGGAGGGCAAGTTCATCCTCGATCTTTCCTTACTCCTCGTAAGGTATTCACACGGTGCGTTCGCACTTATTTCGTTGCGTGAAAAACAATATAAGCTATCGACTCCTGGGTGTTTAATATCGTTGGTAAAGCCACCGCATTCCATTTCTGGTCCACGGAAGCGGTATGACAGCGTTATTAATAACGCAAACTTTATCACAAATTATTATTAGTGTTTGTTTATTATTTTCATCTTTCGTACCACATAAACTTTAACTCACGAAACTTTTGTATGGTTCAAAGACCGATGCACTTTCTACACGATTGAGATGAAACATCTAGCAGGGTAAATCTTTATCAATCTCTGCAAATCATTCGTCATTAATTTCTTAGCATGTCTGTCCCGAGTTATTGCAATGGAACGCAAGGAGTTTCATGGTTCATCTCGTTACTTTCGTCCTTTTTTATTCGTTTATGGTCCATTGTGTGTCAATGGAGAATAACAAAATAACGAAAGAACGACAGCCTGAATGTTGACCCTTCGAATACCATTGCAAGATTTATTAACTTGTAAGTTCAACTTTTAATTTAATTAAATTACATTAATTTAATATGAAATTAATGAAATTCGTTTATCAAATCATTAGAGCCATGTCCCTTCAAATTCCATTACAAGATTTATAAATTTATGTTCGTTCAACTTTTAATTCAATTAAATTAAATAAACTTAATTAAATTAGTTTATCTAATCATTAGATCCATTTGCATAACTTAACGAATAGATATTGGAAACTCAGATGCTGTGACAAGCTTGTTAATACTTTCCAAGTAGCGATTTTATCTGCATGCACGATTTTGTGTTTTGTCATATGTCTGAAAAATTCATTAAGAGGTTCCAGAATTATCAAAAAATCGACTTTTTTATCTCTTTCTCTTTAAACCGTGAAAAACACAGGAAAAAATTCGATTTAAAATTCCACCCGGCGACAACATTGTATCGATGACTGAGACCACGGACCGCAGGGCTTGGACCGCTGGAGGCGTGCAAGCAATTGGTTTTACTCAAAACTATGTTTTTCGCCACTGTTTGGATCCGAAGAGTTTTTAACATTTTTTTCTTTTTATCTTTATTTTCGAAATTGCTTCCTACATAGTCTGTCGAGCCCTTTTTTAAAATATTTTATTGAGAATATTTTTTATTAAAGAGACATATACGCCTAGAAAGATTAAAAATGAATCAAAATTTTATTTTTTTTGAAAACTATTGGAGTAATTGGATGGAAATTTTCCGTGGTCAAACCACACATTTTCGGAAACATTTGTAATTTTTTGAATTTAATAAAAGTGGAACACGACTGTGATACGTGAGAATTGCAAAACTGACACCACAAATATATCGGAAACGACAGTTTTGCTCGGAATTTTGCATGGTCATTCATGCTCAATTATCTATAGTGTGTCATGATATTTTTTAAGGGGTTATATACAGTTGGAAGGCCAAAAAAACTCGTCTTTTTACGATTTTTTTCCGGATAGGGATTTCATTTGACGAGGAAAAGCATAAGGAAGTAAATGGAGTGTCATCTTTTAACTCTTTATCGCAATTTTTTATTTAACAAAATATTGCTTCAGATAGCTCCTGTGATTGATCTCCTGTAGGTCCTCTAAAAAAAGGCGTCTTGCGGTGAGCATGAAATCTCCCGTTTGGATCAGCTGAAATTAAAAAACCAAAGAGATTTGTTTAGTGGACAGATAAATGCTGGGATTGGACGAAGGAATAGTTGGAATTTCCAATTTTGATGAAATGACGGCTCCTCAAAGACGAAATTTCAATTTTTAACCGAATTTTGGTCGTTCAATGGTTCAAAAAAAATAGAAATAATTTTCGGAAATCTTACTCCTTCGTCCAATCCCAGTAGAATATATCTGAGAAAGTTGTGTTAAAATTGCAGACCGATCGGTTGAGCCATCTTTGAGAAATCGTGCTCACCGACTTTGAAAACATCGTTTCCAGATAAACGCGTTCAAAGTTTCATAAGTGGTGAACACATGGATAAAAATTTTTTTTTACAACTTACAAGGAGTCATCTATTCCAGGACCATAAGAAGTTCCCTCTGCATCATCAGCAGCTTCCAAATTGTCGAATTGCAGTCGTCGGCGAACCATTCTTCCTTCACGCGTACGCTCATGCGCTCTTAAAATAGAGATCGCGACGCGCTCTGCATCCTGTTTTTCGGCATAGGCATGGGCATTGGGCCCAATCGATAGACCCAGTGCACTCATATAATATAATAGTGATGCCGTACCTTCATTAAAGGTGCCGGCTGCCATGTGAGCTGCTATTTCCACTATTTTTGAACCACTAGGAATTATTTTCGGTGTGATTTTCCAAATCAACTGATTATAGCTTTCGTTGTTATTTTGTGTGAAACCACCAACACATCTTTCAAGCAACTTTTCATTGCTCAGATCCGTGTAGATCGGAAACAGAGCGTCAGCAACATCTTGTGGAAATGGAGAATAATCGTGTTTATAATCCGATAATTTATTCGAAGCTCGCGCTCGCTGCCAACAACACCATGACTCAGTTCCGACCGGGCATCTTTCGTGTTGAGGATTTTCATCTGTTGAACAATAATGGTAATATGTTGCCCATATTGCATTATACATATTGTCAACGGAATCACAGTGCCTCCTGATTGCCAAGCCATAATAAACAGTCAATTTATCGATCAGTTTGGCTGTGAGCTTTCCTTTTCCACCAAGTACTTTTTTTTGCATTTTTTTCCCACTTTCATTTACAGTAATCTCGGTATTTTTTTTGACACAGTCTCGGAGTCGTGAACCCATTCTTTTTTGAACGTGTCCAATACATTCTTCTTTTACCACTTCGTTGTTTCCGTAAGGCACAGCTTTCAAAATCCCCGAGTAGGTTTTCGAGTCACCGTCGCCGATGTAATTTTTGTATTGGACATTAAATTTTTCCATTGAACGCTTGAACATTTCTACGACCGCATCGACTTCCATTTTTCCTGAAGAACCGTTATGATTCGCAGCACAAACATCTTTGTGATCATCATACCATTCGTTGTACTCTTCAGTGTCGATTTTTTTTTTCCAAACCTCGCATTGTTTGCAGTACGAACTTTTCACGACGATATCGATCATTTTCCCCGTATAATAACCGATCAGTGATGTTACTCCGTATAAAGAAGTAAACCCTCGTTTTTTCCAGGTTCCATCGCCAGATATTGTCAATTCTTCACAGTTTCCATCGCCTCGATTTTGAGCAGACGCTTCTTTTTCTTCAGCACAAGCTTTTTCGAAAAGTTTTTCGGTGGCCATTTGCGTGCATGAATGAATATTTTTGACGATCAAATCGTACGTAGCTTGCATCACAAAAGGTGGCATGTCCATCAATCCACAAAATTTCGCTGCACCTTTCAATCCTATTCCGAGAGTTCTCATCACAAATAAAAATCGTCTGTTTATCGCGTAAGAATGTTTGATGAAAGGACAAGAGTTTATGGCTCGAGGATCGCACTTATCACACAGAATGACGATTTTAAAACCGAGTCCTCGTTGTGCAGCCGTTTGAAATTGCACTTTTCCTTTGCAAGTTTTACACTGGACGTATTCACTTATCGCTGCGAAGACCGTTATAAAATTGAAAATGCGATATTCAATGGAGGAATGACGAGGAACTAAGATCTCCTTCTGATTTTTCAATTTTTTCGCGGATGTACTGAAGCTACTTTCATCGGCCTCGACTGTTTTTGGATTGTACGATTGTTTTCGCTTTTTCCCTCTTGAAATTTGCGTCTTGTCGGATAGTCTCCGTTGTCTGGTACACTTGTAAGGCATTTTTATTCGCAAAACTACGAAAACGGAGTAAAATTTGAACGCGCGACTTTACACTGTGGCAGAGCTGGTTCGACTGACAAAATTCCTTCCTTCGGTATAAGAAATGACCACGCTTAGCTCTCGCATATACCATGTATGCAAAAACAATGAAAAGGGTCACCTCAGGCACGCGGGCCACAACAACCGCTGCCTCTCAGGCCGTTCGGAGCGCGCTTACTTTGTAATGCTCCAAGCGTCCTTTCAAGTACGCATGTATCTCTACGAATATTTGCCGTATCGCTTTGAAAATTTCAGAGAATCTATTTGAATATATGTAGACTCCAAAAATGCAACAAAAAAATCGATTTTTTGAAATTTGAAATTAATCATAAAATAGCATATAACTCCGACATTACTTGCTGGATTAATTTGAAATTTTCAGAGAATGTACTCAAATGTATGTACATTCTGAAAATGCCATAAAAAAAAAATCGATTTTCTGAAATTTCCAACTGTATATAACCCCTTAAGATACGCTGTTTTTTGTTCTCGTCTTTTTTCAAAAAAATGCTAAAACGGTACCAGTTGTAGCTCCATCAACAATTGATTGACAAAAAATGGGCTAGGATATCGAACTACGTACCAACATCTTTGGTGCATCATAGCGGATTAAAAAAAAATCGATTTTTGACAAAATGGCAAACTTTTACACAACAAAAATTGCATTTTTCGAATCAAAGTTTTTTGGCCTATTGCCAAAAACGAAAAAATTGAGGATCCTAAAAAAAATATAATCATGCACCGTAGATATCTGTGTAAAGAATGACTATGAAAAATGTAACGGAAATCGGTCGAGCGTTTTCGAAATTCAGCTGGTACCAATTTTTTTAACGGTAGTCTCTTCACGAAATCATATTACAGCGATGTGGCACTTTTTTAAATGAAAAAAATTGCAAACACTTATCGAAATGAATGTTTTCAGCCATGAAAAACGTTCAATCAATTCTTCCGATAGTTTTCCAAAAAAAATGTTATTTTTATGACTCTTCTATACTTCTTTCTAAGTGGATATGTCCCCTTGACGATTGTAAAGTTAAATTTTTCGTAAAAAACAAATATCCGTTTTTGAAACGGAAGAAATTTTTTCTTACTAAAAAATTTGGTCCGATATAATAATGTCTGATATTTTGTTGTTATTTTTATCAATATATTAAAAAAAAATTCTTCAAACCCTAATTTTTTTAGGCGTTGGCCCTCCGTTCTCCTTTAAACGCCTCAAATTTAAATGAACATCAAATAAACAACAAAAATCGTGTATTTTACATCACGAACTATGAACGACAACACAATGAGAAAAAAAATGTATTCATCGAACAAAATCCCATTTAGTTGGAGAGAAAATGGTGGTTTCAACTATTTTTTTGTTGAATAAACTAAATCATTTACCATCCAAAAAAAAATAATTGGATCTACCATTTTCTCGTTCAACTAAGTGAGATTTTGTTCGATGAACAAATTTTTTTTCTCAGTGCAGTAAGTAGGAAAAGGCAAGTATTTAACTGTAGGTAAACTTACTAGATTGTCCGCAAAAAGAATCGCAGAATATTCAACAGACATCGAATAACGTTTGAACGAATAACGTTCGTTCTACTTGTTTTCATAATCGTTGTCGAGGAACTATGACTAAGAAAATCGACAAGAAATAAAAGACAGCGAATCGTTGATTAGCTTGCATTCCCACAGCCTAAATGCATGTAGAAATTAGATGCTTTTTGTTATGTGATAAACGTGAGTATTTTTTGTATGATAGATAAGTGCTGAATAATTAAAAAAATGTACAATTTTGAGTATTGAAAAAAAGGTTATCCCCCCGTAACTAGCCTGCAACCTGCTTCTGAAACGTATTTTTGCTCATAACGACGTGTCATGTGAATAGATTCATATGTGTGCTTCGCAAAATCTTATAAATTTCCGTGCTACCCGTTGCGTTTGTAATTCACTCATTTTTCGTCGTGTTTGATTTCAGCATTAAGTTAAAATAGCTGATGCAGCCTAAACAAATGAGTGCTAAATTTTCAAAATTTATTTATGCAAAGTTTAATGCACTAAGTAAATGAATTAACCGTAGATTTGTATTACAGCATGTCTTATTAACTTAAAAAAATATTAATAACAACAGATTTGCAAAACCTTCAACTGATAAATGCAAAATTCTACGATGTCATATTTTCATAGAGATTTTTGAAAAAGAATAATCCGTATTTTTCAATCGATTTTAATGCACCATGTCTTATTTTGTTCCCCAAGAGATCCTCTACAAATTCACCATATGTATTTTTTTCTGAGTTTTATCGTTTTACTGTTGCAGCTAATTGTTTAATTGGCTAAAAAAATGTTCATAAACGGATTGCTGTAATTTTCATATTAACATGTTTAGAAAAAAAAACCTACGCGGTAAATTCGTAGAGAATCTCTTGAGGAATATAAAATAAGACGTGGTGCATTAAAATCGGTTGAAAAATACGGATTATTCTTTGAAAAATCTCGATGAGAATATAATATCATGGAATTTTGCAGTTATCAGTTGATGATTTCGTAAATCTATAGTTATTAATTTTTTTTAGATTAATAAGACATGCTGTAATACACATTAACCTTCAATTAATTTAATTAGTGCATCGAACTTTGCATAAACGTATTTTAAAAATTTAGCACTCATTTGACTAGTGTGAAGCAGTCACATTACATTAAACGAATGATACGACAAAATGCCGATGACAAAACGCCGAGTGACTAAATGCCGGTAACTATACGCCGAGCGACTTTATACCGACCGGACTATACGCCGATCCCAAAACGCCGATGCGACAAACAAAAAGTGAATTAATCGTGTGAGAGAATCACGGCCATGGTCTACTATAATATTATAGAATAAGAATGATTGTTGTGATCTGCAATTCTGTCACATTATTATCCTATCATTATTATGATCTAAAAAATGTTAAGGCATTACATACGTCCAGAATTTTCCAAAAATCGATTTTTTTTTTACAGATTATTATTCTCTATAGTTTTAGGCGTATTTCTGTGTAAGTCGATT
Source organism: Rhimphoctona megacephalus (assembly GCA_963989365.1). Lineage (NCBI taxonomy): Eukaryota > Metazoa > Arthropoda > Insecta > Hymenoptera > Ichneumonidae > Rhimphoctona > Rhimphoctona megacephalus. The sequence goes on from OZ022415.1 coordinate 23,527,218, forward strand.
GTACAAATTCCCCATAGATCGAAAGTTATTATAGAAAACGTGACTGCCCAACGAGAGTCTGATGCGCGCACTTGAAACTTTAAATGCATTTTTCTCAAAACTACTTTTTCTGACACGGTCTGCATGATAACTCATACAGTTTTTAATATTTTTTTATGCTTTTTTTTTTTAAATATTCGAAATTGTTTTCTCTATAGTCTGTCGGGCCGGATTTTTGATGTTGTGATTAAAAAATTTTATAAACATAATTAAAGTGTGACATTTATGACACAAAATGCACACTTTTTTTTAAACTGCCGTAAATTGCCAAAATTTTTCGAATTTCAAAAATCCGGCTCGACAGACTATAACTACAACTTTATTTTACAAGAATTTTTATACGTTTTGCAGATCCATCAGTATTTCAAGAAGAAATGATGCAGACCGTGGAGCAACTTTTTTTTCATAGTGCTTCGGGAAACGTGATTTTTTGTGTTGTAATTTTTGAAAAAAAAAATTAAATAAATTTTTTTATAAAGTTTAAATACTAATAAACAATGTGTAAAAATTATTTTTATTAATTTCTATTGCTATCTCTTCTAAAAACAGTTTTTCTTTTAGCGCGTTTTAGGCGCTGCTGGACGTATGTAAGGCGTTAATAAATCGTGTGAGAAAATTATTATATTATTATTATGATTTTATCACACGACTGCCAGGCATTTGTGTTCAATTTTACTATTAAACGATCCTCGGATCGTGATGTGCACGATACCGCTGACTGAAATTACTTCCAAGTCAATTATTTATGTTTGTTGGCTGCTATTGAAAAAGTAAGTATTGCTGTATGGTTTACTGAGTGTACATCTGTTGTGTTTGGGTATTATGGTGTGGTATGATGGTGTATGGTGTGATGATGCATGGTGTGATATGATGGTGTATGCTGTAGTGATGACGTACGCTGTAATATGCAATCCTAGGAGGGTTATTCCTTAAATAATGATCTGGAAACCTGGTAACTAATTTTTCCACTGAAAATTTCTACTATTTGTATTTTGTCGCATCGGCGTATAGTCGCATCAGCGTTTTATCATCGGCGTATAGTCGCATCGGCGTTTTGTCGCTCGGTATATAATAGCCGGCATTTAGTCGCTCGGCGTTTTGTCATGGACCCCTTTAAAAGCATTGGAATCGGTTTTGTTCACCGCAAATAATCATTTTTTTTTTTAGATTTACAAAGGTACAGAACTGACCATCAGCAATGCCGAACTATCGTATCGTAACGGTGGAAAAGCCACCATTCGTAATGTACAATGCGACGAAAAATGAATGGAGCGGCTATTGCATTGACATGATTAAGTATATAAGCGAAATAGTTCAATTCAACTACGACATTGTACCCACGCCGGATGGGCAATTCGGTTCAATGAATGACAGCGGGGATTGGAATGGTATGATAAAAGAATTAAAAGACGAAAAGGCTGACATTGCACTTGGTACACTTTCGGTATCGTCGGAAAGAGACACCGCAGTGGATTTCACTGTACCTTATTACGAACTCGTTGGTATTTCAATACTGTTGAAAAAGGAGGAAAAGGAAACGTCACTTTTCCAATTTCTTACGGTCCTCGACGCCGAGGCATGGCTGTGTATACTCGCATCTTATTTAGTTACAAGTGTTTTTGTGTGGCTATTCGATCGTTGGTCACCGTTCAGCTATCAAAATAATCCTGAAAAAGTTTACGAAGACGATGACAAGCGTGTATTTGATCTAAAAGAATCCCTATGGTTTACCATGACTTCACTAACGCCCCAAGGCGGTGGCGAAGCACCGAAAAATCTTTCGGGACGTCTCGTTGCTTCCACATGGTGGCTTTTCGGATTTATCGTATTAGCATCTTACACTGCAAATCTTGCTGCTTTTCTCACCGTTTCGCGTCTCGAAGTACCGATGGAATCACTCGATGATTTCAAACGGCAATACAAATATACTTTTGCACCGATCCAGAATTCCGAAGCTCACACATATTTCAACAGAATGTCTTACATCGAGATGCGCTTTTATGAGTGAGTTTACATATTATTTTCCCTGTGTAACATAAAATTGACATTTTACCTGACTGCGAATATCATTCGAAAAGATTAAACGGATTTTTATCGGCTTCTTTTTCTATTTGCAGCTTAATTCTTCCCCTCCGCTATATCTGCTTTTTATTTCTGTTCATATATTTATCTATTAATTAGCCTACTTTTTGTCAAATCTCAAAAATCACAGAATGGCCGAAGCATTCGAACATTTTGGATTTTTAATATTTTTCTCGTAGCTTTTTGTATTTTTACTCACATAAATTCTAAAAAAACAAATTTTCCAAATCGATATTTAGTCACTATTTTGCTACTTTCAAAAAACGACCGTTTTGCTTATATTTTTGATTTTGTTTTTGGAAACAAAATTTTTTTTTGGAAACTTCGCAAAAAACTGACTCCGAAAACAAAATGATTTTCGAAAAGCTCCAAATGGTCATATCTCACCGGAAACTTAACATTAAAAAAAAACTTAAAACTCTATATAAATCAACAAAATCATAAAATCACAAACAAAATCATAATAAAATCATAACATCATAACGCAAAATCATGAAATCATAAATACAGCAACGCAAAAACTATATAAATCAATAATGAACGCAAAAACTATACATAACTGCATTGAAACTCAAAACTCTATATTAAAATAAAAGCATAACTTCGCATTTCTTTAAACATCGCCCTCCAACAGCCGGTTCACAACAAATCATTGACATTTAGAGATTGAAAAGAATTCTTTGAAAAAAATTTTGAATTTTATAACAACAATACTATCATACACCATTGAAAAGTGAATGTTTTGCCAATCGTTCCGTTTCAAGCGTTTGCTATGCCAAGTGTGCTGAAGAAATTGAGATCGATGTTCGTTTCAGCGTGCTTTTCACAACGTAAAAGTTTTTGCATTTCCTTTTAACCCGTGTCATTGTCCAAACTCGTACTTGTAAACAAACCCGTACTTCACGAATCTGATCCACTTTTCAATGTAACACGAGTATCGTAATTCTCTTCGATGAGTCTTTTCACTCCCTTCGTAGAAGCTTTTCTCATACAATATGAGTACTTGACTGACCAATTTTGTGAACTAATATGAGACCAGGGCAAAGTGGGTCACGTAGAAACTTTGATAAACAATCTTTTTCCTGTTTTTTATAAATTTGCAAGTCATAGCAAAATATGTCTTTGCTACCGTGTATACGTTGATAAATTTTGAAGAATATTAATCTTTGTTTTTCGCTCTAGATTTTCATGTTTCATCAAATTCTTGTTCTTGGGTTTTGTAAGCTCGTCACGATGTGACCAACTATTAACGATGTGGTTAACTTGAGATCATTTCATGAAATTTTTGAAAAAAATCCTGTAGATTTTGTAATGACGAGTGAAAAGAAACAGACAAAATTTATTAAAATCAATAAAAACGCAATATATTTCTGTTTTTTCACCGCGATGCCATGGTCTCCGCTACACTATAATTTACGAATAGCCAGTGTTTTGTAAGTGTACATAATTTAACGAGCAAGGAGATGATGAAAACTTTTAACATAATTTCGAGCGAATGTTTATTTTCACAGAGCTTGGAAAGATTTGAGTCTGAATGACAGTCTCCCGGATCTCGAACATGCTAAACTCGCCGTATGGGAGTATCCGATTAGCGATAAATATACTAAACTGTTACAAATAATGGAAGGGGTAAATATGCCCAACAGCCTGACAGAAGCTTTCGACCGTGTGAACACCACTAATTTCGCGTTAATTGGTGATGCGACTGACATTAAATATATAGTGCATACTCATTGCGAATTCATGATGGTTGGCAAGGAATTCTCCAAGAAGCCATATGCACTTGCGGTACAGAAAGGATCTCCTCTGAAGGATAAATTGGACGCGGCGTTAGTACAATTCATTTTTGTCTTTACCATGGAACTGATTCATGAAATTTGTTGACTATCTTTTTGAGATGAATTATCTATAAAAATGTTGAGAAAATGAAAATCGGGTTTTGTTTTGAAAAAAAGACCTCCAAAAATCTTGAGCTAGTTTTTTAGGACCTGTAAATCATTACAGAACAATTTAAAAAAAATGTTCTTTATTTACTTTGAAAGAGAAAATAAAATTGTGTGTTTATAGAAACACACAATTTTATTTTAATTTTTTTTAAATTTTATTACATGATTTTTTTTAATTTTATTTTATCGAATTATAGATTCGATAAAATAATTTCATGTAAAAAAATCATGTAAAACAGCCTGAATTCGCACGAATCGTTATTGATTTACTTAAGGTATTCCTTTCACGAACTCGAATATTTTACAATTAACCGATTTTTTTATACAAAAAAATAAAAATACATCCCATTCCACTGGAAAAATATCGATCCGTTAGCGAATCTTTAGAAAAGAATTATAACTTTAAAAATCGTCTAATTTACATGACACTTTAAGGTATTCCTTGCACGAACTCGAATATTTGACAATTCACGGATTTTTTTGTACATAAAAGTAAAAGCACATCCCAGTCCACTGGAAAAATATCGAGTCAGGTTACCGAACCTTTAGAAAAGAATTATAACTTTGAAAATCGTCTAATTTACACGACACTTTATGGAGATGGCCTGTTGCTCACATTTCTATTTAATAATTCATATATTAAATAATGATAGATGTTTGATATAAACTGTCTTGCGGTAAATTAAATACTAAAGATTCCGTAGCAACGATAAAAACAGAGAGTCACCGGACGTTTGAAGAAAATATTCACGATAGAACTTGAAAGAATGTGATCAGCAGACGATTTTTCGTAGACATGACGTTCAAGAGGTTATGTTATCTTCGGCAGTTTTTACAATATTTTTAACGCTATTCTTGTTTTTGCCCGTTACAAATTGGCTCACATTTTTACCAATGTCACTGCGTACTTTATACGTATTTTCACTCATATTTCACTATTTTTTTTAACTAAATACAATAAGTCCACCTTTTCTCTGACAGTGCAGTTGTTGACATTTGTAGCTCTCCAAAAAATATCAAAAAGTTTCATAATTTACACAATTAAGCTGAAATTTTCGATTTATGTTTACAGTTCGGACTAATGATTGGTTATAACTTTTTTAAACAAAATGCAGCCTAATTTATGAACAAATGTGGAGGGTCCTGCTTATGCGCCCAAAAAATACGGCCCTCCGCGAAAGGAATACCTTAAGGAGATGACCTGTTGTTCACATTTCAATTTAATAATTCATATATTAAATAATGATAGATGTTTGATATAAACTGTCCTATGATTAAATCAAATTCTAAAGATTCCGTAGCAACGATAAAAACAGAGAGTCATTGGACGTTTGAAAAAAATATTCGCGATAAAACTTGAAATAATAGAACGTGAAAGAAATTAGCAGACGATTTTTCGTAGCCATGACGTTCAAGAGGTTATGTTATTTTCGGCAGTGTTTACAACATTTTTAAGGCCATTCTTGTTTTTGTCCCCTACAAATTGGCTCACATTTTTACCAATGTCACTGCGTACTTTATACGTATTTTCACTCATATTTCACTATTTTTTTAAATCAAATACAATAAGTCCAGCCAGCGTAGTTAGCTCAACTACGCCCTGAGATTGGATAGTTGAAGGAATTTTGTTGAGCCAACTACGCCTGCAATTTGAAGTAAAACTTTAACTATTCAATAGAACCGAAACATTTTTTCAATGAAATTCAATAAATATTTGAAATAATATCATCGCATTGCTCGGGAAATACGGAAAAGTATTTCAGTCAATTGTATCAATCATGTTTGGGTTAAATGAATTGCATTGTGTAACTGAAACGCACAGTGATTGTACCGAATAATTATGACTTTGAATGACTGTATGAAATATTTGATTTTTTTTTTGATATACATATTTTTTTGAATATTTTTTATTTGAAATTTTTTATTTTATACTTTGCCACTTTTAATCGTAAATACGATTAATCAATTTTTTACTCCCTCGTAAGAGCGCCTATCCTGACGTAATTAGGTGGCAAAACTTTTTATATCAGCGTACTTTAATTATACGATAGGCCTTAAACCTGTTTACTTCGTAAAACAAGGATTCGTGTTTTCTCGATGACCATCGGTTGGAGTGATCGTTACTCCTTATTTAATGATTCAATGTCGGAGCCTTATGGGCACACGGGTGATGCGATGCTCATGCGAGAGCGCTCTTCCCGTGGCTCTCTAGCGGATTTCTGCAACACCAGAAATACAGCCAAGGAATAAAGCTGTCCGATTACAATATATATAATTCGTGTTAAACAAAACTTATTGTTTGTGCAACGAAATTTTAGTAGCTTTAGCAAAAGGTTTATTTGTTTGAATAGTAACAAGTTTTCATCCAAATTACTACTAGGTAATTAGCTTAATCACAAATTACATTCCGTTGATCTCTGATGTCATTGAATTAAATTCTCGTAGAAAAGTTTATTCGATGCTATTATTTTATGAAGTCAAGGACAAGCCGTACACAACTCAATCTCCGTGTGATTATTTCAAATTCAATCGATTCTGTGTCTCAAGTTTTGTTTTTTTTCCAGTGTAATCATTTATTGCGGTTGTACCACATGAAATAGACTCAACTCAAATAAATTAAAATTTAGCCGCAAAAAAAAAAAAAAAAACAATGACTCTAAATGGATCAACCACCGGGTGATTAATTAAACGTAATATGACTATTGGCGCAACGAAATTTGTCCAACCTCATCGCGTAGTTGGCAATACTTTAATTTTTTTTTTAGTGCAGCTTCTCCCTTTGACAGTGCAGTTCTTGACATTTGTAGCTCTCCAAAAAATACCAAAAAGTTTCATACTTTACAGAATTAAGCTGAAAATTTCAATTTATGTTTACAGTTGGGACTAATAATTGGTTATAACTTTTTTCAACAAATTCCAGCCTAATTCATGAACAAATGTGGAGAGTCTTGCTTATGCACCCAAAAAATATGACCCTCCGCGAAAGAAGTACCTTAATGGAAACATTTACCCGATTATCAGGACATTAACAAACGAGTACAAAAAACCATTGTGAATCGCGTTAATATTTATTTTCAGAATAATCAAACTGTCTCAAGAGGGCACATTGGAAAAATTGAAGAATGCATGGTGGAATGAGAAGATCAACAGACCGACATGCCCGAGGGAGTACAAAGTAAGTGACGGCATTACCATCGAAAATATTGGTGGTGTTTTCATCGTCATAATCCTTGGTACTCTCATGGCGATTGCTGTTTTGGCGTTTGAATTCTGGTATTTTCGTTGTTGGTTAACACGAACGCATTGCAGACGTAGTCCCAAAGAGAAAAAAGAAAAAACAGAAAAGTCAAAAAAACCGAAAAAAATCATTTTAAAACCAGCGAGAAAAATTGCTTTTGGAGAATCCGGGGGGTTAAAAAAGAGGTTTTAATAAATTGCATCAGGGACATTGCAACTTCAATTTATTTAAATCAAAGTTTGAAGTCCGAAAATGCAACCGTATCACCGTGTTATTTTCTTCGAGTTTACAAATTTTCTGTCAATGTACAATCGATCCGATGATCAAAAAACGAATCAAAACACATTTTTCTCTTTGACCATCATTCTGATTGTGGTATTTTTGTTTTCTATAATGTTTATTGAGCACCAGTCAACGGGTTAACTAAACATCGTCTTTTCAATTAACAATATTAACCCTCGAGAGGTAACTGGCCCGAATTGGGGCGGGAAAAATCCGTGGAATCCGACTCACTTTTCAGTGTGTTTGAATCTGAACATATGCGACAAAAATTAAAACAATCCAAAGTAAAAGTAGCATTTCGAAAACTAGAGAATGAGAGTTATAATTTGGAGACAACATTTTTACTCTTACGATAATTAGAAGGCCACAATTGTCTTTAGAATTTGCTTGGAACATTTTACGAGGATCGAGGACCGGCGGGTACCCATCAAAGGTTAAAAATTCAAACGAATTTTGCATAATCTATTCCACGAGAGTTGCGTGTTTAACGAACTATAACTTTGACTTTTTCATTATTCGAGACGGAGAATTTGATTTGTTTGAGAGAATACATTTCTCCAGATTTTTCAAAAAATTGATTGTCTTTTTTTCGTCGTCTATTTCGTTCTTCGAGCTTTCACGAACACAGGAAAAAAAATTCATTCAAACATTCCAACCGGTGGCAACGTTATAACAAAGAAATAAGATCGAACTATTTTATTCTTCATGATGATTTTTTTGACATTTTGTTTAGAAAGTTATTTATAAACAATTGAACAATCGAATATTTTGTGAAAAACGCATACCTAATTTCAAAATACGAAAAATTGCTTTTTTTTTTCTTAAAATGAAACAATTTTGCTCGACGAATTATAATGAGAACGCTATATGACAAAAATCTTTTTGATTTTTTAAAAACCATTCATTCCTGAATGATTTATTATGCCAACCGCGAAGATGTTTTTTTGCTGATGATGTAAACAACGTCGTATTGCATTTTGATGTTTTGCATTTTGATGTGAAAAGAAACGTAAAATCTTTTTTTTTCTTACACCTGGAAAATCAATTGATAATGAGTATTTGATATTTTGTTGTTGTTTTTTTCAATAGATCTTAAAAAAAATCCTAGACACAATTTTTAGGGTGCTAGACATTTGTAACCCCTTTAATCATTGTGAACAATATTCTTTTTGAAAACTAAGCTACCAATGAGCTGAAGGAAAGTAACCGTGAAATGTGAAAATGTCATGTCATCCTGGTAGGTTTAAAACAACCCCAATTTTTTATTAAAAACCTTTTCTTTACATCTTTCCGAAAAGTTTGATTCATTTTATAGGGTTTTCATCGTTGAATATTCACCAAATGTGACTTTATCATACACGATTTTCTTCGTTATTGAAAAACAAAGAAAATCGTGTACGATTAAACCTTATTATCGCATACCCTCGTATGAGATAATAAGGTTCAATTGTACACCATTCTTCTCATTCATTCAACATAAAATTCCTCAACATTTCAAATTCAAAGAGGAACAAAATTCAGCATAAAATGTTCCTCAACATTTTATGCTGAATAGAAGATTGGGGTCGTTTTCGAGCTCGTTGCAGGATTTACGTTCGGGAAAATAGATCGCAGAGGTTTAGTGTTAAAGAGCAGTTTCATGAATTCACATAAAAGCGAGTGGCACAATCAAAAGACGATTCGAACGAAATTTTCGGTTCTGCAATTAAAAAGGCATGAAAAAGTTTTTACGTCTGGATTTGATGTGTGCATTTAAATCGAAACAGGACAATGTGCGATCGCAATCGTTTTAAAATTAATATCCGATCATAAAGTCCAAAAGTAATTTCCTGTGTGAAATGCTAATGAAATTCCTGTATATTGTAAATATAAATGTTGAAACACAAGAATAAAAGGGAATAAAGCAAAAAATGTATAAGTTGTCAGCAGTGGATAAAACGAATAAGAGACATCAATAAATGAACAACGATTGACTGTCTGCATCACCTTTTATTTATTGCTCCCAATTGCTTACATCTCGGGTTTCCCTTCTTTTTTTTTCCTCGTTATTATTTTTTAGTCCCATTTACATGTCTCTCTCTCTCTCTCTCTCTCTCTCTCCCCCTTTTTCTCGGATGTTTAAACAATAGTTATTCTACGACCTGTTTTTTGTCATTTACACCATATTTCGTGTTTTATGTAGCAGCAAAAGGAGCATTCATAAAATGTGTGTTATTTCCGCGTAACACTGATAATTTCGCGCCTCTCGCAAGATGCATTTGCGCATTAACCGATGGAACGCATCTCTCGCCCTTACTTTGTTTTTTTATTCTTTTTTTATGTTCGTAGCCTCCACAGAGGTACGTACTTTTACGAATACACTTTTTTTTTTATACATGTACGTTTCGAGTTACTGGGTTTCCTTTAAGGTCGGTGTCTGTGGAAGTTGGGATAGGAGTGGGGGGATTTTTTTCGGGCAAACAAGAGTGTTTATGTGTTGTATGTTTGTATGTGTGTATTTGGAAAGGGATGAATCAGAAAAATTGTTGAAGTAGCAGGTTTTCGTATTTGTTTATTCGTTTTTGTTGTTTGGGAACGAGGGAAGGAACGTGTTAATGTTCTAGGGATTTAAATTATAATTAGGAAATACGATTAAGATAATTCGTTAATAATTACGAAGAAAAACAAGAAAATACAACAGCACTTCGGTTGCCATTTTGTCCCTGACGTGACGCGCGGCTTCTTTGAACATATATTTTCGTTAAACCATTTTCGAGATTATTTTACGTTCTCTTGCTCATCGATTCAATTATAATTTTTATATTCTCTTTCTCCCAGTCGATCTTCCCATCGATAATATTATTACTCGCGACGAGCTTGAGGCCAAAAACATTTCTCGTAAACTGCACTCTCAATCGCGAAATAAACTTCGCTTCCTTACAAACAAAGATAAATAATCAAGCGTCACGCTCAGGTACGTTTCAATAAACTTTCATATACGGGGTACCAAACGGGAGAAAAAAATATTTACTTTCTTATGCATATGTAAATATACATATATACATAAGAGCACAATAACGCATTAATTTTGTCCCTTTTTTGTTGTATGATTAATGAAAGAAAGAAAAAAAAAACGTCACTACAAATCATAAATTAATCAACCAAAAATTTGATCACTCGCACTAATTCAGCGTAGCCTCGTTGTTTGAAACGAGTCGCGAGGTATGTACTTTTGTTTTTGTTTTTTTTTTCATTCTTTTCTCTCCCTTTTTCTTCAACCTCGGGGAAAGATTAATAATAATTAAATTCTCTAAATAAACTGTTGTTATCTGTTTCATCCATAATCTCGTTACTCATTATTCATTTTTCCTCCTCTTTGTTATTTATTTCTTTTTTTTTTGTAATTTTTGTTTCTTCTTTAATTGCTGATTCCTACAAGTGGCAAGGGGGCTAGCCGTTCCTCGTTGGGTTCATGCATAACAAATTCCACATGCCAAGAGGACCCCCCTGTCTAACATTACAATTGTTTTTGTTTTTTATTTTTGTTTTGTTTTTCTTCAACTTCGCCTCTGTCGTTACTTCCAATCAATCACGATCATTCGTTCATCTTTTTTCATTCTTTCCCTTCTCTACTACTCTTTTCCGCCTTGCCTCCATTTTCGAAATAATAACAGCTAAAACCCAACTTGCCAATCGCTCGATCCAGTATTAGCTCGCGTCAGCCAATTCGCAGAGTTTACAAAGTCAACGGTCGTAAAGCCGCCAATGGCCGACACTTCAAGCTGCTACTGTGTCTCCTATAACGACGTTAAAACTGATTTATAATTGTGATTTAATATGATGGAAAAACAGAGCGATATTAACGTGAAAAAAGACCTGAGGAAATGTCGACTCACCTTTTTCTATCATTGATCAACGGGAAACCTGGTTTTACCCAGGACAGTTGATCCAGATTGAAACAATCTTTTTCCGTATCGTTTGTTTCTCGCACGATCGTTTCATCGATTGAAGAATAATAAAAGTGATCCTCTTCGGCGAGGATACGACGTTTTATTGGCGACCTCACTGGCTCGGTTTGAACGCACTTGTCACACTGGCGAACTCGAAACTTGAGCGTCAGATTCGTCGACGGAACTTGATTCGGCGAGTGACTCTCGCGATACTCCATGTAAGGACTCTCACCGCCGGGAAGATACAATAAATTACCCGAGTCCGAGCGACGGTACGCCACACGCTCGACACTATTGTTTACCGGAAACGTCGTCCCGTCGGCCCAATGACCACCGTCTTTTATAGGACGAAAGTGCGTACGCGCTGACGTCAACAAATCTTCTTCATCCTCTTGAACGCTCGAAACTTTCAAATTCGAGGCTGGCTCCTTTTTAGTACCGATTGGAGTCTTGCGAGGTACTACCGGAAAAAAACAGCTACCAGTCGGCGGACTGTCGCTTGAATTCACAAGGTTGCTACCAAGACCCTTCCAACACCACGTTTCGTCACCAATGTAATCGGACCAGTTCAATTTGTACTCTGAAAATAAACGAGAGATTCAAGTCTTTTTATCAATATTTCAGTTTATCCAGGAAGAAGTTTTGTGCTATGATTATTCAGTGAATTCTTGATGCTCTCTTATTTATAGCCGGAAAATTTATAGCTATTGAAAACAATAAATCGAGGGGGATTTAATACGAGTAACTCTCAGCGTCTGTTTTTTTGGAATTTACTGGAGCAACTAAATCGAAGTTTCCCTTGGTAAAAAACATACATTTTGAAAAACGTTCACAATTCTTTTTTTCATTCGAAAATAGTGGGACATGACTGTGATACTATGCCACGAAATGACGAAAAAAAAAAAAAAAAAAACTGCGAGAACGGTACTAGGTGTAGCTTCGACAAAACTCAACTGACAAAAAAATGCAAGGGGATTTTGAAATACACACTGATCTATTCTGCGTAACAAAAAAGTAACGATTGACGGGTCGAAATTTGTTGGGTTCTGTTTAAAACTAAGAGTCATGAGAAATCTTATGTTTTCCCTTAAGTCAATAGTTTCTTAACAAAAAAAGAAAAATGTCAGTACTCATTTTTACTTGTTCTCAGTGTATATGCCCCCAAACAATAGGCAACAATTCACAAGACAAAAAGTACAACAATTCTACTCTTTACAGCTCTACGCCGTAACAACTGCGCTCTCTATTTAGATTTCGACTCTAAAATTAAGACAATTAAGATTCGAGATGAGATCGACAGCGATAGGTATGCGGAGTTGGTGTGTGGCTCCGACGATCACCAAAGCAACCTCGGGCGAGGCCAAAATTTGGTTGGGTGACCGCTTAGCTATGTACTGGCTCGCGCATCAATCGCTGAGCGGTAGGCAGTTTTTCTGAGTTTCCGATGATGCTAATCAATTGAAATTCAGTAAAAATATGGCTGCCTGTATCAGCCGGGTTTTCCAGTTCCTCTTGGCCCTCGTGCAAATGCGATACAGTAGTGCATTAGGAAAGAGTGGCTGTGGGCAATACTCTTGGGAGGTCTCACAGGAACATGGAACTCAGAAAATAAAAAATTAGTGAAGTGGGATTAAAAGTGATGGGATGGGCTCGTAAAAACCCGTGAGGGTATACGCAGGAACAATAAAAAATAAAAAATAAATAAAAAAAAAGAAAATATTCGAGATGAGACATAACATTAAAGTGTAGAGATTCGCCCAAGTTATATAAAAATTGTGGCAGATACAACATTCGGCAAATATTTGTGCGTTCGTAAAAAATTTTTTGTACGTACGCATAATTTTTCGCCGAACGTTGTATTCGCCTCAATATTTCTTTTAGTAAAAAAACTTCGTTTATTTTATTCTCTTCGTTATTAAAAAACGAAGAGAATGGTGTATAATTAAACCTTATTATAGCATACGAGGGACATTTTATGTTACAGAGAAGATTGGGCTCGTTTTCGAGCCTGTTGTAGGGTTTACGTTCAGAAAAATAAATTGTAGAAGTCTAGGGTTAAGAGCGGAGTTATTGTAGAGTAGAGCTGTGAAGAATAGATTTGTCGTAGTACCCAACAGCTGAATGAAAAAAAAAAAAAAAACTGAGGACTAACCTGTTTTTCCGTCTTTGCCGCTATTCTCATTAACGTATTTTTCAACGCCAATCAAGTCGATGTCCCACGGAATAATTGGTGAGTCATCAACGATAGCTTCCTGGTAAGGTGTGTCCGCGGTAGATACAGATTCAGAAATCGGAAGAGTCAAGGGTATTTCTCCAGCGTCCACAGGCCAAAGTGGACCAGAAGGAATAGAGAGTGAGGGTGCAGCCCAAATGGAAGCCTTGTCCTGACCATTGCCCGATCCAGTGTCCCAGAGTGCTTCAAGGCTCTCGTCAAACTTGGCTTGCAGTTGTGCCAATCGCAACTGATCGAGTTCCAACTCACGTTCTTTTTCACGCTCGCGTTCCATTGCTTTAGCGAAACCGTAGCTTTCCTTGTCCTCTGATCGACGAGTTTCGATAGTCTGCTTAAAAAACAAATACAACAATGTAAATAATTGATCATTAGTTGATTAAGAAACAAGGTTGGTATTTCCAAATTTTAAATCTTCTCTTCGTATACTTACAACGGACATTTTGCTTTTCTTTTGACGAGTCTTGTTGCTAGCGTTTTTATTGATGTTATTTAATCCGTGATTTTTAATATTATTGTTGTTGGTATTGCCGAAATTTTTGTCTTTCCTGTGGATAGACTTCTTCGGGGTGGCAGGTTGTAAGGCGGGAAACGCGGCGTAGTACCTGAGAGCTCTGTCGCGCGGGGTCAGCGACTCTAATGATGTCTTTGGTTGTCCGTCTGTTTTTCTACACTCATCTTTATCATCGTTAGAGTCGACCCCCTCCAAGTCTCTCAGCTTGGCGCACAATTCATCGACCAATGATTCTACTCCGCACTTCTAAAACATAGGGGACTCATGACTTTTCATTCATAAATTAAATAACGATTCTTTCGTTTGCTCAGATACAACACTCTGAGTCACGAGCTGCTTTTATTTGCTCTATGAATCCCTTTGACCTCATAAATCAAGAAGAATAACCCTGTACGTTGTGACCCCAAGTAGACACACGAAATTTTCATCGTTTTTCGGAAATTAGAAAAAAAAAGCATAATTGAGTTCTACAAATTTCCTTAAGATAAATTATTCAGTTAAATGTAGTTTCACAATTTTCCAGTAAAATTGAAGTAAGAATTTATCTAAAATTTCCATTATACTATTAATTTTACGTTTTTTAGCGAAAGACTATGCTTGAAAAAAGTGGAAAACGTAGTTGGATTATTAAAGTATATATTAACCCACAACGGGGTCGAAAACGATCCCAATTTTTATAGTAAAAAACTTCTTTTTCGCGTTTCTCCGAAACTTTGTTTCGTTTTATAAAATTTTTATCATTAAATGTGCACCAAATGCGACTTGATCATACACTATTCTCTTCATTATTAAAAAACGAAGAGAATGATGTATAATTAAACCTCATTATTGAATACGAGGAACATTTTATGTTAAAGAGAAGATTTGGGGTCGTTTTCGACCCCGTTGTAGGGTTTACGTTCGGAAAAATAAATTGTAAGGGTCCAGGGTGGAAATGAAACTCGTTTACTCTTTGAATTCTCCATGTAACAAATGCTTATTCGAGATCAAGTCCGCTGCTGAGAAAAGATTGAATAGTTTATGATATGACGAACGTTTTTTACCTGATCAGCTGCACTGGTAAGGCATTGCACAACCGCGCGTCTCTGTTCACGATTTCCTTGAAGGGGTAGCCGTGTCCGGGGCCGAAGACGGGTACGTCGTCCTCCACCGCGGGCGTTACCCACGGCCTCGGCAAGAGGACTCAGGGCCGAGTCGGGGCGGCGCAATAGGCTCAAAACAAAACGCGAGTACGCTACTGGGTCAATTCCCAAAGCGTCCAAACGCGATTCGAGCCAAAGGCGCAACTCCTCCTCGGCCCTTGTACCAAACACCCCGCCTTCTCCGGGGGACGCCGCTATCCCGACCAGGTGTAGCGCTGGATTCCTCATTCCCTCTTGGCTGATCTTCGCCTTGACCCATGAACTCTCACAAACTCCGCTGACCCTGGGGTGATCATCTCTCTTCTAACAAAAGGTGGCCAAAAAAAGAACAAAGAAATAAAACAATAATTCTTCCAATTTTCAAAATTGGGCTTTATCCTACTCTATTATTTCTATACTCACTTTGTTACAATTGATTTGTTTTATTGTCTTTTCTTGAAAAATTGTTGACTCCACTGGAACCACCACCCCGACGCTTACTTCCTTGATTTATTAATTATTCGATGCTTTGATTTTACTTTGGTATTCGAAATGTTTCGTCTTGAACAACTATGCGATCTTCGGTAAGTAACGGCTTTTTATTTATTTATTTATTTATTTCTTTTTTATTGTTATTTCTTATATATTTCGTGAATTTCTTGGTTCTTAGTTGCTTTGTCTAGTATTTGTTGGTTTCAGGTCCACGGGTGGTGGATGTGTCGTCGTTGCGTGGATGGCAGGCCTTAGTGAAGGATATATATAATCTCCTTCCCATTTTGACTCTGAAAAGCATAGAGTTTTTGTACTTTTCATTCAATCGACCGACATTAATACACCGTTTTAATCAAATTTGTCGACTCTGATCATTTTTCATTGCGGCGTGCTCTAGTCGCAACTTTTTAGGTCAAACCCGTCGACGACCAAAGCCCACAAATCTACAAATGGAAATGATGCTGCTCAAACAGACTCTTATCGTTATGTAAGAGTTAAAAATTAAGAAAAACGATAAATATTCAGTACCTCGATGCAACATTAAAAAAAGATTGTAAATGAGAAAAAACTCTTGATTCGTGTTGTCACACCATCGGTTTATATACGTGACAACAGACAAGTAAATAAAATGGTAAAAATAAGGTTTTGGAGCATGCTTTCATTAAAAGGAGACATCGAGCATGAAAAATTTGGAGCAAGATACGAGGCCAAAAACAAAGAGTAACGCAATGGTTACCGAGACGTTGCGTCAAACGTAAGACGATACGTCGTTGTGCGTTTCTGTCAAAAACACTTTATCCAACATTTTGATGATGACGTTTCGAAAAAGAAACAGAACAAGAAGAAAATGACAATACTTTCGACGCGCGCGAGCGGAATTTCGAGCGGATTTTTGTTGTGGCGTTTTTCTTATGACCGGGATAGGGCGAATAACCTTGTCGATTGTGCGAATGCGTTTTCGTTCGTGAGTCATGCGACTTGCCAATCCACACGAAAAGCCCCTACTCCCCGTTTCCCGCTGAGTTCGTGTCCCGTGACGTTGCGAAACAAGCGAATTTTCACTATTCACCAAATCCCGTAAAACATTTTGATGGCCGATAAAGTTAGCTACTTTGTTAACTTTTATTTTATCGCGATAAATAAGATATTCAAAATACCTGCATGTCCCGAGAGATGATTTTTCACCCCGGCCTCTTCTACACACCCCACTTGGTGAAAAACATGGCGGGCCACTAAGCCCCAGCCTCGCCTCCCTTCTTCCTGACTTTTGGCCGTCAGGGACGTGCCACTTGTCAGCGGAACCCACGCCGTCGTATTTTCCTTTTATTTCTGCAGAGAAGCGGCAGCAGCAGCACGCGCTCCATGAAAAACACGGGACGGTTATATGTCGAACTATCGATGGCGCCGCTTCTTGAGTCCACCTTGAATCAAAACGTCAATATGGCGAACGAGTAAAGGTGACGTCATCGATTTTCTTCGAGAAGTGAGAAAGACAGTACAATAATCTATATCATCTGTCTCACAAATACATCGAGAATCAAGCAAAGCGTATTTTGACGAGACTCGTCATTTTTGATTTGTCAGTTTTCCTGAGTAATGTCAGACTGCGTTTTGTGCTTGCTAAGCTATTCACGTACGCGTCAGTAAATTTCATATGAGAAAAACAATTTGCGACGCGGGAGCGTCTTTAGGCCAAGAATTAAAAAGAAAAGTTGAATAAACGTTAAAGGCGCGACTTGCATTTAAGGGGAGGTTCTAGTCAAAATCGACCAAAATTTTTTTTTTTTTTTATTGCTTTATTTTCATCCTTACGGTCTTAAAAATGTGTAGGCAAAAGGATATTTCCCTATCTAATTGATTTTACGAGTTATAGCGTATAGACGAGAGAGCGCGTCGGCCGAAAAACAGGTAGAAGCGCGCGCTCGGAGCCGCTTCGAGGTAAGGCGCTCCGAACGCCAGTTTTCACCACCTGAGCGGGTTATTTGTACTACAGGTGGTAAGTTTGTACCCCTCAGAACAAGTTCTTGTAAATTCCACTCTATTGTGTGATCGTATACCTGCGTTCCCTCGGTCGAACGAGCGCTCTATTCAGAGTAACGTATTTCAGTTGCGTTTCGAACTTCTGGCAAGTAACAGTGATCGAAAATGCCGAACACGCGAAAATCAGTGGGACATATTCGTCCGAATCGGCCGCGAAAGAAGACATTTTATTACAATCCGGATCAAATTGAAGGAGAAACAGAATATGCCAGTACTTCAGCCAAAAAAATGAAAGACGCGAGTTACGATGATATTGAAATTGACGTTGGCCATAGTAATGTCATTATCAATTTTCTGACTGTTTTCAACTTTTTATCCGAATGTCTAAAGTGTAAAAAATGTGACAGTGATGTAACTTTTTCTCGTACGTGTGAACGTGGACTTGGTTTTAATTTAGTAATCAAGTGCCAGTGTAATGATCAACAACGCGTTTCTTCGAGCCCGTTAGTAAATAGTGCGTACGAAATAAATCGCCGTTTGATGTTTGTAATGCGAATTCTGGGACTTGGATTACAGTCGATAAACACTTTTTGTTCCCTAATGGAATTGTCTTCAGGCTTTGCAAATGGTACATACTACGCATTTATCACGAAT
Source organism: Rhimphoctona megacephalus (assembly GCA_963989365.1). Taxonomy (NCBI): domain Eukaryota; kingdom Metazoa; phylum Arthropoda; class Insecta; order Hymenoptera; family Ichneumonidae; genus Rhimphoctona; species Rhimphoctona megacephalus. The sequence goes on from OZ022415.1 coordinate 23,545,725, forward strand.
CTGCTCTCGGCATCTAAGAGTACATTCGAATCTATTCAACGCAAAGCGATTGTCGAAGAAAGACAGAAGAACGTGGAAGCGGGAAACGAAGAAACACATTTGACTGTGTCAGGCCACGGTTCGTGGAAAAGACGAGGTTTTTCGTCGTTATTTGGAGTTGCAACGCTGATCGGGAAATATTCACACAAAGTGTTAGATTTTATTGTAAAGTCGTCGTTTTGTCAAAGCTGCAGCAACTGGGCTAGCAAAAAGGGAACTGACGAATACGATATTTGGTATGATAGTCATGAAGAGCAATGCAGCATTAATCATACAGGAAGTGCTGGTAAAATGGAGGTCGATTGTATGAAAGAAATGTTTTGTCGATCAGAATCGCTCGGCGTGAAATATCATACATACATCGGCGACGGTGACACAAAAACGTTCAAGGCTCTTCTCGAATGCAATCCTTACAGCGACCTCGCCGTTCATAAGAAGGAATGTATAGGACACGTCCAGAAGCGAATGGGCACAAGATTGCGCGCAGCCAAGAAGAAAAATAAAGGAATCGGAGGTAAAGGTGCAGGAAAATTGACTGACAAATTAATAAAAGATTTGACTTTATACTACGGACTTGCCATCAGACGACACCCCGATTCGGCCGAAAAAATGCGAAAAGCTGTTTGGGCAACGTTCGACCATAAATGCTCCACAAACAAGAAACCGAAACACGAGAACTGCCCGCCAGGTGAAAACAGTTGGTGTAAGTGGCGTGTCGCTGAAGCAAAGGGAGAACTCGCTGATTTCGAGCACGAACCTACCCTTCAAGAGTCAGTTCAAAATGCAATTCGACCGGTGTATGAAGCTCTTTCGAGCGATGATCTACTGCAAAGATGCACCGGTGGAAACACACAAAATGATAACGAAAGTTTCAACGCGTGCATTTGGAAACTGGCCCCGAAACATCTTCATTGTGGCGAACAAACAATCAGAATAGCAGCGTATATAGCTTCCGGCATCTTCAATGAAGGCTATTCATCAATATTGAAAACCATGCATACATTGGGGATCGTCATAGGAATAAATAGTAAAAACTTTGCTGCGAAGCCGGACGATAAACGCATCACATCGGCGGAGGCGAATCTATCAGTGTTGGCGAAAAAGGCCAGAATTGACAAAATCAGCACCAAAGTTCAGCAAAACATGCTTTTTGAAGATGAGGAAGGAACCCTGTATGGTGCGGGAATAGCTGATTAGATGTAAGTGTCAAAAAAAAAAAACATTATATATGATTTTTTCTTCGTCAAACTTTAAACGCGTTTTTCTCGAAACACCTTTTTTTTGCGCGCGGGGCGTGATTCCGCTTCAACCACTACACCGATTTCGACGTTTGGCGGCTCTAATTAAAGCTTATTCAATTTAGGGGGCCTTCAGGAAGCGTTTTTTGTAAAAAAAAATTTTTTAGTACTGTTTTTTTTAACGTGAAAACAAATAAAACAAGGCAAAAAAGGTGTTTTTCATAAAAAGGGTCCCCATTTTTTTTAAAAAGGGTTTTTTAAAAATCGGAAAATCATAAGACCCCCCAAATTTCATCTACTTTAAGATTTTTTTTGGTTTTTTCGTTTCAGATCACTTGACAGGGCTGTAGAGTGCCCCGCGCACACTGTCCACCGCCGCGCACGACCGCTGTCAGTGAGGGCTGAAGCTGCCATTTTGTATTATTTTGACTGGAAAAAATTTTGTAAACTTTTTAAAATATAGACAAATAAATGCCACAAAAGTTTTTTAAAAAAAATACGTATGTACTCTCAAAGAAAAATCATGAAATTACGCACATTTTTGGGCCTCTGGACTAGAACCTTCCCTTAACGTTTGAACTTTTCTTTTTGATACTAGGGACGTAGTATAAAAAATGTTCTCTACAAACTTTCGGATTTTCAAATTCATCGAAAATTGCTCCGAAATTATCGTGAAATGAAACAACGAAGTTATGACTATTTATCAAGCACAGCATGTCATTGTTGATTATTAGTGGCGATCTCTCGCAATGAGACGTCGCCTCCGGGTCGCAAGGCTCAATTTGTTCCCCCGACTTCGACTTTCAAATTTTTTCGAATTCCAATTGTTTACCATTCGTTCGAAGCTGATTGAACAATACTGAGATTTTTTAGATAATCTTGGCGTTGAAAAATAACAATGCAGAAAAACCGCTAATTTAGCCTCAAAATATTCAGTTTTGGTGCTACCGAGGTTTATATATCAATCAAAACGTTTGCTAGACCATTTTGTTTACTTGGAAAAATAAAAAAATAATATTCGACAAATTTGTCCAGCATCGGTCATATTACCTACGAAATTTAGCTCCGAAAAATTGATTTCCCATTACAATTTTGACTTTTGATTTTTTTTCAATTCCAACCGTTTGTAATTCATTTGAAGGTGATTGTTTGAAAAATAAACATATTTAGAAAATTAGAAAAATTCGAATTAATTTTTTGGAACCACCTTTGTGGGTAATATGACTAATGTTGGAAGATTTACCGTATTTCGTTTTTTTTATCATTTTACACAAATAATGATTCAACAAACTTTTTAGTTGTTATATTCATTCAATCGACCCGATTGAACGTCCTTGTCGTCAAAAATAAACATTTTGGGGCTAATTTAACGGTTTTTTTTCTATTTTCATTTTTCAACGTCAGGCTTATCTAAAAAAACTTTTGAATTGATCAAACAATTGGCTTCAAACGAATCACAAACGATTAGAATTGGAAAAAATTTGAACAGTCGAAATCGGGCAGCCCAGTTCATCTAATAGCTGCAAAATAACCGTAAAAATTGAAGGCGCTCTATCAGTTGCGTGAGTGCGAGAGAGATAACTAAAAATAGATACACATTTTTCTCAGAGACACTTAACATTTCAAGAAAAGCGAAAGTTACACCTTATTCTCTGATAAAAGGAGAACAACGTGTAGCTTTTTTCTTTCTTGAAATAAGCTATATAAAATTAGCCGCTCGATTTTGACTTTTGCATTTTTTTTTAATTTATAATGATTGTTTGTCGATAGTTTGTGATTGTTTGATTAATTAAAACGTTTGTTTGATCATATTTTTTATCAAACAAACGAAACAAAAAAGGGCGTTAAGTTAGCCGCAAATTTTTGAAATTTTGTCTAATTTGATTTTTTCAAACGCCAATCGATTCGGAATCGTTTGTTTGAAACAAATAATATTATTTGAAGGTTTGTTTGATTGTTGTTTTTCCAAAAAATGAATAAATAAAATATTGGATCGTTATAGCTTTTACACTAGATTCTAATATAACCTCAGAGCAATCATGATCTCGATTGTGTATAAAAAATGTGTACATCTATTCGATTTAAAAACATTGAATTATTTCTATTACCAGGCTAGCATTAAAATTAGGCTGCGTCTAGTCGTCCGGACACCCGGACAAATACGCGTCCGGTATTCGTCCGGATATTTGTCCAAAATGAGGTTATTTTTTTTCAATTAGTTTTTTTATAGTATGATGGTATATTGAAACTCCCTCCGAACATACACCTCGTAGCTATAAATGTCCGGACGAATAATCGCACGTAATTCGTCCGGATATACAATTTATAATGATTTTCGTATATCCGAACGAATAATCGTACAGAATTCATCCGGGTATATAATGAATTACGTATCGACGAACGATTTCCAAGGGTTCTAATATATATCCGGACGACTAATCGTACGTAATTCATCCGGATATATGATGAATAAAGGTATTTGCATGTATCCGAACGAATAATCGCACTTAAGTCGTCCGAATATACAATTTATGACAGTTGTTATAAGAGTTGGACATGAGGAAATAGTAGGGTGGGTTTGGGTCATCTTGCGGTTGTTTTTTGAATAGTTGGACATGAAGAAATAGTAGGGTGGGTTTGGGTCATCTTGCGGTTGTTTTTTGAATAGTTGGACATGTGGAAATAGTAGGGTGGGTTTGGGTCATCTTGCCGTTGTTTTTTGAATAGTTGGACATGAGAAAATAGTAGGGTGGGTTTGGGTCATCTTGCGGTTGTTTTTTGAATAGTTGGACATGAGGAAATAGTAGGGTGGGTTTGGGTCATCTTGCGATTTTTTGAATAGTTGGACATGAGGAAATAGTAGGGTGGGTTTGGGTCATCTTGCGGTTGTTTTTTAAATAGTTGGACATGTGGAAATAATAGGGTGGGTTTGAGTCATCTTGCGGTTGTTTTTTGAATAGTTGGACATGTGGAAATAGTAGGGTGGGTTTGGGTCATATCTTGCGGTTGTTTTTTGAATAGTTGGACATGTGGAAATAGTAGGGTGGGTTTGGGTCATATCTTGCGGTTGTTTTTTGAATAGTTGGACATGTGGAAATAGTAGGGTGGGTATGGGTCATCTTGCGGTTGTTTTTTGAATAGTTGGACATGAGGAAATAGTAGGGTGAGTTTGGGTCATCTTGCGGTTGTTTTTTGAATAGTTGGGCATGTGGAAATAGTAGGGTGGGTTTGGGTCATCTTGCGGTTGTTTTTTGAATAGTTGGGCATGTGGAAATAGTAGGGTGGGTTTGGGTCATCTTGCCGTTGTTTTTTTGAATAGTTGGACATGAGAAAATAGTAGGGTGGGTTTGGGTCATCTTGCGGTTGTTTTTTGAACAGTTGGTCATGAGGAAATAGTAGGGTGGGTTTGGGTCATCTTGCGGTTGTTTCTTGAATAGTTGGACACGTGGAAATAGTAGGGTGGGTTTGGGTCATCATGCGGTTGTTTCTTGAATAGTTGGACACGTGGAAATAGCAGGGTGGGTATGGGTCATCTTGCGGTTGTTTTTTGAATAGTTGGACATGAGAAAATAGTAGGGTGGGTTTGGGTCATCTTGCGGCTGTTTTTTGAATAGTTGGACATGAGGAAATAGTAGGGTGGGTTTGGGTCATCTTACGGTTGTTTTTTGAATAGTTGGGCATGTGGAAATAGTAGGGTGGGTTTGGGTCATCTTGCGGTTGTTTTTTGAATAGTTGGACATGTGGAAATAGTATTTTTATCCAACTATTCAAATACATGTCCAACTATTCAAAAAACAACCGCAAGATGACCCAAACCCACCCTACTATTTCCTCATGTCCAACTATTCAAAAAACAACCGCAAGATGACCCATACCCACCCTCCTATTTCCACGTGTCCAACTATTCAAGAAACAACCGCAAGATGACCTAAACCCACCCTACTATTTCCTCATGTCCAACTATTCAAAAAATAACCGCAAGATGACCCAAACCCACCCTACTATTTCCACGTGTCCAACTATTCAAGAAACAACCGCAAGATGACCTAAACCCACCCTACTATTTCCTCATGTCCAACTATTCAAAAAATAACCGCAAGATGACCCAAACCCACCCTACTATTTCCTCATGTCCAACTATTCAAAAAACAACCGCAAGATGACCCAAACCCACTCTACTATTTCCACATGCCCAACTATTCAAAAAACAACCGCAAGATGACCCCAACCCACCCTACTATTTTCTCATGTCCAACTATTATAACAACTATCATAAATTGTATATCCGGACGAATCACGTGTGATTATTCGTTCGGATACATGCAAATACCTTTATTCATCATATATCTGGATGAATTACGTACGATTAGTTATCCGGATACATATAACAACTATCAGAAATTGTATATTCGGATGAATTACCTGTGAGTATTCGTCCGGGTATACTATACGGAAACCATTACAAATTGTATTTCCGGACGAATTACATGCGATTACTCGTCCGGATACATGCAAATACCTTTATTTCTTATGTATCCGTATGAAATACGTACGATTAGTCGTCCGGATACATATTAGAACCCTTGGAAATCGTTCGTCGATACGTAATTCATTATATACCCGGATGAATTCTGTACGATTATTCGTTCGGATATACGAAAATCATTATAAATTGTTTATCCGGACGAATTACGTGCGATTATTCGTCCGGATGTTTATAGCTACGAGGTGTATATTCGGAGGGAGTTTCAATATACCATCATACTATAAAAAAATTAATTGAAAAAAAAATAACCTCATTTTGGACAAATATCCGGACGAATACCGGACGCGCATTTGTCCGGGTGTCCGGACGACTAGACACAGCCTAATTTTAATGCTAGCCTGGTAATAGAAATAATTCAATGTTTTTAAATCGAATAGATGTACACATTTTTTATACACAATCGAGATCATGATTGCTCTGAAAAGTAAACTCAACCGCTTCGGCCAATGCTCGAGGTTATATTAGAATCTAGTGTAAAAGCTACAACGATCCAATATTTTATTTATTCATTTTTTGGAAAAACAACAATCAAACAAACCTTCAAATAATATTATTTGTTTCAAACAAACGATTCCGAATCGATTGGCGTTTGAAAAAATCAAATTAGACAAAATTTCAAAAATTTGCGGCTAACTTAACGCCCTTTTTTGTTTCGTTTGTTTGATAAAAAATATGATCAAACAAACGTTTTAATTAATCAAACAATCACAAACTATCGACAAACAATCATTATAAATTAAAAAAAAATGCAAAAGTCAAAATCGAGCGGCTAATTTTATATAGCTCTTGAAATATCAAGCCACTCCGCAAAAAACGTGCAGCAGGATTTTTACCGACCGTACATCTAATAGATCACCTTAAACATGGGAAATTGTACCCAAAAACTTACAATTTATGACGCTAGAGGCGCCACATGTACTTTCGGCCTGTCTTCTATAGTTCTGTATACTTGGCAAATAACTTTAATAATTCTAATTTTTTATTGTTGCTACATCTTGGGAATTATTTATGCCATTTATTGACACTATTATTATAATTTTCAAAATAATAGTTTGTTGATAATAAATAAAAATGCATTGGGCGTATAATTAGCAGAACGTAATTTGAAATTCTTTTTTTTTCACAATCAACTAGAAATCATTTGGGAAACACATGTGTAGTGTTAGAATAGTTTGTGAAGCGATTATTTCATCATAAATAGTATTTTGATCAAATGTAAATAGTATTTGACTAAGTGTAAATAGTATTTGACCAAGTGCAAATAGTATTTCCATGTATTTAAGGTCTCTACCACCCTAGGTTTGAATTATATATGGTTTTAAACCACCCCGGGGTGGTAAAGATCTTAAATAGATGAAAATACTATTCGCACTTGGTCAAATACTATTTACATTTAGTCAAAATTCCATTTACGATAAAATAATCGCTTCACAAACTGTTCTAACACTACACATGTGTTTCCCAAATGATTTCTAGTTGATTGTGAAAAAAAGAATTTCAAATTACGTTCTGCTAACTATACGCCCAATATATTTCTATTTATTATCAACAAACTATTATTTCGAAAATTATAATAATAGTGTCAATAAATGGCATAAATAATTCCCAAGATGTAGCAACAATAAAAAAATAGTATTATTAAAGTTGTCTGTCAAGTATACGGAACTGCCCTCTATCCAATTTGCACCATCGCTATGGGACCTCTGTGAATTTGGCCGACTGATTTTGGATTTCTGAATTTTCGTTTATGTCAATCGTTTGTCGGGTTCTTGTCGGTGATTGTCGGATCAAAATCGACGTTTGTCGGAAATTAGTTAAATAGAAAAATTAAAAACAAAAATCCATGTGAAGTTAGCCGATTTTTTTTTTAATTTTGAGATATCATAAATTTTCAAACGCCTAATCAAAGCGCAATCGTTTGTCGGACACGAGTTTCGTAATTAAAAAGTTTGTCGGATGTTTGTTCATTAGAAAAATATAAAAAAAATATTTTATGTGAAGTCAGCCGATTTTTCTCAAATTGTAAAATATTACACATTTCCATAAAGCCTAATCGAAGCGCGATCGTTTGTCGGTTACTAATTTTATAATTAAAAAGTTTGTCGGATGTTTATTCATTAGAAAAATATTTAAAAAATATTTTATGTGAAGTCAGCCGATTTTTCTCAAATTGTAAGATATTACACATTTTCTAAAGCCTAATCGAAGCGTGATCGTTTGTCGAATAATAATTTTATAATTAAAAAGTTTATCGGATGTTTGTTCATTATAAAAATATTAAAAAAACATTTTATGTGAAGTCAGCCGATTTTTCTCATATTATTTTTTCTAACCTTAAATTTTAGTTTCACGAAGGCTTTGGCATAGATATATCTATAGATATATCTATATATTTGCATATATAAATATATTATACATATTATATAATAAACCGGATATATTATATATATTATATAATAAACCGGATTTAGGTTTAAAGTGAAAAACTATTTTTTTCTTGAAAATACAAGATTAAAGAAGAGAAATGTCACTGCATTCGAGTTTTTAAGCTTCGTAGAGCTTCACATAAAAAATCACTTTTTAAAAATTTCTACAGCTATCAAATTTCTTTACGTTGAGTTCAAATTTGGAGGTTCGTCTTTTTTTATATTTTTATATTTTTTTCAGATAAAAAATCACTTTTTCAAAATTTCAAATATTTCTACAGCCATCAAATTTCTTATATTGAGTTCAAATTTGGAGGATCGTCTTTTTTTTAGAACCTACTTTCTTGAAAAAAATCGGCAGCCAAATCGCTGACCCAAGCGCGCAGGCTGCGGTCGAAATGTAATGGATCTGTCCATATATAAACTCTACGAAGCTTAAAGACTCGAATGGAGCGACATTTCTCTTCTTTAATCTTGTATTTTCAAGAAAAAAATAGTTTTTCGCTCTAAACCAAAATCCGGTTTATTATATAATATATATAATATATATTTGGTTTATTATATAATATATATAATATATCCGGTTTATTATATAATATATATAATATATATATATGCCAATATATAGATATATCTATAGATATATCTATGTCAAAGCCGTTGTGAAACCAAAATTTAAGGTAAGCAAAAAATAATTTGAGAAAAATCGGCTGACTTCACATAATGAACAAACATCCGACAAACTTTTTAATTATAAAATTAGTATCCGACAAACGATCACGCTTCGATTAGGCTTTGGAAAATGTGTAATATCTTACAATTTGAAAAAAATGCGTTGACTTCACATAAAATGTTTTTTTAAATATTTTTATAATAAACAAACATCCGACAAACTTTTTAATTATAAAATTAGTATCCGACAAACTATCACGCTTCGATTAGGCTTTGGAAAATGTGTAATATCTTACAATGTGAAAAAAATGCGCTGACTTCACATAAAATGTTTTTTTAAATATTTTTATAATAAACAAACATCCGACAAACTTTTTAATTATAAAATTAGTATCCGACAAACGATCATGCTTCGATTAGGCTTTGGAAAATGTGTAATATCTTAAAATTTGAGAAAAATCGGCTGACTTCACATAAAATGTTTTTTTAAATATTTTTCTAATGAACAAACATCCGACAAACTTTTTAATTATCAAATTAGTAACCGACAATCAATCGCGCTTCGATTAGGCTTTGGAAAATGTGTAATATCTTACAATTTGAGAAAAATCGGCTGCTTCACATAAAATGTTTTTTTAATATTTTTCTAATGAACAAACATCCGACAAACTTTTTAATTATGAAACTCGTATCCGACAAACGATTGCGCTTTGATTAGGCGTTTGAAAATTTATGATATCTCAAAATTGAAAAAAATCGGCTAACTTCACACGGATTTTTGTTTTTAATTTTTCTATTTAACTAATTTCCGACAAACGTCGATTTTAATCCGACAATCACCGACAAGAACCCGACAAACGATTGACATAAACAAAAATTCAGAAATCCAAAATCAGTCGGCCAAATTCACAGAGGTCATCTTTGTACGATGCCTCACGGTGTAAATAATATATTATTTAATTGCCCAGTAAATTATTGCTAAATGATTGAACCCTTTTTATATATGCAAGGTAAGTTTCCATTATTTTTTAATGTCAATTTTAATCAGGCGTTATTTAATCTAGATTGTTACAAATTTAAATTATAAGATGCGATGTGACAGACTAACCTTTCATTTTCCTCATACGTCAAGTTTTGTTTATTTGTAGAACGCTCCGATTTGATGCACTTTTTGGTTATGGCATATACTAGTTGCGCTGTGATTTCGATCGCTTGCCTGTAGGCCAGATTTTTTCCGTAACCAACATACTTGTATAATAAAAATGTTAACAATTGGTGAACCTCATTGATGTTCAATAATAAATTTTTTTACCGCGTGATTACGCGTGATATTTGCAACTGATATTTTATGAGACAGGACTACCGCTGCAGCCGTTTCCTTATTTAGCCATCGCGAGCGTTTCAGTCGAAAAATGTTTAGCCCCGCCCACACGCCCATAGCCCATACTCGAGATTGGTAATAATTACTTCGAAATAAGCTTTAGTCCAAAATATAATTATTCCATAAACATAAAATCAAGAGACTCGGTAGAGTCTCGGGACAAGTACATTTGCAGCTCTGTCGTCTGCTGTCCCGAGCGCTCACCGAGTCTATATTGTCTCGAAACTAAGCGATTCGCGGTGGTGGGGGTAAAAATTTGATGACGTTAGTGATATTTTGGAATAAATATATTTCTAAGTAATAATATTTTGGGGCAGGCATATTTCGGAGAAGTCATGTTTGATAGCATACCTACGATGAGTAGAGACTTAAGAGTAAAGATAAAAATGTTGAGGCATGACAATTATGTTAGAGTAGAGAAATTTAAGGGAGTTGTTTTGGAGTAAAGAGATAAAGTTTTTAATACTTCTACTGCCCTAGTTTAGATCGTAATCCCAAATCTTTGAAAAAATGTTTTGTAACTTTGATAATTATTAGTCTGCTGTAAAAATATGTCACGTTTGCCCACTTTATTTCGGAAATACTAGCCGCCACTGTTCATTAAGATAATATTCAGTAAAAATCTTTCTGGAAGACGTCGCTAATTAAAAATGTGTTAACCAGTAACAAAGTCCATGGAAAGAATTCTCAATGGCATTTAATTCGAAACACGCTAATTTGACATTTTTGTTTCTTGAACCACTTTTATACCGTTAACAGAGAAACTGAGCTCTCAAAATCGTTAGAAAGTCATTTGAATGTAAATATTTTCCTTTTGTTTTAAAACTATGTATGGAATTTATTAAGAGTCGCGGTAGCGAATCGAGACAAGTACATTTACAAGCGAGTGCTACAAGACACTTTTATAGGAAGGACCACGATTCTACCTGTTTTCGAAAATTGTTTCTTTAATATTTATTAAATAACAGCGTTTTGGAGGATTATTCAAGTTCACGTATTTTTTTTTCTTTCGATCGCGACTAATTAAAACCTCGTAGCTTAAAGTGTATTGATAATATTAATTTTTTTTATAATTGCTGGTCCCGGACATTCAGCATTTTTTCACACATATTTTTGATGCTCAACTGTTTTTTTCGCAGTCGCGGTCTAGTGATACTAGTGATATTGGTGAAAATTCTGGTGACATTCGATCGATCGTGCATATGACAGCTGACCAATATTCTTTCTTAAGGGGTTTCGGTACGATTCTATTGTTTTCAAGCAAAGCGCCAACTTCACATAGCAAAATTTCGTCGAAAACAAATAAAAAAAAGCCTGTTCGTTCGGTCGATGGGAGGAAAACTCACCGTTTTCGTTGATGAATAAATGAATAATTAATAAACCATGTCGATGAATTATTTAATTTTTGGATACCGGAATTGCAATAGTATACTTAGTGGTTTGGCAGTTTTTCAATTAGTTTTTAACATTTTTTCTCAGTATTCCATTCATAAAACTGTCGTTCACCAATGACCGTAGGCATCTCACCATGTTAAAAAGTGTTTTTTGATATTTAATTTCACAAAAACGGTGTAGACGATCGATTTAAAATTTGGACGACACATCCAGTATATGTCAAAGAATATACTGTGTAACTTTGCAGTAAATGGTTACATTTTGCAACTTGTACCGAAACTCCTTAACAGTCGTGAGGTTATAAAGATCGCGGTCAATTTGAACTTTTGGTTAGAGTGGCGTTTATAGATAGATAGATAGACGAATAAAGAGTGACTTTTATTATTATGGATAGAAGAGTGATAGTGGGAAAATAAAGTGTGATAATAAACTATTGAACAGTGCCTAAATAAATAATTTTATTTATTAAACCTAGTCCCTACAATTTTTTTCCAAACGTAAATTCTACAACGGAATCGAAAACGATCCTTTTTCTCTTTTACCATAAAATGTTCCTTGAATACAATAATAAGGTTTATTTAGAGACCATTCACTTCGTTTTTTTGATGTAACTAAGAGAATGGTGTATGATAAACTCGTATTCGATGAATATTTAATATCTTTGTTGTGAGGTTATAAAGATCGCGGTCAGTTTTAACTTTTGATTAAAGTGACTTTTATATATATAGAAGAGTGATAGTGCAAAAATAAAGCGTAAATCAATAAATAAACTTTTGAACAGTGTCTAAATACATATATTTTTTTATTAACCCTAGCCCCAATAATCCATTTTTCCAAATGTAAACTCTAGAACGGAGTCCAAAACGGTGCCTCTTCTTTTTTACCATAAAATGTTCCTCGAATGCAACAATAAAGTTTATTTAGAAACCATTCTCTTTGTTTTTTTTTTTTTTTGATAACTAAGAGAATGGTGTATGATAAACTCGTATTCGGTGAATATTTGATATTTTTGAACAGACGTAAGGTTATAAAGATCGCGGTCAGATTTTTAAATTTGGGCTAAATGTACATTTTTTATAAAATCATAAGTTGGTAAAATCGTATCGAAAAAATCTGAAAAAATTCCTGAGTGCTTTTGAGAAGCACTACTAAACGACAAAAAATCGCGGACAAAATCGGAGAGGTGAAGGGTCAGACCCAGGTCGAATCAGCGTGGAATGCCCCATATATAGATAGAAGAGTGATAGTGCAATAATAAAGTGTAATTTAATAAATAAACTTTTGAATAGTGCCTTAATAAATAATTTTTTTTATTAACCCTAGCCCCAACAATTCATTTTTCCAAACGTAAACTCTAGAACGGAGTCGAAAACGGTGCCTCTTCTCTTTTACCATAAAATGTCCCTTGCATGCAATAATAAAGTTTATTTGGAAACCATTCTCTTCATTTTTTATATAACTGAGAAAATGGTGTATGATACCACCCTACGTTTGAACCACCCTAGGTTTGAATTATATATGGTTTTAAATCACCCTAGAGCAGTAGAGACCTTAAATATATGAAAATACTATTTGCACTTGCAGCCCAAAACGGAATCAAGTGATGCGAAATAATTTTGAGCCAAAAGATATTTGATTTGAGAAAAAAAAATTTCATAAGTACTTCACCAATTTTTTTTTTATCTATTGCTCATGAGATATAATTCGTAATCAATAAACATTATAAAAGAAAAACTCGCGTAGTACTTCGGCCAAGAATATTTTTCCCAATCAAACTTTTGCTCTCGAAATTTTGTGCTTATACTTTTTTGTTTCAAAATCTCGTTTCGTTATGATTACTTATATTTAAAAACTTTCGATGCATTCTGATGCTATTGGAGTATTTCATTGGCATGATTTTTTATGAAATATTTTCCGATCCGTTGATCTGTTGGCACGGATGTTTCGGTGTAATATTTTTTGAAATTTTTTTTTATAAAATTGAAAAAAAATTCAAGTTGTTACTTGTTTGTTGTTCTTTTATGCATCGTATCTTTTCAAAACTATTGTATGTTTTAAGTAATCTGATAATTTTGTAAGTATTGACGGTTAAGGATATCGTAGCGGTTCCATGTAGTCAATTGACCGCATATAAAAATGTTTCCTTGAATAACTACAAATTGACACTATTATGATGTATAAAATATATATTTTTTTAAAATATGTTCGTAATAAAACAACAGCAATCTTGATCAATGAGATAATATTTCAAGAAATTACATATTTTTAATCACTCAATCGAGCTACTCGTCGTCAGCTGTTAGTAGTTGATGAATTTTTCAAGCGACGTCTGGCAGCGCTGCATATACTCGCACTGTAAACATAAACCTCCTTAGCCTCTTTTGATAGCGGAACAGTTCTCGTTTATCAATAAGCTTATGTTCGAGATAACTTAAAATATTGTGACCTTGGTAAAAAAATTCATTTGCACGCTCAGGACCGCACATTTCGTGCCTTCGATAATATTTCTGTATCAACGTAGCCTAATATAGGTTATATTACGCGCTATCACGAATGTGTAACATTGCCAGCTCACTGTAAGAATTTTTCAGCGCGATCCGATCTAACGACTAATCGAATTTATTGAGGTTTTTCCAACTTTAACTCAAAATTCTGCAAAAACTAATTCGGTAACTCGTTTTTTTTTTTTATTTTACGATATCAATCTTTGATGATTGATTTATAACTGAGAATGAAAACTTTATGGCTATGCAATAATTGTATATATGTAATGTACGATCGGAATAAAATCCGAAGAGTTACGTCATAAGACACCGGGTTAAAGTTACAAATTTTGGAATTTAATTTCTCACTTGAATTATCAGTAAAGTGTTCCCAATTTTTGTCTGAAGAAAATAGTGAGTTCAATTGATAACATGTTTCAAATTTGATATCTTGTCTAATACTCGACCTTTCGCTACGACCTCCTTAATTACGAAGATTGAATTCATTTGAATACTTCTTAGATCAATATTTTACATTGCATTTTTAGTCCGAATATAGTCGCGATACACCAGCTCGAAATTCAATCATATATCCATTTTTAGCCGAAATCATTAAAAAATCACTTGAGCGACCTCTAAAATTTCTATTCAGGATTCAATTCCTGAGAGAATCACTTTTTGATAAAATGTTACCATATTTTGCTGCAATGTCGAAATCAATTCTTTTGCATCACTGAGATACATACATAATATAGACATGTTTAATGTGCAAGCTACGAATTTCATACCCGAGTACGTACACAATATTGGCATGTTTAATTAACAAGCTATGAATTCCATACAAAAAGTCGACAAATCCTAGCCGAAAACAGCATAAATGCTGTGAAAAAGCTGAGACAAGTACATTTACGCCCCCCCCAAATAGTCGTTCCAGTTAATCCCGCTCACCACCCAGCGCCAAAATACCGATTCCCACAAAAATTTACAAGAACCCGTCTAAAGTCGTTCATGCAAAGATCACTCCACTCAAAAATCCTTTCTAAAAACCAACTCATCGTACAAAGTTTTATGGGTAACCGCTCTCATTATCTTATCAAATTAAGTCAAATTGTACAGAGGTGATAATTTCATTCTCGCAAAAAGTTGATAAATAAATAGAGATCTATTAAAGTATATATGGCCAAGTATGTGGGATTGTATTGTTTATAAAATCTCCAATTATGTTCATATGCCATTTTTCTAATCAATGCTTTATTATCACGAATTATTATCCTATGACTTGGAACTACAAGGGCTTCAAAAAAAAAAAAAAAAAAAAAAAATACAGAATTGCATTAGCCTGCGTGAGCTTGAATGCTGCCACACTCTCATTTGTAATATTTGTAGTATAGTTTTATTGATAACAAATTGATAAAAGTTTACTGTCGTATGTAGAGCGGATACGCACAGAGTACTTGTCCGGCCCGAAAATATTTCATAAAATTTGTCCCATAAGTCAACATTAATCTACCATACATTTTGGCCTTAACTAGTAAAGTAAGCACAGCTAATTTCGAATCACAATATGCGGATTGTTTTGTATCCCAAATTATCCTCCTTTCCTTTAACCAATTGTTATCGATGAATTGATGCTTGTGTGGAGCATATCTCATGTTATTACACGGCACGTTTATTCCGGTTTTGTAACATCCGAGGGAAAACTGGAGTTACAGAGTGTCTAAACGGTACTGTATACCCGGAATAAGTAATCCGGTACCATTTACACGCACTTTTACACCGGTTTTTACTACGACAGGTCTTACAAAACGGAATAAGCCTGCCATGTAAGAGTGATCATCAATTGATTACATTCCAAGGTGGGTAAGATTCGAATCTGCATCAGAAGATCCGAATGTTCGGAGTGGTTGAAAAATTTGCCGTGAACAAAAAAGCATATTTTTAGCTGACTACTCGAAAAATTTTGGTTGAAAACTGTAAAAAACATGGAAATCCGTTCCGATATTTATTTATGACTTTTTTCATCCATAATTTCTTAAGGAATGGAATTATGAATGAAAAAAAGAACAATAAATAAATATAATTCAAGATTGACAACTAATAATTATTGGTTTACACGTGGTAAAAAATAAGAAAAAATAGAAGGGATGGATATCACAAGCTGTGAATTTTTTGAGACATATGAAAATATGTCTACAAAAAAGGTGAATTTTTTCAGAAAAATCAAAATGGTCCAAGTTTTGAAAAAAAAAATATTTTTGGATTAAAACTAAAAAAATATATGAAATTGCCTTTTGATAATTTTTTTGTATTTTTTTTTACGAAACTACAATTCAAGACGAAAAAAATTACGTCCTATTTTATTTTGATATCTCTGTAGCTAAAAAAGTTATGAGCATTTAAAAAAATTTTGTGCGAAATTTTGAAAAATTCATTATTTTTAAACGGGTTGAGATAAAAATCTAAAAAAATTCCTAAAACCTCCTTTCAGTAGTTACTTGAAAATGAAAAAAATTCGACAAAATCAAAAATGGTCGGGGTCACGGACTGACCGGTTTGGCATGGAATGCCCCATATACAAACATCAACATCATTAAAAAGTTTTTCATCGTTTCTTCATGTAATAAAAAATAACGAAAAAAAGTAGAACGAAATTTTCGAGAATAATTTTATTTTAAATCTAACAATTCACAAAAATTGCTCCAATTTTGAAATCTCTGTGGTGAAATTAATTATTTGAACGATTTTAAGCTTTTTTATTGCGATGGAGCTCTCATTGCTCATGTGCACGTCCCATAAAAATCGTTGAAAGACAAATGAATTGAAAACTCAGGTATTGTTGCGATCGTGAAAGAAAGAGGTCAATGAATGGCACCAGCTTTGGGCCATGTCTCTGCTGTGGCCCAGCGTGTTATTTTTATTTGAAGAAATACGAAGATAGAAGAAACGTCCGAGGTAAATCGTAGCTTACGAGAAATATTCGAGCATAGACATACAAATGGTTTTACGTTTAATTAACACATCATAAAACTTTGATCAAAGTCACCAGTCGTAAGGATAAGAAAAAATAATCACGAAATGTCAGTCACGTTGTGTCATTCTCGCCATAACCCCGAGAAATCCTAATTGTCTTTATCGTTCGGCGACGATCGGTATTATGCACGAATGCAGATTATTATTTATCTTATTTTCAGCATCGATCTTACGTAAATCGCAAGATTTTCATCGTCGTTTTTAATGTTGTTTGACACGCGAACGTAAATTTTTTTCCCCACAGGGTCAAACCATCGATTACGGATAAATAATCGAATTTAAAATTCCAAAGATGTTTCACTGACCATTTTTAATATCTGCTGGGACATTATTTGTTAAAAAATTGAAAACAAAAAAAATGTGTGGAATTGTCGAAGTGTTTGGTAAATTCTGGAGCAAGAATTGCTTGTTTCGTTTTTACGATTTAATGCATAATAATTATACATATCGAAAGTGCATAATTAATGAATAAAATTCAACATGCACAACATGCCAAAGAAGGCTGATTCGCTTGGAGATTTTTGTCAAACGACCAACCTCCAAAATTCTGAACAAATAAAATTTTCGACTAGGAAAAGTAGTGCAAATCATGCCTAAATTTAGTGCAATCGAAATTGCGATTATTGACGTTGAAAAAAATGTTGCATTAGGATAACGAGAAGGTTGGGCTCCTGCGTAGGATGGAGGGCGAGCCAAACGATCATCAGTTAGCACAGAAATCTGATGACAGTGAGATTTTGGATTACGAGGGTGAAAGAGAAGACACGAGGCTTCCTCGTTGTCTCGATATTGAGTCACCGATAATCGCCAATAATGACGAAGAGCTCACTTGCTCTCTATACGTTTCACGTGCCAATAATTGCCAAAGCAATCAAGGCAACGAGTTGTCACGCACCAATTTAGAAAACGCTATTCGCGCTTCCGGTCCACTCGCCGATTGGCAAGTTTCCGAAACTTCGTGCGGCTTAATCGCCGCATTTGCCCGCGAAACCGATGCTGAAAAATTACTTCAACGCGGCGATCTAGCACGTGTTTTTCAGGGGCCCGTACAAGTACGTTAATTATCGAATAATTCAATTAAATTAATGTCTTATCAATCGATTGATGATCGATTAATTTAGATGCAACATTAATCATTTTTTATTGAACCAAAAATTAATAAAAATTGATACAATGAACTAAACAAAAAATCGCAAATTATGTTCGTCATATTTGAAACTTAAAGCAATATGTTTACTTCTGAAAAGATGGAAAATACTTCTGAAAAAAATGAGCTCAAAGTTAAATTAAAAAAATTACAATATTTTAGAAAAAATCAATATATTAAATAATTTTAACCTTCAATGACTTTGAACATCCTTGAAAATAGCATATTCAGTGGACTCAAAAATTCGTCTCATTTTACGAATAATGTATTTATAATAGTGCAAAATTGCATTTCTGTATTTTAAACGCTGTTTTTAAATGATATGTACATATCCAATCGGGAACATAATCGGTGACGTAAATGAATAATTTATGAGACGTTTTTTTAAAGTAAGAAAAATTTGAAATATAAAAAATATCGAATTTTTATATATTACAATGTATCAGGTCCGCAACGCTTCCGTATAGTTCAAAATTTGCCCCCTATTGTTTAAGCTATAATAAAAGAATACAGCAACAGTCTTCAATAAGTGTTTCACCTTAAAATTGCTTGACCGATAGCAACACTACATTTACACATTTTTTTCACCACGCGCCTTTTCATGAACGTTATAACTTTTTATCAAACGACTTTTTGGCCTTACTGATTACTTCTCCGGATTGGTCGGAGTCTGGCGTTTCGATTTCACTACAATTAAACCTCAATAGACGCGTTTGTTACAATGTTATAGAGCAATAAACGTCGTCGGTCCAACAGACCGATAGTGCGTAACTAAGGTACTAAAAGTTATAGTGTGTTGCTAGGATTAAAATTGAAAGTACATAGCAAATTTTGCAGCACGTTTTTGAATTTTTACTGGGTGCAGTGCCATTTCTAATTTATATCGACGGTAATTTTCTCTATTGGCAGTACACAATTTTTACATTTTCTAATTACAATTTTTCATGTATGCCATTTCAACATTTTTTACAATTGCCAATATCAGTAAATAGTTCACAATTTATTTTCCTATGCGTATTAAATATTTACTGGGAACCAGTAAATTTTACATTTCGTACACAGTGGGATTCCTCGTTTTTTTTTTCTTTTTGTAATTTCTACTGTCATATTTTTTTGCTGTAGATATTGAGCTTTTTACAGTTTAGATCAGCATTAATAATTGATCAGAAAGTAAAAAACACATTAAATCCATTATTTTGTAATGGAACACACTGTAAAACGACTAATTTACAGTTTTCAACTGTATATTTTGTTTTAGTTTGAGTAATTTTTAAATATCGACCATTAATTTCTATAGATCATTTTTTTCTGTATATGGTAGAAAAAGTGAAGAGTTTTTAAACACAGCTTTATCGTTTTATATGAATGTTTCGATATCAGAGCATATGCCCATAACTCGAAACATGATTTTCCATCGACAGCGAGGTCTTACGAAACCAACGTCTTTAGAATAAATAGCACAATATAACAATAGAGATATTTGACCTCGTTTCCTCGAGATTCAAATGTGCTACTGTACTTTGATGCATAAAGGCTTCGTTCTCTCTGCAATCTTTCAAATGCTTGATTATTACGCACAGGTGGCTCGTTTTTCTGCTAGAGATTCTCGGTATCGTCAGGCTGTTTTATTACGCGATGTGCCTTGGGCCATTCCTTTGAAAGATCTAAGTTCAGCTTTCGCCAAGCAGGGCATAGCCACTGGAAGCATCGAACGTTTGCGACAATATGTTCGTGTTGAGGTAAGACTCCGTCTGATTACATTCAATACGAACGATATTGTTATCGTAACAAAAAATACGTAAAAAGTTAAATGAAATAAAATCATCGTCAAGTATTTTTTATCTTCTGTAACAGTTTTATTTGTACTTCAATTTATACGTTAAAATTTTAGCCCTTCAGCTTTTGCGTTTAAAGAAAACCTGTAACCAATTTTTGGAGCCTTCAACTGCATCCAAATTTTTGCAATAATTAAAACAAACGTTTCGTATTCTATAATGCAAACTTCGACAGTTTTTGTCGGTTTTCTATCGCACTAGAGTCGATTTCCATCCCATGATTTTTTTTTAATCGTAAAATCGTCCCTACAGCAGTAAAGAGACGGACCAGCAGATGAGTTCGTTCGTTTTTTTCATTAAAAACAGAATTGTATGTGAGAAAATTGTTTTCATGGATGTTTCGTTGACGAAAAGGTCATTTAACGATCGGAAAATGAATGAAAATCGACAGAAAGCTCATTAGGAGCAATTTTGAGCTTTTGGGATTCCGAAATCGGCCCCAGTCATGTTTTTTTAGAATCAACATCTCTTTTTATGATTTTTTATTGATATTTCTTGATTCGTGTCATTTACTCATTCGGTCGAAAAGATCCTGGATGCGGATCATTATGAGATCGTTCTGCGACAAGGTTTGGATTTCTTCGGTGCTGCGAGATTCAGTGCAGTTCCGGAACGTTGGTGGCGCGGTGGTGGTAACGGTGGAATAACGAGCAGCAGTAGCACAAGTTGCGGAAATGGTGTTCTAAATCAAGGCGCACTGCCTGCTGCTGTAATAGGAAGCTGCAATCTCGCTGAATCATCGTCTTACGGCCAACAAGGTGACGGTGTTCTCCAGTGCTACCGTTGCCAAGGTTTCTGGCACGTTGCAGCCAATTGTCGCCATTTGCCACGCTGCGTACGTTGCGGTGAACCTCATAGCGTTGAATTTTGTCCGAGACCGCGTAACAGCCCGATTTGTTGTCATTGCTCTGGTCCTCATCATGCAGGTATATCATTTTTTTCCAAATTAACATTCTTCCTCGTTTTCCAACTGTTTTATTCAGGTTTTTGGCAATTTGAGAATATTTACCCTTTTAATTACAACCAACCAATTCATTCAATCAAAAATTCCAGAAACGAACATTATACTCGATCAAAAATTCCCCAAAAAATTCAGAAATTCAATAATTCGTAATCAAACCATTTTTTTTATTCTGTAGACTTAATTTGTCGATTTTTCTGAACGAGCGTAAATTTTTGTCTGAATTTGCTTTCTTTTTACAATTTTTTTTTTTTTTTTTGTAATTCTGAAATATTATTACAACGCGAACTTTTTGCATGTTTTTTTTTTTTACTAAAACTTCACGTTAGTTTTGACAAGTAGTTTTGACAATTGCAATTGCAAGGAAATCGATCATTAGAAAAAAAAATGTCTCATTGTTCATTGAACATCCGTTTCAATAATTCGCAGATGAACTTATCGAGAGTTCAATATCAATATGAAAATAAGAACCGGAAAGAAACATTTGGCACTAATTTAATGAAACTGAGACGAAAGCGTACAAAAAAAAATTGGATTTCATTATCCAGATCCAAATGAGATTTACTATTAAAATTACAGGCTTTCGGCAATGTCCTGTTAGACTTCAATTGTTGAACGCGACACCGATAAGCATTACATTGAGCACTGCGAATCGTACCGGATCTCAATATCCCCTCAATCCTACGAGCAAGCAGACCGCTTCCCAAGGTCAACAATCTCTAAAGCCCAATCATCAATAAACGATTTCCGAGGTCGTGATCGACTGTTACACCAAAATTACCGAATGATGAATATATTTATAAATATATATTCGTTGCAACACATTTATTTGCTATTTTTTTCTTTTTCCTTCGACGCTATTGAAAGATTTTTTTAAAAACCCAATTGATTAACTATTTGTACGAAAATCTGTGATATTTCTTTGAATGGAATAAAAAAAAAAAAAATTCGATTTTATCGAAATGATTAATCGGTCCTCGGTCGATTTCAAAGTCGAAAAAACTCCGACATTTTTGGCACTTTGCGCAACGAACATCAATTCATTTTTGTATAAAAATAATCTTCTTTTTTTATCTTAAGAATTCTACTTTTTATTTTAGTTGCCAGAGGAAAAAAATTCGATCAAAAGTCCAGCATCGAATTCGGTTCAAAATAAAATAATTTTTACTCCACATTTATTTACGTTGAATTATCGATTGATTATCTTTATCTTTCATTCGTGTACCACTTTTTTTACACGAGGTCAATGCATCGAAACCTCTAAAAAGTGTTGAAGTAAATAAAAATGGAGTTTTTGGCCTATAAATAAAAATTATTCAATTAATTCAATCCTGCGAGAGTTCTGAACTAATAATGCGTTAGAAATAATTTAAAAAACTGAATAATAACAGTATATAAATACAACAGAAGTGTCATTTTGATTAGACAAAAAAATTCAACCTCCAAATTTACCGATATATACCGGTAATTCAACTTTTTACGTGATTTTTTGCTGCCTGGATGAAGAACCTCAATTATTGAATAGAGGAGAAAAATGCTCATGCTCAAAACTTTGGACGGAGCCTTGGCAAATACAATTCGAACATATTAACGATTAGGATAATTAGATCATTTATTTTCAGCATATATTTTCAACCGGTTTTTATTCCGGGCTTGCTTAAAGCGCGTGCAACACAAAAAACCGAAGTAATCGTTTGGCCGACTTTTTTTTCTTTCTTTCTCCTCTTCTCCTCTGCCCGTAGCTGAACGTTCCACTTTCGGAATCCCCACCTTCGGAAAAGTGGGCCCTCCACACTCTTCGAGACCGATCGCGGCAATATTATAACGTTAAGAAATTCCCTGAATGCTCCTTCCCCCACATTTCTGACTAGCGAATGTTCCCCTTTTAACTCCTCGGGTCGCAGACGATTTTTAATTCATTGCAAATCGATCGAAGCCCAACCCAGGGCACTTTGTATCGCAACGTTCGTTTTATTTGTTTTCAGTACCTCCAGCTCGTTCCTCATGGCAGTTGATCAAAATAATTCACTTTATTTCCGTCAATAATTCATTTTCGAATAAACTTTCAATCAAATCCTCCAAAATCTCGTGTTTTTTTTTCTTTAATCTATCGATAAATCGGTGCTACCGGTCGGACGTTTGAAATTTCGTGATTTTGGTGGCTCGAAACTTATGAAACTTCTCAATAATTTTACTTTTTTGTTTTAATTTAAAAAAAAATAATAACTCTAATAGAGATTTGAAATGGTTGTTCCGAGAGATTTAATTTCTGAACACGTTTTCGGGACGAACATGCGTTAATTGTACGAGGAATGACGCGAAATGTGGAAACGTAACATCGCGGCAAGAGACGTGTTGATCTCAATATCATATCGTTGTCTTTCGGTATTTGTATTGCTAATGTTTTGTTTTTCATGGTTTAATAAAGGAGGGATTATTTTACAATGCAGTAGACTTTCACTCGATAATCAAGGAGGACAAAATCCTCAGCTGAGTGAACTCCTCGATCGATAGAAAAATAAAGAGGGGATTAAATCTCGATAAGGGGGAATCAAAGCTGGAGAAGATTGGATGCAAAGTAAAATATTGTTTGGCCGGGGAATTATTCTTACAACCACCTGTTAATTCGACGTGAAAGAATTGTTCAAGTAGTAGGAGTTAGCGCGCGAGCAACGTTGACGTTCGACTCTTCGAGCTAGAGCCTCCTGTCAAACGATAAGGACATGATCTCGACGCAGGCGGTGTTGGTGATCATCGGTATGATCTTTGCCAGCAGCACTCAACCTCTTATTCTTCGAAGTAATTACAAAGGACTCAATGGAGTTTTACCAAGTGCACAAATCTTCGCCTCTGGACTTAATCGCGCTGTTTATTTTCACGATCAAGCCGTTGCCATTGTTGATATTAATCGAAATAATGAAATTCATAATTGTGATATCGTCGAAGGATAGTGAGTATTTTTTTTCAGTTTTTTTCTCCTTTTTTCCTTTTTTTAGTTCAACTTCCATTTATATGCCTTAATACTTCAAAATATCAATAAACAATTTTTGTTTAAAAATTGTTTATTCATATTTTATAAACAATTTTTGTTTAAAAATTGTTTATTGATATTTTATAAACAATTGTTTGTTAGTATTTTATAGACAATTTTTGTTTAAAAATTGTTTGTTGATATTTTATAAACAATTTTTGTTTAAAAATTGTTTATTGATATTTTATAAGCAATTTTTGTTTAAAAATTGTTTATTGATATTTTATAAACAATTTTTGTTTAAACATTGTTTATTGATATTTTATAAACAATTTTTGTTTAAAAATTGTTTATTGATATTTTATAAACAATTTTTGTTTAAAAATTGTTTGTTGATATTTTATAAACAATTTTTGTTTACAAATTGTTTTTGATACTTCTTTTCTGTTTTTCTGGTTTTCTTTATGTTTTTTCTCCTTTTTTTAGTTCAAGTTCCATTTTTTTGCCTTAACACTTCAAAATACCAATAAAAAATTTTTGTTTAAAATTTGTTTATTGATATTTTATAAACAAATTTTGTTTAAAAATTGTTTATTGATATTTTATAAACAATTTTTGTTTAAAAATTGTTTATTGATATTTTATAAACAATTTTTGTTTAAAAATTGTTTGTTGATATTTTATAAACAATTTTTGTTTAAAAATTGATTATTGATATTTTATCATATTGTATATTGTTTGTTAACGTTCCCACAATTGTTTATTAATATTCATACCAAATTTACCACACCAACTTGACTAAAAAAAATATTTTATTATTCAACAATTATTCATTGAACAGTCATTTTATTTAACAAATTGTGTGGTGTTAAAGTTTAGCAAACAACAGAGTGTTGGACTCGTAATATTTAAAGTTTGTTTATTTATTCATGAATTATCTTTAATATTATTTAATCGGTAGTTCATCATTTTTAACTCCCGACTGCCCGTAGGGCAAGAAGACGAGAGTTATGCATTTCACTGCGATCAGCTGATGGGGGGATATTCCTTTGTCGCCAGTTTTCTCGGGAACGGTGATAAATGTCTTGACCAATTTTTTGCACAACTTTCTAGATGTGGCGGACTTATTCATAGTATGTCGAAATTCACTGCGAACTTTTTTGTTTATTTAACCTTTTGTTTTTTTAACATCATTTGAACACATCGCAATATGACCAGTTTTCGATCATCGACTACTACTTCACACTGTCATGTGTTGCTAGTTTCACTCCAACATACCAAACGAGGTTTTATGAATCGAAATTCATACTAATTCGAAAAATGAAAACATGATCTGTTTAACATAGCCTAATATGACAAATGTTTTAAATGGAAAAACTTTTTTTTTTCTTAAATAACAATTATTATTATAAATTTCAAAGTTTATATGGAATTAAAACATTCGGAAAGAAAGCAACTTAATGAGAACGAATTGATGGAAAAGTTAAATTGGCAGTGCAACAATATTTTTTTTAATTATTATCTTACATAATTATTACAATTCAAAGAGGTGGATCAAAAAACCAAATCTCATTTTTTCGAGTAGGGAGACCAGGAAGGCTAGAGTAAAGGAGTGAACACTGTGCTTTAGAAATATACACGAAATCCCAGCCTGAAACGGCGGCGCTGCGATCGAAAAGATCCTAGTCATATATATATTTAGATCAGACACACCGTTACTACTTATTTACTAACGTCAATTTGTCAAAATACGCGCAGTGTCTATGTCTATAAGTGTAATTTTTTTTAAATTAATTTACAGTGTTAATTAATTTATTGTGTTTAACAATAGAAGTATATCAAATTTCTTTGAATAAAAATAAATTCAAACATGAGTAATCTGTTTAATCTATGATTTCTGTTTGCTTTTTCAACCAACAAAAGAGTAAATATTTATCTTTCTCATTACTAGAGTCAACCAGAACGAAGAATAAAAAATGTAAAGTGAATGTAATTATTTTTAAAATTATAATTTTAACGTGATTATTTTTAAAATTATAATTTTAACGTGATTATTTTTAAAATTATAATTTCTAAAATAATTACATTCACTTTACATTTTTTATTTTTCGTTCTGGTTAACTCTAGTAATGAGAAAGATAAATATTCACTATTTTTTGGTTGAAAAAGCAAACAGAGCAAAAAAAGTAGAAATATTTTTTTTTCTGTTCCGTGGGTGTAAAAATAGCGAGAATGTTTTGTTACCTGAGATCCTTCGATACCTTTAAACATTCAAATTAATTTCGAACGGATGATTATGCGAATTGTAAATTTTTGGAAATCAGAAAAACACATATTCAATATTTTTTTGGTTGGAAAACAAAACGGGTTTAGAATAGCGTAATTTTGCTTTCTTAGAAGCAAATTTTTTGTCCCTTACTGCCTAAAATCTCTTGAAAATGAAAGAGCATATATGGATAACGTTTCCGATGTATTTATATACAGTATTACAAAATAAATAATTTGTTGACACGTTCTACAAAATTATAACTTTTCTCACATGAAAAACACGGCACAACAGAACTCATGGAACTGAATAGAAAAAAGGTGGGTGCTCAGCACTTCGGTGATGTGCGTGGAATCGTGGGGTGTGTGAAATTGCGATGTGTGTGAAATCGTAGGGTAGGTGCTGAGCATTTCAGTGTGAGGGTAAATTTTCTGGAGGCAAATTTTTTGCGGGAGCCAATTTTCCGGAAGGCGAATTTTCCGCGGAGGGGGGGGGGGCGAATTTTCTGGAGTCGAATTTTCCGCTACGCATTTTCCTTGGGTGAATTTTCCTGTTACCACAGTAGCACAAGAAAAGGAAAAACTGTTCAACGATTTCACTACAATAAACGTGTTTATGTTTTAATAATTGACGACAAGCACATTAATATGTTTTTCTCATGTCACAATTTATATATAGAAAATTAGTTTATAAATTAAAAAGCAATCCGAGGTTTGCTGTTTATTTTACCGTGGAATCTTTTCAGTGATCAATCAGAGCCTCCTCATTCCATGCTCGCTAGTGACTATGGTTTTTTGGTGGATATAATTAAACTGATCACCACTCAACGTTTTAATCATGCCACTAATCATCACCAAACGATTCTTTTTCGATTAAAACTTATTAGAATACAATTGGTTGGATAGTAACCATTTTGATCGGCCAGATGTAGCCGACAGGTCTGAAATAGTTTTTTTCAGGTTATTTAATAATCTATTGACTACTTAACGATACAATTTGATTATTCGTTACCACTGAATGATTTTACATCGATTTAGCAATGATCTAATCGATTGCATGAAAATATAGAAAACGTTCGGCCAACTTGCACCCAGATTTTATTTGTTTAATTATAAAATAACTAGTGACTACTAAACATTTTAATTGCGGTACTGATAACCACTGAACGAGCACCGAAAGATATGATTAATAAAAAATTGGAAAAGTTCAAGTTGTTCGGCTAAATTTATGGAGGTAGGGACCGTGCGTGAGCTGTAGAGAGCAGCACCATCGCCGATGTGCGCGCTCTCTTGTGTCTAAATGTGCAATTTGTGCGGTGGTATTTTGGCTTTGAATGATAGGAATAAAGACAAATTTTACGATTAATAATGTTAAAAATGAGCAATTAAGGTTTTCAGCTCGTGATTAATGATCGTGCTGGGGGCTAAAATTATATAAAATTAAAAAAAAAAAATGTGGCTCAAGATATATTTCGAATGTCGTAGAAACACAAAGCACGGGCGACGAATCGGCCATATAATTCATTCCGTTTGTTTCTCGTTCTTTCATGCGAAATGGACAGCGCTCTCGGGAAAACAACAGTACTTCAAAAATGGTCAATCTTCTTGAAACCAAAGTGGTGTGTGAAAGCTGCCCTGCATTTACCAATGTCTTTTTGATGAAGAAAAACAAACACATCAATTTTGTATCGTAAATCAATTAAAAAATCTTATCACCCGCGTATACGCGCTTGATTACTTAGCACCTAGCTAATGTAGAAATTGCCCACTTCGTGGCGTTGTAAGCGCCGCGCACGGTCCCTATTGTGCCGTGCGCAATAGGGACCGTGCATTTATAAATGCACTATTGCGCACGGGACTATTGCGGTCCCGTGCGCAATAGGGACCGGGATTTTATAAAATTATCATTTTTATAAAATGTGTCAACAAATTATTTATATTGGAATACTGTAAATAAATACATCGGAAACGTTATCATATGCTCTTTCATTTTCAAGAGATTTTAGGCAGTAAGAAACAAAAAATTTGCTTCTAAGAAAGCAAAAACACGCTATTCCAAACCCGTTTTGTTTTCCAACCAAAAAAATATTGAATATGTGTTTTTCTGATTTCCAAAAATTTACAATTCGCATAATCATCCGTTCGAAATTAATTTGAATGTTTAAAAGTATCGAAGGAGCTCAGGTAACAAAACATTCTCGCTATTTTTGCACCCAAGGAACAGAAAAAAAAATATTTCTGCTTTTTTTGCTCTGTTTGCTTTTTCAACCAAAAAATAGTGAATATTTATCTTTCTCATTACTAGAGTCAACCAGAACGAAGAATAAAAAATGTAAGGTGAACGTAATTATTTTAAAAATTATAATTTTAAAAATAATCACATTAAAATTATAATTTTAAAAATAATTACATTCACTTTACATTTTTTATTCTTCGTTCTGGTTGACTCTAGTAATGAGAAAGACAAATGTTCACTATTTTTTGGTTGAAAAATCAAACAGAAATCATAGATTAAACAGATTACTCATGTTTGAATTTATTTTTATTCAAAGAAATTTGATATACTTCTATTGTTAAACACAATAAATTAATTAACACTGTACATTAATAAAAAAAAAATTACACTTATAAACATAGACACTGCGCGTATTTTGACAAATTGACGTCAGTAAATAAGTAGTAACGGTGTGTCTGATCTAAATATATATATATATATATGACTAGGATCTTTTCGATTGCAGCGCCGCCGTTTCAGGATGGGATTTCATGTACATTTCTAAAGCACACTGTGTCCACTCCTTTACTCTAGCCTTCCTATTTTCGAGACAGGAGCTGACACTCGGAGGTTTTTGGGGTCGCTGAATCAAAATCTAAAGTCAGATTTTGGAAATTCGAAATGGCGGATCCAATATGGCGGATCGAAAAAACCAAATAGTTTTCTCTCGTAATGAAAGCTGGCACTCAGGGATTTTCGCGGTTGCTAAATCCAAATCTGAAATCAGATTTCAGAAATTCAAAATAGCAGATCCAATATGACGGGTTAAAAAACAAAATCTTATTTTTTTCAAAATGAAAGCTGACATTCGAGGGTTTTTGGCGTCGCTGAATCTAAATTTGGAATCAGATTTTAGAAATTAAAAATCGTGGATTGAAAAACCAACTATTATTCGAAATGAAAACTGACACACGAGAGTTTTTGGGATCGTTGAATTCAAATTTGGAATCATATTTTGGAAATCCAAAATGACGGATCCAATATGGTGAATCGAAAAAACCAAGTATTATATTTTCCTAATGAAAGCTCGCACTCCGGGGTTTTCAAGGTCGCTGAACCTAAATCTGAAATCATATTTCAGAAATTCATAATCGCAGATCCAATATGGCGGATTAAAAAACGAAATCCCATTTTTCAAAATGAGTGCTTGACACTAGGATGAACATTCAAAATAAAAAAAAAATTGTTTTGAAAAACAAAAAAAAATTCTGCCTGCTATTATAGTAAAACTTTATGAAAGTATTTTTTTTTTAAACATAAGATTGGAGTCAATGTTTGAAAAATGAATTAAATTAACACCCACCATCAAAAATAGATAGTAGTGAGCTTTAAAAAGTATGAAATAAAAATTGTTTAAAAAAAACAAAAAACTCCTGACTGCAAAATGGCATAGTTAAAAAAAGAAAAACTTTTAAAAAATGAATTAAAAATATAAAAAAGTCAAATACAAAACAAAAAATAATTCATAATAAAACAACTCCCTCAGGATTTCGTTCTTCTGATCTGAAAAGATTCATCAATGAATAATTAAACGATAATTATGGCAGCTGATATGAAATTTAAAGGATGTCAGGAGACATCTCCTGCATCTCTTGTGCATAGTCTTGGAGACGTCTCTCTAAATTTCATATCAGTTGCCATAATTATCGTTTAATTATTCATTGATGAATCTTTTCAGATCAGAAGAACGAAATCCTGAGGGAGTTGTTTTATTATGAATTATTTTTTGTTTTTTATTCGACTTTTTTATATTTTTAATTCATTTTTTAAAAGTTTTTCTTTTTTTAACTATGCCATTTCGCAGTCGGGAGTTTTTTGTTTTTTTTTAACAATTTTTTTGGTTTTTAACACATCGTATTTGTTTGTGTAATTTGGTGTCAGAAGGAAAAAAAAACATAGCGCATTAATATCGATGATAATTGAGAAATAAAAAGTTGTGGCATCGTCTATAAATCGTAAGGATTCTTTAATTTCGGTTATTTTTTGTTGTTGTTAATGATTAATTAAATAAAATGTGATTAAGTGAAGTGGCAATGTCTTACAAGGGATTACCATTGATTAAAAATTTCAATCCTTCAACCAGTGTCTATAAAAAATTTGAAAAAAGTGACTATAGCAATTGCGAGTTTTGAAATTTTCCAAAAAAATTTACGAAAGTTTTAATACCGATCTTGTTAAATTTCTTTTCAAACAATTTGACAGTTCCATAATTTATTTATTTATTTGTACAAAAACGGGCAAAGCCCAATAATATTTAAAAGTCTTACGTAATCATACTTGACAGTAAATTCGTTGTGAAAAAATAAAATCAGGAGTAAATGGAAAATTTGTATTTGTTTTTTTTTTTCAAGTTTTCAAGATTTATTTGGATAGAATTTTTTTATATTTCAAGTTTTTCCGAAATTTAATAAAATCTCACATATCGTTGTCAAGCTTAGCACGTAATTACTTACTTCTTGGTCGTAGTCACGAAACCTTTCGCTCGATGTTGGTCACTTGCGAACTCGTGCGAAGATTTCACCGCCGAGACCATGCAATAACTTGATAGACAAGTTGTAAAAATGTCGTAAAAAGAAATCTCGATATATTCCTTTTTTTTCATTGAATATTATTTCGATCATAAGTTTATAACCGTAACAGGGGGTTTTATCAACGAGAAGAGTTAATTAAATATTGTACAGTTGATTAAAAAAGTACGTTTTTAAATTTGTTTCACGATTTTTTTTTTAATTGACAAAAACTATAATTTTTGCAATTTGGAGAAAAATAATGGTGCATTCTCCGATTCTTTAATATTAAAGTTTAAGATCTTTAAAAAACTAAAAAAATTAAAATTGTAGTCTCAATAAATTTGTTTCCAATTTTGTAATTTTTACGACTTGCCAAAAAAAAAAAAAAAAAAAATTAGACGTACATTCTTCGAATTTTTAACATTAAAATTTTAAAGGTTTGTAAATAATTGATGATGGGGAATTAACGTCTCAGCAAAATTCATTTGTACTGATAGAATTTTTACCGACGCTTTAAAGTCTCGTAATATTTATTTTTCGCGAACGTTTTATTTTTCTTTATTTTTTAGCGAACCTAAGGAAATTCAAGAAATTTTGCGAAATTTGTCGAGAACGGTAAGACCAACGGAGGTTTCGTTTCAGCAAATGACCGGTTTGATGTATCGTTGCGAACAGTTCGACAAGATTCAGCCGAGAGTTTCAGGGCAAAATGGCACAGTGAAGAGTACATTTGAAAAAGCGAATAAATTCGGAGCGAACGCTTTGAATTTGCTCTCTGGAATTATGCCAGGTTTGCATAAATTTATTCATATGTAAAGCTTGCTTTTACTTTTTAATCTTTTGCACGAGATTTTGTATTCAAAAGTTAATCAAAATTGGAAATCTTTACTTTAAATTTAATCAACTAAATTCAAAAATCTAAAAATATATTTTTAACAATATTGACGATTTAAAATTCCGTTTTTCATCACAATTTTATTTTATTATCCCCCACTTTTGCTAACATTAATCTTTACTAACATAACTATTTTTCTATCAGTCGTTCAATCGGTGAAAATCCTGCTGCACATTTTTCTCCAGCGTTGTAGTTTTCGAAAAAACGAAAGTTCCACGCTGCTCTCGTTTCATCAGCAAATGAGCTGTAACTTTTTTTTTCAAAATATCAATCGTTCACGAGAAAAATAAGAATCTGCTTTTAGCAATTTCTCGGGCACTCGAGTAACCGATAGAGCTCATTTATATTTACATCGCAAAAGTTACGGTTCTGTAACTTTTTCGATATACATGATCGTAATTGTGATAAAAATTCCATTGACACAACTGTCATATTTTTGATTGCATAAAGTTTTCGAAAATGATCTAAACTGTGTTTGCATGGTTAAAAACTACACTAAATACATATAATTCTCGAGTGTAATTACTAATTTGCCAATTTTCTCGTAACGTTAAATAGAATTAAAAAAAAAAAACTATTTTGTTATCTCAGCCAAGTATAGTAATCATCATTTGAAAAATAACTCCCGAACTCTGCGCACGTCGTAGTTCTCTATCCTTGTGCGAAATGCGATGAGTCAAATGAATGAGTTCCGTTATCACCTCATTTAGGAACGGAATTTAAAAATAAACGATATCAGTATAGTCTCGTGTTTTTGGGCGCTCGTACAGATTTCAAATCGATCAATTTTCTTTCGGTACTTCGAGAGTCTGCTTCGATTCTTGATTAATCTGGAAAATGGTCAATCGTCAAAATTAAATTCAT
The DNA here is from genome assembly GCA_963989365.1 of Rhimphoctona megacephalus. Classification (NCBI taxonomy): domain Eukaryota; kingdom Metazoa; phylum Arthropoda; class Insecta; order Hymenoptera; family Ichneumonidae; genus Rhimphoctona; species Rhimphoctona megacephalus. Next base: position 23,578,658 of record OZ022415.1, read on the forward strand.
GAAAAAACGCTTTTTTTCAAGGAACTAAATGGTGCGGGACAGGCGACGTAGCGCAAGATTATCACGACTTGGGACCGGAAGTAGAAATCGACAGGTAAACCCAAAAAATCGTTAAATACAATATTTTCAATAAATATTTGGTATTCGTACTTCACCTTAATATTTTAAGGTGGAGCCACAACAAAACTAAAAGGCACATTTTCTCAGGAGGCCAAATTCAGAATATTTAATTATTTTTTTTTTCACAAATATTCACGAATCATTTTACAGATGTTGCCGAACTCATGATTTGTGCCCTGTCAAAATTCGTGCTCATCGAACACGCTACAATCTTACCAATTATTCATTATACAGCAAGTGAGTACTAAATTATAACGATATTCAAATTGCGATGTAAATACAAATCCTCAGAAACAATGGAGATTTCCAAAATCACGATATTTTTACTTATCGCCACTTTAAAATATTGACTGAACAATCAATTTTAACATTAGATTTACTTTTCAATCGTTTCTTCGTACAATGAATGACAACTTTGATTAGAAATATTCCAAATTTGAAAAAAAAAAATGACAAAAAAAAAGATCGTTCGAAAAATGCAGTTAAAAAATTAATTCGGTTTGTTTTATATGTTAAAACACATTTGAACTAAATACGAAGATTTTTTCATAATAAAATATTACATAGCAGCGAAGCTATTCAATACTTTATTGTGAAAAAATTCTCACACATAGTTCAAGTGTTCCACAATGCATGAGAAAAGTTACAAACGTACAAGTGTTTTATTTCCTTCGAAATTAATTCTTAAAGATCACCTCAAGCAAGCTTCCTCCTTAAGAAAAGTGCATCAGCATAATTAAGCATTGTTTTTTCTTTAATGTATTTTTCCAGAAAGAAATCTTGGCCACGACTAATGGCTCTATTTTTTGTTAAGGTCTCATTGCGTTTGTGACAATGCCCTTTATCAGTGCCTGAAGGACGTCGCAAGTCCAATAGCAAAACTAATGGGAACATTGTATTTCAATGTCGTTAGGGTTGAGTGCGTCGAAGACGTGCCGAGTCGTGTTCAGGGTAGATCTGAGAGAAGATTTTCGTCAACGGGACTGACGTTTTGAAGTCTGATAAATAAAAAAAAAAGGCTAACGTGCATTGTACAGTGATGAAACTAACGTCGTGGGCCTTGTTTGATGTTTCGTTGATTGTTGCATAGTTCGTATTACAATCATTTTTTGTATACGTAATAATAATATTATTTGTTAATAAATATGACGATTTTTGTACATCGTTCGAAGTTAAATAATTGTTTAAAATGCTAAGATCAGCTCAGGAGGAAGCGCTTCAATGAGTGCAACAAAGGAATTAAATCTTCTTTAACTCGAGCACGAATTTTTGGCTGCCCGTGGTTATAAAGATTGCCTAAAAACCAAAGCGTCTCTTTTGTAACGTGATTTTCAGATTTCGAGAGTAGTTTATTGAACAATATTGCAATATCTTGAATATTTCCTAAACTGATAAAAATTTCAGCCGCTCTTCCTGTTGGCTCCGTTATTATATTCCCCAAAAGTCTGATTCCTGGTGGCAACTGCAAAAAACAGTAGTCGGGTTTAATTTCACTTTCAATAACAATAATAAAGAAATGCTAATTAAAAATTGTTTGAAACGAAAAATTGTCTAACACACAATCAAATATTTTACTATTTTTCTGATACGTAAGTATAAAACATCATCACATATTCATCACCGTTTCATCGTTTGATCTGGTGTTTGGATCCATCAGAGCTTTCCATACTATTTTGCAAACTGTTTCCGTTATGGAAATAAGAGGATTATGGGATGCCTCTCTGGATGACAACAAAGCCAGAATCCACAGACTTTCCTTGTCATGAGAAAAATGCTTCAGACGAATCAGCCCTGCACTCAAATCCGTGACTTCTGAATCACTGAAATAGAAAAACATAATTGGGGCGAAAACTATCGAAACACAAAGTTACAAAGTGCTGTCTTGGGCATGATACCGCCTCCGGAAAAAGTCGAAAAGAGGAATTAAAAGAAAAAGAAAAATTCAAGAGCATTTGAGTAAATCAACAAACTCATTTCATACAACAAAAAAATCTGATTATTTGGAGAACAATGTTTTTTTACATATTACAAAATAATTAAACAATTGTTTTCAACAATTGTTTAATTATTTTTTAACAATTTTATTATTACATATCACGTCTGTAACGTCCTAACAACGGTTCAATTTGATTGACCAAAAAATTCCTTAACCCTTCGTCACGGGCGCCCAAAAAACTGTAAATTTTATAATTGACTTTAGGAGCTTTTATCACACCCTGAGTTAAATCATTACAAGCGCATACATTCTGCGAAAGACCATAGAAAAGTTTATGAAAATTCCAGAAATGTATTATTTATCATTTTTTTGTTATTAATATAAAAAGAATAAAAAAAGCGGTGTTTGTGCTCATGACGCGTGTGACGCAAGGTTAAAAATTTGTTTTTATTGAAGCAAAAAAGTTGTTCGCTTGAAAAGTAAAATTACGTAACACGCAAGAAAGCATACACGTCATTTCTTGATACTTACGTTATTACATCATGCCCGGAATGCAGGCAGAATTTAAGCGCATAAATGATTGACGGTAAAATGGATTCTTCGCAGTTGTCGATACGAGATATCAATGCCCGGATGCAGCCTTGAGCATACAAGATTTCAAAAGCAGTTTTGCTGCCAGCGCAGAGATTTCCAATCGTCCATGCGCAAACTTCCAGCAGAGGATAATTCAGAGTATAAAGTTCCGCGATAAGATAAGGTCCAGCACGTTTTGCGAGAAGAGTACAAACTTTGGAATTTGCCAAGGCAATATTGCAACAACAACTTGCAGCGATTAATTGAATGGCTGGATTCGCACAAGCCAAATCACGTATCAGGGCATCCAGCGTGTTATGTTCTTGGAGAAAACTATTTATATTGGCTTCATTCTGGCAAAAAACAATCTTCAATTTATTAGGAATGATCAATAATTGTGTTTTTGTGAAATATTTTCTTTGTGATAAATTTATTAATAAATAAGAAAAAAATTTGTCTCAAAAAAATCAAGAGTTTGGGCACAAACTTTGTCTGGGGTCTTCTAGACCCGTAATATACGTTACAGATTAAAAACGAACCTTGATTAACGAGTTTTGTAGCAAGAGATAATCTTTCCTTGAGAGAGCACCTTTTTCGAGTTGTCTCGCTTTTTCAGCCACATCTTTATCGCCCAAAAAGTATTGTTCTTCTTTTATTTCTCCGAGAGCTGGTCGTTTTTTCGTCAATAAAAAATCACGATTACTTTTTCTCTCTTCGTTCAGAAGAGATCGGAGGTCGCCTCGTATAACCTCCAATGTTTCGTTGTTTACCAACACTGAGCCTGACATATTTTCGTGTAACTTTTGTCGTAGAATCATTTAACATAATAACTATTGAAAATCATGTAATTTTGAAAAGTCTTCGGTTAGTTATTTGTTTATGTACGCGATTGCACTAAGTTTTAAGCGTCTCAAACTCGTTCCAATAAAACGTTATTTCCATGAAAAGACACTGACATCACATTTTTAATGAAAAATAACGATATATATCAAGAAATATTCGGGACAGTGCGAAATTCTGTTCGTTTTTTGACGTGGACGCTTGATTTGACGTACAGTTTCGTCCACTGAGCTCAATGGCACGAACAGTACGAATTCATGAATGAATCAGCTGTTCGAACAGCTGATCGTGTACTGCAGTCTCCTGCTCTCAACATTGGCCATTATCGTTTAAAGATGAATTAATTATGACTCATACGAAAGAATATTAAATCCTTGAAGCAGTTCACCTCGTTTGAGCAGACTGGGTCTGGAAGACCTGAGTATATAACTCCGTTTAAATGTCTCGGCAACAATTGAATGTTTTTTCTCAATACTTTCCAGCAAACGCTAGAACAATTTTTCGTTGATATGTAAAAGAGAAAATGAAAAAATTAAAGAAATTTCTTTAATAATTTATTAGAAAAATTACATTTTACCACAAAAATAAATTCGATAGACAACAATTTATTTTATTATCAAAAAATATAACGAAGAGAAGTAATAAAGTAAAATTTTCATTTTTCGATATATTCGAAAGGTGGGAATCTTTCGTCATCCTCGTTGTCTTCATCGACTTCGCTGTCGCGGATACGTTTTATCGATAATATGTTGTAAAGGGCACGAGGGAAACTCTTGGTTGGACCCAAAACCTGAAGACGAACGTCGCATTTTTCCAAGCAAAGTTTCCACTTGAGTTCGCCACGCTCGGGCAGAGTCATTTTCTTAAAAAAAGAAAATAACAATAAATTATAATTTATAATAAATAAAAAATAATAAATGTTGCAAAAATCAAATTTTATGCATGTGATCGAAAAGTGTCTAAAGCTTTTTGTCGATTGGCCGAAGACTTAATACCAAATAATAATATTTTGACAATTTATTAAAAAAAAATAATAATAATAATTTATTCACACACGTGTCATACCGCAAATTCTGAAGCTGTGCAATTAAGAGCTCGTTCAGCAGCTGGTCCAGTCAATCGACATCCAATTAAATATCCAGTATCGTCTTTGAGATTCAATCTGAGATAAAGATTGGTGACGTTCATTGGTTCGCGGCGACCGTTCCCCGACGGACATTCAAGGTTCATACAAGAATCGTTTCCATTGGCCACAACTCTTTTGCAAAGAGCACTAAAATTTTTTTTTTCATTTCCAAAATTGTATATAAAATTTTGTTTTTATCGCTTTGCAATTAAAATCTTTTGACGCATTGCTATTGTTGACGATCAATATTTCCAATGTCTTGAGTTTATTTTTATTGATTTTTTAAAATAGTTTCTATCATTATTCAAGGCCATTTTTATTTTTAGCTCAATTTTTGAGGGCAGGAAATATTTCATACTATTTTTTGAAATTTCTATTATTTTTTCAAAATTTTTTATAATTTTTATCATTACTCAAGGCCTTTTTATTTTTATTAAAATTTATTAAATTTTAATTTAATTTAATTATTTTATTTATTTTTTTAAATTAATTTAATTTAATTATTTTTAGCTTTTATTTATTTATTTATTTATTTATTCCATAGTATAGCATATATCCGCTTTTTACATGCCAACCTTCCATGAATTATTTTTATTATTATTTATTATATTTAATTATTTCATAATATTAATTATATTATTATTATTATTATTATTATTATTATTATTATTATTGTTATTATAATAAAATAAAATAAAAAAATAAAAATATAATAATAATAAATTAATCAATTAATTAAATTTATTAATTTAATTTAAATTAAAAAATTAAAAATTATTAAAAGGCCTTGACCTTTTTTATTTTTAGCCCAATTTTTGAGGGCAGGAAATATTTCATACTATTTTTATTTTTATTGTTCCTGCGTTATACCCTTGCGGGTTTTTACGAGCCTATTTCATCACTTTAATCCCACTTCATTAATTTCCAATTTCCTAATTTTCGTGTTCCTAAGAAACTCCCCAAAAGTGTTACCCACAGCCACTCTTTCCTAATGCACTACTGTATCCCATTTGCACGAGGGCCAAGGGAAACTGTGGAAAACCCGGCCGATACAGGTGGCTATATTTTTACTGAGTTTCAATTGATTAACACACCATGAGAAACTCAGAAAAACTGTCTCCCGCTCAGCGATCGTTGCGCGAGCTGGTGCATGGTTAAGCGGCCACCCAATCAAGTATTGGCCGAAACTGAGGCTGCTTGTTGGAGATCGACGGAGCCATACACCGACCGCGCACCTATCGCTGTCGGTAATATTTCATACTATAATATTTTTTTCACTTTTTTTAAATTTCTATTATTATTATTATTATTTTTTATTATTTTTTTATCATTATTCAAGATCTTTTTTATTTTCAGCTCAATTTTTGAGGGCAGGAAATATTTCATACTATTTTTTTTTAATTTTTATTATTTATTATTTAAAAAAAATTTTTTATCATTATTCAAGACCTTTTTTATTTTTAGCTCAATTTTCGAGCGCAGGAAATATTTAATACTATTTTTTTTTTGCCTTTTTTTTACTTCGATTCATATTTATCGCTTACCATCTTGTTATCAGAGCTCCGGTATTAATACTTTCCATATTAATGTCAGTAGCGGTAGCATAGAGAATCGTTACAAATTGCAGCCTCTCGCCTTCTGGAATTCCCATATCATTCAATTTTTCCGAAATTTGACGTATCGTCATCACCGTTTTTACACTTTCGGCTGTAATGAACAATTGACGCGAATCAATGTTATTTTTTTTAATTTCAACGACTGAGAATCATTTGTTGTTATTTTTTTTTAATAATAATATAAAATATAAAACGTAAAACGACATTAAAGCATGTATTTCGAAATTAATTTTGCCATAATTTTGATTAATTCTACATTTATTTTCGTTTTGAAAAAAAAAACAATTTATTGTTATTTGTCGAATTTATTAATTTCTTTTCGTAAGATGTTTTCGTTGAGAAAAAAAATTCACCATTATGTAAATTTATTTTTCAAGTCCTCGATTGATTTTTGTTATTATTTTTTTTAATGCAAAATAAGAATTTTGAAAAACGAGTGAACTTTTTAACAATATAGTCATTTCAAGTATTTTTTAACATTGAAAAATTGCTCCAAAAAAATGAGCACGTTGCACAAATTCACAAAAGATTTATTTTTTATCATCGTTCAACAAATAATTCAAAATTGTCCATAAAATAGAAAAAAATTGTGGCAAAACGATACTAACGATTTGGTACTGAGAATGGATTGCTTGGAGCGTAATCCGGCTCACAACGTATAGATTTTTTCACTTCCATGGTTTGGGGCAAATCTGGATTTTCCGTTATCAGTGTTTTTCGTACTGGTGGAAAAAACATTTTTTTTTTTCATTTTTTCATTTTTTCGTATAAAAATACACGTAGGGAAATTTGGATAAAATTCCATAATAATTAACGATATTTTTTCGGAGAATTTATTTATTTGAAAATTAATTAAACTGAAACCGAACCTATCGAGATGATTGTTTTTTTCTTGTAAGTGTTATAAGCAATAAATGCGTCGGCGATGAAAAGAACGGTATTTCTGGCTTCCCAAATTTCGGAAAGTTTCACCCATTCTTTGTCCCAAAGTTTGAGGGACACCGACTCTTGGCAAGAACCATCGGCTACCTCGAAATCTCGACAGACAAAAGATCTTGCGTCTTTTGTGACAATGTTTTGAGACTCGCTGACCTTGAAATTCACGAAAAAAAAACAAAAAAAATCATCGAGTGTCATTTTACTATTTCGAATTTTTCTCGATCAATGAATCCAAGATTAGGCGTGATTAAAATTACCAGAGAAAAAAAATATTCTCGCAGTTGGCACGATAAATCGTTCAGAGACGAATGGATCCAAAAAAATTAAAAAGAATTTCGTAATATAGAATTGTCGTTATAATTTATCGAGCCAAATTGTTGAATTAAAAAAAAAAGCAACTTTTTACATTTTTAAAATTAAATATGCGTTTTTCATCAATAATTTTACTCTTTAATTGTTTTTTTTTTTTAATTCTAAACAAATATCAAAAAATGGCTCGGCGAGACCACAGAGAAAACGATTACGAAATTTTCAAAAAAAAAGTGAACAAAAAATATTAAAAACTCTTCGAGTTATCGTCCCGAACGTGCCGCGAAAGTTGTTTCGAGAAAAACACGTTGCGTGAACACCGCGCGCGGAGCTAATTCTGCGAGGCGCGATCATATTCACCGTTATAACGAAGTCTTTAAAGGACTGAAAATTCGGGATCATTTCCCCACAAAATAATTAAATCGAATATTAAAAAAGAGAAAAAATGTAAATATCAATAGTAATAATTATAATCTTAATAATTATTATTGATAAATATAGTAAAAAATTAATAAAAAAAATTATGGTAATATTTATTTGATTAAAATGACTGAAGAATTGTAATGAAAATTTCATGAAAATTAAATTTCTTTCACGTAACATTCATGTAAAAACATACTAAAACAACAAAAAAAACTCACAAACGTGACGACGACAAACAAATTGACATATTGATTTTGCATCGTTTCGATCACATCGAGAATGCTCTTGATTGTTCGCACTTCGGAGGTTGGTTTTGTCGGAATTCGCAATAAGCGCTTGTAGCGATTTTTGTCGGGACCGTCGTGTGATTGGATGAGCGCAGAATTTTCGTTTACGGTCAGTGTGTATGGGCTCGATACCGATGGACAAAAATTTTCATTTCTGTCGTTTTCCTTACGCATCATTACTTTGGCGCTTATGATTTCCACTGCGATTATTCATTTATAATATAATAATATTATTCTCGTGAATATTGACCAGGGAACACTTCTCGTATTTTGAAATATAAATATTGTTTGCAACAATGAAAACAACGATGGATAAACAATTTTTCACAATTTACTCACCGACAGTTCCGATGTGAAAAGTTTCGGTGAGTCGATCGATAAAATCGACGCTTCCCCAAACAGTAACATTTATAAAATCTTCCTCCGAATCACGAAGCGTAAATGTCCACACTCCGCGAATACCTCGTGCTAAAAGCAATAAAAAAAAGTCGTGTAATGTTGGAAAATTCAGTTTTTCGTAGTTCTCGATTGTTTAGCAAATGTCTGATTTTTACTTTTACGTACATTGAACGGACTCGAACGTTTTAGAATTTAGACTGTTTATTATTACACCGATTACGATAGAGTTTTGAGTATTTGGCCGAATAGAATTTAACGTTTGACGATACACGCCAGCGGACATGATCGAATTTTTGATCGATCGATTTTTCTCGATTAATTGAAATCAACTCTGACTGTTTTTGTTATAAATAATTGACTGCACTGATACAGAGAATAAAGAACAATTCTTTTTGTACTGTTCCGATATTTGGAAAACTTCGACGCGCGCACAATCGGTTTCTCGTATTCGTCGCTACGCCGCATGCGCCATCATCGTTAATTGGAAAATGGCGCCAAATCAGATAATTACGAATGATTCCAGAACGTTTTTCTTGTTTAAAATCTTTTTAAACATTTTTTTACGATTAATTACGATTACATTTTTTACGATGTTCCAATTCAAAAATGAAACTTTCACATTTTTACCACGTACTTTTTTAAGTATCCGTAATATTATCGATAAATTAAGGCAGTTGCCTTTTTTCATTACTGCCTTTCTAATTTTCCATCATTCTAAATCGTCAGTTTTTTCATTTCAAAAATGTCTGCCCCAAAATTATTACGTCAAGATGGCTGTCGTTGCAAGTTTCATTGAAATATAATTAAGGAGGTACAACGCCGTCCAATTTTAAGCTTCAAACGTTTTTATTTCTTTTTTTTTGGTCCTAATGAATTTAAAAAAATCGGAAACCTGCATTTTTTTTTGAACGGTTAAAAAAAATCTTAAATTTGGGTCGCATCTTTTAAGGTATTTGTCCGCGTTTCCTAATACTTATTTTAGTTTTCTGTCGCTGTACCTTTGATTCGGAACGCTCAAAATTCTTCAAAATTTCAAAGTTATAGCGAAAAATGTGAAATTTTCAATTGCTGCAAAAAACAATATGATAGAAAACACCTTAGCGAGACGACTACCTTAAGGGAAAGAAATTTGTTATAAGAAATGAAAAACCAACACTTTATTCGATGAAATCAATGACTTTTATTTTATTTTATTGTAAGGCACGCCAATTTTTATCGTGATACAATAGTATCACAAAATTCCTTCAAGTTTTGCGATGCTCATGACAAAATGACCTTAAATATAAATTCACATAGTACGAATGTATATACATACATATATGTACATATATAGTATACAATGACGCGAAGAAATTCGTAAACTCGCGATTCTTAGGCACGTTTTTTTTAGTTACCAAAACTCGCGAAGAATTGAATTGTTTTTTATTGCTTAAACTATCACAAAGACTAAAAAAAGTCACTATAAATTAATTTGCGACAAGATACAATTCGTTACAGTTTAGACTCGAACGTATCGCTCGTGTAAAGCTTAATGGAAAGAGAGAAAAAAAAGAAGATAAAGCTCGAAGAAAAATATGGCCCGATTTGACTTTTTTCTTATTCTTCATTCATACTCACATTTTCTAAGAACGAATGTAATTGAAAAAATGTTGAGCTAATTTGCGCGATACTCAAATAAGACGAGTCAACGCAGGATCAAATGGCAACTGCGTTCGCGTTGTTTTACTCTTTTTCGTTTTTTTTTCTTTTTCTTTTTATTCTTCGTCTCGTTTTATAAAGCACCTGGTAGCAGTACGTTGATTATTCACAAGGCCCTTAATACAGGTTCGTTTATTACAATTTACAAGGCGAAAAACCTCGCACCCATTTTTATTGCTTTTTAATTCCATTGAATAGCAATGAACAAAGTGAGAAGAGATTTATATACGTACAGACATTTTCAATTCTTATCTCATTTTATGAGTTTTCAAATGATACGAGGAAAAAAAGCTGACACTTATTTTCTCATTATTTTTCAGTGTTTCTTCTGGGACTGGAAAAAAAAAATATTCAGAACACTAGAAAACAGAAAATATCAAATTTTGCTTCGAAAATTCATATACGCATAGGGAAAATAATTTCTAAAAATTATTGGTAAAAAAAATAATGATAAGCCGATAAAAAAATGTTAACAAAGATAATTTCAAAAAAGTTATTTGCACGAATATTTACATGTTATGTGCATCATAAAATATAAACATCATCATTTTTAACCGAGTTAATAATTAAGAAAAATACACATCAAAATTGTGCCAGAGTTGCCCCACGTAAAAAAATCATTTTCTATCCATTTCTCGTTTATTGTAAAAAAAAATAACGACTATTTAAAATAGAATTCGATGCAAGATCCTCGTTAATTTGCATTTTCCACAGAATCGTTTAACCCCAGAACCTCACAACGGGGTAATTAGTTACCCCACGAAAATGTCAAATTTCCTTCCCGAACCAATTTTTTAAAACCATTTCTGTAGTTTTATACAGTTTTCACCATTAAAAATTTACCGAATATGACTTTATCGCACACAAATCTCTTCGTTATAAAAAAACAAAGATAACGGTATACAATTAAACCTTATTATCGCATACGAGGAACATTTTATGCTAAAGAGAAGATTGGGATAATTATTTAGCCCAGTGTGGGGTTTACGTTAGAAAAAATAGATTGTAGGGTTCTAGGGTTAAATTCGTTCGTTAAAAAAGGGTTCTAACGATTTTTGTTTCCAACTGGCTGCATTTTGGTCTTTTTCGAAAAGTTTGTACTGTAAAATGATGCAATTCTAAGAGGTCTGAAAATTGATATAAAGTATTTTTTTTGTATCGTAGTACAACGTACTAGAAAAAATTGTAAGGGCTCGTGAGATTCGAAGAGCCACGTGTGCGTGTAAACACGTATATTTTAAGTACACAAAAGTATATACGTATATATATCTCGTCTCTTATCTTATCTAATCTCGCTGGAATTGTCAGTCAGCTCGTTAAATGCGTTTTTTATAGAATCGTCAGGAAAGAAACGTTTTTATCGTTCGTTTTGACTCGATTCGAGGTGATTTTGAGAAGGAGAAATAAAAAATATTGTCGAAATTTAAACGGGGGTTTCTGGATTTTCCCAGTCTTCGGCGTTTTGTCGTGAGAGAGCACGTTCGTTGAGGTCTTCGCGTACGACGAGGCTGACGGTGTCGTAAAAATCCAAATTGATGGATCTTTCACCGCCTTGTGGAACGCTTCGATTGGAAAGGGGTGAAAAATCGCTGCTTTCTTCGTGACTTTGACCATGGGTGAATACGCTGTCAGAGTGCGAATGGGAGGGTGTTGAAATTTCGGAAACGAGGGGAGTGGATTCGTCGTCGTCTTCGTCGCTGAGCTCGCGACATTTAGACGTTGAGTTTTTCGTCGCCGCGCTAAATCTTTCTTTCAATTTTCCTAATTTTTCCATATTTTTCGTTGTACCAGGTTCCATGAAAATGGTGAATTCGTCACCGATCGAGGTCGGTATCGAACGCCCAACATTCAGAGATTCCGTTGCGTTTACTTTCCTCGGCACCGAGGTATAATCGTCCGTTGATTTCGAACGATACGCTGGTCTCGGTGACGACGGCGGTGACACGAGAAGCGACGTAGGCCTTGCGCCAACGCTGTTCAATCGTTTTTTCGGCAAACGTACCGTGTGAGAATAATTCGATCTTGTACTGCGCTGCGACGTCACACTACGCTGCGAATTTGTTCGACGCAATTCCGTCACCGAATTCAACGAACTATCGTCCGAATCGTCTGGCTCGTCGTGCACCGGGACCCAATGATATATCGGCGATGATTGCAATAAAACGTAGTCCGTGTCCGGGGCTGTGCTGCTATGAGACCTCGAACGTTGGCCTAAAACAAATTTCATTATTACATTAGTTTTTTTTCTCAAATTTCAGTATTTCAATAGTTTTTTTTTGTTTTTTTCATCAATTTTATTCTTCCTTTATTTCAACCCTTCGTGTGCAGACCAAAAATGACAGCTCGATTGTACAAAAAAGTGTTGAAAAACTCGAGCAACTCTGACTTTATTATGTTTGTTTTTTCAACTATTTTTTTTTCTAAAACAAATTATCGAAAAAAAGTTTCATAGTTTTTGAGAGGTAGGAATTTGAAAAAAGTGCAAAATGTGGGTCTGGGAGACCCATGTCTGTACACGAAGAGTTTATCGTGTTTTACTCGTCCGTAAATTTTTATCACGTTTTACAATATCCACAATTTATTTCTATCAAAATATCAGATCTTCCGAAATTAATTAGACGCTTCTGTCCCAACGGAATACAAACTTAAAAAAAAAAATAAAAACAGCAACAGAAATCACTTCAATTTTGCACTAGTCTCGAAGAAAATCGAGGCAAAAAAATAACTAAAATTTTCAAACGGTTCCAAATATTCGTTAGTTTGATAAGCGACGAATTAATTCGCAGACTTTATTATTCGCGAATAGTTACAATATATTACGAATAATAAGAAAAAGAAATTACAGATGCTCAGCTATTAAAGAAAATTTGTGCAAGATCCAAATGTTCAATTATATATTGAAAATTATTCCAGTGACAGCAAATATCATAAAATCGAAAAAAACGAACGACCAACTAAAACTAATTAAACAATAAAAAGTCATGTATCTATATTTTTGTTTTTTTTCCATTAATTTAATTGAAGAATGAGATATTGCTCATCCCTGCATCGAAGAATATCTATGGCTTCTCAATGTGTCACAATGATGCTGCCCTGACATCGGCGAAAGTAAAGAAAAATAAAGGCGACGGAAGAATTATTCATTTGTTTTTCTTTTTTCAGTCCATTCACAGCGATGACAAACATGCATAAATAAATACAAATAATATTGCAACTACAGCTGACATATTTGTGATGAATAAATGAAATACAATCATCGTAATGCAGTAATATATATATTTGTATATTTTTTCTTTTTTTTTATTGTCAATTACGGTGGGTAACAACTTTTATATATATTTTTTTGCATGAAGCATTTTATTATGACCATTTTTATTATTATTACTATTATGATTGATACAATGGCACGAAGTTACTAGTGATGCTTAAATAATTTGTTTTTCCTCATGTTCGCGATTGATAGGACAACAATTTTCATGTAAACTTTAATCGTACGAAAAAAAAAAAAATTCTTATAAACAGGATATATTTCCGGTGCAGGGCGAGCATTACAGATTTAAGCGAAGACACAATACACAGCCTATTTCTAATCGACTATATCAACATCTTTAATATCACAGACTTACATCTACGTCGATTTATTACAGCAATATATTTCGTCCTTTTGTTTTCTTGCGTTTTTTTACGTAGCTCTCTCGTATATAAGTGGAATGGAAAGAAAACTCCAAATATTTAGTCAAACAAATATTTCATTTGGTATTCGTAACGAAAAGAAACTTCGCTTTATTTACAATGACCTTTATTTTTTTGGTTTTATCTATTTTTTGTACAGGAGGTTAGGGCAAAACATCGAAAAATAACTCGAACAAATGTGAATTATGATCAATTAAAATATCTCACAATTGAATACACTTTTGTTAATATTTAATGTTTGATAATTAAGGAATAATTGTTAATACATATTTATAGATGAAATAATAACAATTTATTCCTATTCGTCCTACGTTTTCCATGTTTTGCCTTGTTTTTGCCGCGTTTGAAAAAAAAAAAAAAAGAACACGTCATTCTGGATGATTATTTATGAAAAATTTCGCCACAAGTCTCGATTCAATTTCAAAATATGTACAACATTCGAAATATTTGCACGAGGTTCCCGCTTGCGTAACGTCCAGTTTCGGGGTGCGATTTTTCACTCTTCGTTCATAAATACTACAACGATAATATCTTCACACTTGCCCATTGGATTAACGAGCCAAAAATAATATAAATGCTCTCTTACCTCTAAACGCCCACTAAAATCGCCTTTGCTCATTGAATTGCGATGGAAAGTAATAGAAATTTCTGATTATATACAAATTTGAACTACTCTTATCAGATCGGACGAGTCGCATTACTTTTTTTCTACTTTATTTTACGAGCTTATATCTAAAAAATCAAAATAACGATAAAAACTAATTTTTTCTTCTTCTTTCGATCTTGTGCTCCGTTTGGTACGCCGTTTAAAACGAGCATTAATTATTTCTCTAACAATAAACGTAATGACATCAGATCTCGAATGGAAAATAAAAATAGTCGAGTCTGAGGAAGAAAATATTGAGCATTTGGTAAAATCGTCGATCAATTTTTTAGCAAGTTGTGCGAAAATGTTCGATCGTACATTTAAACAAACAAACGAAACGATTAATCGGTATACACATATATATATTTATATATATATATCTCTTTATATTCATAATTCATATTTTTCAAATAAATATATATTTATAGCGATATATATTTTTGTATTTACGATGCAGAGGCATGTACAACGCGTGGCCAAGAGAGGTGCATAGTTTAGATAATTTATGCCCCCAGGATATGTTCGTTTTAACTAAAAGTCTGTGCAGTACTCGTCGACGATGTCAGGGCTTTGGTCGGACATCGGTGCTTCCTGTACTATGACCAGAGGCAGTGAAAGCTGTAGTGAAGTAGGCTCACCTGGCAGTGAGTCTGTCGTCGGTGCGGCTGGTGATGGCACATCCAACACATCCTCGCAAGCTTCTTCGTTAAGAGTTTGCAACGCTCCGCAAATCATTTGTTCCTCCAGTGTCACCTAACCCCATATCCGAGAGAGAGAGAGAGAGGGAGAGAGCACAGAAAAAATAAAATATAAGAAATTCCTCGATTTAGTTATCTTATCAACACTCCCGCCCCCCCGTGTCTCAAATATACGGACCAACCTTTGGTTACACACATTAGAGTCTTGCTTATAAAAGGCACGATTAAACATGGCTCTAGTCTAGTTTGTAGTGCAAAAAGTAATTTTAAAAGGTCCTCGAAAGACTTTACCTGGAACTGTTTCCATTCATTTGTTTTTGTGTTAGTTTTTTTTTCGTTGCAGCATTTGGAAGAAAATAAATGTTGGTATTAGGAATGTTTTTTTTTTAAGGAAATGCGAATTACTGGGGGTGATCAAATGAGCCATTGTAAGGGAAAAAAAAATTAGATTTAACTTATTTTTAAAGATATTTTTAATCTGAAAAAGAAAGTAGAATGGAAGGAAGAATAAATTAAGAGGTTACATACGCCCAGAATTTCAAAGCATCGGTTTTTTTAAACTATCATGTGGAATTTTTGAATAAATTACTGTTTGTCCTGCAGTCGGAAGCATTCCAGCAATTTTTGTGATATTTTGTGTCGATTTTTTTATAAACAATTGAAGAGTAAAATTGTTCGTAAAAAGCGTATATCTGATTTCAAAATGCTCCAAATTGCGTATTTTTTTTTTCAAATTCAAACATTTGGCTCGACAAATTACAACGACAAGAGTATATTACAAAAATCTTTTTGATTTTCTAAGATCCATTAATTCCTAATCGATTTGTCAAACCGTGAGCAAAAATGCTTTCTTTTGCCGGCGATGTAAACAATATCGAATATCGTATTAACTTTGGTGTAAAAAAAAATCTTAAGTTAATTTTTTCTTACACTCAAAGAATCAATTGATAATGTGCAATCGATATTTTGTTGAATTTAATCATTTAAACGGGTGGCTCGAATTATTTGACCACTCATTGTATCCACGTCATTGTCTCACCTGTTTTTCCATGATAGATTGCTTTGTTTGATCACGTCTTGCTGGACCGTCGGTTCTCGACGTTGTTTTTTCTTTCTCGACGTGACTCGGCACTCGTGGTACGTTACCCTGTGCCGTGTGTTCTGCGTATGGGAACAATTGGGTTAAAACATTTACGAGACTCCGAATAAAGCTCGAGGTATAATTATGAATGGATTATTCATATCGTAAGTCCATGTTGTAAATATCTCATAATTATGAAAATATCCTTAAGAGAAATCTCACCTTTACGCGCTATTTGCTCGTGTCCAACGGAAAATCTAACGCTACGAGATCCTTCTTCGTTTATCGTAAAATTCGACAATTCTTGTTCTCTCAAAGAAACAACAACCATCCTGAACAACTCCCAGTCGCCGAATCCCATTTTCAATACCTGCACAAAAGTAAAACAGAGTAACAAAAGCATCACAGGGGTTCTGGAATACTTTTGTTTATTTTTGGTAATCATATTGGGAGAAAACATTACCTCTTTCAAATCCTGCAAATTACAGTGAAGCAAAACTCTCCCATTGATATTATTGTCTCTGATGAGACTTTTGTAATCTTCGATTTTGTTCGGATTCAGATCCTCGATTTTTTCTATAAGATCGCAGACTCCGTTGACAGTAAGGCTCGCCAGTCTCGTGTCTAAAATCTCCATCTGTGAAGAAATAGAATTATATAAAAACAATTAACAAAATGATGAAAAAAATTTGTTAGCTAATTGTTGAACGGATAATTAAACCATTTTTCCTTCGACCTTTGAAATGAATATTTAACGAACTTTTAATTTATAAAATTTCAGTGAAAAATCATCTTATACAAAAACAATGAATAATAACGATGAAAAAAGTTGTTAGCAAATTAATTTTTTTGTTGGGTGAAATGAATATTTAACGAATGTTTATAAAATTTCTGTGAAGAAATCATATTATACAAAAACAATGAATAATAATGATGAAAAAAGTTGTTAGAAAATTGTTCAACGAATACTAAAACTATTTTTTTTCTCTGGGTGAAATGAATATTTAACGAACGTTTAATTTTTAATATTTCATACCGGTAACGCTGTGGTTACTGAAAGAGGTTTCGGCATAGGTTCCGGTGGAGGCATCCACATGGGTGGTTGCCAGGGATAGGGGGCTTGAAGAGCCCATCCAGGTGGCGTAACAGGTTGAGAATTTTGATTCTGTAAGCTCGTATTTCTCGAAAGCTTGGGCTTTCCGTTATGTCTATTGTAGTTCATCTGATCGCCGAAGCCAGAGTAATGATGTTGTTGTTGTTGTTGGTGCCAGGATGGCCCGGATTTGTAAATAGTGTAATGATTATCCTCCTCCATACTCTGTTGTTCCTCTTTGATTTTTTTCTTGATGTACGGATCGAGATTGATGGTGAAAGGCAGAAAAACTTTCATGTCGCTGACGAGAAGACTTGAACGGTGAAACGTGAGGAAGACGTCGAGTTTGCGTTCGTCCCTATCCATCTCTAGGAGCGGCTGAACGTCTTTGAGAACGGGAATTTGTGGACGAACTCTGGATGAAGAAAAAAAAAACAATTTAGAGCAAAATACGAAAATTGTAAAAAATTGGGGAGTTTTGAGAAGGAATTTCTTTTATTTTTCAATAGTTTTACTTCACTTTCGAACGCGAATGAATTTTTTATTAGAATTTTGTTCAAAAGACTCACTTGTCGTAGAGATTTTTCAAGGACGTAGAATCGTCGAGACTCTCTTCGTACATATCATAATGCAGAATAAGCCAAGAAGTCCTGAACGGCCATTGCTCAGTAATGTTGATCCAACTAGCGAGATGATACCAGTTAAAATCGATTTGGAATGCTTTCAACAAACGACCAGTCACGTAAACGACGTTCATCAGACGTCTCATACTTCGTGGATTAACGTCGCTAAAGTAATCGTCGGTAAGGAGCATCTTGTTCAAATCTTGTGCACCCCCCAGTCTATTCAAATTGCTGCCTATGCTGCTGGCGATTGATTCGCTGAGTCTCAGTTTTCTACTGCCTTTTCTGCTCGGCGGTTTCAATTTTTCATTACTATTCATCACGCTCGACTCAGTGCTCAACCTTCTGTTCGATACTGAGTGATGCATCGCGTTTGATGTCGTATAATTTACACTCTCTTCAGCCTCGTTCCATGTCGTTTTTTTACTGTACTGAGCCGTTTGCTGAGCTACCTTCACTTTTCGCAATCCACTATTTTGCAAATAAAATGGCAAATGTACCATATTTCGTAAATAATCATGGCCACCGATGTTCGATTCGGAAAAAAGCCTACGACTGTTTACCTCAACCGCCTTATAATGAAAAAAAGACATAAAAAATTAAATTTGTCTTAATCGTCATTTTTTTGTCCTCTAAATTTAGTCGTAAGTTTCAGTGTGCTAAGGAAAACTTTTCAAACATTTTTCGAACAGAAAAATAAGAAATAAAGTAAAAATCGAGATAAATGTTCAAAGTTTTCTTACCCTGGCGATTATGTGCGGATCTATCGCCAAGATTACAACGAACGGACAATTATTGTCGCTGAACAAAGCTTGCATGGCATCGAGTACGAGTAAAACTTTGTCCTGCTCACAACTGTCAAGCCCATCGACGATCACTACCAATCTGCTCTGTTGTGACGTAAAACTGTCCAGGCATTTGACCTACGATTAATACAGCATCAATTAAGCTGAATTAAATTAATTAATCGAATTTTGGATGTAGCTTTTCTCATATAATAATCCTATTTTTAGAAAATGATGGTACAGAGACAGTAGGAAAACTCGAATATGTTTGAAAATGTCTAAAAAAAAAAAACAGAATCTATTCACCATTTCTGTCATTAGATTAACTTCACTCTTCAACGTTTGTATGAAACCTTCGCTCTTCACTGTCTCGAGTTTCGAAATGCTGCGTTGCAGATGTCTTCGTTGCGAGAAAACAATAGCCTTAATTGTCCTGCTCCAGGTGTACAAATTTGCTATGAGGCTGAATGCCAACAGCAGCAATACTGTTATCATAATAATATGTGCGGTGAAGCGTTCTACTTTCGGGCTATAAATGAAAATTTTCACAATTTAAATATCACGCTCATTTGAATTTTTCATTATGTAATTTTACAATGAACTTTTTATCGCTAAAATGAATTTATTTATTAAATATCGCTCAACATTATTTCAATCAATTTAAAAAAAGTGTCAAAAAAATTAAGTTCTTCGCGTGCCAACCATGCAAACTTCAATACGCGTTTCATTGAAGAAAGAAAAACTTTGACATAATCTCAAAATCTTTTTTTTCGTAAATGTCAATATTATTTTTAAATTATTATTTAAAAAATAAATACGAATCGTTTACAATTGCGAATGAAAAGCGTTGAAATCAATAATCGAACTTACTTGCTCGTTTCCAATTCGGTGAGATAAAGCGTCAGTATGGAAACACCAACGAGGAAGCTACAGAAACAAAATTCAAAAATGACGATATACGGCAAGCAACAAACGTGTCGCCAAGTCCACGAGGTCGTGGATTTCACAGGTTTCGGTTTGAAAGCGCGATAAAGACGCGTCGCGAAAGATCCGAAATCATTTTCAATCGAATCGTAGAGTGAACCGACCATCTGTGCAACAGCGTTTTCACCCGCCGAAGTTGTACCGACTCGAGTCTGATCGGTGAAATAAAATTTAATCGGTTGAATCGTTAAACCGTCGTTGAGCACACCAGTCGGTGGATGACAGAATATCACTTGAAGCAACAGCTTCAGGGAATTCAGTTTTGTCGTTAATGCTACGGTGAAATTGTACGGCCAGTACCAATCGTATCTAACAATAATAATAAAAAAAAGAAATCGTTAGAACAAAGAAAATTTCACAATAATTTCGATGGAAATAGAAAAGTTTGATTTTGAGGATGAAGAAAGGATTTCCACCAAATTTCAGTACTCAGCGACTCTCAAAAAATCTCAAAAATTTCAGTCATCTTTAAAACGTTACAAACATTCGTATGCAATAATAAAATTATTAACAAATTATGAACAAATTGTTCAAAAAAAAAACAATTGTTCAAAATATTGGGATGATTTTATTTTGTCGTACGGAATGAATTTGTTGATTTTCTAAAATACTTTTAAACTGTTCGTTTAATGCCTTAGAATTTTCGAATGTATAGTGTTGAATTTTTTGATAAAACGTGTGCAAAATTATTGATTTATTACGAATTTTTAAAAATGATATTTGGACAAATCTTTAAAAAAGTAAATATTGTAAAAAAAAAATTGTATACTTTTAAAAAAGGTACCAAACTCATTTCACGTAACGAAAGTAAAAATATTGTCTATTTATTTGTCGCAGAATTATTTGTTTAACAATGTGAATAAATTTTCTAAATTAGAGTTACCAAAAATCAATTTTTGTAAAGTTTTAAAGAAGGCTGATTTTTTTTTAAGATTTTTGTCCGATTGCGACCTTTCGGAATTCTGAATCAATAAAATTGTTGGCTGAGAAAAATGTGTAATTCATCCTTAAATGAACCAACGAACAACATGGAAATAAATAGCGAAGGTCAACGAATTTGGAAATATTTCAACACAGTTAGTTTCATTACTATTATTAAATTCTGCGGAGTATTAATTATTTAAATATTCATTTCAAGACTTTTGAATCGATTCCTTCGAGGAATCGCTTGAGGGAGATTATTCTTACCTTTTGTTTGCGTACCAGATGAGAAACAGGAATATGTACACAATGCTAATTATCGCCACACCCGAGGCAACGCCAATTATCCAAGATTGCAATGCAAGTCCTATCGTCACTCCGATCAACAGAGAAACGTGAGCAGTTACGACGAACAGTAGAGATGAAAATTGGAACACCGGATCTATCCATTGCCGAGCAAAATTTTTCATTTCCTCTGTGAAAATGAGCATTGTTAAATGGTTGCTATTAATTATCACTCTGTTATTTAGAAAAAAAAATGGAATTTTATTTCATTTCTCAAGTATTTTATTTTATAGTTTACAGAAAACTCAAAAAAATTCTCGCTCTGACAAATTAATCGAAATAGGTTTTTGAATATGTCAAAAAGTGTTCTAGCTTATGTTTTATTAAGGGGTTATATCTAGTTGTTTGGGTTGAAAAAATGAAAAATTTTTTTTTGTATTTTCTCAAAGTACATCATCTTAGGAACGTTTTCCCAAAATATTATAAGGATTTTTGGAACCTCAAAAATCGAACTTTTCGGAAAAATGAACATTTTTTTTAAATCAAAATTTCGCTAAACCCTTCGTTCACGAAGAGCGTATAATATTACACTAACGAAATCTTTTTGGTTTTTTTATTTCAAATGAGCCGGTCCAGAGATATCATGCTCACCGCGAGTGATATTCAGAAAAAGGTGTTTTAGGACAACGGCCATATTTCCCACAGCAGTGAAAATTTTTTCATAATAAAATTTACATAAGTATCTCAAAATATTTAGTAATTAA
This sequence comes from Rhimphoctona megacephalus, assembly GCA_963989365.1. NCBI lineage: Eukaryota > Metazoa > Arthropoda > Insecta > Hymenoptera > Ichneumonidae > Rhimphoctona > Rhimphoctona megacephalus. The sequence continues at coordinate 23,600,497 of OZ022415.1, forward strand.
TACTGTATAGGGTATTTTAATAAAATGATGTTAACGTGGCTAAAAAAAGTCATGAAAATCCCTTAATTTTCCGGAGCACAACTAGATATAATACGTTAAACAAACCTCGTAATTTGTTTAATAAAAACGATTTTCCAGAACCCCATTTTGCATAAAGTCCAACAGTTATCGGAGTCGACAGCGATGGTTCACTCAGGATATCTGCTAATGCACTACTGTATAAATCATATCCGAGCATATTTTCATTGTCCTCGTTCGTGTTCAAACGACCTGCAAAAAACATATTGTTATGTTATTTCCAAATGTACAATAAATTAAATATAAAAACATGTCAATAATCGATCATTTAAAATTAAGGGCAATAAAAACAAAAAAAATATTTATTATGAAAAATTAAATACAGAAAATTAAATAAGAGTTAAAAATGAGTAAAATATTCAAATGTTTGAATAATGATAATTTATGAAAAATAATTCAAATTGAAAATAGTCAATGTTTCATTAAAAAAAATACTATTTTACGAAATTCGAAAAAATACTTACGAGCCCCAAAGATTTGTCCCAAAATAGTTTTGGGATGTTTAAAATCAATGTTGTACGGTGTTTCGCCTTGTCTATTGGGCCGGTAAAGCAATTGACTATTTTTCGGATTCCTCAGAAGTATTTCAACGATACCCTTCGATCTTGCTCTCATCGCTATGTGCAATACGGTGTCGCCTTTTTTATCAGTAGCCGAAACTTTGGCTTTCTTGTCCAGCAATAATTGAACAATTTCGGCATTTCTCGATCTGACCGCTCTTAACAACGGTGTGTCGCCGTCTTTTGTCGCTATTTCCAGATCCGGATTAGCGTTAAGCAACAATTTTAGTATCGGGGTATTTCCTTTTTCGACAGCTATATAAGTCGCGGTTTTTTTGTCCTGTCGTGCAAAAAGAAAATCCCGAAAGCATTCATGTTAGGTTGAATTCGTTTTAATGCAATTTTTTAAAATTGGAAAAAATTGTGGACCAGAAAACGTTAAAATAAAAATAAAACTCTAAATTTTTGGAATTAAAAAAAAATCTTTTAAGCGATTGAATAGGTTCAGAGCTCAAAAAAAATGGATTTTCCAGGAATTAAAAATGAAATTTTGTTCTGTTTTCTTAAAGGCTTGAGCGATGAAATAAAAAAAAAATCAATTTTTTGAAAATGTTGGACATTTGTAGCCCTTGAATTAATAAATAATTTCGAGTAAAAATTGATAATTCAAGGAAATGAACCAACAAAACATTTAGGAGTAAAAAATCTCTATTTTTTTTTTTTTTTAAATAAAACAGAAAATGCAATAAAAATACCTTCCCAGCGATATCGACATCGGCGTATTTTTTCAAAAGAGCCTCAACAACGGAACGATGTCCACCCTTGACCGAATGAATAAGACTCGTATCGCCGGCTCGATCTTGAATGTTGATGTAAGCGCCGGCGTTCAAGAGAGCATTAGTAATTTCGTGATAACCTTCGCGAGCTGCTATCGCCAAAGCTGTGCAGCCGTCCTTATCGAGAGCATTAACATTTGGTTTGTGCTCCAATAGTAAAATAACAATGTCAACGTGATTGCCGAGAGTCGCTACGATCAGTGGAGTCCACGAGTACTGTAAATCAAACAAAAGAAAATTTTTGAACGGATAAACAAAGACAAATATCATTAAGGTATTCGAATAATTATGGAAAAATATTGTTTTCCAAATTTTACGACTTGTTAATTCCATAAAATTGAATATGCAGGCTCGAAACACCAAAAAATAAATAGTACAAGTAAAAATGTGTTTTGTGTACATAAAATTTTTTTTTCTCTATTTTTCTTCTCGTTTAGCTTGCAGTTTTGATGAATCCTGAAAAACTGAGTAAAAATTTACTCACCATACCAGCGGTATCGACGTTAGCACCAGCTTTGAGAAGAGCATCGACAATTTCGACGTTGCCCTTTCTCGCTGCCCAAACAAGGGCTGTAGTGCCATACTATAAAAACGAAAAACAAAACCATAAATTCACAAAAAAATCGCTCATTAAATGACGCGGTAGGAAATAAAAAATAAAATCAAAATATCTATAATATTACGTCTAAATTTTCCAATTAAAAACAAAAAAAATCCGTATTTTTACACACACTAGAAATGGGTTTATGAAAAATTAGAGGAAAAGAGTGCGAACCTTGTCACCAACATTGACTTTGGCACCGTGGGCGATTAAAGCTTTGACAATTTCGGCGTATCCACGTCCCGCGGCCCATAATAACGAGGATATGTGATAATTTCCATGAGCATTTACATCAGCACCACGGGACAGTAACATCGTCACCGTAGCTGTGTGACCTTTGTACGTTGCCCACATAAGTGCCGTCCATCCGCCCTAAAAAAAAAAGTTTTTTTTTAAATGGCAAAAATTGACCGATATCTTGATAAGTAAAAACTTTATTATCGTATAAAATGAAGGTAAATCTAGTTCTGACGTACAATAATAACAATAAAGTGAGAAAAAAATTATACTAAAATTAAAATTTTTTTCTTTTTCAAAGTTCGATAATTATTCGTAAAATCGGCAGTACAACAACTCTATTCATAATTTCTCTATTCTTAATCCTAGAACCCCAAAATCTATTTTTTCCAACGTAAACCCCACACAAGGGTAAATAATTACCCCAATCTTCTCTTTAGCATAAAATGTTCCTCGTATGCGATAATAAGGTTTAATTATATACCGTTCTCTTTGTTTTTTTTATAACAAAGAGAATAGTGTGCGATAAAGTCGCATTTGGTAAATATTTAAGGCATTACATACGTCCAGAATTTTCAAAAAATCGATTTTTTTTTTTACAGATTATTATTCTCTATAGTTTTAGGCGTATTTCTGTGTAAGTCGATTGTACAAATTCCCCATAGATCGAAAGTTATTATAGAAAACGTGACCAACAAGAGTCTGATGCGCGCACTTGAAACTTTAAATGCATTTTTCTCAAAACTACTTTTTCTGGCACGGTCTGCATGATAACTCATACAGTTTTTAATATTTTTTGATGCTTTTTTTTTTAAATATTCGAAATTGTTTTCTCTATAGTCTGTCGAGTCGGATTTTTGATGTTGTGATTAAAAAATTTTTATAAACATAATTAAAGTGTGACATTTATGACACAAAATGCACACTTTTTTTAAACTGCCGTAATTGCCAAAATTTTTCGAATTTAAAAAATCCGGCTCGACAGACTATAACTACAATTTTATTTTACAAGAATTTTTTTACGTTTTGCAGATCCATCAGCATTTCAAGAAGAAATGATGCAGACCGTGGAGCAACTTTTTTTTCACAGTGCTTCGGGAAACGTGATTTTTTATGTTGTAATTTTTGAAAAAAAAAATGAAATAAATTTTTTTATAAAGTTTAAATACTAATAAACAATGTGTAAAAATTATTTTTATTAATTTCTATTGCTATTTCTTCTAAAAAGAGTTTTTCTTTTAGCGCGTTTTAGTGAAAGCGTTTTAGCGCGTTAATGGTGAAAACTCTATAAAACAGAAGGAATGGTTTAAAAAAATTAATTCGGGAAGGAAATTTGACATTTTCGTGGGGTAAATAATTACCTCGTTGTAGGGTTCTAGGGTTAAATAACTCTAAGATAAACATCTTCATTCCAAAACATCTCTATTCATAAATATCTCTATGTTTAAATAACTCTGTGGGTAATAAACTGTATTCTTAAATAACTTTATTCTCAAATATCTCTACTAAAAAAGTATATCACATCTCTATTCATAAATGTGGTTAAAAAATATCTCTATTCGTTGACATTTGCAATTTGAAGCAACTCTATTCAGGAATATCTCTATGTCAAGACAATTCTCTTCAATTGTCAATTGTTCCACGTGAAGAGAGATGTCTTGAGACGTTATGTTTTGACATTGACCAGGGGTCTCCCTGACACTGACATTCATGAATAGAGTTGTTTCAGATTGCAGATGTCAATGAATAGAGATATTTTTGAAGAGAAATTTTTTGACCACATTTATGAATAGAGATATTTTAGAATAAAGATATTTCAACATAGTGATCTTTCAGAAAACAAATATTTTTTTAATAGAGATATTTGAGAGTACAGTTATTTAAGGTATTCCTTTCACGAACTCGAATATTTTACAATTAACAGATTTTTTTGTACATAAAAGTAAAAACACATCCCAGTCCACTGGAAAAATATCGAGCCAGGTTACCGAACTTTTAGGAAAGAATTATAACTTTGAAAATTGCCTAATTTACACGACACTTTATGGAGATGACCTATTTCTCACATTTTTATTTAATAATTCATATATTAAATAATGATAGACGTTTGATATAAACTGTTCTATGGTTAAATTAAATTCTAAAGATTTCGTAACAACGATAAAAACAGAGAGCCACCGGACGTTTGAAAAAAATATTCACGATAGAACTTAAAAGAATGTGATCAGCAGACGATTTTTTGTAGCCATGACGTTCAAGAGGTTATGTTATCTTCGACAGTTTTTACAACATTTTTAACGCTATTCTTGTTTTTGCCCGTTACAAATTGGCTCACATTTTTACCAATGTCACTACGTACTTTATACGTATTTTCACTCATATTTCACTATTTTTTTTAACCAAATACAATAAGTCCAGCTTCTCCCTTTGACAGTGCAGTTGTTGACATTTATAGCTCTCCAAAACATATCAAAAAGTTTCATAATTTACACAATTAAGCTGAAATTTTCGATTTATGTTTACAGTTCGGGCTAATAATTGGTTATAACTTTTTTAAACAAAATGCGGCCTAATTTACGAACAAATGTGGAGGGCCCTACTTATGCGTCCAAAAAATACGGCCCTCCGCGAAAGGAATACCTTAAGAATACAGTTTATTACCCACAGAATTTTTTAAACATAGAAATATTTATGAAGAAAGATGTTTTGGAGTAAAGACATTTACCATGAAATTATTTAAGAATAGAGAGATAATGAATAGAGTTATTGTACTGCTGTAAAATCGCCGAGATTTTGAGTTTAAGGGTATGAAGAGAGAAAGAAATTGATAAAAATGAATTTCTCACCACGTCACGGTGTTCCAAATTCGCCCCGTGTTCCAAAAGTTCGACACAAACGTCCGTGTGTCCTTCCTTCGCTGCACATAACAGGGCACTCCAATTGTCCTGGGAAAAAAGATTGAGACAAAATTACACGATTCGTAAAGTGTGAAAAAGGGCGATGAATATACATTTATGTATATTTTTTCAGATTTTTCCACTTACTCCATCTTCGGCGTTGACATCGGCACCGTGATTAATAAGCTCTCTGACAAAGTGTATTTTTCCTTTGGATGCAGCAAGTATGAGAACCGTGCCACCATTCTAAAAAAAAAAAATTGAATAAAAGCGATGTTATCGACACGTTTAAGTCGGTTTTTGGCTTTTACGAAAGCTAATTTTTCTGAGTTTCTGATAAACGTAACCAAGTGAAGCTCAGTAAAATTATAGACACTTGTATCGGTTAGGTTTTCCACATTTTTTCTGGGCCCTCGTGAAAATGCGATACGATAATGCTTCAGGAAAGAGTGACTGTGGGAAACACTCTTAGGGAGACTAACAAGAACTTGGAAATTGGTGAAGTGGAGTCAAAGTGATGGGATAGGCTCGTGAAAATCGAAAAAGGCAAAACCAGGAACACGAAAATGAATGATAATACGAACAAAAATTAATTGTAGTTACTTTACATCCTTATTTTGATGAATTAAATAAAATCATATTAGAAATTGAATTAAAAATGGTTGAAAACAAAAAAAAAGGAGAGGAATTAAAAAGAATCGATTGTTTTTTTTTTTTCGAGAAAAACTGGTGAATGGAGAAAATAATTACCTCGTCTCTGTCGTCAATTTGTATCCTCTTGTTTTCGAGAAAATGTTGTAAACCAGCGAGATTGTCGTCGGCTATGTAGCTGGCGAGCGGTCTGTAGCAGAGTGAAACCATCGAGTCCGTCCGATGGAGAGTCTGTCAGAGAAAATGAAAGAGAAAGAAAAAAAAACAATGCACAATCAAACAATCGAAATGTCCACTTAAACATATACATAAATTTATTGCAATTAATTGATTGAAGGATAAAAATGGCGAGCGAATGTCGAGGCGGTTACGACGAAGTTTGGTGGATGGCACATCGAGATCGTCACAGCATTGCGGTTAAGAGCCGAAACATCAAATAAAAAAACGAACAAATATCAAGAGCGAAAAAAGAAAGGTAAAAAATTGCCAAGGCAAGCTGAAGCTGTTGACAGCAAACTGAAACGTTATTCGTCAAATGATTTTCTTTCTCTCAAACGTATAAATTTCGTCAGTCCCTCACAAAGACGAGGCTAAAAAAAAATTTTAAATAACTGTAACAAAAAGAAACATGAAAAAAAGCGTGAGAACGTACACTCAGCGAAATGTTGATGTTGTAATCCGTCGCGATGCTGTTCATCCAAGATATTATCGACAACTGCATTTTCGTAATAATTTAAAAGGAATAAAAAAATAACAAAGAATAAGCCTCCAACTTTTGGTCGATTCGTGCATCGGTTTATCTTTTATCCGATCGTCTCGTTTTTGCACATCTTACGTACTCGAAGTTATCAACGATATTGTTGCCATTCAAGATTCACCCGATTGGGTATATATAGGTGCGAGAATTAAGCGTTTATGCTCTTGTGTAAGATCGAGAAAGAAAGGCCACTTGCAGTATTAAAATGCCCGATCGATGTGTGTCGAGGACCATTATAATTATAATCCTGATAATGTGCATACGTTAGAAATATGTGCACAAATACTTATAAGACTTTCTTCCCTCGTCTTTGGAAGTTTTTCATTCAAGTCCGCCACAAGTTTCTCTTTCATCGTTATTTTTTCTCCTGCTTCTTTTTTTTCGTCCTCTTCTTCTTTTTTTCGTTAAACAACACATGCCAAGCCCGCGAACACTCGTTGCATGACGATTATTCACTCGATAACAAAAATCCAGCCAAGATCCTTCATTTTTCAGGCGCGAAACGCTTCGATTTGAAATCATAATAGTAGCCGGAATTGAGGTAAAATAAATATGGTGTGCTAAAGGAATTCCGCGCGAGTTGCAAACATAAATATGGTAGCGACGACCAATCGGAGCATATTTACTCCTATGAAAAGAGCAAAGAACTAATTTGTTCAGAAATTGTGCATTTAACAATCGCGATTCCTGATCGAATTTAAGGGCAGGGTAAGGTTTTAAAAGCGAAAAAAGGCACATTTTCATGATTTTTTTGCGCCGATATGAGTAATATTGTTTTATTCATTTTATATATATATTATAGTATAACTTCTGAAGTATATTAGAAAAAATTTTCAATAAAAAATATTGATAAATATGCTCGTGACAGCGAATTTCCGAAGGCGCCTTGAAAAAAAGTTGTTTTGCGGTGAACATGATAACTCGTTACCGGATCATTTGAAACAAAAAAATCGATATGCGTTTTAAAGGTGATATGTTTCCCCAGGTAATCAGGGGGGTTTTTTTTTTTTATTTTTTGCAGCATTTGGAAGTGAAAGACGCGATTTTAGCTAAAAAAATCTCGGTGAATTTGTTATTAAAAAATAGAAAAAAATAATAAAAAAAACTCGCTCTGATTACCTGTTGATTTATGTGTAGAAATAGTGTTTAAATTTTCAAAAGGATCGGTTAAGTAGATTTTGAGTTCTAATGTTCACGAACCTCAAAAATGACGTTTTCGGGAAAATCGATTTAAAGTTTTTTATACTCGAATAAAAGGTATGAAGGCCGGTCGTTTGAAACGCTGTAGCTCCGTTAATTTTGCTCCGATTGACTTAAAATTTTTACACAATACTCTCGACATATTGTACGTTCAGAAAAAAAATTAAAAAAAAATGCAAAAAAAAGTTTAAAAACCTTACCCTGCCGTTAATTGAGCAATCGTTTTCGATAAATTTGAAGGCTTAATATTTTTTCACTCCAATTAAGGTAGATCGGTGACGGCTACGTGATCTTTGCAATATCTATTGTAGACCAAAGTTTGCAAATGCAAAACTGACTTTAATATAATGATTTTATTATTTTTGAAACATAAAAAGGGCGAAAAATGGATATTTTTATATGATTTTATCGTTAAAAAAATTTTAATAATTGAAATTTGACGAACGTAGTGGATTGTAAAACACGTCATGGCCGTTACTGTCATGTGCCGAAACTGTCAGTTCTCTTTACAACTTATACATGTGTATTTACGCAAAGGAATTACGCAACGGCAGAGATTTTGCCAGTTTATCTATCACCATTAATTTTATTGATATTTATCAAATATGGTAAAAACATTCGAGAACAGGAATGAAAAACACAGTCAAACTGGCAAACTGTCGCGTCTGAAGGCATGTGCTAGCAGACGCCGAATAGCAGAGTTGCTAAGCGCTCTCGCGCTCTTTCTCGTGTCATTCCTATGTGGAAATTTCAAACATTTTACAACGAATATTTTTTTATTTTTTAACCGATTTTTAACGGTAACCTCCAAAAACCCAAACACTTTTATATTCAGGAATATTCGCGGAATACAGTGATCAATTTTTTATTACGAAATCTTGGAAATACCGAAAGTAGAAATTCAATAAATCTTGACGTGCATACGATTTTTTTATGCTCGTAGGGATAAGTATCTGAAAAGAGTCGATGTTTACGAATTAATTACTACCAAACTAAATGATAAATAGCGTTCAAGTTGCAGATATCAATTCATTCCGTATTTATGTGTAACTACAAAAATTGTCTGTCCTTCATCTTGGATTGCTTAAATTCACCGATCTACCTTAATGGGAATCTTTAGCCGTAATTGCAATTGTGATTTGACTATTTTTCAAGAGATTCTTCACACAATTAGCGTGAATATTTATAAAATAAAAAAGGTACAATTTTTTAAAAATGTTTATAGGAATAACGTCTGTCAAAAGAGGAAATAAAAAAAAAATTAAGCGATTCGTTATTTATGTATTTTTCAAATTGAATGTAATTTTAGAGGGTACAATGTTATTACAAAATAAACAATAGCAATAATTAGTGAAACTGCGGATAAAACTAGAACGACATGCCAATTTTGTGCCACGACAAGATTTCCATAAACTACGAAGTTTGTGACAGTTAGTAAAAACATATTTATTAAATATATTTGTTTTTTCCACTGAAATTATCGATGTAGTCACTCAACAAGTCTTCCAATTTTGGGCCTTTTTGTTGATGATGAAAATTTCAATGTTTTCGAATAAATCAATTCAAAAGGATTCGATCCAGAAATCGAATCGATTCAAAGCGATTTGATCCAGAAATTGAATCGATTCTGTTCGATTTTAATAACATTGTAATCACAAAAACAAGAATGGGGAAAAAAGTTGTGAAAAACCAGCAGAGGCTTTGTTTGTTAATAGTTTTTGTTTTGTTTTTTTGCACACTCAAATGACTAACCATCTGGGAGTGCCTTCTAATGCCGAAGTTGAATTTTCGACCGGTGCCCTCAGTCCCGACTCCGGTGAAGGTGAAACTCGGCACGTGAATATGTGGAAAATGGACACCAAGTGACGAGTGATGATGATGATGATGATGATGGTGATGATGATTTTGTTGAGTTTGATGAACATTCTGATGATTATGACGACTAGATTTATCGCTGTCATCATTTTCCGTTGCGGTTGCTACGTTTGACCAAGAGTGTGGTTGCGGCAAGTGTAAACGAAGAAAAGGCAATCGTGATTTTCGTCTGGCGTTTGAAAAGCGAACGTTTGAGTCGTAAGTGTTTGCATCGTCGCTGAGATTCGTGGAGCAAATTGAGACGCTGCTCGGAGTGGCGCTTCGACCATTCGCGTCGTTAACGAGCGTTAAATCATTGGGAAGAATTGATCGAGAGACACCATCCGAAATGCCGATTAAACTCGTTGCGATACTCGAGCCGATTGCAGCGTTTGTAATACTGGATTTTCGTAAATTCGCATTTTTATTCATTAGCAACGTTGGGCTCGCAATTTCCATGCAAATTTCGCGTTTATCCAGAAACGCCGATTTCACACCATTCCCATCGACGATTCCGCAAACTTTCGAATCGCTTGTCAAAAAATCTGGACTCGAGATCGATTCCTTAAAAATCATCGATTGTTCGACCACTAATTTGCTGTTTTTTTTCGACGACCGATTTACTTCGGCGTCCACGTGGGGCACCGTTACGCCATAAACGCGATAACGATCTTCTGGAACTTTTGGAACTTCGAGAAATTTTCTCGTGCCCGAATTGTCCGTCGTTGGAAACACGAATTTCGATATCGTCAACTCGTCATTTGAATTTTTAGCACCAGATCCGACTCCGTGATTTTTCATACTGATATATGGCAATTTTATTAAGACTGTGTCGTCTTTTATCTTACGGGAAATATTTTCAATTATTACATCGTTGCTCGATTTGTTGGACGATTCATCGAATGTCGATGATTCTTCGTCACTTTTAATCGGTAAATTTATTAGTTCATCGACACTAGCTGCTTTCAAGGTGGATATTTCTTTGGCAATTCTATTATTTTCCAAAAATATTTTCTTCTCATCCCCATCGTTGATCAACGATGCACTCTTTTTAAATAAATCGCGACAACTGTTATCGTCGCTCTGTCGTTCATCGACTTTTTGGGAAACACGAGATTTCGAAGAATTTCCCGATTTACCGCGACTTTGAATCAAATGAGAAGAGATCGATCTATCGTCGTTCTCTTCTTCCTCGTCCTCGTCGATCTCGATGCGAAAATTCGCGCTCGAAATTTTTTTGTTTTTGTCGTCAGCCTTCGGCATGGCATTCTTCACTGTTGCGTTGATACAATTATTCACGAACGTCGTCGTGTTGAATTCACACTCAAAATTATTAGCGTTCAATCACTTTGGGATTTTCCTTTCGTTATAATAAATTAGAAGAGGACAATCTTTGTTCGTTTAATTCCTTGAATAAATCTTCGGGATGGCTGTTTCATAAATCAACGAGACTTTTTTATCGTTGTGCTTGATCGTGAAAGCTGCGAAAAAAATGTATTACATCTTTATATTTATGAATTATAAACGAAAAGAAAAATGAGACAATTGTGTTATTAATAAAACACGACAGAGAATCATACCAAAAATGATAAACTACAAAAATAAAATTAAAAAATAATCAAATAAAATTCATTTGAATTCATTTTCTGAATCGCCAATCACCAAAAATCACCAATAAAAAATCTCTCAGCCGTTTTTTACAGCGAAAGAAATATGTCGAACGGTCGAATTATCGAAAACGTTGTAGTAAAAAAAAAATAATTTTATGTCAATTTAAAAAATGACGAGAAGTTATTTAAGTTTTATTGAAAAGTAGAAAAACAAGTTGATTGCATTCCAACGATGTAAACTTCAATAGGATCTCGGCATTGAAATTAATAGATAGATCACGCGGCGACAGTTCACGAGTCGTTTTAATCTAGTACGTGATTCTTCTACACGTACACGTGATCAAATTTATCGAGTGTTTAATATCGAATAATAAAAATCGCTGATAGACTTTTATTGGCATATAAGAAACGTTTTGCTCCGTCGTTCATAATCCTTCGAATTTTGAAGCACGCCGTGTTTTTCGTTGTGTATTGAGTATGGAAATTAAGGCCACTAACGTTTTCACTGCTTCAGTGAAGCATAAATAATGGAGAATTGAAGTCGAGTGATCCACGTTCAAGAATTCCGAAGAGCTTCCTCATTATCGCAATAAATAAACTGGGAAAAGGGGTGAAATAAATTTTCTCACCGATGATACACTCGAGAAAAAAGTAGGACATAAATGTTCAAGTTTTTTTTCTCTTTAAAGTGCTGCATAACAGGCACCAAAAAAAATGTAGAAAAACGTACTTTTTTCTCTTCGAAAAAGCAGTTGTGTCAGTAATCGTGTACAAGAATGAGTGTGTCGTAAAATTATAAAACGAAGAGATTGGGAGACTGAAGTCCCTCAATGAGATTAGCCGGAACGTGATATTTAATCGTGAATCGTCTATTATTTTTCGAAAAAAAATCACTTTTAAAAATCACATTTTCATCGTATTCGATAAATCTTCAATTGTTTTCACCAAATTAAAAACAATTTATTACACAATACGAAATCACTGTTTATAAAAGAAATAATAAATAAAAAAAATAATGATCAATTACGTCATCAATAAAATATTCAAACACAACAAATAAAATGACATTATCAGAAAAACTGTGACAGGAAATTTATAAATGAAAAAGGTTCGGTATCATCTGTTGAATTTGATTAATATTTTTCTTAATTAAAAACGTTTCCATTCGATAAATTTTGTGTTGATTAATATAACATTGGAAGAAATTTGAATGAATCACTTATGAAAACAGTGATCACGATCACGGACCTTTGAGAGGTTAGTAAGGCGTAGCATTTTCTCCAAATTCCTCGTGGACATGATTCAAAAGTTCCCAAAAAGTGACTACGATAGTCGGACGATCCAAAGATATCCGATTCGACGGTTGATTTCGACGATTGACGAATTATTTTTTCTTCACAATTAACGATCGTAGTAAAACAAACAAATAAATAAATAAATAAATAAAGAATAAATATTTTGAATTGTTTTCTTTTTCGCTCACGGTTGAAACATGATTGAAAATTGACGAGAACAGCGGAAACGCGTGACGATCTTACGAGAGAAGATGTTCGTCTCGCGAGAGCCACGAGAGGCAAAGAGATTCAAGTTGGATATCGCGACGAAATATATATCGCTGTGGGATCCAGAAAGCTTAATGTACACACACCAACTGCTCTATATCTCGTGTGTATCAATAGAGCAACGTGTATAGTTCGTCGGTGTATCTTATGTACATTTTACATATGAATAAAAAAAACAGACTCACGCTCACACAGACGAAGAACGCGGGACACGAGAAACAGTAGTTTAGTTGCTCCGGGTTCGAGTAACCGATCAAATACAGCAATCAAAAATGCATTACAGACTTCTGCCATATCTCAGTCTAATGTACAATCAATTGATTTTTAATTGATTGATAACCGTACTATTTTTTCCGGATAACATTCTATGCTAGATTCAAGAAACATAAATGTTATTTGAATCGATGAAAACGTCATGCACGTTCGCAATGATGTTCAAATTTGCATCACTGCAATGCAACGAAATTTATCATTTTTCTTCAGCAGAGCACAAAATTTATATGCTACGATATTTCCGAAATATTTCTTTGGGATCTAATAACTAAATCTGCGAAAAAAATTGAAACGATTTCGAAAATCGATAAAACGATGAACGAGCAGAATATTTTTCGTCATGTTCCAACGATGGGAATTTCGATACTACACTTTGGGCCAATTTCGTGTAGGAAAAAATTGAGGCTTGTAAAAAAAATGACGTTGGAATTGAACCAACTTTTTATTTCGTCGTGTCCAACATTTTTTTCCAGATTTAACCTACAAAAAATGGTCAAAAATTTCAAACGCAAATTTCGCCGATTAAAAAATAATATAATTGATCAAAAAAAAAAGATTTGTCTGGAATTCAGAAAATAAAACGTTTTCGTATTAAAAACATTTTTCTGTATCTGCTTTGGTAATGTATCACCCAGAGGTAACGAAACAATTCCAGAAAACAGTTGTTGCGCGATAAAAAATGTGTTACAAAAGTAAGCAGACTTTTAGCGCAGAGAGAATGAAAAATAGTGGAGTTTTTCAAATGTTTGTGTTTGTCAAAACGAAGATTAAAAGGCATTGTTATTATTACGTGTGAATATAGAAGGATAATTTAAAGATTTAATATTTGTTTTTTGGATTTTTCAAACACAATATTTGTGCACTTTATTCCTGTGTCTAATGATAATATGCGGGTGATAAATAATAATGTAACACGTGTGTACTTTTTTCATCACAATTCTCGTAACCGCGGGTTAGTTGCACTCGAAACAATTGAATTGCTCGGTAAATTAACAAAGTGACGGTCTCGTTAATGTGAGAGAGCTTCAAACGAATACGGGCTAAACCGAGGTCGTACAAACATACGTTAAAAGTGTACACGCATTATCGTAACAACTATCACAAGCAAACGAGCCGAAGAAAAGAACCGCAGAATGAGATAGAAAGAATGAGAGGCAGAAAAACGAACGGCGTATATGCAGCGATGAGCCACTCGTTGTTTAAATAATTACTCCAATAAATTCTCATTATTTGGTAGCGTTTTGATTATTTCGCGCTCTCCTATCGTTCTGTATGCACAGCGTTTCGTTCTTCTGGATAGCGAAGCCTCCCAAGTTTTCTCTCCCAACAAATACTCGCTAGTGAAAGAACTCAATGGAAAATTACATCGCTGACGTGTGTTCACACGACAAACAAAATCCTCGATTTAATGATAACATCAAATTGGATCGTTCGTAACCTAATAAAATTCGATTAATCAAACTTTCACGATCGGATTTAATGTTTTTACCCAATTCAGCAATTCATTCATCATTGTGTACTTGCCAATAGCTTTATTCTCATAACGATTTTTTCTTTCGTTAGAATATTATGTTTTTTAATAATTTTTCTTTCGTTTCATCAATTTTTTCATTCGTTATTAGCATTTTTTTTAGAAAGTATACAAAACTTTCTGAAAGCCAAAAAAAGGTTGACAAATTTTAGTAATCAAATTTGTAAAATCGATTTTATAGTATTCGAAGGAAAGAAAATTCAAACGAGCTTTTTAAAGGTGCAACATTCGAACTTATCAGCTATACCAATCGCGATTAAATGTATAATGTTGATAAATAAATAAATAATTCAATTTAGAACAAGTTGTAAATTAGGATTTGATTAATAAACATGATTTTGTTGCTCGGCACGGCTCTTTGGAAAGTTGCGACAATTGTCAAGGTGCCACGTCGTTGATCATCGTAAGTACATCACGGGATTTGGTCTCAACATAGCAAGTTCATGTATCACGGACGTGGTAGGCGATATTTAGCCAAATTTTGGCACGAATCCGGTCTCTCTCTTTATCGTGTTAAACAAATTTGCGAAAATAAACGTGAATATTTGTAGCCAACGATTTCATTGAGGAAGTTTCATTCAACTGGTTGATCGTAAACCTAAATTTACCCTTTCCGTTGAACCAAAACTATTGGTCATTTTAAATGGGGAAAACATCGCGAGTGGACATTTTTATTACTTGAAAAATATTTCTGGATAGAACTGCTCGAATACAAATGGCAAAAAAAATAAACTTTCTCCGAAATGTGTCATTTTTTGTAATTATAGTACGAAACTAAATTCGCACTCCTTTCTCATTCATTATGTCAAAACCGATTCGTCAAAACTACAAATTTCGTCCAGTTAACGGGAGAAACCAGTTTCGGAGGCCGAAATTTTGGTGTTTTTCGTGAATTTTTTTAACAGAGAAGGAATAATCAGAATTTGTTTAAACTTGGAGGATATTTTATTCATGTTTTGAAGTACACTTTGTAATTTTTTCAAGTCATTTCCGCCGGAAATAGTGGAGTTAGAAGCTGCTGTCCATGGACGATCGCCATGCGAGTTTTTTTCTGGTGGGCATTCCTGAAGTCACAATTTTTATCGGTAATCATTGCAATTTTCTTTTTTCGTTAATAACATATTTCATAAGAACATGAAACTAATTGTGATAAAAAAAATTGAAAATTGCATGTTTTTGAGAACACAATGTCATGTTTTTATACCATATTTTTTCACCTTTTTTGCATTAAAAAAAAAATATTTTTAATAATATCATCCCAAAGTTAGGTTCATATAGATTGTAATTGAATAAAGAATATTCACACAAATTTTCAGAACGATTGGTCAATAACTTTTTGAGCTAGAATGCCCACCAGTCGAAAAAAAGTCGTCTATGGACAGCAGCTTCTAACTCCACTATTTCCGGCGGAAATGACTTGAAAAAATTACAAAGTGTACTTCAAAACATGAATAAAATATCCTCCAAGTTTAAACAAATTCTGATTATTCCTTCCCTGTTAAAAAAAATTCACGAAAAACACAAAAATTTCGGCCTCCTAAACTGGTTTCTCCCGTTAAATTTTGTGATGCACGTGATTTTTTTGTCTCGGCGAGATCATTAGAAAGGTTCACTGATTGAATCCGCAATATCCGGTCTAATCGAAAATTTATGGTATTGAAGGTTGCATCGTAGGAACGCAACGAAAAATATTCTTTTTTATTCATTATTTGTTCGATTTTTTAAATCGTCCCAATTTTTCTAGTAGAACGAGTTTTTTGGTGGCAAAAAAGATTGTCTAAAAATCGTAGCTAAACACTGCATATAAATTTTGGGCTTTGCTGAAGAAAAAAAGGAATTTCGTTGCGTTCCAACAGTGCAAACTTCCACGTCATGAAAATTTTACAACGTAGTCAAATGAAATTTCATCCAATTTTCATTTCAATTTAAATCAAATTTCATTTCAATTTTTTTTTAATCAAAAAAAAATTCAATCAATGATTACTCATAAATCAATCGAATAATTCCTTGTTTTCAAATCTGCTCCGTTTGCCTTGGCAATAAATAATTCTCACCGATTAAACGAAGCACAAAAACAATAAATTAATAGAAAAGATCAAAGAGCAATCGTTTATTGAATTAATCAAAGTTGAATAATAAATCATTTAAATTGGATTTGACTAGTGACTGAATGTTTTACCCTAATCTGGATCTGTTTCAAAATTTTTTTGTAATTTTTGACTATAGAAAATACCACAAATTTAATAATAATAAATCACAGTTTCCGGGACCGATGAACGGGTTACATCTAGTTGTGCTCGGGAAAATTTAGGGATTTTCATGATTTTTTTCAGCCATGTTAACATCATTTTATTAAAATACACTATACAGTAGGGTGGCTGCAATTTCGGTCACATCTGAATTTCCAAACTCCCCTTGTAAAAATAAAATCATGGTATATAAAAAAAAAAAATGTGTGCAAAGTTTTAAAGCGCTCAGAAAATTTTTAATGGCGCCTGCGAGGGTTTTAATTTTAAATGCAAAAATACATGTGTTTTGCCAAGTTGTTACTTAATTATTTCCTGCACTCATAATATTGGTTGAAAAAATCTAAAACTTGGTACACATATTGTGCACATTATGAGATATAAAACAGAATTTTTACAGATTTTTCCAGCAATAATTGTCACAAATACAAGCTTTACAAAGACAAACTCGTTTTCTACTTTTTGAGTTTTTTTCATCAAAGATTATCTATTGATATTTTAATGCAATTTTCGACCTGACTATAGAATTCATGCATAACGAAAAAGTTCGATTTATAAAAAAAGGTAAAAAAAAAACTCCTTAAAACTCAATTTGAAATTCAAATTAAATCTAAAACGTGAATTTGAATAAATTAAATAAATTACTGTAATAAAAATTATGATTATTACTAATACGAAAAATACATGCGTTTGTGTTTTTATTGCATCGAATTTAAAAAATGAATCACCAAAACTACAATTGTACAAAAAAATCAATTAAAAAGAGCCAGTCCGTAAAAACTTTTTTAGTGAAGCGGTCGAAGGAAAGTTTTTTTATCAAGAAATCTAACTTGTTTTTTTTTTTGGAGTATACTACAGTAGATGGAGTCTATTTGAACCTCACAAAAAGGTATAAGAGAGATTTCTTCCCAAAAAACCAGCCTTGCTAAAATTCTCTGATTCATATCAAATCTCTCAAAAAATTATAGAACCCAACAAAAATGTTCTCAATAAATTAGAAACTCACAAAAAATTATAATAGAGCCTCACAAAAATTTACCAATCAAATCATAATCTCACAAAAGATGCCAATTCAAGCCTGACAAAAATTAAGTTTAAACTTCACAAAAAGTGATTAAATAAATAAAAACTATAAAAGCATCAATAGTCAAATACATTAAAACCTATTAACCTCTAATAAAAAGTTTGTTCTACACAATACACAATCCTCTAATAAAAATCTAGTTGTTCTACACAACAAGAATAAGAACAAAAAATAATTATGGAAAAAAATTCCGATACACAAAAAAATTTCAATCGAAAAACAAAAAGTTTGAAAAAAAAATTTCGGCCGAAGTATTTGGTGAGTTTTTTCGCTTAATTTACATAATGTATCATTCATAGTTACAAACTCGTCAAGTATTTCGGCCGAAATTTTTTTTTTCAATCTGTTTTTTTTCGTTTGAAATTTTTTTCCATAATTATTTCTGGTCTGTCTGTGGGTATATCACAATCGATTTTCTCAGGACTTAATAAGGATATCGAACTGAAATTTGGCATAGTTTTGAAGTTTACTAACGGGCTCATGTTCCAATAGTCAGAATCTAATTTATTTCAATAAAAACAAAATTTCGATTATTTTTCCATTTTTTGGGTCAACTTTCTCTGTCCGAAAGCCGTTCGTAGTCAAATTTTTCTGGACTGAATAAAGGTATCAAGCTGAAATTTGACATGGTCATAAAGCTCCCTTACCCGCACATATTCCCATAGTCGAAATATAATTTTTCGAAAACTTTGCTCTTATTTCTTTTTGTTTGTTTTTTTTTTTTAATTTATTACCGACTTGAAATTTTGCTCACAGTCGAATTCCTCCTTTGATAATATGGCTATCAAACTGAAATTTGGCATAGTTCTAAATCTTGCCAATTTACATACATTTAAATAGTCAGAAGAATTGTTCGTTGTGTATAGAAGTCGCGATAGGTTCACAAACACTCCCCCCCCCCCCCCCCCGGCTACTTTTCGCCACAAACAGGTCGAAGAACGAACGATTAAACAGGTGGACGAAGCAATGGATAGACGGACGGATATTTAAATGGTTGAATGAAGGATTTTCTATATCGAGCAAACAAACTAATATTTTTCACAGTGAAAAACAAGCAATATCGATTATGAACTGCATACGGTAGATGGTACGGAACTCTCAACGTACGAGTATAATTCACACTTGTCCCCTTTTTTTGTACGAGTTTGAGTTTTGAAGTATTGTTTATTCGATATTTCATTCATTCGTACGATTCATTCATTTATTTGATAATTCATTAATTCATTAATTCGATAATTCGATAATTCATTGGCATATTCATTGCGATAATTTATTTCAGTGAAATGAATTTGTGCCTCAGGTTGATTCAAAGTTAAAATTTAATTATAATTAGAGCTGTTATACTTTTGAAAAAAATAAAACTTTTCTGACATGTTTAAATTGTAGTCAGCTCGGAAATTGCATTAGAACATCAATAGGTAGTCTTTGATGAAAAAAACTCAAAAAGTAGAAAACGAGTTTGTCATTGCAAAGCTAGTAATTGTGACAATTATTGTTGGAAAAATCTGTTTTGTACCTCGTAATGAGCACAATATGTGTGCCAAGTCTCAGATTTTTCCCACCAATATTATGAGTGTAGGAAATAATTGGGTAACAACTTGCCAAAATATTGGGTTTTAAACTTAATTCCCGCTGTTTTATATAAGATGGGGTAACTAGTATTATTTTCACAGAAGTCACACTAAAACTATACTGTGTTGAAGTATTGGACATAACCTGCAATATTCAGTATTCGAGAGTAAATTTACTTGTACACACTACTTTTTTTATAATATCGAAAATGTTAGATTTTGAACCAACGAAACAGCATATGCGGGAAGCGTTTCTTTTTTGCTTTAATTTAAAAAAAAAAATGCTGCTGAAAGACATCGCTTGCTTCAAGAAGCTTATGGTGGACATGCTCTATTTGAGACAACGTGCAGAGAATGATTTAGACGATTCAAAAGTGGCGATTTTGAACTTATAAAGACAAAGAACGTTCAGGACAACCGAAAAAATTTGAAGATGAATAATTGGAGGCCTTATTCAAAGAAGATCGATGTCAGACCCTTAAAGAATTGCCTGATACATTAAACGTTACTGAAATGGCTATTAGCAAACGTTTACATAATCTTGGACTGGTTCAAAAAGCGGAAAATTGGTTACCACATCAATTAAACGAGACAACTCGAAAAGCAAAAAAACGATTTGTGAATTGCTGCTTAAACGATGCGAAAGGAATTCATTTTTACATCGAATCGTGACTGGCGATGAGAAATGGGTTTATTATGAAAATCCGAAACGAAAAAAAGCATGAGTACTGCCAGGTGAACCAGGTCCATCAATGCCAAAACGCAATATTCATGCTCAAAAAAGGTGATGCTGTGTGTTTGGTGGGATCAAGAAGGTATGGTGTACCACGATTTGCTGAAACTGGGTGAAACGATCACAACTGTTTGCTATAAACAACAACTAATGAAACTAAACCAGGGATTGAGAAAAAAGCGGTCTGAGTACGTCAAACGTCATAACAAACTAATTTTGCTCCATGACAATGCTCGGCCACATGTAGCAGAAACCGTAAAAAAGTATATAAAGGACATGAACTGGGAAATCTTACATCACCCATCGTATTCACCGGTCATAGCATCGTCTGATTATCATTTGTTTTGAGCGATTCAGAATGATTTGTCATCACAGCATTTCAAGTCTTTTAAAGATATCAAAAAATGGATCGATGAATGGATCGCCTCAAAAAACAACGATTTCTATTGGCGTGGAATCCATTTGTTGCGTAAAAGATGGGAAAAAGTCGTAGCTTCTGAAGGACAATACTTCGAATAAAATAGAATGTACCGTAAACGATAAATAATTTTTTTTTTTATTGAAAAACAGCGGGAATTAAGTTTAAAACCCAATACACGTATTTTTGCATTTAAAATTCAAACCCTCGCAGGCGTCATTAAAAATTTTCTGAGCGCCTTAAAACTTTGCACACATTTTTTTTCATATACCTTGTGTTTTTACATGGAGACTTTGGAAATTCAGATGTAACCGAAATTGTAACCACCCTACTGTACAGTATCAATTACTACATATTTTGAGGTACTTATATACACTTTTTATGAAAAAATTTTCACTACTGGGGGAAATATGGCCGTTGTTCTAAAACACCTTTTTTGAACATCACTCGCGGTGAGCATGATGTCTCTGGAACAGCTCATTTGAAATCAAGAAACTAAAAACTAAATTGGTCCAAATGAATACTTTTTCGTTCACGAACAAGCCATTATAATTAGAATCAAGCTCGTGAAAGATTCAAATCGATCGGTTAAATTGCTTTCGAGAAATCGTACTCACCGCAGCAGCACTTTTAAAAAAACATGATTCCGAGATAATCGCGTTTAAAGTCGTCGATCGCTGCGCTCGGAGACTCGCACTCTCAAGTAGCGCGCGTAAATATATTCGTTCTAGTGCTCAGATTCTTATAATATTTTGGGTAAACGTTCTTAAGGTTGACCTATCGCGAACCTCATTATTAGGGAAAAATTCAATTTTTTTTTAATTTTACTGTTGAAGTATACAGGAAAACGCCTGCAAAATTTTAGGGACCATCGTCGACAAGTTACAACAATAAACAATTGATAAAATTTAGAAATTTAACAAATGGCTAATGCAAATCTCGCTTCGATAGATTTGCGGCATGAATTTGTAGTTTTTGCAATTAGATATATTGTCAAATAAAATTCTAAAATGTTTAAAAAATCATAAGGATCATTTACAAACCATAAAAAAAGAGGACTGTCGAAGAATCATAAAAAAAATCTTTGTTTTAGTTGACTAATTACTTAGTATGTCAGTGTCTACTGCTACCACCGCTCTGACTACATAGATCTGGTAACGCTGCATAATCTCCAATAAAACGGGACCGATTCGAATATGTCCACTATCAGGCTGTTTTTATTGAACAGTCGTATTGAGTTATTGAGTTAATTGATCCCGGACATGCCACTTCTGTATTTTAGCCGACACAAAGTGTCCTTTATTTCGTCCATGAGTGTGTCGAACATTGTGTCGATCCATGATAAAATACAACCTCCTATATTATATATAAGTATATTTAGTACAATAGTAGTATGGCTGATTAGACAATGTGAGTCAAATTAGATTTATATTGAAAAACTTCGTAATGAAAAAAATTCCATAAAGATCATGGCACACACTTATAAAATCTTATACTTTTTTAATACTATTCAAATAATATCTAAAGGTAAGGGAGAGCGGTTGGTCCGGTGGATAAGGACTCGGACTCACACGCCGCGGGTCCCGGGTTCGAATCCCGGCCAAAACACGAATGAAAATTTGAAATTTTTTTCAAGTGTTTCTGCTGCAATCCCGGGTGGTTCGGATTCCACCTTCATAAATCCATGGCCAAAAACCTCTCTGTGATGCATGAGCGGTCGGTGTACGGCTTGGTGGCCTCCCTTGGACGGTTCTCATCGTGCGGATGGTGGCTCTCTAGCCGTGCATTGGCTGGCTCATTGCATCACAGCTGAGGAGGTGCCTGCCTGAGCGCCTCTGGTGGCCGTACTTGAGCGTGCTCGCATATTGCCACCCGTGGAGATTAGTCGGGCATCGGCTGTATCGGCAAGGTTTTCTGCAGTTTCCCTTCGCCCTCGGTAAATACGATACATTGCGGGAATAAATCGGCTGCAGCCGCACGTGTGGGAGAATGGAGGGAAGAGTAGAGGAATAGTTGGAAAGAGTGGAGAAGCTAAGAGGGAAGGCCCTGGGCCGTGGAAGTAACAATCGCGGGGGCGATTGGTTACAAAAACCCAAAGTACATTAATATCTAAAGGTCATACATGGCTCAATTCGCGGTTTTCAAAATAATAGGGTATCTCTTGACCAGCTGCTGCGATAGGTCAACCTTAAGATGATGTACTTTGAGAAAATCCAAAAAAAAAAAATCCGTTTTTCAATCCAAACAACTAGATATATCCCCTTAATCGTACGGGATGTTGAGTTTTAATACCTGTTTGCTTCGATTCCAGAACGATTTAACAGCTTGATGACAAGCTTGTATCGATCCATAGGAGGATCTGTTGGGAGTGTAATCGCGTAAAAGTGACAAGAGACTGGACGAGCTAGTGGAACTGTTGCTACCGAAACTTCTGCGATCGGCATTGTTACGTTGCGGTAAAAGACTCGATTGTTCGTTCGATTGACTCGCTCTTATATCTTCTTCGTCGATCCCTAGCTTGCCTTCCATAGTACAGCAATTTCTCTTCACCCAAATTATCTTAATCTCCACTTGATCAAAATTTATCGATAATCGAATACTGACGTCACTCCCGAAGCAAAAACACGTTTAAGAAAGAATCTGTGGTGTTCGATAATAGTGAGAAACAAATTACAATATATATTTATTTTAATTTGTACCAAGATCGTTACGATTCTTTGTAATGTTCTTCTCAATCACTTTATACGATAATTATTCAATAATAATAAATATTTTGAATTTTAACCATTTTTTTATGCAAAAATCTTTGTAAACACAATTTTATTTTCCAATTTATAATTTATGGAGCCAAATGTTTCTTTTTTAATTAATTTTTTATATGATATACAAATACAGTTTTTG
This sequence comes from Rhimphoctona megacephalus, assembly GCA_963989365.1. Taxonomy (NCBI): domain Eukaryota; kingdom Metazoa; phylum Arthropoda; class Insecta; order Hymenoptera; family Ichneumonidae; genus Rhimphoctona; species Rhimphoctona megacephalus. Next base: position 23,624,037 of record OZ022415.1, read on the forward strand.
TCATCTACAAGTGTTCGTTCGTGTCCGCTTTTTCTTGCGATAGTCCGTGCAAATACTTGTCACTTTGTTGCGCGACATTGTACTCTTTTTTCTCTATAAGTATCAATTACATTATCTCACTCTTTGCGTCGAAGATCTTGTTTTGCGATATGAATTGTGAAATTTTCGATCACAAGAAAAATAATTTCACCACTTATCGGAGACATGTTTAACTTTTTTTTAGCACGACACGTTGTGGCCTCCTCCAGGAGATAACATTGAAATGACGATTAAGTTTTCAGCAAAATCTTTGCGGATTTACAGTGAGTAATTTATATTAAATGATTGAAAAAGCCTGAGCTAATCACGGAATTATTTCTCAATTAATTAAATCGCGATAAAAAAAATGTATTTAAACAAAATAGGCTTAAAAGTCTTTCTACACTTTTTGTCGATCTCGATCCATCAGGCACGATATATATTACATTTTAAATATTGCTGCATATTTCATTTCGATTTTTTGAAAATTTCTAACCGATTTTCGACAGGGTTCGATTCCAAACTGCTTTCGTTCTCGTGACGGAATACACTGGAATTAAACGATGACTGACGTCAAATCTCTCCGAACTCCTGGTCACAACAGTCCACTGATAACAAGTTACAATAATGGCCACCGACTTAAAGATACACTATCTCGTTTTTTCTTTTTGTATTTTTGTTCGAGAAGAGGGAAGAAAATTTTACACATCGTGTTTCATCGATTGAATAGGGAAAAAAAGGTTTTAATCAGTCGTATGAAGAAAATTGATCGAATGAGATTCGAATGTCAACTAAATTGTAATTCTTGTATATGTAATTACTCGTCGTATGTATTCTTTACGAATTGTAAAACATTAAAACCGAATAAACCAAAGACAAGGACGATAACATGAACTTTGAGGTCGATTTATTCAGGGTCGATAATGAGTTTGCAAAATATTGATTTTCAGACAAATGTCATGCGATTCGATGTCCTTAGAGCCTGCAGCCTGACCTGAATACTTCAAAAAGTTTAATAAATCAATAATGCTGGATTCATAGCTACACCATATCGCCACAGAATAAATTGAATTCCCAACGTTTGATTGTTAATATGGAATTCTCATTAAAACATGCCCTCGTCATTGCCGTTTCAATTTTTCTAAAATAAAAAAGAATTACGTTCGAAAGAATAACATTTTGTTTTTTATTTGTTCATAATTACGAGGAAAATTCCGCAGTGATTTTTTACGACGCAATCGCATCGTTTAAATATGGAATAACTTGGATACAAAATGTGAGGCAATATTTCAACTTATATCTTTCCCGGAATACGTACAAATGGGTCAACTTGAAGTGCAAAATATGAACGATGCATGTGGGTCAAGGTGAATAGAAATTGCACGAATAAACGTAAATGCATTTTTCACTTTACATGGCGTAAGAAAAGTCGTGGTATTAGTCATCACAATGTGCTACGATGTATTAATTCATGTACTTGAGTCTGCCAAAAGCGTCGTAGTCAACGCAGAGCACGACGACGAGAACGACGAAGATGACAGGAATAAAAATCAGGGCCCACCCAAAGGATCATTGCAAGAATAAACGCATCGTGCAATACTATAAAACACGTTTTCAGAATGCTATATATTTAAAACAGATGTATAGTAAAAATTTTACGATATACGTTACTCCATCCAAATAATTCTCGACTATGACGAGATCGAGAAATGAGATTTAATTGGCACATCACGGGATGAAGAATAAGTGAATCCGGCCAAATGTATTTTCAGTTTGAATATATTCCCGAGACACTTCATGACATGCTACACAAATAATTTTGTCTCTCGATTATCGTCTCTTCCATTCTCAGATACACCTCATACTGCTGCACATCAACGATTATAAAATTATAAAAATTTAAAAGCACCTTTTATCGCTGTACGAATGATACTTATCGAATAAACGTTTGAGCTCTCTACTTTGATCTTATATCAATTATTTTCGAGTTTTAACAAATTGTTATTAGGAATTTTTATTTTTTTATCAATAACTTCATTCGTGGAAAAAGGGCAAATTGAATTTAATGTAATGTAAATTTAATGCACGATTTGGAAAAAAAAAATACGAAATTTGGAAACAAAAATGTAGATTCAACTACAGATAATTCTATTTGGCAAATATTATAAAAACTGGATAATTTATAACTCAAATGAATAATAAATATTATATATGTATACAAAACCTCACTTTTTTATTTATTTTCTGAGGTCATCAATTTTTATCGAATGTTCAATAAATGGTTTTTAAATACCTTGATAATACATCGTTATCGGTTTGCTGGTTCGCTGATAAGGCTGGTAATAAACTACAACGTTTTTACGAATAGCCTCCCTCCGGATAAATTCAGAGGGAGATTCCGAAATCAAAAAATTTATATCACGGATCAATGTTTTTTAAACCTTAAGCACGTGAACAAATAACAAAGAAATTTCTCAACAAATATTGGATTCTTTGAACGCATCTATTCCTGCAATCTAATTTCGTGAGATTCGTGTAAACTATTCAATAAATAAACCTGATTTTCGAAAAAATCGAAAAAATATTTTCCTCGATCGTAGTTCTCATAACTTTGGCTAATTTTTCATAATACTTTCAAGTTCAATTTTTAATTTTTCCATAGTCAATTATTATAACAACACAAAAATATTTATAAATATTTCGCTAATTTAACTGAGCGATTTTTTGTAACATTCGATCACATAATAATAATTTTATAGGCGTGCGAGGGCACAGTACAACTCTATTCATTATTTCTCTATTCTTAACGGGAGAAACCAGTTAAGGAGGCCGAAATTTTGGTGTTTTTCGTGAATTTTTTTAACAGGGAAGGAATAATCAGAATTTGTTTAAACTTGGAGGATATTTTATTCATGTTTTGAAGTGCGCTTTGTAATTTTTTTAAGTCATTTCCGCCGGAAATAGTGGAGTTAGAAGCTGCTGTCCATGGACGACTTTTTTTTCAAATGGTGGGCATTCCTGAAGTCACAATTTTGATCTGTAATCATTACAATTTTCTTTTTTCGTTAACAACATATTTCCTAAGAATATGAACCTAATTGTGATCAAAAAAGTTGAAAATTGCATGTTTTTGAGGTGTTTGAACACAATATCATGTTTTTATACCATGTTTTTCACCTTTTTTGCATTAAAAAAAATATTTTTAATAATAATATCATCCCAGAGTTAGGTTTATATAGATTGTAATTGAATAAAGAATATTCACACAAACTTTCAGAACGATTGGTCAATAACTTTTTGAGCTAGAATGCCCACCATTTGAAAAAAAAGTCGTCCATGGACAGCAGCTTCTAACTCCACTATTTCCGGCGGAAATGACTTGAAAAAATTACAAAGCGCACTTTAAAACATGAATAAAATATCCTCCAAGTTTAAACAAATTCTGATTATTCCTTCCCTGTTAAAAAAAATTCACGAAAAACGCCAAAATTTCGGACTCCTAAACTGGTTTCTCCCGTTAAATAACTCTTTAATAAATATGTTTATTCCAAAATATCCCTATTCATAAATATCTCTATTTCTAAATAACGCTGTGAATAAGTAAACTGCATTCTTGAATAACTTTATCCTCAAATATCACTGTGTTCAAATATCTTTATTCTAAAACATCTCTATTCATCAATGTGATCAAAAAAGTCTCTATTCATAACTATCTCTATTCATTGACATCTTCATTCTGAAACAATTCTATTCATAAATATCTCTATGCCAAAACATTTATATTCATATGGAACAAATGACAGTTGTCAATTCTCAACATGCGGAACAATTGACAATGGTCAAATGTCAATTGTCATCTGTTCCACATGAAAAGAGATGTTTTGGAATATTCATGAATATCGAGAAACTCGGTAGAGTCTCAGGACAAGTACATTTGCAGCTGTCGTCTGCTGTTCCGAGCGCTCGCTGAGTCTATATTATTTCAAAACAAAGCGATTCGCGGTGGTGGGGGTAAACATTTTATGACGTTTTAGCTAATTGTAGAGCCTAGGAGTCATTTGGCGGCTTGAAAAGCGAACTTTTGACTAATTGAGCGATGCTCTTTCGATTGAGCCTAAAATCAGCACGATTGGCTACGTAATTGCTGAGATCAAACTTTGCACAGACTTAGGATTATGCTCAATTCTACTACATTCAAGAATTTGCCGTGTCAGTATACTCGCGTGCAGGGATACCATTAAAGGCCTTTTGATGTCCATCAAAACCCATTTCCACCTACGCCGGTCTCCGGCGATCGAAACAACAATTTTCTCATTGGTTACGACTGTGACTACATCTTTCCTCTGTATCGATATTGAAAAATTCATGAATAGAGTTGTTTCAGAATACAGATCTCAATGATTAGAGATATTTATGAATAAGGCCTTTTTTCACCATATTTATGCATGGAGATGTTTAAGAATAAAAATATTTCAACATAGTGATATTTTGGAATAGACATATTTCTTGCATAGAGATATTTGAGAATAAAGTTATTTGGTAATACAGTTTACTTACCCACAGAGTTATTTAATAGAGATGTTTTGGAATAAAGATATTCGATATAGAGTTATTTAAGAATAGAGAAATTATGAACAGAGTTGTTGTACTGCTCGTGCGAGGGATGGATAATTTTTACCTCGTGAAACCGATGCTCGATTCGTTGCACGATGTCCTGAGATCGTCCTTTAAAAATCGCGAACTGATTTCTCCGATGATCTCCATGATGGACCACCGGTCTATAATTTCGCGGACTCGACACTGTCATTTTTGATCTTACGTGTGACATTCTTGCTTCAAAGGTTTGCGCGATTTTTTCACCACTTAAGAGTCATTAATGATTTAAAATCAAAATGATTTGTGCGTTATTTTTCCGAAATTTAGGTTGCACGGCAGAATCATATGCTGCGAAATTGCCAGACGCAATTCGACGAATTCGTACACAAATTCGGCATTAAAAAATTATAATTAATTTGGTCGCACTATAAATTTATGAGACATGAGGATAAAAGTCTGAAAAAACCACGAAATGTTCTCGTGTTATTGTTAAACGCACGGAACAATGACTCGATCTCGACTGCTCGTGCAGCAATCGTTAAAACGCAAAATTTAACACAACACTGGATTTATTATTTTATTCCTTTTTATTCCCATTATACCCCGCGAATATAACATTAATCTCTTTGGATCTTAAGCATGCAGATCGCGATAAGAAATCCGTCAACCAGCAAGTTACGATGAAATCGTCGCGTAAACTTTTTTGCATCGCTAAGAAATAAAAGCTGAACGTTAGTCGAATGACACTTCATTCGAATGACTCAATCATCGTTTTATTATTCTCAGCAAAATCTTATTGTGAATGATTTCATAATTCGGTAATTCTCAAAATCTGTTCAGTAACCCATTTTGTTTAATTTTCAAATCGTCATATTTATTAGTCCTGCCCGATTCATAGAAATCGAAAAATAAGTCGATCAAAACAAAAATAATAATTATGCAAAAATTCAGTTAATAGAATCTTCGTTTTTCTGAAATACAATTCATTGTTTTTTTAAGCAAACTTGAAAAAGGAGATGAATTGGCTATAAAAATAACCTGATCAGAACATTTTGTACAAAAAAATGGTTCGAGAAATTGTTGGAAAAAAAAATATTTAAAAATACCAAAATGTTTTTAAAAATCAGTAAAATGATTATTAACAAAAACTTTTGATATTTCAATACCACAATTTTTTCATAAAACAATTCCGATTTTTCTATCTCGAAGTTTCAAGTGATAAATAATTAATTTAAAAAAAAAAAATCGATCCACTTCGTTTGTATTTGGTGAATAATTAAAGTCCAAATTTCCGCGGCAATAGAGAGTCTCGAAAATTGGTTTTAGCACCAGCCCAGTCACAGAAGAGACTGTAAAATAGTGGCAACTTGAGCAAGCCTCTGTTTCACCTCTTACTACTTACGATGCAGATTTCTTTTATTTCGTTATTTTTTCTTTAATCCTCAGCACTTTCACGCGGTCTTTAGAGCACGTGTGTGTCGAAACTCTGAAATACTTTCGCGGATATTCCGAGCTCACGCGACAATGTCTGTTTAATTGCTACGACGCTTTTTTTTTTACACTGTGTAACGCTCTCGTATCAGGCGTTTGAGATTATGTACAATACGACAGATGAGACAGTTTCATCGGTGGATAATCGAATCGAGCATGAAAAAAAACGCGATAAAATTGTCAGGGTCTCCACGGTCGCAAAATGAAGAGAAAAAAAAAAGAAAACAAATACACACTTTGAGACACCCAGGACACTATCGTACAAAACTTTATCTGAACTGAATACTTGGCGTAGGTGTGCGATATTTTACCGGTTTTGAGTCCTCGAGAAAGTGTGTCACGCGTTAAAGAGAGAGAATTACTGAAAGGGAGGGAGAAAGTGATAACAACGTTGACAATAGTAGAGTATGCCATAACCTTTTTATGCCCTTTGCCCTGTGCATTTTATCTACTTTGCGGTATATTCAAAAAACTATAAAACAGTAAAAAAGTTATTTAATCTTTATTATCCTGGTAGAAAAATTTATTTAAAAGTTTCAATTCGAATTCTTTCAATGCGAATACGAAATACCGAAATTCAACATTTTTTCATACGGTTCCAAAAAATTGAAGCTCCAGCTTCTATAAATTACGAAGCATTGGCAATAAAAACTGTGAAAGATTACGAACAGCAAATACTACTTTTTATTCAGATAATTAATTATGTTTTTTCCGATTCGAAGATTACAAAATGCCTTTAAAAAATTTACATTTTTTTACAGCGAATAAAAATGTGTGCGTTTAGTCGATACAGCGAATCGGCAACATTTTTTTTTTGTAATATGTGTAAAATTCACAATATTCATCGTTCGTGATTCCGTTGAATTAGAAAACTATCAGTAATTTTTCGTGAATTTCACTGCTGATTTAATCACTATCGTTTTAAATCCGTGCCACCGGCGAATTTTTCGTTCATTATTTGCAGAGAAATCAATCGAAACAAGGTGAAAATTTGGAAAGCGAATGAGAACTAGCGCAAAAAAAACGGGTGAGAAAATTCGGATTATTGCCACGCGGAAACGTCCGAGAAGTTGCACAAGCAATGATTGCAAACAGACTGTCGCATTATTATACCGACGACGATGAATGCACGAGAGTTTTCTTGGTGACCTCGTGTGGTATGAAACAATACTAACAATAGTTCACGAGAGCTCGTACAACGCGGATATACGCGTGTGGGTGTAAACACGCTAGCCTACGTGGAGGCTGCGAATAAAAAGGTGAACGATTATCCCACGTGGGATGAAAATCTCGCGAGTATGAGGACAATTAACAGGTGAATAAACAGAGAGACTGCGAGAAAGGAAAAGGGAAAGAGATCGGGAGTGAAGGGGAAACGCAGGAGGGAGGAGCACGCGTATCAATTCAAAGAATAATTAAAAGGGCATTTTAATATCAGAAACGCCGCTAAAATTTGTATTAAAGATACGAATATTTTTTTTCCGCACTGTTGAACACAAGTTTTGCATTTTTCGGTTACGATCACAGCTGAAACATTTTTTCTTTTTTTTTTCATTTTTATTCGGGAAAGCAATAAAATTCATTTGCAAAGAGAGTAAAATCAACGATTTAAACTTTTGAGAAAATTTTTTTTATAAATTATTTTTATTTTATTTTATTTTTTTTATTTATAATTTTTTTAATGTTTATTTATAATTTTATTTATAAATTTTATTTTTTTATTTATAAAATAATTTTTTTTATTTCTTGATATATTTTTATTTATTTATAATTTGTTTATTTATTAAAAAATTTTTTTTTTTAATAAATTTTATTTATAAAACATTTTCGGTGCTTTCCAACGATGCAAACTCCAGTTTCATTCGTCAAAGTTCTGCTCAACGTTCCATTGGTGAAACGCGAAGAAAAATATTTTTCTTTTATTGATACCAATATCCTACTTTTTATTCTTCTAGCAAATTTGTTTTTCATACACCCAGAAAAAACATGATTCAACTAGGATCTAGTTAAGGAAGCTCCGTCACGTAGGGCCGGTTTGCGTGAACGCATAAGCAGGGCTCTTTTTTTTTTTTTTTAGTAATTCGCATGTTTGTCATGATACAGTTGGTTATAAACATATTATTGGTAATTTTATACAAAAATAATTAGTTGTACATCGATAAATATATACCGTAAAATTAGTATTTTACGGTATATATTTTATGTTACGGTACTGCATAGAGAAGTACGGCAACGTCGCAATTCTCCATCTCACTCTCTCCTCCGATTTCTTTGTCGTACTCATGACACCCAGCTGACCGCGGGGCGTAGCGTATTATTGTGTACAAAATTTTTCATTTTTAAATCAGTTCAAGAACTCAGAAAGGCTTGATCAGATACATATATTTTGCTTTAGTAATTTATTAAGATATTTATAATTTTTAGTAAACGCTACGTGATATGAAATTTCTAAGATGTCTGTTTACTTTGTAATAAAAACTAATTTTTCATTATTGTTGAGAAATAGATAACTGGTATCATTAATCGATTAAACTATTTATTTTATTACGATGAAACCAACTTTTCTACCTATACGTCAATCACAAACGAATGAAAGGTCAGGTAGCTGATGATTTAAATCTCGCGCATGCACTTCTGCGTTATACGAACACCTGATTTCTGCGACGCTGCCGAATCTTTATACGGTTGCGAAACCCGTCAGAACATCAAGTATTTCGACATTTTAACACTAAATATCTTTTTTTACATAAGTCGTTGACCCAAAAGTTTTTTATTGTATTTGGAATCCTTATAACCTGATCAACGTTACTGTAGTTTTCGTTCAATATATGTTGCGTGAATGCGAAGATATCACTTAATACAAGTCTTTTGAGGGTGACTTTTCCATAAGCCCTGTGTTAAAAACCCAACTTTAACCATTTTTATCTCTCTTATTTAGTCGTTGACCTTACCTGAAACTTTGCATACGTGAATATGGGTACTTTATCTAACGACATACTTAAAAATTATTTTTTTCTGTTGGTGAACCTTTCGTGACGGAGCCTTCTTGAATCAAATAAATTTTTTTCTTTGTCTCATGGCTAAATAGAGGCCTATTTAAGTTTACGAAATTATTTTTTTTGATCACAATATTTTTATGTTTTTGATTAATGAAAAATTTAATATATGTACTAAAATCGGACATATTTTTATCTTAAAAATTGAACGAATATGAAGTTAAAATAAAAATATTTATATTAGTATTTATAATATTTATTATGACATTATTTAATAATATTTTCATGGGTCTGCGACCCTGGATAGGTACAAAAATTCACGTTCGTCTTCTTACAAGGAAGGTTACCTTACCGTACTCCCACAACCTGGGTCGAAAAAATTACATTTTGTAATTCACATGAAAGTATAAACCCTCACGAAAAATGAGCTGCCCACTTCCATATTTAAGGGGTGAAATTAATTCCTCCAAACCGGTGGTTTTTTCGTTTTTCGCTGATATCTTCGAAACCAAAATAGATACGGCAAAAGTTTAAATAGCAAAGTTATTTATTTTTCAGTGCTCTGCCATAATATGTAGTTAAACATTATATAGAAATTTTTTATTTATTTTATTTTCATAAAAAACTTGTTTTTTTATACATTTTTCTCTATTTTTTCATAACAAACGTTATTGTTTCGACTCAAAATTCAATGATATCAATCTACATTGGTTTTTCCCCTCTCAAGAGCTCATTAACGGGAGAAACCAGTTTAGGAGGCCGAAATTTTAGTGTTCTTCGTGAATATTTTTAACAGGGAAAGAATAATCAGAATTTGTTTAAACTTGGAGAATATTTTATTCATGTTTTGAAGTACACTTTGTAATTTTTTCAAGTCATTTCCCCCGGAAATGGTGGAGTTAGAAGCTGCTGTCCATAGACGATCGCCATCCGAGCTTTTTGCTGGTGGGCATTCCTGAAGTTACAATTTTTATCTGTAATCATTATAATTTTCTTTTTTCGTTAACAACATATTTTCTAAGAATATGAACCTAATTGGGATCAAAAAGTTGAAAATTGCATGTTTTTGAGGTGTTTGAACACAATGTCACGTTTTTATACCATGTTTTTTCACCTTTTTTGCATTAAAAAAAATATTTTTAATAATAATATCATCCCAGAGTTAGGTTCATATAGATTGTAATTGAATAAAGAATATTCACACAAATTTTCAGAACTATTGGTTAATAACTTTTTGAGCTAAATGCCCACCAGTTGAAAAAAAGTCGTCCATGGACAGCAGCTTCTAACTCCACTATTTCCGGTGGAAATGACTTGAAAAAATTAGAAAGTGTACTTCAAAACATGAATAAAATATCCTCCAAGTTTAAACAAATTCTGATTATTCCTTCCCTGTTAAAAAAAAATTCACGAAAAACACCAAAATTTCAGACTCCTAAACTGGTTTCTCCCGTTAAACCGGAGAGTTATTTTTTTCAAACGCAAAACATTTTATAAATTTGAACTGATGACATGTTCTTATCATTATCAAACTATAAGGGGGACTTGTTAAAATACGTTTTATTTTTCCACGATACCCTATCTGTGAAGTTTAATATCGACATATCAGTAAAAGGCTCTATAATATTATACGCTTTATAATATTAAGGCTTATAATATTAAAACTCTCTATAATATTATACGATTATATTATATTATACGAATATAATATTATGCGATTTAACCAACGATATCCACCGATGGAAAATTACTTTCGCCGTTATATCTTGTATTGAAAGAAATCGGTGGTGACTTTGGCCCACGCGTAGAAAAAACGTTATTTAAATCCACAAACATTTTTGTTTCGGCATCAAAATCTGGAAAATTAACATCAGGTAAGAACTATTCAAATTAAACATTCTCGCGGCAAATTAAATATTTCTTTTTTTCAACAGATCATTTCAAACAGTGGCTAACCGAAATCTATTTTCCGAATGTTGGCGATAACGGTGCGCTCTTAATCGACTCCTGGAGTGGACACTGTCCAGAAGTAGTTAATGTAGTAACTCCTCGTAACAAAAAAAATTGTATTAGAAATTATTTCGAAAGGAAGAACAGGACAAATACAACCATTAGATGTGTTTTGTTTTCGAATATGGAAAAATTTTGTTAGACATTTTTCAGATGTAGAAATTCTTTACGGTAGTGATATAAATCTGCATTCAAGAAATAACATTATCAAGCTGCAGTCACTTGTTCACAATCAACTGTCTTCTCCACGTTATATTAATATGTTAAAATATGCTTGGTACAAAAGTGGCTACATAGAAAAAGCACCCCTTGAGATCCGGTGACGTTTGGCTTTGGAGATAATACGGAACCACGATATCACATTTGTGGTAATTTAGCTGTTATAACATGTTCGTGGTGCAAAAAACCTTTGTGTCTCAAACACTTCTTTGAGGAGTATCATTATTGTAATGAATACATTCCATAATACGAAAGTGAAGAAACTGATAAGTGCATGGCCTGCTTTTTCCTCCTGCTTGCCATGAGTACTAGACATCTTAATGGCTATAATACATGAATTAAAGGCTTCTAGTAAATAAAATAAAGACATGTATATTAAATAACGTTTTATATAGAATAGAAAAAATCATCTGATACTTATTCGCTTGTACTAAAATTGATGCACAAAACTGAACTAGAAGTAAATGATTTATGAGTATTTTAAGACAAGGGTAGAACAGCATACCTGGATATACTAAACCTATATATGTATATAAACATTTTGCGTTTGACAAATTTATCAATCTTATTTAATTTTCAGGTAAAATAAGAACTTTTTCGATGATCAGATGAAGAAAAATGTATAAAAAACAAGTTTTTTATGAAAATAAAATAAATAAAAAATTTCTATATAATTTTCAACTACATATTATTGCACAGCACTGAAAAATGAATAACTTTGCTATTTAAACTTTTGCCGTATCTATTTTGGTTTCGAAGATATCAGCGACAAACGAAAAAACCACCGATTTTGAGGAATTAATTTCACCCCTTAAATATGGAAGTGGGCAGCTCATTTTTTGTGAGGGTTTATATTTTGATGTGAACTACAAAACATAATTTTTTCGACCCAGGTTGTCGGGGTACATTAAAGTAACCTTCCTTGTTAGATATAGTCAGTCAGATTAATAATACTTCTTTGGTTCCCGCAATTTATGCACATCTAGAGTGCAATTCGTATGTGAGAAATGCTTCGACGCTCTGCGCCACGTGGTGACTGCAGCAAGAAGCTTTACCGTGGGTACTCGAATAAACGGACCCAAATAGCACTATACACGGAGAGAAAAATACCACAAAAATAACGGTACTCTGCACTACAAACTGTACGAAAATAACATTTTTGGGAAGATTTATCGAAAAAAAAAATAAAGATTCGAATCAGTATCGTAGTATTTAAAATAAACCTATCATTTTTTGTAATATGATACAGTTTAATTTACGAAACAGCACTGTAAAAAGTTCCATAAAAAAAATCGCTGCTGTTTAACACGACGCAAACGAAAAACTAATTGTTGGACCGCAACTAAATCTTAGATGGATTAGAAATTTTATTACACTGCAAGGCAATTTTGACCATGCTGTTTGGTATTTTTGGTTCAAGCTCCATCTTTTGTTATTGCATAAGACGAACAGGCCAGGCCCTGTCGTCTACTTTTATTATTTTTATTCCGTTGTGTCATGTGATATGACATGGTCTTTAACCTTTTACAATTTTTTTGATACTGAAAAGGGAAAAAGAATTATTTGGGTGAAAAGAAGCGACAAATTGAGTAGTTTTGGAGACTGTTCTCCTTCAACTGCAAATTGCCAATTCAACATAACTTTTTCTACCGCAGATCGTGTCCTGACATACATAAATTTAATTTGAAATTCTGATGAAGACGGACTAAAAAAATTAAAAACGTTTGATCTAATTGATGATTTATTTATCAAATAAAAAAATAATTTGTTGGATGAATGGATTATTAATTGATGAATAATCATTAATTCATTATTTTCTTATTATTATAATTATAATAATACTATCATTATGAGAAATAAAACTAAAAAACGAGCCCTAGGGAAATCCATGTTCAGGCAAACAAAAATTGACAATCGTCCCATGAAATGTTACAGTGCCAGGATACTAATTTTTATCGTACTGGCACCATCCATTTTAATCTCGATTTTTGGTGAAATTCATACGTACTGTACACATTTTTTATTGCGCCTGAAAATCACGTGCACATCATTGAAAAACACAAAAATTTTTGTCGGAATATCTTACAGATATTCTGAAATATTTCTCTCCGTGTATATTTGATTTAAATCGTTGAAACGAATAGAAATTTTGTTGATTCAAATTGAAAAAATTGAAATACAGGATCTTGGTAGATCTAAATAGAACTTTTTGCTGGATGTACATTTAACTTTTGGGATTGAAAAATCAGTTGAGACTAGTAACCCAAAACCGTAAATAAATTTTGAAGAAAAGAAGAGACGCGGAGCAAATGGATTGTAGAGGAAACACGACGAGTTTCTTATAATAATGAGAAAGTCAAGAATCCTTCTTGAATATCGCCAAAACTCGAAATGAAGATTGTAATTATCACAGCCTCGAACTTGACTTTCCACTTATTCGCGATATTCAAGGTTAAATCTTTGAAATGCAGCATAATTTTTTTTTATTCCGTGCTACCCAAGATTTATTGGCTAATTACGAAATTATAATGAACCAACTAAATTATTCGGAATAAAGTGATAATTGTTCGAGTATTAAAAATAATTGGTTCAAAAAATATAAACATATTAAAAAATAAATAAATAAATAAATTGAAATTAAATACAAAAAGAAATATCAAAATCTTTATTCGTATGCCAATAATAATAAGCACGATCAACAAGTCACAATCTCGAGAGAAATCCCATTGCGTTATAGCAGCAATGACGATGCATGAACTTGAACTGCACGTGGCTGAGAAGCCATGAACGAGAGTCGATAAAATTGCTAGCATTGACACGCAAAGCGCAGCTTTTTTGCTCATTCGTGAAGAAACTCTCTTTCAGGGTTCTCGTGTTGCAACAGTGAGAAAAAATTGCTTGTACCGTTCAAATGTTAAATCGATTAAAAAAGTTATCCATTCGATGTGACCAAAAGATTTAATTCCTGACGATCACCTATTCATGGTAATGATTCAAAAAATTCGAGAGTGAATAATCGGTCATGAACTCCATGTAAAAAAAAAAAAAAATAAAAAAAAGATCGATTGGAGAGAATGGCCGAATTGTTCTCAAAAGCGTAACGATATGTCGAAAGATCGTTGATCTCAATTACGTTTCATTGAATAACGGTTTCACACGGTTCAATAGCTCCTCGAAATAAGAATTGTCAGTAATCACAAAGATAAAGTTAAAAAAATACACACAACGTAAATCACCCAAAATTTCTTTCGACTTCAAAATATCATCCATTTTTGATCATCCATAATTCATGAATTCGTTAAAAAATGGCAACAAAAACAACGTCAACATCAATTATTCACACCTACACTAAAAAAAAGGCATAGTGCTGAGAACGGAGGCGTAGTTGACTGAACTACGCCCTGAACTTGGATATGGCAAAACCAATGGCGTAGTTGACACAACTTTCGCGCGTAATTGAAGATATTTTGTTGAGCCAACTACACCCGGAATTTGGGGTAAAGCTTTAAACATTCAATAGAATCAAAACATTTTTTGAATAAAATTCAATAAATATTTGAAATACTATCATGGCATTGCTCGGGAAATACGGAAAAGTATTTCGGTCAATTGTATCAATTATGTTTGGATTAAATGAATTGCATCGTATAATTAAAACATACACAATTATGATTTTGAAAAGACTCTAAGAAACATTTGAAATTTTGTTTGATATATATATTTTTTGAAATATTTTTTTATTTTATATTCTTGATTTTATATTTTGCAACTTTCAACTTTCAATAGTAAATACAATTAATCGATTTTTTACCCTCTCGTAAGAGCGCATCATAATTAGGTGTATACCTTTACTGTACAATACTTTATTGTACGATATGCCTTAAACCTGTTTACCTCGTAAAACAAGGGTTCGGATTTTCTCGACAACCATCGATCGAAGTGATCATTATTTAACGATTCAACGTCGGAGCTTTATGGGCACACGGGCGGTGCGACGCTCACGCGAGAGCGCTCCGCCCGTGGCCCTCTAGCGAATTTCTGCCACACGAGAAATCCAGCCAGGGAATAAAGCTGTCCGGTTACAATAATAAAATTCATATTAAACAAAACTTATTGTTTGCGCAACCAAATTTTAGTAGCTTTAGCAAAAGGTTTATTTGTTTGAATAGTGACAAAAGATTTCATTCAAATTACTATTAGGTAATTAGCTTAATCACAAATTATATTCCGTTGATCTATAGTGTCATTGAAATCAATTCTCGCAAAAATGTTTATTTCATGCTATTACTTTATCAAGTCACGGACAAACCGTATAAAACTCAACCTCCGTATGATTATTTCAAATTCAATCGATTCCGTGTCTCCAATTTTTTTTTTTTTTTTTTTTTTTCAATGCAACCATTTATTGCGGTTCTATCACATGAAATAGACTCAACTGAAATAAATGAAAATTTAGCAGCAAAATCGTGGCATAGTTGTCTCAATGACATGACTTTCAATGGATCAACCACCGGGTGAAACTAAACGTAATATGACTATTGGCACAACGAAATTCGTCTAACCTCATCGCGTAGTTGGCAATACTTTAATTTTTTTTTCAGTGTACTTTTTTGCTGCTCGAAAAAAGTAAAAGTTTATTTACCGAGCTGGTCTCTCCCTCGAACCACGTTCTCGGATCGGTCAGCCACGAATTCATAATTATGTATTCGTCTATGAAATTATCACGAAAAAAAGCTTTCGATCGAATATTTCGACTGAAATTTGTAATAATAAGAGAAACGAGATAAAACGATTTTTTGAACGTAAATTTTACATGAGCTCTGTACAATTACTCAATCAAATGATCGCGAACGAAAAAAATGAATTTTCTACAGAGCTGAACTGGCTAGAAATCGGAGAACGACTGACAATAGATCAATTGTATATTCCCTCAACCAGCGATACGTGTAGCACGATCTCTTTGTATAATATTTACGAATTTAACTATCCGGCTCTATATATATACACATATGTATATGAATACGATCATACGCCGACAGTATAATAAAAAAAAAAACAGGAATCCAACGACGGATGATTGATGAATAATAGTCAAAATCGATACTATCGATATATCAATTGCTAATCGATAAATAATTATTAAATACGATAACGTACTCGTGAAATTGAATTGCGAATTAATTTCGTCCCAAACTTACGAAAAAAGTGTTCATCAATCCCAAATTCATCAATTTTTAATCGATCAACTCAGCAGGGATAAAAATCTGTATTAATTCGTTTAATAAATATTTGCTCCAAAAGCGCAAAATCGATTTCGAACGTCAAAAGAATAGAAATTATCCTAAAACGCTTGTATACAAAATTTACTCAATTTTTATTCGAGATTTCTTTTAACCCAGTATTTTTTTTCTATCAAAGTCGCAAATTGGTTGAATTTTTTCTGGAACTCACCAGTTGATGAAAATTCGATCAGTCGATGTCCAAGACCTCGTCATAAGGATTGTAATTTAACGTTCAGTCTTCTGTAATCAATGAAAGTGGGTGGAAAAAGGATAAATAAAAATGATGCTTTTAAAGATCGTGGGAATAACTTTGCTTCGTTTATTTATCCATTTTTTACCGATTTTGTTCAAGTTCAATTGCGTAATCTTCAGTGACAAACATGATAACAAAATAAAGTTTAATGAAAAATTCTCTGCGTTTTCAATTTACGCGCCAAATTATGGAAATGTGTATTGAAAAATTGCTGACATTCGTAGAAAAGTCATTTTGGAGTTAATGAAAAATGACAATAATTCATTGCATGCCATTCATTGCAGCGAAAATGATGGGTAATAAAAAAAATGCCTGCTAAGCTCGAGTAAAAAATTTGTCTTCCTAGTTCAACTTATTATTTCCAAAATACGATCAATTAATCTTAAATATTTTGAATGGGATAAATAGTGAATATACTGCAAAGAATTTTGGATATTTTTTTCGAAACGTTGTCACGGACGTCTTTCGGAATATTTGAATGCTAAAGTCGTGAAGAATCTTGGCAAAGAATTGTTTCGTCATCGTAAAAAAGAGACACACACGAGGAAGCGATACGAGGGGAGAGATAGATATATAGAGATCTACTAGTATCGACTATAGGTTCAAGGCTGTGCTCTAATTCGACGACGAAGCGCGAAAAGAAAAGTCCCGAAGGAAATCATGAAGATTTAAAGTCTTCAGGACAAGCCTCTTGGAAAAACTTAAGCATTTTTTCCCCCCGGAATATTTCCGGAATTTTATAAATTTATGCATTCTTTGAAAACGCCGCGAAATAATTTTTGTATTCGGCAAAACTACGATGTAGAGGTTATGGATGACGTAGCTCTTATTACTTTGGATTGTGACGAGAAGACCGTGAGAAGAACAAAAAAAAGTGTCAGCAGCACGAGACAAAAAAATCATGAGATGTGAATTCTGCATTTTTATAAGACTGACCTGAGATTCTCGATATTTTTCTTTCTTCACGAAAGTTTAAACACGTTCACAACACTATATGTACACACAAACCATTAACTTTTTCACTGAAAAAAATGTATTCGAAAAAAGAAACAAACAATAAAAAACATTCGAGCACCGTCACCAAATTTCTTTGTTCGTTCCTCGTTCGGAACGTGTTAGAAAACACTCGCGAAATTTTTGCGCTTTTCGATCACATCTTATTACGGGATTAAATCCTCGTCTTCGAGCTAAAAACAAAATTGTGTAAATTCAAGGTTTTCTGTACCCGCGAGTTCCAACCTCGAATAATGCACCCACCGACACAGAGAAACTCTGTCTCCTCATTCCTCCCTCGATCCTTGTGCAATTTTTTCTTTTTTTTCCATGCTCTTTTCCACCGCCAATGCGCTCCTTAGTTCCGCGTTTTGCCGCCTGTTGGCGTGGAAAACACTCAAACAGCTGATTATCATCCCCTCCGTTACTGTCGTACGCGCTACACGTGCGATGTTCAATTCTACTCTCGTGATGTGAAAAAAGCATGAAAAAAGCGATTAGTTCACGTAATTTCACTTTGTAGTAATTCCACAAAAATTTTGTGATTAATCATTTTTTTTTGTATTTTTTATGGAATATCGATGATTCGTCGATAGAAACGGCAACTTAACCTCGACCAAGCTGTGCTTGTGTCAATCTCGTTCCAATACTTTTATCTTTCTTTCTTGTTTTGAGTTAAGTCATACTTTTAATATGGATAATAATTGTACGAAAACTACAACAATGTTGTCCTTACCGCAGAAAAAATATTATAGACAGCGAGCTCACTCCAATCCGATTGCTGACCACTGTATAGAATAGTAAGTGAATTTTCTTCATCGTTAATGATGACAATAAATCAATCATTAAACAAAATACTCTCGACTAAAAACTTTGTAAAAAAGACTCGTTTTTTTCTAACTAATGAAAGTGAAACAAAAATAATAATATTCCAAAATAATTATTAACGTATTAGGTACAAATTTTCTTGTTTCTGCTCTAATTTTTTTTTACTTTATAAATGAAATTCTACATGTTTTTAGTGCATACAAAGTTCAATATTTAATCGCCAATATAAGAAACTTGAAAAATCTTTTGAAATAAAGTACATTTTTAATCACAGCGGTGCTGTTTTGAATTATAATTTAAAAAAAAATTAAATTGGGAATTGTCATTAGTCCTAGAAAACCGGATGACATGGACTGGAGTTCTCTTTATCCAGATCACTTTTCGGAGAAGAAAAAAAATCAAGATCTCACGAGCGTTAAAGAAGTAGAGTTCGCAGACATTGGCTGCGGCTACGGAGGTTTATTAGGTACTGGAATTTGCAGGAGGAATTCTTTTTTTATCACAAACATTGATAATTTCTATTAACCTTTAAAGAATACTTGAATTAAATTAATTAAAAAAAAAAACAATTATGTTACAAACAAACACATTGTTATCTCTAAATTTTTCAAATCGTCAGACATCTCGGACAATCGTACAAAATTGATAATAACGCAGCTCTTATATTTACTCAAAAAGTTACCCTATCGCCAATGTTTCCTGACAGTCTGATACTCGGAATGGAGATCAGAATCAAAGTGTCCGATTACGTGATGGATCGAATAGCCGCTCTGAGATCGCTTAATCCAGGAAAATATGGAAATATTGCTTGTCTGAGAACAAACGCGATGAAATATTTGCCAAACTACTTTCGTAAAGGGCAGGTAAATTTCATTGCAAACTTGTATGTCAATGTTCCAAATTGGCTCTCATGTCGAAGTTTTTTCACTGATTTAGTTATTATTCAGTAAAATTCGATTTTTTTTCAGTTGAAAAAAATGTTCTTCCTGTATCCGGACCCCCACTTCAAGAAAGCAAAACACAAGTGGCGTATAATCAACAAAACTCTATTGGCTGAATACGCCTACATTTTAGCTGAAGAAGTACGTAAATGTACCTAATTTCATGTAACGTTATAGTTTTTTTTTTCTTTATGGAAAAGTTGGATGCGAAATCTACCAAATTTTAATGTCCTGGTTATATTTTGAAGGCTATCGTCTATACCGTCACGGATGTGAAAGACTTACACGATTGGATGGTTCGACACTTCGAGGATCATCCACTGTTCGAACGAATGAGCGAAGAACAATTGGTAAGAAATAATAGAAAAACAAGTTACAAAACCTGCGATTTGTTTTTCCGAACTTCATCGCTGAAAAGCACGAAAAAAATGAAAATCGAATCGTAGTAATTAGATTTATTGTCTAAAAATTATAGATATCTTTAATGTTTCGAATATTCACTAATTGAAACTAAGCATTGAAAATAAATCGAGTTTTTTTCCTGAAATAAGAGAATGTCAACAAGTTTTTTAATGTGATTTAACTTTTTTTTTATTTAAGAAAACGGATCCAATTGTCGAGAAACTATATGAGAGTACCGAAGAGGGGCAGAAAGTAACGAGAAACAAGGGTGATAAATACCTCGCCGTATTTCGACGAGTCACGGATCCATACATGAATGTGACGAGTTAACGAAATATTTTCAAATTTAATAATGTTTTACATTCTTAGCCTAAAGGTTTGTTTCATGAGAATTTCGGTACTTAACAGCTTGACAAAAATGTGAAAAAAAATCAGCCATTTGTGTGACTTTACGAACGTTGATTTTCTGTAAAAATAATGATGAAACGTTATTAACAAATCATGTAATTATTCTTTGGAAAATATGAATTATAAAAATTTGTGAAGTCTCAAAAATGTCAGAACTTTTTCAACATAGCTAAATGCCGAAATTCTTTTGAAATAAAATGTTTGACTTAATTTAAAACCGTAACATCGAAATTATTTCACAGGAGACGACTTTATCGATTTCTTTTTTATTTATTACAATAAGATTGTTTTTATTGATAATGAAAAAACGTAATAAATACGCAAAGAAATTGGTTCCACGAGAGTTATTGAATTTCTGGGCTTTGTTCCAATCTCCCTTCTTGGCCCGGCACCTGTTGCCATATTTTTGGGTACGTGGCTTGTCTGGCATCGGACTTGCGTATCAAATGAATCGTGTCCAGGGCAAACTCTTTGTGAACGATCATAAATATCATCTGCAAAAATGGGGTCAAGAACTCGAATGAAACTCGGCCAAAATTTTCATCTCGTTTAAAGACTTACGTTTTCTAATATTTTTTCTAGCATTCTTGACGATGGGGTTGTGTAAGATCTCTCTTGAACTCTTTTACGTTCCAATGGATTTAACGTTATTTGCGAATACTTCAATATCGGTTTTGAACGATTGCAGAGACTCGGACTTTGTAAAATATTCCTGAGTATGAGTTCAAAAAAACATAAACGAACGAAATTAATTTTCTTCTGTGTTAAATCACGTATCATGCAATTTTGACTTTCCATCAATTTTCTACATTTTCATTTCTTTTTTCAAATTCAGAAAAAAATATTCGAAACACTACTGTGTGATTACTTGCCAAATTTTAATCCGAATTGCGATATTTTCTATCAAAGATTTCACAGTTTTACACCCATTTCTTGTGGAGAGGAATTGTCAAAATTTCACATTTCTCTCGATAACTTTGACACTTGTTTACAGATTTTTTTTCGAAAATTCTCAAATACATAAGAATATATCACGAAGTTTGTCAGAAAAAAATAACTACAATTTTGACCGTTTAGTTTTTGAATTATAACGATAGAAAGTAAAGTGAATATTAGAAGATGTAGGGAACGTTACTATTTTTGAAACTCTAAGCTTTATATAATGCATTTATTTCATTATCGAACCGGACATTTAAGGGATTATATATAGTTGTTTTGTTTGAAAAAATGAAAATTTTTTTTTTTACATTTTCTCAAAGTACATAATCTTAAGAACGTTTTCCCAAAATATTATAAGGATCTAAACACTAAAATGAATATATTTACGCATGCTACCTCAGAATGCGAGGCTCTGAGCACAGCGATCGACGACTTTAAACGCGATTATCTCGGAATCCTGTTTTTTTAAGAGTGCTGCTGCGGTGAGCACGATTTCTCGAAAGCAATTTAACCGATCGATTTGAATCTTTAACGAGCTTGTTTCTAATTCAAACGGCTTATTTGTGAACGAAGAAATTTTCATTTGAACCAAAATTCATATTTTTTTGGGTCAAGAAACCTAATTTTTGGAACTTCAATAATCAAACTTTTCGAAAAAATCGACGATATTTTTTTTTTAAATCAAAGTTTCGCTAAACCCTTCGTTCACGAAGAGCATATAGCATTATACTAACGAAATCTTTTTGGTTTTTTTTTATTTCAAATGAGCTGTTCCAGAGATATGCTTACCGCGAGTGATATTAAAAAAAGGTGTTTTGGAACAACGGCCATATTTCCCCCAGTAGTGAAAATTTTTTCATAAAAAAATTTATATAAGTACCTCAAAATATGTAGTAATTGATACTGTATAGTGTATTTTAATAAAATGATATTAACATGGGTAAAAAAAATCATGAAAATCCCTCAAATTTCCCGAGCACAACTACATATAATCCGTTAACTTTACAACATAACTGTAGTGGGACAAACAAATACCGTAACATTTGCATTACGTCCTGACGATAATGAATATATTATGATTTTCAGTAGCATTCAAAAACATGGAAAATAGTATTAATAAAAAAAAATAATAAATAAATGAAAAACGTGTAAGAGTATGCATCGGTTTTCTTAGAGACACTTTGAGTATTATTCTTATCAAATTTACGTCACTTTAGTTTTAGCCTCACTTTCAAAAAACCAAATACAGCTATATTGGGCAAACATAGTCAAAATGATATTATTTTTAATGTTTCGATTATTATTGCGTTTAAAATATTCGAAATTAAAGGCATTGCAATTATATAAATATTTTTTTTCATAATTCACGCAGATAATAATTTTTTGCATAATTTATGGATTAAATGGTTGTGTATTTAAAGCACGTCTCACCAAATCATGCCTTCGAGTATAAAGGTCGAAAGAGAAAATATATTTTTCGGAATGGAAAATCTTCTCATTGATTTTCCAATCGTCGTTTCAATGGGAGGAGAATTTTTTAAGCGTTCGTTCGGTTCAGTTTTTAATTCTTCGTCTTGTGGACTGTACATGTAACATCGTACTGATAATAGCTTATAAAAAGGTTGAGGTTTTACGAGCAAAATTCTTTCCGGTTGCTAAAAAAAATATTAACCATTATTTGAATAACAAAAAAGTTCTGAAGCTCGTAGAAAGCTTTGAGAAGAAATTCGAAATATTTGTTTTTTTGTTTTTTTTTTTTTTTAACTGACTGGATATGTTATTCCTGTTTCAGTTATCGTAAAATAATCTTTCGTTCGATCGCAAAGACTCTGCTGCAATATGACGCTTCTCTCGTAAGCTCGTTTTTTACTCTGGTTTATAAATTCGCACATAACGTCAGCATTGATTCTGCACGGTTTTCCCCCCGTCGTTACAATCAGCCGAAAAGTTTGTAACGCTTCGGGCTGTATCCTTCCGGTCTGTGGCTCTAAATCGATTTCCAATATTCCCGGAAGTTCATATCTGCAAAAGATTTTCATTAAATTTACCAATATTATTATTATTCTTCGTGAGATTTTTCCAAAATTTATTTTACTTTTATACTATTTTACTATTACTACTATTTTATTTTTATACTATAATACTATAATTATTATTTGCATTTAACCGACAGTTAAGCAGCCTCGGGCGAGGCCAATACTTGGTTGGGTGGCCGCTTAGCCATGCATCAGCTCGGGCATTAATCGCTGAGCGGGAGGCAGTTTTTCTGAATTTCTGATGGTGCTAACCAACTGAAACTCAGTAGAAATATAGCCGCGTGTATCGGCTGGGTTTTCCACAGTTTCCCTTGGCCCTCGTGCAAATGCGATACAGTAATAATGCATTAGGAAAGAGTGGCTGTGGGCAACACTCTTGGGGGGTTTCACAGGAACAAGGAAATTAGTGAAGTGGGGGAAAAATGGGGTTAAAGTAATGGGATGGGGTGGTAAAAACCCGCAAGGGTAAACCCAGGAACAATAAAAAATAAATAATTATTTCTTTTTTCAGTGCTTTTCCCTTATTCTTAATTTTTGCACAGGCAATTTTTTAAAAGTACCAAAACATCGATAGACGATTTTTTTTTAATTTCATTTTGATAATTTTAAAGCACTACATTTTGCAAATTATTTTGTGACATTCTTTAACAGGGTCATCCCATGTGAGAGCTATTTTTTTTCGCTTTTTGGGATTTTTTTTTTGATGAACCATTAAAAACACACTATCTTTGAATTTTTACCACACATTTATTAACATTTTTACAGTCCCTCAGAATTTTATCAAACAAAAATAACGAGCTAAATCAACTTTACACCGTTTGGAAGACACTCATGTGTTGGTTGACGGCTGCCATGATTCTGGAGGTTTCGCTCATCTAAAATCAAAAAATTAAATGGCATTTTAATTTGTAGACCTGAGGCTATCGCCGGAACTAGAGTAAAGTAAAAATATCCAAAATTGCATTTTTGGCACGGTTTTAAATGTTAAGTTCCAAGTTTCGTCGTTTTTTTCGACTTTTAAAACCGTGCCAAACATTCAATTTTCGATATTTTTACTTTATTCTAGTTCCAGCGATAGTCTCAGGTCTACAAATTAAAATGCCGTTTGATTTTTTTATTTCAGATTAGCAAAACCTCCGGAATCATGGCAGCCGTCAACCAACGTATGAGTGTCTTCCGAACGATGTAAAGTCGATTCAACTCGTTATTTTTATTTGATAAAATTCTGAGGGACTGTAAAAATGTTAATAAATGTGTGGTAAAAATTCAAAGATATTGTGTTTTAATGGTTCATCAAAAAAAATTCCCAAAAAAGCGAAAAAAATAGCTGTCGCATGGGATGACCCCGTTAAATCGTGAAAAAAAATTCTAATTAAAAAATTAGATTGTTTTAAATATTTTGAAATAATGATTTCTGCGTTAACTCGTGGCAATTTGAAGTTTCAGTATACTTTTTTTTTTTTAAATCAGTAAAACTTTACCTTTTCCATTTATAGGCAACGAGCTCGTGTTCCAAACGATTATGAATCATGATTATTCTCGTAATTCGACTGTGTAAGGGCAAGGGAGGCAAATTAACGTTGTCGATATTAAAATGAACGGGAATTTCGCTAATTTGAAAAAGATCGTAACGTGGAGTCGTAACTTTTGTAATTTTGGTCAATGGGTCATTAGTGCATTCGCCTTTTATCGTAACTTCTGTTGTTTCGTCGCCAATCGTCAGCAAAGTTGTGACCTCGAAAAAGAAAAGTATATTAAACGAAATTAATTGTGATAGTGAAATCAATTTCAACTTTAAAAACACGCTAAAAATTGGATAAATTGATGTACTTTCACCTAAAACATTTTTTAGACATAATTTTTTTTCTTACTTCGCACATTCCTAATTGTCTGGGTTGAAATTTTATAATCAAAGGTTCGAAAGACTCTTTTTTAACGATGCCAGAAGGATTGACACAATCAAACATTTCCAGACGATGATGTTTATTAAATTTTTTCAAAATTTCCATATTTAATGAATAGGTCACATCATTTTTCGTTGGATTGTAAATCCAACAAATCTGCAAAAAAAAAGAAGTTTTCACATGTTTACAATTTTGTACTTTTAGACGATTTTTTTTTTTTTGGTGGAAATAATGATTTAATGCATTTATTTCTACACTACCTGATTCATGGGATCTTGATCTCCGATATAAATATCTTTTAGTTGTATTACAGAACCGTACAACGGAAAAGCAGTTTTTTCAAATCCTGATAAACAAATCATGTTTATCGAGAGACAAACGTGTCGATTGTGTCCCATTTCCAAGTCCCATTTTGCCACATTTTTTCCTAACATATCGTAACGTAATTCTATCGTAATGATACTTTTTTCATTAACCTTTAAAGTAAATTCAATTAATTATAAAATAATTCTTTGCATGGATTGAAAAAAAAAAAAAATAATTTAAAAAATGGTCTTGGCACTTTATCCTTCGTATTTTTCAAATTAATCTCATTTTTTTAATACCTCGAGAGTTCCAGATTTTGGAGTAAAATTTGACAAGTTTCTATGAGGACAATTGTTCGTCTGTGAATATGACGTTGATCTGCCTTTTTCATTTATCTTCGGACACGAACAATTTTTTATTTGCTTTAACGACCAATTTACTATACCGCCTGTAGGATTCGTTATAAACAATTTAATGACCGATTTATCGTTCTGCATTGTCATAGGTGGCAAGTTCATTGTAAGATTTTCACTCTCGCCTGCTTCGAGATCGTTCATTATTTCATTCAATCTGTAACATCGATATAATATTTGTGCATTTGTTGCTAAACATTATTATCAGATCCTTGCTAAGAACAATTCATTAAAGAAACAATTTTTTTTAAATAATATTTGATCAGTGAAGTAATTATAATTTCCGAATTTCTGATTTTGTACGCCAGGCTTGAAACTTCACTTCGGGAATTGAAAAAAAATGACGTTTAAATGTTCTTTTAAAATCTGCTTTAAAATTTTGAAAAAAATAAATAAACATACTTGGTAACATTCAAAAGTTGCCAAAGAACATATTTGCTGATATTATTGCCAATTCGATAGTGCAGCAAATCCTGAACCTGTAGGACAATTAATAAACAAACTCAGTTAATAACATAATAACTCAATAAATAACAAACAAAGTTAATAAACTTCGGTTAGTTATCCAAATTTGTATAAAAAATGCCATTTGTCTTTACCTTTATTACAGGCATATAACAAAAGTATATCAATTTGCAAATCTCCTCGGATTCGTTGGTTAAAATGAGGCAATCAGTTTGAAAATTTTTACGTATAAAATATCGTATCGCGATCTCGTGATGTCCTCGTTCACGTGGAACGAGAGTTACTTCAATCGTTTCTTTATGGCCTGGAAATAAATTGCCGAAAGTGGGTTCTAATTTCACTTGTTGCTGCGAATTTTTTTCTTCGTACGGCCAATTTTCGTGCTGGATAGTCAATAAATAAGGGATCTCAACGAGCCCAGGATTCGTTAACTCGAAACAAAGTTGTCGAGGCTCGTTGTAAGATTGTTTTTCGAATATTAATTCGCCAGGTGTCGCCTGTATGTTAAAAAATAATAAAAATACTAAATTTATAAAATCGCGAAATACTTTCAAGAAAAATGAATAAACAATGAACCATGTTCGCTTTAATAGATATTTATTAACAATTTATTTCTTTCAATTACCACGAGATATCCTTTCTCACATTTTCCTACAGCAGACATTTCAATATACAATGTCTCATTTTCATAATCGAGTGATGATGAATCCGCAGAATAACAGCACAATACATCGAACTCGTAATCACCCTCGTTGGGAGGACAAAATATCCAATTGTGTGTTAAAATCTCATTGGAATAGATTTTACCCTGAGAAACGTCGATATCCATTTCTTTGGGTAAATCCACGAATTTGTAACTATAAAAAAAAAATGAACGAAATCATTAGTTATATTTCATTATCTAAACTGGCGAAAAATGCTGCACAAATTTTGATGAAAGTTTTCAAAAATCTTGAATAATGCGTGAAAATATTTGACCACCACAAAATGAGTAACAGTTTTCCCTGCTTCGATTAACGGGTCATATCTAGTTGTGCTCGGAAAAATTAAGGGATTTTCATGATTTATTTTAGCCATGTTTAACATCATTTTATAAAAATACACTTTACAGTATCAGTTACTACATATTTTGAGGTACTTAAACAATTTTTTTTTATGAAAAAATTTTAACAATGGGGGAAATATGGTCATTGTCCTAAAACACTTTTTTTTGAACATTTTGAGAAAATTAAAAAAAAAAAAATTCATTTTTCAGCCCGAACAACTAGATAAACTCCTTAACCAAAATGTTTCAATCAAAAATTCTATGAAACAGAATTCCATGAAAACCCTAAAACTGTTGTAAAAAATACAATTTTTTCAAAAATATATTCCCAACAAATTTCTCATTTATGATAATTAGATAAAACCAAAAATCAAAATGATTAAGGGGGGAAAGTCATGTAAACGTACTTTTTTCAAGATTTTTTTATAAAGACATGGAATAGTTTATTGAATTAACAAAGTATATCTAAAAATATACGATGTAAGATATATTGACAAATTTTTTTTAGACTAAAATATTTCAAAATTGCGACACCACAGCTGCTGGAAGTAGATTTGTGCCGTGCAGGCTACGGGTTTCAAATCTCAACTAAGATCAAGAAATCAAATTTTTATTGTTAAAATGCATCAATACCCTTTGCATGACGGAGAAAAAAAAATAAAAAATTTAGGACCATTTTGAAAAAAAATCACTTATTTTTATATTTTTATAAATGGTCCTAAATTTTTTATTTTTGTTCCTCTCTCCGTCATGCAAAGCTTATTTTAACAATAAAATTGTGATTTTTTGATTTTAGATCAAATCTGGTTTCAGCAGCTGTGGCGCCGCCATTTTGAAATATTTTAGGCTAAAAAAATTTGTCAATATATCTTACATCGTATATTTTGAGATACGCTTTATGTTAATTCAATAAACTATTTAATTTCTTTATAAAAAAATCGTGAAAAAAACGTACATTTACATGACTTTCCCCCGTTAATTCTTCACAAAACTACATGAAATTATAACCCTGAAAATAATCAAAACCTTCTTGTCCATATAATCATACTTAATGTGATGACGAGTTGGATTGAGCATCAAGACCGGTTGAATTTTCTCGCAATTGGGATGCGTCGATGAAAATTCAATGAATACGTTGCCCATGTTGAGACACGGTAAATCCGCGAAACCTCGAAAATCTATAAAAGTCTCATAATTCGGATTACCGTTCAGTCTTATCATCCATCTTTCGTAAAAAAGTTTGTCTCGGCTTTTGGGAAACATCTCGACGACTATCACTTGATAATTTCTGTTTTATTGAATTTTCTCAGTATTATTATTGTTATTGTTATTTTTATTTCATAAAAAAATGCATTCAAATGTTGCTTTACTTTCGAACAATGCCCTGTGAAGGTTTTACGCTAAAACACGTTTCAGGCGGTGGAATGAAACGATACATAATCGGTAAGTGTCCAAATTTTTTCATAACAAATGTCGTATAAACAGGACTTGAGGGTAAACACGGTGGAATTATAATATTTCGTGGAATATCGTACTGTGGAATCCACGTTGATGTATCCGTTGGAAATGTGTGACCTGTTAAGGATTAATAATTTAATTGGATTGAGAAAAAACAATATAGCAATACATTATTAATGTTTTTTCTTTTATCCGATCGATAAAACAAAGTAATACGAAATAAACGTATGTTTAAATACGTGTATTTAAATTTTACCTATTACACGAAGCGAAACTATCATGGAAACATTAAAAATTGGCAAAGAGCTATCGTCCTCCAAATAAAAAGCAATAGCTTGAAATTCTCTCTCGTAAAGACTATTTTCTTCTTTAGGATGAAATTGTACTTCGATTAAGCAGGTTTCGCCAGCTTTGACTCGTGCGGAATTTGGTGAAAGGCTAAAAACACCATTAACGTCTGTGGAATGTTGAAAAAAAAAATCATTACTCTTTATATTTTTTGTAAAAATAGATTTTTAGTTTTATAAGAGATATTTTTTTTTTTGTAACTTACCTTCTTGCCATTTAAACACCATATCGCTGAAAGCGTGATTTGTAAATGACGTAGTACGAGAAGTGGAAATTGATTTTGTCAGATTTACATGAAACCTCCCAAAATCAATGCATCCATTGGACAAAGATATCGGATCTCGTTGACAGGGATCCAGAGCTTCGATCTTTCGAATGTGATTGCTGTCTGACATGTAAACCTTGAAATTATCTTTTTCTACATAAGGATGTATCAGTGTGGGAATTGAAGAACGTTTTCTTTCCCTTTGCTGTTTGCCATGGTAGCCATATGCACGAATTAATATCGGGGCCTGCGAAAAAAAATGTCATTCTTTTAGTAACATTATCGTTATCGAATAAATCTTTTTTATTTAACCTGCAATTTTTTGTTCTACTTTGATTTTACTTTTATTAAGATCAAACTTATAAAATTTGTTCGTTCAATGAAAATTTAGGGATTTTTTCATTTGTAAATATCCATTTTTTCAATGATTATTTTTCATTTATTCGTCATTATTGTTACCTGATGGTGTATCAAACATGGTAGTAAAGAAACGTGATATCCTAGATACTTGGGCTCGAAGGTAATGACGATGTAAATTTGGGATTTAGCACCGATCTGACCTTCCATGGGATAGGGTTTGAAAGAATTCTGAGTTACGTCAACGTCGAACATGAAATGTGCTTCCACATCTGATTCGTTAATGATTTTCACACGTTTTCTTTCGTTTTCACTCATTAAACAAATCATGGAAGTTTCGTCGTCCATGGTGACTTTTGGACCTGTTTTTCATCGATTTTACATTCGTTCTATTCATTTGTCAAAACGAAAAAGTGCGAATAATGAAAAAGTGAAAAAAAGAAATCAATCAGTGAAAATAGAAAAAGCATTAATTTATTTTTATTGACCAATAATTACTATTTAAATGAAAAAATTTGATATTTTTTTATTTGAAAATGTTAGTACTTTTTTGTTTCTTTAAATATAAAAAAAGGCTGTTACCAATGCACGTGCCCTGTGTTACAATCTTCAAAATCGTACAGCCCCTATTGAGAATTGTAAAATAATCGACGCTTCTTTCATTCGGCATTGGTGGACTGTAGCGAACTTGAAATAATTCGGAGCCATTTGGAACGAGAGACCAGGAATATTTGTTAAAATGGAAAACAGTATCCAATGGATTGGTCGTTGGATCTCTATGGACTTCGTAAGATTCATCGTTCTAAAAATGGGCTTTTTAATATTTTATTTTTCGAAGAAATATCTTTAGTTGGAAATAAAAAGGGAAAAATAAGTTTTCAATGACGCACAGAGGTGCCATTCGTTATTTTCAAAGACTTAACGACTGTGGAATCAATCGGTATTTTTCCAAATTCCAGAGTGACGGTACGAATGTCTTCATCGTTCATGGGACATAAAAAATCATCGTGAGAGACTACTGTCATTTGATCATCGGTGCTCGTTGTAATTAATCGCATTTTTTGTTCTTTTCCTACTTATTTTAACTAGAACACAAACATTTTTACGTGAAAAAGTCAATCGCAATCATGACATTTGTTCGAGTTTTATAAAAAAAGACTTATTATTCAAAAAATTTATCTTATTATTTGAATAACCCAAATTCAAATGTTTGCAACTTTCGATGCCCGGAAGTGATCGAAATTTTATATTGCAAGGGAACAAAAAAACTCAACAGGTTCCTAAAATGTTATCGACTGTGAAAAATTGTGTAAATAAATTCCCACTAGGATGATAAAATCTTAAACAGACTAAAAATTAATACGAATTAATGAAATTTTTCAAAAATTTATATATTTTTATACAAACAATTGGATTCATTTAACGAAAAGTTTATTTAATGGTACAAAACGGTATTCTAATTTGTTCGTACATATTTTTCGTTAAGAAATAAAATTGTTAACTCGTATAATCGTGTTTCGATTGGTATGCACTATCGATCAAACTTACATTGAATCCATGTGAATGTTACTGTCACAATAAATCTATCAATTGTGTAAAATGATCGTAGCGATCAGAGTTCCGAGCAAAATCGTAGCTTGAGCTTTCTTTATTGAATACTGAAAGGCCGTCTGCGCTGGGGAAAGACGTGAAAGACACGTGAGGCCACGATTGTTTTGTTTTGACGTTTTGACAGCTCAATCAAGATGGGGAAAGTTGACAAGATCGTATTATCATTGGAGATCTTCCCTTGTCTATCTCGATAATAAATTAAAAATAAAAATGAACCTGTATTACTGACAGAGAATTTTTGATAACTTAGTTACGTTTTTCGACGCCAGATAGAACTTTGAACAATTTCAAACGATTAAAATCGAAGTTTTACTGGTTTTACTTCAATGAATTCGACCCTTTGTTAATCGAAGCTTTGTTTTTTTCGTTGCAATACAAATATGATAAAATATCGATCAGTTTAACTCTAAAATAATTATTTTCCTGAAAATTAACTGTTTCCTAAAAGATTTTGAATGTCATGCAGAAAAAAATCTTCATTCTGCTCACATGCTTGTAACTTTGCATGTTCATATCATGAGCTTTATCTTGATCATAATTTTTCTACCCCTAAATCAGCATATCGGATTTACGAGGATGGCTCATTGCAGTTTGTATATGACGTTGTTATGTGACATACATACGCCAAGATAATGGAGTAGGTCTTTACGCACGCGTTCCATGAGTCAAATTATTGATTTCAATGCGCAAGCCCGCGCAAAATAAGTACTCAGTTTTTCCTGTGTTCGCGTGGATGCGGATAAAACGTGTGATATCAGCTGTGACCCATAACATTAAAAGAAACATTATTTTATCATATTTTAATACAAATTTGCAACATTCGGTTCAAGGAAGAAAACAGAAAAATGGTCGGACCAGGCAGTTCTTTGTGACTAGTCGTTCCAGAAGGTAACAATTGTGCCCCGAATTATCGGGGACCAAACGCAAGAACGCCCTCCGAATTTGACCGCGGTAATACGGAACTCGCAACGCTTTGCAAGGTAATTTCACTAAGTGGCCATTTTTTATTTTTCTGCTCGATTTCAATCATTTTTTTAAACAAAATACTCAAAAAAACAATATGTTAACCAGTTTTTTGAACATCGATGAAAATTTTGAACGAGATTCAAATTGTGCGAGCGTCAAACATTTTTTTATTAAATATATCGAAAAATTGAATAAAAAAATAAAAAATTCAGCTGCAAGTTTTTAAAATACTCTCGAAAAATCACTCGTCTATTGAGAACAAAAAGATATCAAATTATTTTGCAAACTCGTTTTTTTTTTTAATTTAGAAAATAATATTGCAATTGAAAACATCCGAAATTTGTTGATTAAATTGAGAAAATCAAAAAATCTTTAATTTTTCGATATAAATTCATTTTCATTGTTCTTTTAACAGTTCGCGATTTGAATGATTCTGAAAAATCAATTCCCTCATAATAAAAAAATGCTTTATTAGATTTGTTTTTTTTTTTAATTTTCAATAAATTAGAAAAATATGAAACTTTTCGTTTCTTTTTGTAGATTTTTTTTTGTAGATTGCAGCAATTTGAAGTTATTGAAAAATGGTTAGAGCAAAGCTTAGATAATAACGTTGGAATATTTTATTCAAATTTTTGGAGGGCAGGTGTACCCCGTGAGCCCTGTAACAGGGCCAGGAGCAGCGAAATCAGTATGGGAGCTAAGTCCGGATCCCGACATGGTCGGGCATCTACCGAACAATCCAATATCTGGTGCTCATCAAAATCAGGGCATGATCAAAGGAAATGGGCATCAGAGAAGGAATGGACCTGACGATAATATATACACCGATGTTGCAACACCTGGACAGGGTCCAACGGAAGAGACCAAAAGAATATTTGAATTACTCAGAGCAGGGTAAGAGCTCCAATTATTAATTATTAATCGCTCATTTTTAAAATATAAAAATGTCCATTAATTCAATAATTTGATTCGTCTCACCCGTTCAAATTCTATACAAAAATGTTGGAATCTTAAAATGATCTAAATTTTGTTGAGTATAAAACTTATTTCTTGCATTTTTTCACAACTCTATTTAGTCTTATGGAGTTTTCATTATTAAATATTCACCAAATGCGACTTTATCATAGGCAATTCTCTTCACTATGAAAAAACGAAGAGAATGGTGTATAATTAAATCTTATTATCACATATGAGGAACATTTTATGCTAAAGTGAAGATTGAGCTCGTTTTCGACCCCACTGAAGGGTTTACGTTTGGAAAAATAGATTGTAGGAATCTAGGATTAATATTCTTCAAAATTCGTGATAAGTGAATTTACAAACGTTGCTCAATATTTTCTCTAAATCCAGTTTTTCATAAAATTTGAATATTTATTCAAATGTCTGTGCGAATCGTGTTATAATTTAAAAAATTCTTTAAGAATAAAATTTTTGTCTAGATTTTCATTGAACAAATATAACAATAGGGCAAATATCGCATAAAAAATGGCTTTGATTTATAATCGACTGAATTATCTTACGAATTGTTTGCACAGGGACACCCAAACCGTTGAGGAACTGATAGAAAAGACTAGCCTAAGTATTCTGAGTTCAAGAGACGAATGGGGTTACACACCAGCCCATTGGGCTGCTCTGGATGGCAACGTCGAAGTAAATTCATTAAATTTTCCTTTTCGCAGAATAACAATTGATCAATAAAAAAAAAAATATATTACCAGGTAATGCGTTATTTGGTCGAAAGAAATGGACCAGTGGATCTTTCGTGTCTTGGAACTCAAGGGCCGAGGCCCATACATTGGGCATGCAGAAAAGGCCACAGTGCAATAGTTCAGATACTCCTAAAAGTAAAAAAAAAAATTCAGAATTGATTAAACAATAATTACGTAAAATTTAAATGTAAAAAAAATGTGTGCTCACTTTTTTCTGTTTGAATTCATTCAGGCTGGTGTGGCTGTTAACGCTGCAGATTTCAAAGGCCTCACGCCCTTAATGACAGCTTGCATGTTCGGAAAATTCGCCACAGCCGCATTTTTACTAGGCGCAGGTGCTCTCGGTCATTTGACCGACATAAACGGCGACACCGCACTCCATTGGGCCGCTTACAAAGGTCATCCCGAATTAATAAGACTTCTAATGTACAGCGGTGTCGATCTTCAAAAGCCTGATTATTTCGGCTCAACTCCTCTCCATTTGGCTTGCCTGTCGGGGAACGTTAGCTGCGTTAAAATTCTATGCGAAAAAAGCAAAATCGAGCTTGATCCTCGTGACAAAAATGGCAAAACTCCTCTTCAACTTGCCAAGAGTCATAGACACTCCGAAGTCGTCAGAATTTTACAGGGTGAACAGAAACGAAGAGCTCGGTGGATACCACCCATTAATGAACTCTGGTATAGCAATTTCATTTCAATTAAAATCATAAAAATTTATTTTTATCAAAAAAATATATACACTACCGCCGAAAAGTTTCCGAACGAAAGTTCAAAAAAGTCTCGGCGCTGTTTTTGATACCATTTCATCGGTAATATACATAAACGAATTTAATAAACGGCATTTTGAAGGGGAGGAATTCAGCTTCATTTTGTTTGATCTGAAAAAAATTTTAATGGGTTAGATATTAAGAAATAAAACTTTTATTTCTTGACGTTTTATCACAAGCACCATCATTTTCAAGTTACGGCGATAAATATACTTTTTTACTTTTTTTTTTTGACTGAAAATCGATGAAAAAAAAATTTCGGAAAAAAAATCTGAAAAAATTCTAGTAAACTCAACAATCACAGGCGCAACTTTTTACCCCTTTGAGATTTTCTTTTAAACCTAATAGTTCTCGTGCTACACGGCAATTTCCAAATTTTGTCTTTTTTCGCAAAAAACGGGATAACTTTGCCAAAAAGAATCGCACCGAACTTTAAAAAAAAAAACAAAACTAAAGCTTAAGCTTCCCTCTTTAAAGATCCGGTTAAAGAAATGGAAGAAATTTTTTTTTCTGAAAACCCGGTCCAACTGTAAAAGAAAAAAAAAGGCGAAAAATGGTCGTTTTCGAAATGACGTACGTTCGTAAAAAAAATTGTGGAATTTTTTTAGAAAAAGCGAAATGAAGCTGAATTCCTCCCCTTCGAAATACCGTTCATTAAATTCATTTATGTATATTACCGACGAAATGGCATCAAAAGCAGCGCCGAGACTTTTTTGAACTTTTGTCCGGAAACTTTTCGGCGATAGAAAAAACACTCAATGTTTTTTTTTAGCTCGAAAAAAGTGATTTTTTCTCTCATCACAATAAATATTTGTAGTTTCGTTCAAAATGTGAAAATTCGCTGACTCTGGATTTGAAAAAGGATGGAAGAAAAACTTAAATCGATCAATACGACAATTAATTTAATTAATTAATATTTTTTTTTTACAGGGCATTACTTTTTTTTAAATGTTTTTTCTCCAAAATGTGGAAATTCTATGACGTTGATTTAAAAAAATGATAAACAAAAAATACTTTAATTAATGAAATAATTTGACAATTCATTAATTTGATTATTTTTTTTCTTTCAATTTTGCAGGACATTACTTTTCGGTGGTGCCGGAAATAGCAAAGGACCACTATTGTTGTTCATGGGTTCCGTGTTGTTATGGGGTTATCCGATGTATTTGCTCAAGTGCATTCCCATAACGTGGAACTTGTTACGTGGGAGTCACTATTTTTTCATTTATTGGAACGTTCTTATGTGGATATCTTGGATCGTTGCTAACAGACGTGATCCTGGTTACGTGCCACAAAACAGCGACACGTATTACCGAGCGATCAAGCAAATTCCTTACTTTGACAAGTGGAAGAAAAGAAACGTCATTTTATCCCGACTCTGTCACAGTTGTCGATGTTTTCGTCCTCTCAGAGCAAAACATTGCAGAATATGTAATCGTTGCGTGACCTACTTCGATCACCATTGTCCGTTCATTTATAATTGCGTTGGATTGAGAAACAGGCGAGTTTTTATGATCGAAAAAAAATAATATTTTTGCATGAATTTATGAAATAAAAATTTCAAAATTATTCAAAATCACTCGAAAAACGGAGTTAAATATTATTTCTATATTATTTTTGACAAATTTGAATGTACACTTCAAAATTCAACAACTTTTGACCTTTTTTTTCAATTTTTTGAGATCACCACTGTCCGTTCATTTATAATTGCGTTGGATTGAGAAACAGGCGAATTTTTATGATCGAAAAAAAATAATATTTTTGCATGAATTTATGAAATAAAAATTTCAAAATTATTCAAAATCACTCGAAAAATGGAGTTAAATATTATTTCTATATTTTTTTTGATATATTTAAATGTACACTTCAAAATTCAACAACTTTTGACCTTTTTTTCAATTTTTTGAGATTACCATTGTCCGTTCATTTATAATTGCGTTGGATTGAGAAACAGGCGAATTTTTATGATCGAAAAAAAAATAATATTTTTGCATGAATTTATGAAACAAGATGTTCAAAATTATTCAAAATCACTCGAAAACTGAGTTAAATATTATTTCTATATTATTTTTGACAAATTTGAATGTACACTTGAAAATTCAACAGCTTTTGACCTGTTTTCAATTTTTTCAAATTCCTTTTATCGAATATTTCTTTTCTTTTTTCTTACTTCTATTTATTCTAACGATCCCGCTTCGTGTTATTTTAGAATGTGGTTTTTCCTCTTCGTAATGTGCATCGCGATCAATTGTTCCTTCACGCTTTACTTCGCTTGTTACTGTATCGCTATCGAAGGATTACAATTGATGTACGTGTTGGGACTCATGGAAGCTTTAGTGTTTTGCAGCCTCGGTTGGATCTTGACTTGCACTTCGGTGAGTATCGAAACATTTTCGATAAACTTTTCCATTTCTGTTTTGACGATAATTCCTATAAATAATCGTAATGAGTTTCTTTCAATTATGAATTCACTGTTATAGTTTTATAGTTTTATTATAAAAAAAAAAAAATAAATAAAAAAAAACTGGTCCAGTTATTCGTCTTGTGAGAATTCTGTACACAATTTTTTTTTACGCAGGTTTTACACGCTTGTATGAATTTAACGACCAACGAGATGTTCAACTACAAACGTTATTCTTACCTGAGAGACAAAAAGGGCAGATATTTGAACCCCTTCAGCCGTGGTCCAGTTCTCAATTTTCTCGAATTCTTCCTTTACCCGCCGGACCATCACGCTACAGATCCGCAACATTATCACATTTTGTCGGAAGATACCTTGTGAATGTATAGTGAAATAGCCTTGAAAATAATCAGCTTAAACCTTCGCAGGCGAAGGCACAGCAGCAACGCACATGATAAACACAGTTATTTATTATTTAATAAATATATATGCTGTTGAATTTTGCATCGTCGGAAGGCAAAGAAATTTCTTTTTAGCTGTGTTCAAATTTGCAATTTTGGCAACGAAAATCGGACTCTAAAAATAAATTTCAAACTAAAATTCGTACCATTTTAAGACTTAACAATTCGACAAATAAAAAGATTTTGTGTTGCGTTTCCACGATGCAAATTTCATCACCAAAAACATCGTTTTATCTGAATACTGCAGCACGCACAATTTCGACGTCTTTTTTCCTTCTCACTCGGATCGATCTTATGATCCATTAAAACAACAAAAGTTACCAACTTCTTACACCGTATGTATAATTTATTAAACCTATAAATCGATTATTACAAAATACTGGTTTCGAACTAAAAGCGTCGTTAAAAGATGTGAAGATAAGAGAGGACAGCAAATCGAAAAAACTTATGTCTACAATAAAATAAAGAAGATAACGAAATATAAAAGTTATTGAGAATGAGAAACGAATGATTCACAATATAAATAGACTGATTAGAAAAAGGATACGAAAAAGAAAAAAAAACGGTTCGTGTGTGTAAAATTTGTGTATAAGAATTACTAATATCTTTGGTAATACATTAATTACTGCATCATCCCATCATATAAAAATTATGTTTCGAACGATCTTAAATTGCGTATTTCATTATTTTCATTTAGCATAGTGTGAAACGCCTTAAAAGTATGAGAATGTACAAAAAAAAATTAGTTCCATTTTATTAAGATAGCTTGACGTAGCTTTCGGGATAAAAAATGATCGAAAAAATGTTGTTTAGAGGCCCTTTGAGATTTTGGCAACGCGTAAAATCGTTAAAAAGAGCGAAAATATTCATTTGGAAGCATGGATCTCTTTGGAAAAGACAAATTTTCAATAATTTACTCTTTTGCAACAAAATTTGCGCGTACTTATTAAAAAATGGAATACAGCTTTTGTTCTGTCGATCGATATTGTTTGATATTGCGTTAGTTCTATCCGACGTGCGGTCGAGCAACCTAGGATTTTTTTTCATTTGTAAAATGGCAGTTGCACAGCGTTTCTACGGTGACACCGAGCAATTGGAGTAACTTATTTTGTATTTTACTTCAACTCGTAGCAAAAATCGTAATTTGGCGGTGGTTCCGGTATTGGCGGAGGATCTTGCGGTATGTCGATTCCTTCGGCATCTAGTAGTCGCAGTTTTATGTCCATTGATAAGAGAGTCTCCAAATCGTTCTCGGCTTCTTTACTCGTCATTCGATTTCCTGGAAAATAATGAAAAAAAATATTGCAAAATGTTTTTTTTCTTTTATCAAATTTCCGATGTTCGCAGACATTACAAATCAAAATTCTGATACCATGTCGTTCAAACTTTGGAAGCAGTTCAATTTATTCAAATAATTAAGATACAAACATTAGTTTAAAGTCTAAACGAAAAGAATAAATTGAGAAATAATCTTGAATCGATAAAATCTCTTAAACAAGTGAATTTTATAAATTCATGTAGAAAAGTTGAATAATTCATTCAATCTGTTTGCTTTTAACTATAAACAAAATTTTGAAATTCTTACCGAGCAACGCATTGATACCGTCGGTCCAATAATCGTAAACCTGTTCGTCAGGAGCAACGAAATCGAGGCTCGTTACTTCGACGGAATCAAGAGCAAGAGAAAAGGCCAATTGATGTGTAGTTTTGCGTCGTTGCAAATCCTTCATATGT
This sequence comes from Rhimphoctona megacephalus, assembly GCA_963989365.1. Lineage (NCBI taxonomy): Eukaryota > Metazoa > Arthropoda > Insecta > Hymenoptera > Ichneumonidae > Rhimphoctona > Rhimphoctona megacephalus. The sequence goes on from OZ022415.1 coordinate 23,663,659, forward strand.
GGACAATCGCGACCGGTGAGAAGACCGCGAATTTCAACAACGGCCAATTTAGTTGGAAGTTCTTCGATGGTTGGGACAGCTTTTTCATCGCAGTCTCCATAATGAAAGAGTTTGTGATTCGGTGATAGACGAACGTACCAAAATTTGTCTTTGATACGTTGACCTCGAGCACTGTATTTGGTGAATCTTGTGCCCTCGACCAAAAATCCCAATCTCTGTTGTTGTATCAATTCGAGAATTTCCGGTGTTATTTGTTCGCGAAGTTCGACAATCGGTCTCGCGTGACTTTCCCATTCTTCGCGATTCGTTCTCTCCTGTTGCCAGAGATTCGTGATTGTCGAGTAGGTCAGTTGTTGCAATTTATTCTTGAATTTGTCCAATCCCGTTGGCTTGCATTGTAAAGCTCGAGTTATTTGTTCACGTACGACGGAAAATACTTTGACGAAATCTTCCGTAGTCGCTCGCATCTCTTTCCACGTTTTGTTCAAAAGAACGATGCAAACGCAGTAAAACTCTTCGAAGGGATGATCGTGCGTGAAAAACATTGGATGGTACGATTGACCTTGTTCACTGGGCGCTTCGGCAATACGCAGAACCTGAAACAAATCAAATTAATAAGAAAAAAAACCCTTTTTCATTATTATTAAAATGTTCAAAAGTAATCTTTACCTCGCAGAGTAATTTCACGAGTTCGAGGCTCGTTTTTCCAAACGGACACTCGTGTTCGTCAGCCCGACATGAGTTTTCCAGCACTACTTTTGTGTAAGCTTCTGTATGATTTCGAGCGAAATAAACCATACAATCGAGGGCCAACATACCAGGCGGAGTATCAGTAAAATCGAGGGCCGGATTGATGTCGCACTTGAAACCCAATTTTTTGTAATCCTTGGCAAAAAGTCCTTGCTTACGGGCAGCAACTTCGCCACTCGTCGTGCCTTCCGTGTCAAATGCAATTTTTCGAAGTTCTTTTATCTTGTCATGACCATCCTGATCTTGAGGATCCATCTTTGTCATCATTCTTTGCTCCAATAAGCTCAGCATTAGAGTTTGTAAAACGTACAACTGATGAGCCATTTCTGTGCCCACCTATAACCATCGAAAGTGTTAAAATCGACGTTAGCGTGCTAATTGCGAGCAGTACTGTTGAAAAAAAATGCATCGTTCGTGCAGTTGAACTCAAAATTTTAATTGCCTTAGAATTCAAACACTTCAATTTTATTCTAAATACTATTGTAATTTTTTATTCGTTTATATCAATTTCCTCGTTATTTTGAATTTATTCAGGCGAATGAGCTGTCAATAAAAATAAAATTCTATTCCAAATAAATCAAAATATTCGTTTCCCTTTTCATTCAGATATACAGAAGAAAATAAAGTAAAAATTCGCTAAATCAGTGTTTTGAATAAATCTCAAATATTAATATGTTAAAAGCTTATATTATAGTTGACAAAAATTCGATGCTCAAATGAAATATAAAAATTTATAATAATGGAGAGTTCCGACGTTAACTTTAGGATGAGACTGTATCAGCTAATTATTCGTAATTGAATTAAGCACACTCCATACGTTTTTTCTCACACATCCGATGTTTCGCCAACAGAGTGCGATAAACTAAACAGACCCTCCTCCCGTTTTGAAGTGTCGTAGCTTTGCAGTTTGTAAATTATACCTGGCCAGTTGACTGTATAACATTCGTCAGGAAGACATTTCGGACTTGTTTCGATTGTAACGTTGCAGCGACGGTGCGTCTCTTGGCAATGTCCGCTTTTGAAAAAAGTGCGTTTATCAGCGCAATTGCATTTTGTTGTATCTGTGGACTCATGCTTTGAAGATGGAACACGAGATTTTGTAAAGTGACCTCTTTCTCGACTTGAGCGTATTTTCCAGACGAATTTAGTACGATATTTTCAAGAATACTCAATGAGGCCTCGATCACGTTAGCGTCCTGTATCACTGCTTGATTATTCACGTAACTCGATACTTTGCTGATGAATGGCGGTTCCAGAATATCCCAAGATACTATTCCATGGTCCATCAATTCCACGAAAGACTGTAGTGAGTACGCTAATGGACTGCCTTTGTATTTTCCACCTTCGACCTGTCGGACATTCATGAATAATAAAAAAACATTCAAATAACTACGTTAATGTTCATCATTCGTAATTAATTACAACCGATAAACACTAAAAATACTCTAAATAATTAAGAGGTCAGTGTCGAGTCCTTAAAAAAAAAAATAGGGTTTTTTGGTAACGTTTTTTTGAGGTCTATTGGAAAAAAAATTCAACAAAATATCGCACATTTCCGAATGATTCTCTAGATGTAACAAATTTATTCTAGATTCTTTTTATAGCAAATGCAATACGATATTCAATGTTGTCTTTATCACCAGCAGAAACAAAATTCTCGTGGATGGCATGATAAATCATTCAGAGATTAATGAAACCAAAAAAATCAAAAAGATTCTTGTTATATAGCGTTTTCCAAAAAAAAACAAATAATTTGTGGCATTTTGGAATTAGGTATGCGTTTTTTACAAAAAATTTTACTAGTGATTGTTTATAAAGAAATTCCTAAACACAATATCAAAAAAATAGCTTGATGGACTATTCAGGAAACGATTTCGTAATTTTCAACATAAAAGCGATAAAAAATATTGGAGATTTTTATAATTATTGAGCCGACCATGGTGTAAAAAGGAGTTTCGAACAAAAGAATTTGTCAATAAAATTTGTCTTTTTCTATGAAAAAAAATCGATCTTTTGAAAGATCTGCATCTATTTAAATCCTTAAGTCTACCAATTCACCATTTTCATAACTCGAGTCAAATAAAAAACCATAAATTTTGATGTTTTTGTAAAAAATAAATTACCTGAGATATGATTAAGGCAAGTCCCTGCTTATTGATGAATTCCAAAGCAAATGTAATATCTTTACTAAGTGTGCTCAGCTTTTGTAGCGCTTTTGTCTTTTCTTCAGCTGTACCATTGTTCAATTTGGACAAAATGTCTCCAGCAGTTTTTGATGGCGAATGCTCTAGCCTGAGAACGCTGCCATTTTTAACTTCGTTACGATTTTTCTCAGTTATGTAATTCTGATTATTATTCTCAGAAAATTGTAGCGAATAAGTTTCTGGATCTGAGAGACCCCATCCGTTGCACAAATCCTGCACAATTTAAGATTTATTGCGTAATTCGTTTGATATAGATAAAATCTGAAATTAGGGGACGAGTAAACAAGAGAAAGAGTATTGTTTATAGTACTTCTAGTTAATTTCCTTTGCTTGCTCTAATTTATTTAAAGGGTTTAAAGAGTGTAAAATGAAACGAAATTTTTAACACTTTGATATTTTTATTAAATTGATTCATGCGAATTTTTTGACTATGTAATGAATCAAAATAAATATCGGATCGAGAGCAAGGTACAATGACGTAAATAAAACGAACGACATTTTCGGATCAATTTTAATTGATGTAATTTTCAATCGAAAAGTTGAATAGGGATGTGCTTATGATTAAAATAATAATTGTGAGTAAATAAAAGATAAAATCATCAATGAACCTGTATAATTCCAGTCAAGGGCTGCTTCTGATTAAACTCGATGAGTTGTGCCACTTGCTTATTCATCTCCACCGCAATTTTCACGATGTTGGAATCCTTTTGGACAGGCATTTTGATTGTCTGCGTATACATTAATTGTCAATTTGCCGAATCACTTGAAAGGAATAATGTATATTGAAATTGGCTTTAAAAATATTTCCTTCAACTTTATTCACGCGTCGTTAATACGCATACTGTCATTGTAACAAGGGAGCGATTGTTCCTGAATTGTACATAACACGAGAGATGAAGATAAGATCTTCGATGAATGACGAAGTTGTGATTTTTCTGACATGGCGCTTTTCATAGCGGTCGATTTGAGAAACCTTCAATCGTCCAACTTTATTCCGTCGACTTTGCAGATTTATTCATTTACATTTACAATTTTTCTGGAAATATATTTTTATCCTGAGTAATTTGAGGACTTTACTTTTTAAATATTATTATTAAATTCAGCTACGCCTTTGGACTCGCCCGAATTTCATTGAATAAAATGTACCTACCGTAGCGCACGTTACTCCCATCCCTACTGTATCGACACATCGAGACACGATCCTCGCTCATTTGCTTGCACTCGTATAAAAATTGAAAGTTTATATTTTTAATTACGAAGAGAATAGTGTATGATAAAGTCACATTTAGTGAACATTTGATGGTAAAAACTCTATAAAACGAAACAGTTTTGAAGAAATGCAAAAAAAAGCTTTTTATTAAAAAAAATGAAGTCGTTTTCGACCCCATTGTAGGGGTCTAGGATTTAAAGTCAGCGCGGGCCTTGCCGCACTCTTATGTACTTGAATATAACGGTTTTCGGACTTTTAAAATAAATACAAGAGAATTTTTAAATCGGCAACTAATGGTTTATTCGTTACAAATGTTTGTGCTTTAATTTGTTTTTTTTTCTATTTAAATAACAATTTACGATTCAAATACAAGTTTAGTTTTATTGCTTACATTGGCGTTTTAATATCTAATGTATTTACAGTGAATTGAATCGTGGTAAAAATATACAATTCACAAATATCACGTAGTGTGTTAATAAACATTGATAGCAACACCCTTGAAATAAGCCTAAGGGCCGGTTGTTCCATCTCCAGGTAAATTTTACCTGAGGGTTGTAGCATTAGGTAGCAGACCTTTAATTATCAGATAATATTTATCAGGAGGTGGAAAAACTGGGCCTAAACGTATCACAAAATGGGGTTGATATTGCATACAGGTCGTTGGATATTCTGCTGCTCAAAGCTTCCAATCCCAAGGTACGCAAAGTACACCGTCGCTCATTACTGAATAGTAATGTGTCACCCAGAGCATTACACCTTCGAGCATTGGTGCTAAAATGACTTTGTGAGCTAACATACGCTCGCAGCACTGAATCATAAGATCAGGCGTGATGCTGTCGTCTTTATTCAGACCGGCTAATGAAAGTTCCTTGATCGTTCTATCATGGATTTCACGTTCCACATGTTTAATGCTAATTTAAACAAATGAAAGGTGTTATTATTGATTTAGAGTTACTGAATTATTTTTTTAAGTACATAAATTAATAGAATTTTTTTTATTCATTCAAAAAGTATAAAATTACGAAAAGTTTCTTTCAATATACAGCCCAATAATTGATTAAACATTTTTTAATTGTTTGAGCTTTCCAATGGTTTGAAAAAAACCAATAAGCGTTGAATTTGGAAGAAAACTCTGAGAAAAAATTTCAATGGTTTGACAAAGATCAACATCTTAGTCGCACTAAGTTTTTATTTTCAATGGAAATATCGGCCTGATTTCAAGGTCAGCTTTACTTCTTATTAAGGGAATTTATTATTGGCTGCAAATGTAGAGCACAAAAAAACAAACTAATAATCTTGTTATATAACGATTTAAAACTTCAACAGCATAATAAATTTAAAAAAAGATTATACAGGCAAACTCACTTGTTGTAGTGATGCAGCCTCTTCGTTGCTTCCTCCAAATTCTCAGTTATAAACGTGACTAATAAAAATCCTGGACAGGATGATGGCACAATGAATTGTCCAGTGGGCGAAAGCATCAAGGGTCCGGCTTCACTGTGAACATTTTGTTCCAAGAAGAATATTCGTCTTGTCGAAAGGATTTCTAATGGTTGTTTCTTTTTTTCGTTAAATGAAAGTTTTCATGTACTAACGCTTCGATGACAATCTCGTAGGAAGATAAATCACTCGGCAATGTTTTTGGATAATTTCTGCGTCCCCGATAATCCGAGAGCGTTGTTGTAAGTTGACGAAGTTGTCTCTCGTACTGTCCTACCATCACCTTCGGCATGAACTTCCTGCACATATAGGATACCCTGAGCCTTACGGTCACTCAATTAATTGAATCTGTTACGCACCGTCGGCCAACTTTAATGTCGAGCAGTACACGAGACACGGCTTTCTCGAAAGCTGGAAGTCTCAAAAGCACTACGTCGTGTTTCTTCACATTTTTTATCAGCTGAAAGCGTAATAAAGTATCGTAAGTACATTGTAACGTTTATTATAGCGACGAATTTAAGTTAACATTCGGTGGAATAAAAATGTTCACATAGTTTATCAAATTGGATTAAAAAACGTTTTAAACTTCCCTTTTTCTTTCTGAATATTCGTTAAATAAAGGAAAACATGAAAATTTTAAGTCGATATTCAGCCTGGAATTGATAGAATCGAATACATAAATAGGAACTTACGTCGAGCCAATTGTTTCTGACTTCTCCGGAATTCAGCATAACACTTCCTTCAAGACTGATACCGGTACCATTGGCAAAAACAAGAGCACGGTTTTTCAATGCGACCATTGGTTCTGGATGATGTTTAGCCAAAGCATGAAAAGCCAAAAGACATCCTCTGTAGTGCGAAATGTTCCAACCGCAGTCCCACACTATACTTTTCAATCCGAGACTGTCGCATAATACTTTTTCAAGTTTCTTCACCTCTTCTCTAATTGGTCTGCATGCTTCCAATTTCACGTGTGCTTCATTCACGTGTTTATCTAAATAGGCCCTTAAAACAAAAAACAAATTGTGACATTGGTTTGTAAAAAAAAAGAAAACAAAAAAATATTCCTAGGGTCAAATATTTTTTTGGGTGTTTACTTAAAAGTATCCGGCTCAGAGTTGATTTTTCTTTTCATTAGAATCGACTGATAAATTGGATCATCCTCAAACTCTGAAAAATCACCGCGTTCGCTGTTTTGCCAAAATCTTGATCTGTATTTTGACTTCTGTGGCTTTTCATCTTGTATGTCGTCCACAAATTTTGTTGGTAAATTACACGTCTTCAATATCGAAATTATTGTCTTTTTGAGGTCAACATCGTTGAACTGTATTTTAACTAATGTAAATTTTCCAGCTTTTGATTCTTTCTCGTCTTTGGGGCGTAAATAGAATGGCAACGTCATTGGCATAATGGGTCTCCTTTGTTGCAGAGTCTCTATTAACGAGCTCAGTTGTTTGAGGGAATTTTCATTTACCGTCTGAAATTTAATTGATTTTATTATTTATACAAGATCTTTGGAAATTTATGACATAGATGTAATGACTTGGAATACAAAAAAAAATGCTATCGTTTTTTTTTTAGTTATCGTTTGTAAAAATGAGTGTCATTTCATTTTGATTTATTGCTTAATTCTCTTTTTGGTGATGATTTTCGGGACAAAATTAAAACTGTTTAAGTTTTTTCTTAAATTTCGTACACGTATCTATGGATCCTTCAAAAACACGTAAAAATTTTTTTCGAAAAAAGATAATTATAAACGACTTTAGAGCCCGTAAAAAGGGTAAAAACATAAGAAAACTTGATAATCAAAGTCTAGCATACCATGATTTTGTGAAAAAAAAAAAAAAATTTCTGTCTGATTCCAATACCAATGCTCATAACGCTGATAGATATTAAGAATGCGATTGGTTTTTTTTCTCATGAAAATAACATTCGACGCTCTGGTCGCCGATAAAAAGATTTTCCCACGAACCATTTTACTAATTCATACGTAACTATAAAATAAAATTTTTTATTTTTTCTCTGAAATATCTACGTATTTTTCAAGAAGCGATATACACGAGTAAAAAAATTCAGAATAAAAATTCTGAACAACAAATCTGACAAAAAAATGAAAATTTTCTATACCTTTTTGCTTGAAATTCAAATTCCTACGAATGCTATAAAATTTTTTACTTATCTATGATTATAATTATCTGCAGAAAACCATTGAAAAACGAATAACGATGTTAGCAACAAAACTGAAATTGTCTCCAGAAATAAACATGCTATTTACTAATATGCGTTTAGTACTAATAAAAAAAACAAAATAAGAAGATAAGTTTCTCTTCAATTTACTCGTCTTATCAGCACAGAGAAGTAATAATATGCGTTGAAAATATGAGAATTGACCTTGGATGGATTCAAGAACATCTGGTATGTAAGAAATAATAAAGATTTTAAAGCTAAAAATAGAACTTGGTAATATGCGTCGTTTGATATTGCAATGTGCATAATGCGTAGAAATCACAAGCATAGATCTCTGTGCGTTTCAACAAAACGATGAAAAACAAAAAAACAAACATATTTACCCTTTGGGTGGGAAATTGTCCAAACAGATCAGGATGAACGGTAAAATAAAATGGTCTGAGAGCGGTTGAAATTTCGCCTGTGCTCAAAGCTCTCACAGTTTCTTTTCTGCAAAAGCTGCACAATAAAATGTTCACACATTTGGAAAAAAAAACATTTTATCTTAAAATAAATAAATAAATATTTGTTGGGGGTAAAAAATTCATAAAGTTGTAGTTCGATTCAGAGTATTTACGAAAACAGGATTCATAACAAAGAAATGTTTCAGCAGACAATGGAATAATTGTACGTGCATCAACTAATGACGATATAACTCCCAGAAACGCATGAAAAAACGCAGTAACTTCAAAAACGTAAATTTAATTTTGGGGGATTAAAAAATTTTCATATTTAATATAGAAAAACTCACCATTTTCTCAGCGAACAGTACATCATTATCGAGAAGATCAATGTCACGAAATATCGCGATCCCGAAAGGTCATGACAAAAACAATAGAATTTATTTATTTTTTGGATTATTTTTCTCCATAAACAATAAGCGATGCGTAATAATGCATCGAACTAAACTCTGAGAACAATTCATTTATTACCGAAAGAGGAATAATCAATTAATTATTATCGGTTGGAATATATCGATGCAATAAAAACACAAAGGGCGAAACATCGATGACAATGCTACTCGCTCTTGCGTATCCCGCTGCAGCTGGCGGAATGCGAGAATGCGTACACAAGCACTGACAATTCACGCATTTACAGTCAAGGAGATTAGAGAGGTGGTGCCATCTGGTGATACTTTTCAACTAAAATTTGAAGCATGCGTAATTGTTTGTAATAATAAACATGGCGAGATAATAATTGAAACAAAATGATAAAATGTCATGAAACAACAATCGTCTTTCGTTAATAAGATATTATAACAAATAATTTAGATAATCAAAAACGTTGTATTTTGTGTAAACATTAATAGATGACAAAAGTCACACAGCACGCTAGATTTCCGAGCAGCTGATCTATAATAAACGTGCGCATGCGTAATAAACTGTTTGTCTGCTTAATACCATAAAGGCATAACTCGACTCATTTTTATATGTTAAACTCCCTGAATTATGCTACTTCGTTTCGCAATAGTCATGTTATTTTTCAAAAACTGTCAGAACTTTTCTTCTTTTTTTGACGAAGTGTCACAATGATATTTCATGAAGATTAAACGTCATTCGTTGTAATCTTATTTATTCAAAAATATTAATTCTTGCATTTATTTTGAAAAAACCAGCTTTGCTAATTGTCATGTTCTAGAAAGATGTGTGATAATATTCATTGAGAGTAGGTCAGTTGACATTTTTACAGAGCTCGTAAACTCGCAACGTTTTCCGAGGGTTCAAGTAGCCATTTTTTTTCCTAGTTTGATATTATTGTTTTAATCATTTTGATGCTGCTCTTTGTATCGTGACTCCATTCTAGCGTTAGTCACTCAGCGAAGCTTGATAGTGTCTCTATTATGTTAAGTTTTATCCGAGAGTTGTGTCCCTCGAAACACATGCGGGCAGCTTATTCGATTCCAGACGTTACATGGATTGAATTCGTGGCAGGAGAGGAGGGGGGGGTTCAGGGAAACAAGGATTAACGAGTGTTCTAATCGTTAGAATGATTTTTTTGTGATCGTCCTTTCGTTCGCGCTGTTCACATTGTGTGAGACGTTAAACGTCATGACAGCTGCTTTCGATCATCGTCTCAGTTACTCGAAAGCTGCGGAATCGCGATGCTATCTCCTTATTTCGTTTGACGTTTTCCGACGATAAATAAAGCACGGAACGTCAAAATACCAAAACTGTCACGCGTGCACAGTGAAAAAAAATCTGTTTTCTTAGCATAACAAAACCCGTTCTCATTGTGGCGAGCGATTTTAAAGAAACCTCAAATCGTTGAAAAAATTTGCGTAAGTGTATTTTTTTTATCGTCTTGTGACATTCGTTTCGGTTCTTTTACGGATGGGCTTCATGTTTGTTGACACTCGATCGGGGAAATAAGTGAAAATTCGATATTTTTTGTCGCGCAGTTTCGAACGTGATCTTCCAGAGTTTTTCAAGTATCATTTAAACGTTTTTTTCAACTAAAATGAAGGAATTCGCACGATTTCGGCATAATCTACGAAACAATAGTTCGATGATTTCCATAAATATGCTTTAATTCTTTTAATTTCACTCTTCAATATATTTTCTTTCTCAAAAAACAAATTTCGAAAAAACTTGTTGCCTGTTTTATTTTCTAAACCTTTTGTATCCTCCATCATTTTTTCAACTATTTTTGCTATTTCATAAAAACTTCTTTTTTCTTCATTTTAAGAAATTACCATGGAATATGCAATAAATAGAAGACCCTTGCTTGGAGTTGGAAGCGACACCGAATTTGAAGACGAATTTGAAACGGAAGTGGATGACGCAAGTGTTTCTGTACCCGATCAGAAGCCATTTTTCAAACCTCATCAACCAACGGACAGATTTCATCTTGCTTACATAGTTTTTTATCTACTGGGAATGAATACTCTGATTCCATGGAGCTTTTTTATGACAGCAGATGATGTAAGTATTTGAAAATAGAAAAATTGAAAAATTTCAACTATCTAATGTAATCGAGTGACTAAAAATCGCTTCCAATTTGTTGTAATATAATTGCCTCTTTTTGGTTCTTCATAGTATTGGATGTACAAATTCAGAGATATTCATCCAAATAATACAGGACATCACAACTACACGCACACAGAAATTTTGGAAAAGAGGACAGATCTTCAAGCGAACTTTACTTCGTACTTAAATGTATCTAGCGCGCTGCCCAATACGTTATTTTTAATAGTCAATACATTCATCAGCAAGAGGTTAACATTTTTTGGATAATTTATTTTTATTTTTGTCTATAAAGGTTTGAAGTTATTGATAAAATGTTAATAACCCAAAAAAACCAAATTTTGGAGTTTTTATTACCTGAACAGTGGACAAAAATATTTATGAGCTTAAAAAAGTCTGTTCAATAAGTGAAAATTTGGAAAATATTACATTTTTTTAGTTTCCACTTGTCGATCAGTTTGGCCAATGAAAATATTTATATGTTAAAAAAATTTCATCAAAATTTTTGGCTGCTGGCTAAACAATCAGTTCAACAAGTGAAAAATGCAGAAAATGTTTGACGTTACTTGATGGTGAGATTTTTTTGAGTTATTACTATTTGATCGGATTTTTTAGCTCACAAATATTCTTGGCCACTGCCCAAATAATGATAACTCTAAAAATCGCTATTTTTTGTTGAAAAATATAATATTTATGGATTTTTCAATGGCTGATCAGGTTTTTCAGCCCATAAAATGTTCAAGTCATAAATATTCCGGACTTTTATGTTTTTATTTTTTTCCATTTCCATTTCAATTCCAATTTCAATTTCAAATTTCAATTTGAAAGACAATTTCAAAGGAGACTTTATATATTTGTAACGAGATTTTTGTTGGCAATTTTCAGAATATCACTTAGTACGAGGATGATTGGATCTCAAGTAATAATATTACTGTTATTCATCATGACTACAGTATTAGTTATGGTGAATACAGACGAATGTAAGTTAACTTACAAAAAAAAAATATTTAAAAAATCCATTTTTTCTTAGATAATTTTCAAAAAGATTTCACTTTCAGGGCAGAACGATTTTTTAATTACAACTCTTACAACCGTGGCATTCGTAAATGGTTCGTAAACGGAATAATTCCAATTAAATAATGTTTCGACATGAATTTAATGTTTTGTTTTTTATTCATCAGCGGTGAGTGCTATATTTGGTGGTAGTCTGATGGGCATTGTCGGTCGATTTTCTCCGAGATACATAACTGCAATGTCCGGGGGTCAGGCACTTGGAGGAATTTTTACCGCCCTGACGGAAGTCTGTGCTTTATGGATCGGTGCAAGTCCAGTCATTTCCGGACTCGTTTATTTTATTATCGGCGATTTTGTTCTGCTCATTTCACTCGTATCTTACGTAATTCTCGAAAGAATGGTAAGATCACATTTCGTTTTGTCTTCAACTTTCATTTTTTACGAATAATATAAAAACTAACATTCTGTCAATGAATTTTAATGTTAAATCATCGATTTCAAAACGGCGTCGAAAACGATCCTAATTTTTTTAGTAAAAAACTTATTTTTGACATTTCTCCGAAATTTGTTTCGTTTTATAGAGTTTTCATCATTAAATGTCCACCAAATGCGACTTTATCATATACCATTCTCTTCGTTATGAAAAAACGAAGAGAATGCTGTACAATTAAACCTTATTATCGGATACGAGGAACATGTTATGTTAATGAGAATATTGGGGTTGTTTTCTACCTCGTTGTAGGGGTCTGGTTAATTTCTCCATGATGAAAAATCAGTTAATGATTGAAACTGTTTCATAGATTTGCTTTAAATTAAGCAATTTTCCTGACTCGTTTATCTCGAAATAAACCAAATACGCGTCAACTACAAAAAAAAAAAAAACCAGACTCGCACTAGCTCCAGTGTCGATATTCTTGATAAATAAATTTACACTAATCGGCTTATGATAATGCTTCAGCTGCTTCAATGCTAATGAATACGAGGAAAAATAGGAGGATCGTTATTAAAATAATGATCACGTCACACGGCTGTATCAATGTGTAAATTTGTTTACAGGCATTTTTCAAACACCATATGATGGAGGAAACAAAAGCACCGACGGAATCGAATTATTCTGTGAATGCCGAAGTCAGTTTCGTCGATGGTCATACCGTGTCCTATAGGCGAATTTTTGAGAGAGTTTGGCCTTATGGACTGAGTATTTTTCTCGTATTTTTTGTTTCTCTATCCGTATATCCAGCAGTAACCGTCCTCGTGGAAAGTCAGAACAAAGGAAAAGGCCACGCATGGAACGGTTTGCACATTTTTTTTTTCTACTACTTTGGAAACTATTTATCTTCATAACGCATGAAAAATCTTAGAATTCTTATCAAGAAGGATAGAAAGAATAAAAGTATCACTTTTGTCACATTTTTGTGTTAAATCGAATATTTTTCAAATGCGCAAATGACCCATTTGTAAAAACAAAGATCTAAACATTCCTGAACAACTGAAAATTTTATTCATAATTCGTTAATTCTGATTTCATATGTTCATAATTCCGCTATTAAATATCTTAATCCATTGATATGTATCTGTAACGTAACAAACACTGTGTCAATTATTTACAGATATTTACTTCGTACCAGTGATTACTTATCTAACGTTCAGTATGGGTGATTACGCTGGACGTCTGTTGTCGGGCATCATGTTATGGGTAATTAAAATTGATAGGAAAAAAAAAGATAATTGATGAAATTAATAATGCTGATGAATGGGATAAATTGCATTTCTTTTCAGCCCAGTGGAAAACCTTGGAAATTAGTGGTTCTTTGTATTTTGCGAGCATTGATTGTTCCCGCTTTGATGGTGTGCAACGCTCAGCCGAGACATCATATCCCCGTTTACATTGCCAGCGATTTATATTACATTATTTTAACTATTATTTTCGCTATTACGAATGGATATCTCTGCAACATTTCTATGATCTTGGCACCATCGTGAGTAACTATTTCAACACGTGATCGATGATTCATAAGCCTTAAGTCGATTTAATACCCTCTTTTAAATTTTATCGCAGGGTGGTCCACGGACACGATAAAGAAATCGCGTCAGCCATGATGGGAGCTTTTCTCGGCTTAGGACTAACGGCTGGCTCCTCTCTTAGTCTTGTTTTGGTACGAGCACTTTAATCACCAATCGTCCGATATCTTCCATTTTGATAAATAGAACGCACTGCCCTCATCTCCCTCGTTATTCATTCGATATGAGAGTCTGTTACGTCGATCAGCGAATGATTCGTTGAACGAAAAACTCTAATGCATTTACCATAAGAATTTTCTCTTTTTTTCTAACATTGTCCAAAATTCATTCATAGACTAGAATAATTAGTCAGAATATCTCTGGGATTAAAGTATTAAAATTGTAAATAAAATTCTGACAGTTTGAAAATAGAGAAAATTTCATGATAATTTTTCGTTGCATCAAAACAGTGCAAACTTCAATCATATTTTAGCACAGCCTTTCAAACGGAAAATGATCGAGGAACCAAGTGAAACTTGACAAAAAATATTTTGTACCTTACATGAAATGACCACGACCTTCGTTGTTGTGATCATTTTACAAATTTAACCAGGTTATTGTAAAACAAGCACACACATTTTTTTCCCCCCTTTTTTTTTATTAATTTGATTTTTTTTATCTGTCAGTGCCACATTTTAGAATATTTAAGCTTCCTGTTTTACACGAGGACCATTCTGTAAAGTTATGGCGAAAAACTATGACTTACGACGTCGAGTTTTAGATGAAGCACGAATGCGTAGACAATTGTTTGTGAGAACGGTGATGTAAAAATGCGATGATTGTTCGAGAAATTAGTACAATTTGTAATTATCTTAATATGCGAATAAATTGGTGTAAATTAATTCTATTATATGTTGTTACGGTGCAATCGTAGTCTCTGTTAACCGGATGTATAAATTTATGAAGAAAGGCAACAGCGTGTGAACGTCAAGTAAAAATAATAATAACAAATAAAATTTGTATTTATGTATTTCTCAAGTATTTTGATATCGATGGCCTAGGACCAAAAACGTTTCGCCTCGAAATGTTTACAAAGATAATGTGATCTTTGGATTCAGAGATATCGATTCGTTCGAATAAATGTATAACAGCGAGTAAACTGAAAAAAAAACATGTTTTTCCTGTTTTAGATAATTCATTGGTGTGATAATTGTGAATTTGATGTGCCAGAGCATAGCGAGAAAAGTTTTTGAGTCAAATTAGTAATAAATAATGACCCCGACACCAGTTTTGATTCATAAGATTGTTTTCAATCATTTATTTCATTCAAACTTATAAGACAAAGTATTTCTTTTTTTTTGAGCTTTTATTCCTTTGCAGCAAGAAGATTTATAGAGTGAAGATGAAAAAATAAATTAATTAATTAAACGGTGCTCACTCATTGGAGCGAACATCGCTTTCATGAGTGATATTGACGTTCCTTGTCTGTCAGGGGAACAAACACGACTCCCATAAGAGGCTTTTGCTTTATTTTGCCATCTGGTGTTTTCTCGAACTGGTACAGAGTCTGGTCGTCATTTTCTGGTCCAACTGGAACTATCATACGCCCACCGACTGCCAATTGATCTATTAACTATAAAAACAACAAAATTTTTCTTCAATTTTCATCTTTTTTCTACGCTTGAAAATTTATCCTTTTTTCTTACCGATTGGGGCATTTCACGAGCTGCTGCTCCAACGTGTATCGCGTCGTAAGGAGCATGTTCGGGACAGCCCAAGCGCCCATCTCCGACTGAAAAAAATAATTTATATTAGTGGTTTTTTTACAAATAAATTGCATTTTTTATTTTTTTACTTTCTTATGGACGAAATCATTTATTAAGAGTGATAATTCAATTAGAATTTACTCTTCCAAATTGGTTTATCGCTTTGTTTAAATTAAAAATACAAATTTTACCAACTAAAGCGACTCGTCCAGATTCCAAAAGCTCAGGCCTGTCGTTCTGAATGTTATGTTTAGCCAATGCCTGAAGTTCAGGTATGTGATCAATGCCCACTGCTAATCCTTCGTTGCCGAGCATGAGAGCCATACATGCCGTCAAGTACCCAGAGCCAGAGCCAACGTCCAGTGCTTTGTTGCCTGGTCGGAGTTTGTCTTCGAGCAATTCCAGGGCATATGCGTGCTAAACAAGTTTTTCTTGTCTTCTCACTTGTAAATTGTCTTTTTTTCATTTTATCATTTTATTTAGAGAATCAATATTGAATGAAAGAACAAGAAAAAAATCTTAAATGCAGCTATTCGATCTCCAGAAATTTTCATTGAAATGTCGCTGGGTTTAAATCTAGGGAAATCGTCTCTTGTATGGATTTATTTTACGAATTAAGTATTTAGTATTTTTTTCAAGCACAATTTTTGGAGTACCTAAAATTTATATACATTTTTGGAATTTTTATGCCGATTGAAGCAAATTTTGGTAGAGGCTGCATCAAAGAATTCTCTTGAATGTGAAAAAAATAAGAATTAAAAAAATTCACGTTTTAAATTACCATATGAGGTGCGCTTATTGTAACCCCAAATCCAATACCCTGCGGAGCATCGAAATAGGGATTGCTAGAAGTCGTATATTTGGCTCTGTCTACTGAAGACATTGTTTCAAAAACTCGATCTGACTTGATGATTTTTGACCCTAAAAAAATGATTGATTGTTTACTTGTATAAAAATTATAAAAATGATCATTTTTTTTTTCAATTTAGCTGAATTTTTATTTTCACAAAAAATGATAAAACGTAGTTTTGGAACTTTGTACAAAAAAATTATCGATAAAAAAATAAATAATGAGTTATTAATTATTAATTTTCATAAGGAAAAAAATTAACATTTTTTGTAGGTTATCTTCATCGTATTTCAACAAAAACTCCATTTTCATTAAACAAATAACGAAAAATATTTACTTTTGAGATATTGTACAAGATCTTTGTTGGTTCTTCCATTATATCGGCCAAATGCAGCCATGTCTAGGATATAAATAGCAAAAAACACGACTGCAACGTAAATAAGACACTTCACATGTTGACACGGAATTTTGAGGCCTGTCGAATAAGTTCTTTTGGTTTTGTGTGCCAAAGAAATAAATTGTAGAAAAAACAAATGATAACGTACTAAATTTTCAGATAAGTTAAAATAACATTAAGTTATACTTTAATAACAAGATTACGAGAATCTCCTGCGCCAGTGTACATGCATTTATGCTCCGTTAAAAACAAGGTACTGACGAAGTCCCTACGTTTTCGATCAAGTTCAACTCAATGTTTTCAGAGAGGTGGGAGGTTGACAAACGTCAAATCAAAATAATAAAAAAATCATTTACACTGCGTTCGGAAACAGCACTCGGTGTGCACACGGGCCTATACCACAACATGGGCCAATGTGCACACGAGTGCTGTTTCAGAACGCAGCTTTATAGATACACGAACAGTGTATCTATGAAAATAAAAAAATAATTGGCAGCATTATATTTCTCAAGAGGTAGCAATTCATATAAAACACCAATTTGAAGTTTCAAAAGTCGGGTTAGAACACGGTCCTTGCTGTAATATAGACATCGCAGCAGCTGTCATGTCTTTGTTTTTTTTTCTCATTCGAAAATGTACTTGTCTCGATTCGCTACCGCAAATTTTTAATCAATGTGAATGGATTAATGTTTCAAGGTCACACGAATGTTTACGAAAATATATAATGAGCTGTGTAGAATAAATATGATCTATTGAAAGCACAATTTGAATGGATACTAAAAATCCCTGGAGTAGTCACGATTTAGTAGTTTTACAGGGGTTGCGATGAATCCTTCGAAAATCACCAAAATCAAAAAGAAAAATGTCGAAAAAAAAAGTAAAAATTCCAAGTAAATTATAAAGTATTCTAGAAAATCAATGAATTCATTTCATAACATGAGAAAAATCGTTCAATATTATTTGTTGAATGATAATTTTTGTTTAACAATTTGTTAATCATTTTATTATTACATATCAATGTTCGTACCCTAACGGATCAGCGAGTCCCAAAAAAAGTCAAAAAGGTGCCATTTAGGACTCGGGGCTGAAGGCGACACTTAACATTTCGAGGAAAGCGAAGGTTACACTTTGTTCTCTGACAAAAGGAGAACAACGTGTAGTCTTCTCGAAATATGTTAAGCGTCTCCGAGAAAAACGAGTATCTACTTTTTTAGTTATCTCTCTGGCACTCACGCAACTGATAGATCACTTTTTAAGTCGACAAAAGTGACCCCAAATGGAGTCCCAAATGGGAGTTTTGTCCCCTCGCTCGGTGTGAACCGAACGTGATGTCATGAGTCCCAAACTGGGACTCAGTCTCAATTTGGGACTCTTTGCTTCTCGCTCCGGCCACAGTGTGGTGCAGAGTCAAGCGTGTTCGCGAGCACGCATCATCTGCCGGTTGGGCATATATTGCCGGAGCCGTAACACTCTGCGACCGTTTAAAAAGACGGTCTCGTACAGAATATAAATAGGTATAAATATAGTGAATCGCTTATTCCGGTTGCTTCGCTCGAAAAAATCCCAAATTGGGGCTCGAAATCCCAAATGGGGAATTTTTTTTGGATTTTCACCCCTAAAAACAGTCCCTATTGGGGCTCAAGACGTCACGTCCGGTTCACATTGAGCAAGGGGAAAAACTTTCCATTTGGGGTCACTTTGTCGACTTAAGCCCGAGTCCTAAGTGGGACTTTTTTGGGACTTATTTTAGGGACTCGCTGATCCATCAGTGTAGTCTTTAAAATGATTTAATTTTTTAAGATTTTTTGCGAATACAATCATTGGCAATTCATTATTAAAGGCGAAACCTTATATTTTTTATTTAAAATGTTACATCACACCTTTCAATTTCATTTGTTCTTTTGGCTGTAAATGTATTTTTTAGTGGTCCCGTGATTGGAACGACATCAATATGAGATTTCTATAAAGTCTTACGAATAATTGTTATAATTCCTGAATCGGTCACATCGTTGAAAGTATAATTTATTTTTATTCACAGCTGTAAATATAACACATATTTATTATATCTATACGAAATATATTAGTGTTTTAATAATTATACAATGATAAATAAGATAAATTGTGAAAATAGCATTTTCATTTAAACATTAACGGAAAATATAAATATTCCAATTTTCAACCATCTCGTTCTCTCGGACCCGTTTTCGTTATTTTTAATACTTTGTCAGCGTTCTATTAAAATATCTACATGAATTTCAATCTATCGTGGAAAAATTGTTCTATCGCATCGAAAATTCGGCGTATTTTTAATTATTCAATTGCGTTTCAGGATCGGTAAGAAGTACGTAAGAAACGTGCATTAATTTTTTCGTAGAAATGGTCCCATCTTTGTTTTTATCAATTTGCACGAGGTCTTGAAACCTCTGGAAACCCTCGAATGCCACTACAGGACAAATCATTCGGCCGCCAGGTGCGAGTTGCTTTACGAGCTGAAAACGTGAAAAAATCATTAGTTTTTCACAAATAAATGTTTTACATTAAATTCATCTGAATTTAAAAAATATAAATAAAATTAATTATTTAGGAATTCAAACAAATTTTACAAATTCAAATTAAATTTTTACAAATTCATCTCCTCAATTTTGCTATAGAAAAAAAAGTTGAAAGTCGATCAGAAGAAAAAAGCGATTTAAATGAAAATTTATCATTGACTCTAACGCCTTAACGTTTCAAAATGAATTGACATGTAAGATGTTGCTTTTTTTATTATTCTTTCTAACTTTTCTGCTCGAGTTTGAACGAAAAGAAATTTAGAAATCCAAATTGTGTAATTTTAGCACTAAAAAAAAAAATAATTCAAACGAAGAAAAGTGCGATAATGAGCAAAAACTATAAGACAGGAAAATAAATATTAATTTTTTTCTTATTTTGTCAATCAAAAGAATAATTAATGATAAAATATTTTGTATACTTCTTCGGGAAGGGATTCGGCGGCAGCTCCAATATGGATTGCGTCGTACGGACCTTCTTCGGGATATCCGAGCCGACCATCGCCCTCTGTAATAATGAAAAAAGAAAATAAATAAAATACTATAGAAAAGTAGCGAATTTCTCGAATTGAAATTCGATTTATTTTGCTTTTTAAGCTGAATTAATGGAAAAATTACCGATAAATTTGACTCGTCCTTCTTTAATAAAATGAGGACAATCGTCGCGTACGTTTCTCGTCGAGATTTCGATTAATTCGGGTATGTGTTCGAGGCCAATAACACGACCTCGAGGACCGACCATAAAAGCCATACATGCTGTTAGGTAACCGGAACCAGAACCAACGTCGAGGGCCCGAGCACCGTCTCGTAGTTGATCCGTAAGTATAGAAAGGGCATAAGCGTGCTGAAACATGGAGAAATATTTTTTTTTTCAATTCTGATGCATAAATTATGAAGAATTAGAAAAAATCATTTTATTGAGTTTTTGAACTATATTTTTCTTTTTCTTCGTGCGTGGTAAGTTGAAATGGCATTAATATCGAGACAAAGATACGATTTTATGGGAATGGGAACAAGAGTAATCGAGGCTATCCTAAATAAATATCATTTGATTCCTGTTAACAAATATCAGCTTCTGCTTATTATACGAGATTGCGAGAGACAAATTAAATATTTTATTATATTTCTCGTACAGTAATTTCTTCGATGATAGCCAAGCGGTAAATTTCCAATCGCTGCAGATAATAAGATGTGCCAAACATAAATCATACGACATGACGCGTGATAACGGGGTTAAACGGTGATAGCTCGGATTCCAATGATGCCCTCAATCATCATCAACTCGATATCTTTTTCAAAATCACGAAATCGATTCGCACCATATGTCAACGTCCCCTTTTCATTGCTCTTTTTTTTCGCGAATCAAAAATGACAAAAATCCAACAGATTTCAAAAGTACTGTCAAATCAGCAATTATTGAATATTTCAGGGAAAAAAATAAATTGTAGTTTTTTTTACTTTGATTTTCATGAAATTTTTCAGTTTTGCACATTAGTAGTGCCTTCCGAACGCGTAAACATCAATTTTTCACGAAACTTTAAACAAAATCTGCAAGTTCCTCTGGTGGAAAATACTAATACCGTAAATGTCATATCGCATGCACTTCAAACGAATTTTTACAGTGTCGAACAGTAAAAAGAACACGCTACATTCACCCCGTTTTTACAGCGTGAATCGTAAAAAGTACACGAAATAATAAACTGAGCTTATCCACATCAGAATTACCCAAACATAACCATAAAATTGTTTCAAACAAATAAAATTTTAAAACATTCTTCAATTATAAATACATTTTTAATCATTGTTGATCATACTTTCTTCCATCCATCACTCCCGACATAAATTTGTACAGAAAAGTTTTTGTATCTACACTGGGATTCGATCTGACCTACCTACCTATCTACGACTCTAAGGGGGTCATCCCATGTGATAGCTATTTTTTTTCGCTTGTTTTGGGAATTTTTTTTGATGAACCATTAAAACACACTATCTTTTAATTTTGACCACACATTTATTAACATTTTTACAGTCCCTCAGAATTTTATCAAACAAAAATAACGAGTTGAATCGACTTTACACCGTTCGGAAGACACTCATGTGTTGGTTGATGGTTGCCATGATTCCGGAGGTTTTGTTCATCTGAAATCAAAAAATCAAACGACATTTTATTTTGTAGACCTGAGGCTATCGCCGGAACTAGAGTAAAGTAAAAATATCCAAAATTGCATTTTTGGCACGGTTTTAAAAGTTAAGTTCCAAGTTTCGTCATTTTTTTTCAACTTTTAAAACCGTGCCAAAAATTCAATTTTCTATATTTTTACTTTACTCTAGTTCCGGCGATAGCCTCGGGTCTACAAATTGAAATACCGTTTGATTTTTTGATTTCAGATGAGCAAAACCTCCGGAATCATGGCAGCCGTCAACCAACACATGAGAGTCTTCCGAACGGTGTAAAGTTGATTCAACTCGTTATTTCTGTTTGATAAAATTCTGAGGGACTATAAAAATGTTAATAAATGTGTGGTAAAAAATCAAAGATAGTGTGTTTTAATGGTTCGTCAAAAAAATTCCCAAAAAAAAGCGAAAAAAAAAATAATTGTCGCATGGGATGACCCTCTTAACGTTTACGGACGCTACCTATTACACCACTATCTACTTGATAATTATTGGTAAAAAAAAATGACACGTACACATCCAATCCGGAATATAATCGGTAACGTCAATGAATAATCCATGAGGCAACTATTTTGAAAGCAAGAAAAATTTGAAATATAGAAAATATCGAATTTTCATATATTACAATGTATCATATCCGCAACGCTTTCGTGTAGTTCAAAATTCGCCCCCCATTGTTTGAGCTATAATAAAAAAATACAACAATAGTCTTTAATAACTGTTTCCTTGAAATTTCCTGGCTCATGTGCTTGGAAAAATTACAGTGTACACCGTAAAAATTGAACGTAACATAGCAAATTTTGCAGTACATTTTCGAATTTTTACTGGACA
Organism: Rhimphoctona megacephalus; assembly: GCA_963989365.1. NCBI lineage: Eukaryota > Metazoa > Arthropoda > Insecta > Hymenoptera > Ichneumonidae > Rhimphoctona > Rhimphoctona megacephalus. The sequence continues at coordinate 23,686,035 of OZ022415.1, forward strand.
CACTGCAACTTCTAATTTATGTCGACGGTAATTTTCTCTATTGGAAGTACAAAATTTTGATATTCTTTAATTACAATTTTTCATGTATGCAGTTTAAAATTTTTTACAACTTTGAATATCAGTAAAAATAGTATTGATTCACAGTTTATTTTCTTATGTGTATTGAATATTTTATTGGGGACATTGTAAATTTTACATTTCATATACAGTGAGATTCCTCGTTTTTATTTGTAATTTCTGCTATGTCATTTTTTTTGCAGTGGACATTGAGTTATTTAGTTTAGATCAGTATTAATAATTGATCAGAAAGTAAAAAAACACATTAAATCGATTATTTTGTAATGGAAGACACTGTAAAACGACTAATTAACAGTTTTCAACTGTATATTTTGTTTTAGTTCGAGTAATTTTTAAATATCGATCATTCATTTTTGCAGATAATTTTTTTTCGTGTTGTAATCGCTGATAAATCGAATTCGATGAAGTAATAATTCGATAAATGATCATTTACGTTCATTACGACTCCAACAAAATTATTATTACTATAATTAGTTATTTTTGATTTTCTGTCAAATTGAAGACGAATAATTGCAAATGTTGTGAATGAGATCAATTAAGGGGACCGTATGGTCTAGAAATTTGAAAAAATCGATTTTTTTTTTTTTCGATATGTCGAAAGTATAGTATCTCAAGAATATACTGTGAAATTTTCATGCGGAAATTCTCAATATTACAGCTTCTACAGCCCATAACGCAGGTAGAGAGCGGTCCGCGACACGAAAACGTTCAAAGCCTTATTGGACACAAAGCCTTACGGGGATGATTTTTTAGTTTGCAAAAAAGAATGTGTTTTGCATGTTAAAAAACGTTTGTACAAACGTGCTGTTGATGCGAAAAAAAACATGCACAAATAAAGAAAGCAACAAAGAAATTGACAGAAAAAGAAGAGGGAAAAAAGACACAGCGGAAATCGATAAATAAAACACCGAAGCGTCAACAATTGACGAATAAATTATTGCAAGAGCTGTCAACTTATTACGGTCTAGCAATTAGACGTAATTCAGATTCGACTGAAGGGATGAGAAGTGAAATATGGACAGCATATTATCACAAAATTTCAACAGATGAAAATCCGCAACACTCGTACTGTCCTCCAGGTTCCGAATCGTGGTGCAAGTGGCGTCAAAGTGAGGCTGCAGGTACTTTAGACACCTACGAGCACCCACCTGCTCTGTGCGATGAAGCACAAGAGATATTAAAACCAATTTATGAAGAATTGACAGCAGAGACTTTATTGGAAAGGTGTATTGGCAGTAATACGCAGAACAATAACGAAAGTTTCAATGCTTGCGTGTGGCACCTTGCGCCGAAACATCTGTTTGCCGGAAAAAAAATCATTGATATTGCCACTCACATTTCCGCTTGCATATTCAATGAAGGATTTGCATCCCTATTGAAAATAATGGAGACCATGGGCATAACAATCGGGCCACAAGCGGAGCAACTAGCGCAAAACCGAGACGAGCTGCGAGTATCGAGCGCCAACCGTAGGAGCACGGACAACTCCAAAGAGGCTCGGACAGCTCGAAGAAATGAAAGGAGTGAGGAAATCTTGAATTATGAACGTTCCGAAGGAATCCTATATGGTGCCGGAATCGCGGATTAACTGTAAGTATTCAAAATTTGCTCAATTTTTGAAAATATCTGTACCTCAAACTTTAAACTCATTTATCTCGAAACGACTTTTTTCGGCACTGCGCAGGTGAAAACAAAAAACTATTCAACCGAATCACTTGAAATTTGGATATGTTGTTCACAACATGTATGGCTATCGTCGGAACTACAATCATAATTTTATTTAAATAATTTCTTATTGTTTATACTAAAAAACTAGTGAAAAAAACCCGATTTTACGATTTTTTTTTCAAAAGCGCGCCATTTTGTCAATTTTTAATTTTTTCGATTTGTTCTAGTCCCGACCATAACTGCACTCTTTCTGATTAAGAATCTTCTTGAATTTTGTGTTTCAGATGAGTAGAAGTCTCGGATCGATCTTCACCGTCCGGGTCGGATTTTTCGAGAGGGTCGTCTTCAATGCCAATTATATGATAATAAACACTGTTTTTAAAATTAAAAAAAAATTTTTTTGTATACTTAATAAAGGTAGTAATAAACCCGAAAAGTTAAAACATCGATTTTTTAATTTTTTAAGGCAAAAAAAAAATCGTGAAAATAGGTGAAATTTTCGTGCTCTAGACCATACGGTCCCCTTAAAATGTAAGGAAAATTTACCATATGCGGGGCACTGATGGTAACGTTGTAACCAATTTTTCGTGGTCGATCTAAATATGGCTCATCTTCGTGACAATATCGTCCTCTGTCAACGGCTATCATCGCAGCCGTCGCAGCATCTGTTGTTAGTATTTTGGCTTCTGGAAAAAGAAATTTTTTTTTTTTAAAAGACGTAAAAATGCAAGTTTTGTATGAATTTTTATAACCAAAGAAAAATGAATTTGTATGCATTTTTATAATCAAATAAAAATAAAATAATAATGTAACGTTAATTGCGATGTAAAAAATCATTTTTTACCTCGTAGTTTGTCTATCATTTCCTGATTCGTCGCGCCACTGCAACGCCATGACATGTTACGAAATGTTTTTTTTTTCCGAAAAACTCCTAAAGTGTGTCTCGATCAGAAATCCTGTTTGAAATTAGCTGAAAAAAAACAACGATCGTACCTTAAATGAAGAAAAAGAAGTGGACGAAAGATATGAAGATAAATTGAGTAAAATGGAATAAAATTAATTCGTAAAAATATATTTTTGAATGTGGTTTTTTGAAAAATACCTAAAATTGTTATTACGGTGAGAACAATTTTATTTTCGATTCAAGAAATTTGGTCTCAAGGGGCTGATTTTTCGTGACTGGGTTAGTAAAAGTACAGATAATATTCTGCAGTGGGGGATGAAAACAGCTGACTCCCTAATATCGATTGAGCCCAGGGAGAGAATCTATAGGATATACTCGGATGCTTCCTCGTGAAACCATCGCACACAGACAGATGACTGTGGAGTACGGTCATGGTTGAACTTGAATGAACGAGAGAAGGCCAATCGTGCATCGTGCCCGCGAACTATATATGTAAATATATTGATGCTCGTAATAACGTTTTCTCTTTTAGATTCTTCTTCGCGTTAACTGTCACTATTAACCGAAGATTGAAACACACGAACGATCAAATATCTCATTGTTCCCCATTACGATAATTCAAGTGCACGAGTGCAGTTTATTTTCAAAAAATAATGAAACATCAATTTTCCACTGCAATGTTCACGACAATGATGAAAAACGTGAGTATTGAAAATTCTTTTTAAATTATTCTTCATGGAGACAAAAAGGCTCGAAAAATTTGCTTCCAATTTTTTTCAATCAGAGTGGTTTGAGTTTAATTAAGAAAAATATATTCTCTGTTTAATAATCATTTTTATTGCCATAATGGACTATAATTGTGAGATACTTTTTATCAATTTATTTGGCCTGCTTTAAATTTTAATAAACAAATTTTTTATTATTTAAATAAACAAATAGAAGAATGATTAAATTCCGATTAAAAAATATGAATTCAAAGTATCGTAAGAAAAATTGAAATACTTTTGCAAAGCCGGCACTTAAAAAATTTGGAGTAATTGAAGAAATTTGGTATTCGCTTCTGGATTTTCTAATATCGCCGAATAAAATGAAATACAACATTTTTGTGAAATGAAAATTGTTCGAGAACAGAAGAGTCGTTAAAGTGGCATCGTCTGATTCAAAATTTAAGCACATGCCACTATTCTCGGAATGTAAAACGCTTCTGTTATGCAACAGAAGCAACTAATAATTTATTGTAGTGGCTGAAGCAATCAGTCGTAAATAATTTAAAAAATCTAAAAATTTTTGATGAAATAACGTGATCTCGGGAGACTTGTAAATTAAATTTACAATCAGTGAATACTCCGCGATAAATCATTTTCCAACGAATAATGAACGAATAGGACGAGTAAAAATCCAATACAACGCACGTATTCGTGACAATCTCATTTCCTGATGACGTTTGTGGAAAATAGATACGAATAATCTGCCAGATGCAAAATCCTTCTTCAGACGAGACATTTTTTTCAGAAATTTATTACTAAGTTTTCCGAATTTTCCTATACGTTTGAAAGTTACGATTTTTTTACGAATGTTCAAAATTTGATAGTTCAAAAAACTGCAGAAATTGCTAAATAAAAAAAAAAAGATTTTCTGTTGGATTGTTTTTCCAAATGCAAAAATGTTTGAATGAATTCCCACATTTTTCTTATTGTTTTTTGTCTTCTGATAAAAGAGTTATTTCGACATGATTATCATGAATAAAAAAGCTGTTAAAAATTGCACAAACTTTTTATTTTGCTATCGATGATTTCGCAATAACTTTGTTGTAAGGTTATTGACTTTTATGCTATGTATAAAAAGACCTTGACCTTACGATTACAACAAAATCGAAGGATTGCATTGAATTATACAAATTATACTTTAATTATTTATGAAAAAAGTTTATCTGAGTCGAATCATTGTAGTCTCAAAGTGATATCATTATCGGAATTTTACGACAATGACCCAGAGTCGTTGATTCGAGAGTAATTGCAATTAAAAACATTTCGTGTTGCAATTTGAACGTGTATTTTTCAAATTGCTGTTACAAAAAAAACGAATTCCTCATTAGCTTCTCTCTCGTTAAGCTTTCTTTTCTTTCTTATGTACAATTACTTTATTACGAGTGTAATAATGTTGTGTGAAAAAAGATAAGAGGATGCTTTGTATTGATACAGCGTGATGTAAACTCGCGGGGGTATAGATTTTATCATCAATTGCTATAAATTGAATTACATGATCGTAAAAAGGTACGAGTAGATCGACGACAGCCTCTTAAGTAACAAAGTCAAAGACCAAGGGGTGAAACAGTCAGAAGAAACAAAAATATATTTAAAAAAAGAAGAAATAAAATTATAAAAAAAAGAACGAAAAAGTAATTTTTCAAAATTGAAAAAAAAATGATAATAGATTGGAAAAGGTTAAAAAGAATCTGATATCGGAGAAAAATCATATTTAACCCGTGCCAAAAGTAAATAATCGCAGTTTTGACATTGCTGACTGCGAGTAACGTGGCAGCAATAATCGTGGCTCGTTTTTATCTTATTATTTACGTTTTTTTTCTCATTTTCGAATGCAAAATTATCACAGAAATATTATCGAAGCTGGAGCAGTTTCGTTACATCAATGTGAATCGCCGAAGGAGCGGTCAACTGTTTGAGGAATACTCAGTAGAGTTCCGTCCACGATTCCTCGATGAAGCTTTTTGGTGAAGCCTCTAGTTTCACTATTTTTCTCGTTTTATTTCTCAGCCAAGAAATCATCACTTCTTTATAACGATTTTTCGTGTGTGTGTGTGTGTGTGTATTTTTTAAGATTTTTACGAAGAAATGGATGAAACTAAATCGACGAAATCGGAACCAGGGCGCCTCCGGCAGACTCTCGCAGCTGTTCTTGGTGAGTCAAAATCGAAATTCCAAATTGAATTTTGCCCAATAAAAAAAAAAAAAAACTTAAACCTTTGTAAAATTTTATTTCCGTTCATATTTTTTTCTATTTTCCCAAAACTACTCATAATTTTTCTTAAATATTGAAGAATATTTATTGACACGACGAGGGGGAATGAAAAAATAAACAAATTATTTTCAAAAAAGCAAAGAATTTTTGTAATTACGAATTTCAGCTTATCTCAATGTTTTTCGAATCACAATTTCTATCCGCATCGACTACTATTTTTCCCTCTCTATTTATCGAAGAAAAAGAGGTTCAGAGTTCAAAGCGTGTCACATCAACATGTGCCAAACTCGATGAATGTAAACTTAACGAACGTCACAGTAGCACACTATTTTGTTGCAACTTTGACCTATGAAAAGTTAGAAATGGTTTAGTGGGACAATATTTATGATGAGAAGAAAATTTATGCATACAATTATGTAAACAGTGTGTAAATGTAGAAGAAATATAACGCAAATGTGTAATCGAGAAAAGTGCAAATTGAGGTTGAATGTTGGGTCAACAATTGTCTTATTTGAAATAAGAATTATTTGAAATTGTCTTATTTGAATTTTTGAAAAATGAATCCGAGGGGTCTGGACGTCAGAAAAATAATATAAACATTTTTCGTATCGAATTTGATCGCATAAAAAATAGAAAACTTCCAATTTTTAATTCGAACATTCTGAAAAAAATAAAAAAAATCTTTTCCTGTTACTTAACTCTAAAAATGATCCTTTTTGTCTTTTTTCATACACTTTATAGTTAACGTCGCGTCCTTAGCGTACGGTATGATGATAGGATGGCCATCGCCGATAACTCCGCAGCTGCAAAGCGTCGATACACCGGTGGGAAATTCGCCAATGACGGACGAGGGGACTTCCTGGTTGACGGGTGCATTGTGCGCTGGTGCGCTCGCGACAATGCCATTTTGTAGCATAATAGCCGAAAAATTGGGACGTCGAATGACCGGTTTTCTAATGACAGTGCCATTCGCTCTTTGTTGGCTGTTAATTATATTCGCTACGGATTATTCGTATTTATACGTTGGTCGTTTTTTCGCCGGTGTCGGTGGCGCTATTTGTTTTTTTCTCGTTCCTCTGTACGTGGCCGAAATTTCGGCCGACAGCATACGCGGCCAGCTTGGAAGTTTTTTGGTTTTTGGCATTAATATTGGAATCGTAACGGGCTATATTACCGGCGCTGCAATGTCCTATCACATGAGCGCCATTTGCGGCCTCGTAATGCCATTGATATTCCTCGTTGGTTTTGTTTTTATGCCGGAAACGCCGGTGTATCTTATACGACAAAATCGAACGGACGACGCAGCACGGTAAACAACTTTTGTGTCTGTTTTTTTTCGTGTTTCAATTTGCAGAAAATGTAAATTTGTGGCAAATTTAAATATTTAGGAATCTTAAATTTAAATATTTAGAAAGGTTTTTTTTTCTTCGTTCCTAAACAAAAAAAATTATTATACAGTAATAAATTTGGAAAGAAATCTTTATCACAAATTCAAAAATATATTTTTTGTGTGACAGGTCTCTCTTGTGGTTCAAAAATGGCGATAAAGCTGCCGTGGATCGCGAACTTTTGAGATTACAATTATTGGTAAACGAGAACGCAATTGAGGACAAATCTGTTGGTTTCAAGGACTTATTCCGGGACCGAGGAACCATCAAAGGCTTTGTAATTGCGTGTGGACTGATGGGCGGGCAACAGCTGTGCGGAATAACAGCGATGGTAAGATAAAAATGGCTCAATCTATGGAAGGAGAGAATTAAAATTGAAAAATTACCATGCAGTTATAGAAATCGGGAGCAACCTTGAATTTCTGCGATTGTTACTAAACAAAATTCAAATTTTCCATGAAAATATAATCAAATTTTCTATATTATGCAAGAGATTTTATTTTATTATTTACGTGAAAATTACATTTTGCTTAGCAATAATCACAAAAATTCAAAAATGCCTCGTTTCTGCTACTGCACCGTTTATCTCCAATTTTTATCCTCAACGTGTGATTAATCGAATTTAATCAAGAGTTAAATCACTGCGTTTTATGAAAAAGGGATTGAGAGATTTAAATATTGTTTCATAGATCAGCTACGCCGCGACGATTTTCAAGATGGCTGGAAGTTCATTGAGCCCGGACACAGCGGCGATAATAATTGGTTCGATTCAAGTATTTGGTTCGTGGCTTTCGACGGTGTTGATGGAACGAGCCGGAAGGAGACCACTTTTAATGATCTCCTGTATGGGAATGGCAATTTGTCATTGCGCGATAGCAATTTTTTGTCAAATGTTAAACGAGGGTTACGACGTTGATTATTTCCGTTGGATTCCCGTAACGTCATTGTCGATTTACGCTCTTGTTTACAACATCGGAATGGGTTCAGGCCCTTTTATCGTATCGTCAGAAATTTTCAGTGCCGATGTTCGTGGCCTTGCGATTTCTATAGCCCAAGTTTTTATGTGGGCGCTCGCATTTTTACTCGTCAAATTTTTTCCCGCTATGATGAGCATGATGGGCGTCGCCGGTTGTTTCTTTTTCCTCGGCCTTTGTTGCGTTGGTAACTTTGTTTTTGTTTTTATTCTCGTACCCGAAACTAAAGGTCGAACTCTCGAATCTATCATCGATGAACTTAACGGTTTTACCGGACGATTCGATGAGAAAAATTACGTTAAAGCTTCCCTCGAAATGTCACAGAAAAATATAAATATTTCTACGTAACGATTCGAAATGAATGATCCAAGTTTTGGAAAACAAATTCTTTCTTGTTGTACTAGTCAAATTGGTGAAAGTCATTGAGTCGGATTTATAAACAGAGAACGAAAGATAAAGAGAGAGAGAGAGAGAGAGATAAAAAGATAATGTTGAATTAAGAATATATTTCACGATGATTATTGATTCTTCGAAAAGAAGAAAATTCTGCACTATTTTATAGTCTCGTTTTTTGAGATAAAAAAAAACTGCAAACCTTGAGAGGTACACTGACCTTGATTGGAACAACCGAAATCCACAAAATTTCACGTTTCCGCGCTTAAACCTGCATATTTGCGACAAAAATAAAATAATTTGAACCAAAATTAGTGTTTTCAAAACTTGAAAGTCAGAAGTTATAATTTGAAAGGAAATATTTACTTCCACGATAATTAGGAGGGACAAAATCGTCCACTGAACTTATTCGGAATTGTGTACCTGCTGAGGATAGAAAAAACGAATCTACCTGTCAAGGGTTAATATAATTTCGTAATTGTTATCCCCAATCGTGTTTGGATGGAATATGAACAATAAGGAGTTCTACGAACATAATAAACATTGGAAACACGATTGAAAAAGTACAAAGTGCTATGGAAATTTTTTATTAAACGATAATTTCCCGAAAGGACCAGGTAAACGTCTTATGTAGTGTATATTTGTATATACGTTGTCGCATATTATTTTTTCAAGGGTTTACATATCTTCAAAATTAAAAAAAATCGTTTTTTTTATCGCTTCTTGTTCATCAAGTCTTCAAAAACACAGAAAAATTATTTCATTCTAAAATTCTATGTTATAACGAGAAGTGCAAGAGCAACGCGTTTTGCTCGAAACTACTTTTTGCGTCAAAGTCGATATTTTCATATTTATTCAATATTTTTTGATCGCTTTTTATTTGGAAAATTTCGAAATCGTTTTTTTTAATGCAATGTCGAGCCATTTATTTGATATTTTGTTTAGAAAAATTTGTTCAAACTACTGAAGAGTCGAATCTTTTGGGAAAAACTCATACTTAATTTCAAAATGCCACAAATTGCTGATTTGATTTTTTAAAAAGAACATCAAAAATCGTATTGCATTTGCTGTAAGAAACAATCTGAAATAAATGTTTTCTTACACATAAAGAATCAAGTGATAATGCGTAATCAATATTTTGTTGAATTTTTTCCAGTAGCCCTAAAAAAAATTTTCTCAAAAACCCAAATTTCTTTGGACGCTGAACATACATATCCGCTTAACAAACGAAACAGAATTAAACGAAAATATATCTTTATTCATGCTATTTCAAAAAACAGAAAATTAATTTTGATCATAAATATTGGATTGGTGATTGGAGTTTGTATCGATGCATAAAGACGGCACACAGTAGTGAAAGTCGACGATTCGTCAGCTGTCGGCTACGAGGAACGAGAAAGGTTTACTGCGACAAAGAAATCTGCGTTTCTTTGTTTTGGGAACTATAATCGATGAAAATTAGTTCAATTTAATTTGAATCTATTTCTATATCATTTTAAATTAATGAATTCTTCTAACTTTCCAAATTTAGACAACGATCGATCGATTTTTTTGTTTATTGGGCAAATGGATCTAGTCTAAAGTTCATTGATCCATAATTGCGACGAAATAAGAAATCGCTGGTTCGTTTTTTGTTTCAGACACTTTTATTTTGGAAATTAATCAAAAAATCACAAAAAATCGCGTACCTTAAATATGGATTATGCCAAAAATAGCAGCACACAAATACGTCAGTGTTCCGCAAAAACTTCGCAATGTTTGAAATTGGTGATCTTGCCCCACACGAAAGATACGGATGCGCGCGATTCTCAATATATATATTTGTTTCACTCCCACCCTTACTCTCTTTGTTGACACTGGAACTGGAACTGTCAAAAGCAACGAATGTTTTTTTTTTCACGATTACACTCGATCTCTTTCAATGATAGCACTTGAAAACGGTGACATAAAATTCTCTCATATTTTAACGCAATTTTATTCACGAAGACACGACGCAGTAAAAAAAACACAACGAGTTTAATATTATCGTGGGCGCTAAACTTTCGTGGGCTCGAACTGTTGGTTGACGTTTGTTCCGCAGCAAAAATAGAAAAAAAGAACCAGGTGAAGGTTTCGATGACAGCGCTGCGTCCGAGCAAGCGGCAACTTTTTGGAGCTTCTCGAAACCGTACATTATCGACTGAGCTCAACATTTTCATTTCTCACAAGATAACTGAACCGACGTTTTTTATGCCCGAGTGCGGTGATCTGCAATCTCGGCCGAGTAAAGTAGGGCGTTTAGCAACTTTACAATTCATCCGTTACGAGAAAGCGCCTAGTCAGAAGAAAACCCCTAAAAATTGTATTTGTCGGGGTTTTTATTTTAGGGGCACTCAAAAGGTGATGCTGTGTTTGGTGGGATCAAGAAGGTGTGGTATGTCCACATATCTATATTAATTGTTATTCGATATTATCAGAGTTTAAGGTTAAGAGTTCCTTGTAATCATACACACTTTCGGCTAGATAGGATAATCTTTCCCAAGGCCTTCCTATTTTTGTATTCCTTTCAATAAAAAAAAAAAAAAAAAGAAGGTATGGTACACCACGAGTTGCTGAAACCGGGTGAAACGATCACAGCTGTTCGCTATATAAACAACAATTAATGAAACTAAACCAGGAATTGAGAAAAAAGCGGCCTGAGTACGCCAAACGCCATAACGTCATTTTGCTCCATGCCAAAATGCTCGGCCACATGCAGCAGAAACCGTAAAAAAGTATCTAAAGGATATCAGCTGGGAAGTCTTACCTCATCACCCGTCGTATTCACCGGACATAGCACCGTCTGATTATCATTTGTGTCGAGCGATTCAGAATGATTTGTCATCACAGCATTTCAAGTCTTTTGAAGATATCAAAAAATGGATCGATGAATGTATCATCTCAAAAAGCAACGATTTCTATTGGCTTGCAATCCAAGTTTAAAACCCAATACTTTAGTGTCCCCCTCCGATTTCGATAAACTTCTTATATGTTGTAGCCCATCGAAAAATAAGAGACACGTATTTTTTTATATCGGTCCAAAGGTGGTTTTAAGGGGTGAAATCAACCCTCAAAGTTGGGCATGTTTTGTAGCTGGCACATTGTTTCATATAGAAGCACTCAACCAATCGAAACAAAACCAATTGCAAAATGTTTCTCACGTCGAATAACCTATTTAACATATGCAACTTCTTATGCACCCTTATTGCAAGGGAATGAATCACCCCCTGATATTCATAAATTTTTTGTAGAAAAAAAAATTATCATCCGATTTTAATAAAACAAACACTATCTTGAAGAGCAAAAAAAAAATAAGTTGACGTGTTTTTAGATTTTCCCCAGAAACAAAATTAAGGAGAAAACACCCCTAAAATCCTAAATTTAATTTTAAGCACCGAAATATTAAAAAAAAAAAAATGTAATGGTTTTATTACCATTGTATGTCAACTTATATGCTAAAAAATATCTATTTCGTATATAGATCAGTTATAATTATCTGAAGAATTGAATACTTCTATATCCTATGTTCGTGAGGTTCACAATTTTCAATTCTCGGATGGCTCTACCGATATAAATACGTAATCTATGCTTCGAAATTTTATATATTTTTAATATTACCCAACATTATATAATTGAAAAATTTATTTGATTACAACATAGGCGATAGAATATTCGTGTAGTAATAATAGATTTCAATTCATATTTTCATTTCAATTATCATTCTAAAATTTATTGATTATATTTTGAACAGTAATGATATTCTTCGTGTTTGAAACAAAGTGACTATTTACACTATGAATATCTTACTACAGCTACATTTGTGCAGCCCTTCAATTTCACATTGCGTTTGGGATGACATACCAAAAACGAATTCAACGGGGTTTTTAAAATGCTCGGATCGTTATTCAATGTAACCACTTTTGAATCAGGCATATCGAAATAAATTTTTGTACCTTGGGGACGATAATTGATTATGTACCAGAGACTGTACTTTGATTATATATTATTTCTCAAATGCAAATTTATATCATAATCAAGTAACATGATACTGTCTGAAAAATGTCCGACATAATTTTTCCAAATTCTAAATCCGAAGACATCAAGTGGCTGGATATTCTCTGTCGTCCCTTTTGGTATAATCATTGCAACAATTTCTTTATTACGCGGTGTAACTTCGATGACAGCTCTGGGGCAATGTCCACTTCATGAGTCTATTAATTAAAAGGACTCTTTTCTCACCGGCGCTTGAGAAAAACACTTCTTGAAGCCATACTTTGAAGTGTTCTATAAATGAATATGTGTTAAATAAATAGCAGATCCATTTTTTATAATCGAGTATATAAGAGCTCGCACTGGCTTTTTTTTTAAATAATTGGCGTCGAGCCGCTACCGCGACTCTTGATGATACTGATATGCTGGAAACGATAATCGATTTGTAAATGCAAAATTCGATTCGATTTGTTGGATCGATGATAATGAGAGATCGTGGGCAATTTTTGAAATTTATTTTTTGAAAAAAAGATATACCACTGAAAGATCTAAACGCAATACGATACACCACTGAATGACCCTCGAGCGATAAAAAAAAAATTAATATAGTCAATATGGGGGGGCTGATTCCAGGGATATTTTTGAGTTTTACTTTTTGAAAAAATGATGAACCACTAAACGATCTTAATGTGATGAACGGTCTAAATGTGATACCGTACAGCACTGAACGACCACCAAGCCGTTTGTTAAAAGAAAAGTTAATATAGTCAATATGGGGGGCTAAGTCAGTGAAGGTGCGGAATGTGACAAGCAAAATTCTACTTGATCTTCAGCGAATAAAAAAAAATTTAAATAATCCTTTCATACGGGGTCTAAATTTTTTGTTTCAACCAAACAAAAATATAATAATAATAATAATAATAATAATAATAATAATAATAATAATAATAAATAACTATATAAACAAATAAACGAAAAATTGATTAAAATTATTCAAATTTTTGAATTTTACTACATCATTCTTTGTTTTATTTCTATTTTCGTTAATTAAAGGAAAAGAACATGGGATGTCTCGAAAACGAACGATTGCACGATAACACTATGAAAAAAATATTAAAGTTAAAAAACAATTGAAAAAACGATTCTTTCGTTTGTGTATCGTTTTGAATTTTCAATTTTTTTCTTTTATCAATGAGTTTTCTTCACGCTGGTGAATGAATAAGCAGATAGGAAAGCCTCTCGCACACTACGTTATTTTCCGTGCTAAATTTACAAACAAATTATTTTTTTAATTTTTGCGATTCACGAAAAATAGCATCGTGGGCAAGGGCCTTTAGTGACAGACAGCCTAGTGACACCCTGTGTCACAGCTTCGAGAATCGTGTGTATGTTTGCATGCACGCGTGTACGTAAGCAAGCTAAGATGTAGCCATATATGTACACAAGCGACGCAACGCTACGCACCAACACACGCACGCCATACAGCCATGCGAGTTGTCAACAAGAATACACGGAAAACGCTATTAAGAGTCGCGGTAGCGACTCGTGACAAGTACATTTACGAAGCGAGTTGCACAAGACACTTTTACCAGAAGGGCCGTGATTCTACTTGTTCTCGAAAATTATTTCTTTAATATAAACTAAATTACAGCATTTTGGAGGTTCATTTAAGTTCACATATTTTTTATTTTTTTTTCTCTTTCGATCGCCACTAATTAGAACCTCGTAGCTTAAATAGTATTAAAAATATTAATGTTTTTTTTTTCGTTGTGCCGAAAAATTGAGCATTTCTTCGCACACATTTTGATGCGCAACTGTCTTTTTCGCAGTCGCTGTCTAGTGACACTAGTGATATTGGTAAAACTCTGGTAATATTCAAACGATCGCTGGATATGACAGCTAACCGACAACCGTAATATATTTTTGAACAGTCATGAGGTTATAAAGATCGCGGTTAGTTTCGATCGATTTTTGGTTACAGTGACTTTTATTATAATAAGAAAGTGATAGTGCGAAAATAATAAAGTGCAATTCATTTCAATCATCTTCCGAACAATGCTTGAACAAATATGAATTTTTTATTATTTTTTAGCCTGTAATTTTTATTTTCCACATCTCACTCTACAACGAAGTCGAAAATGATACCTTTTCTCTTTTACCATAAAATGTTCCTCGAATGCAATAATAAGGTTTATTTAAAAACAATTTTCCGTTTTTATTTTTTATAACTAAGAGAATGGTGTATGATAAACTCGTATTCGATGATTATTTAATATCTTTGTCGTGAGGTTATAAAGATCGGGGTCAGTTTCAATTTTTGGTTAAAGTGACTTTTATATATATAGATAGAAGAGTGATAATGCAATAATAAAGTGTAATTCAATAAATAAACTTTTGCGTAGTGCCTAAATAAATAATTTTTTTTATTAACCCTAGCCCCAACAATCTATTTTTCTGAACGTAAACTCTAGAACGGAGTCGAAAACGGTGCCTCTTTCCTCTTCTCTTTTACCATAAAATGTCCCTTGCATGCAATAATAACGTTTATTTGGAAACTACTCTCTTTGTTTTTATATAACTGAGGGAATGATGTATGATACCACCCTAGGTTTCAATTATATATGGTTTTTAATCACCCCAGAGTGGTAGAGACCTTAAATATATGAAAATACTATTTGCACTTGCAACCCAAAACGGAATCAAGTGATGCGAAATAATTTTGAGCGAAAATATACTTGATTCCAGAAAAAAAAATTCATAAGTACTTCACCAATTTGTTTTACCTATTGCTCATAAGATATAATTCGTGATCAATAAACGTTATAAAAGAAAAACTCGCGTAGTAGTTCGGCCAAAATTCTTGTTTCCAATCAAACGTTTGCTCTCGAAATTTCGTGCGCATACTTTTTTGTTTCAAAATCTCGTTTCGTTATGAGTACTTTTATTTAAAAACTTTCAATGCATTCTGATGCTATTGGAGTATTTGTTCGGTATCACTTTTTATGAAATATTTTCCTATCCGTTGATCCGTTGGCACGCATGTTTCGGTGTAATATCTTTAAAAATTTTTTTTTAACAAAATTTAAAAAATTCAAGTTTTTACTTGTTCGTCGTTCGTTTATGCGTCGTATCTTCTCAGAACTACTGTACGTATTAAATAATCTAATAATTTTATAAGTATTGACGGTTAATTACGAAGATTGAATTCATTTGAACACTTCTTAGATCAATATTTCACATTGCATTTTTAGTCCGAATATAGTCGCGATATACCAGCTCGAAATTCGATCATGTATCCATTTTTAGTTAGCCGAAATCAGAAAAAAATCGTTAGAGCAGCCTTTAAAATTTTTATTAAGGGTCGAATTCTTGACAGAATCACTTTTTGATAAAATATTATTATATTTTGCTGCAGCACCGAAAAAAAACGTTGATTTTTTGGTATCACCCAAGTACGTACACAATACAGACATATTTAATTGATAAGGTATGAATTCCATACAAAAAGTCAACAAATCCCCGCAAAAAACAGCATAAATGCTGTAAAAAAAGTTGAGACAAGTACATTTACTCCCCCCAAATAGTTTGTCCGGTAACAAATCTCAGTTTCGACACAAAACCTTCACTAAAAATTATAAAAGAGATTTTCTCCCAAGAAAACCAACCTTGCAAAAATTCTCTGATTCATAGCAAATCTCTCAAAAAATGATAGGAGAACCCCACAAAAATTTTCTCAATAAATTAGAAACTCACAAAAAGTTATAAGAGTCTCTCAAAAATTTATAAATCAAATCATAATTTCACAAAAGATGCCAATTCAAACCTGCCCAAAAATTAAGTCTAAACTGCACAAAAAGTTATTAAATAAATAAAAATGATAAAAGCATTAATAGTCAAATACATTAAAACCTATTAAAATTCAATAAAAACACTTTCAACGAATTGAAAATACAGTTGTTCTACCCAACAAGAATAAGAATAAAAAATAATTATGAGAAAAAATTTTAATACAAAAAAGATTTCAAACGCAAAAAATTAGATTGAAAAAAAAATTTCGGCCGAAGTACTTGGCGAGGTTTTTCGCTTCATTTATATAATATATCACTTATGGTTACAAACTCGCCAAGTAATTTGCCCAAAAGTTTTGGGCAAATTTTTGTGGGGTTCTCCTATCATTTTTTGAGAGATTTGCTATGAATCAGAGAATTTTTGCAAGGTTGGTTTTCTTGGGAGAAAATCTCTTTTATAATTTTTAGTGAAGGTTTTGTGTCGAAACTGAGATTTGTTACCGGACAAACTATTTGGGGGGAGTAAATGTACTTGTCTCAACTTTTTTTACAGCATTTATGCTGTTTTTTGCGGGGATTTGTTAATTCTACACTCCAGTCAGCCAGTTCTGTACACGATGCAGATTTCTGCATCGTGTAAGGAACTGGCTACTGCAAACGCTGCTCGCAACGCAACGCACTCAACGCATGTATATCCGCAGCTATGTACAGCATTACGAATAGTTGAACTAGTACAAATGTTAACAATAGGACGCAAGCGACTGGACACGCGTGCACCCACGTGAGCACGCTCGATCCTTCACGAAATTTTGGTACAGGTCCTCATTACACTTTCTGTCATTTATCATCGGCCTATTCAATTGCGCAAAGATAATTTATTCACAAAAAAAAATATATTTTTCGAGTTAAGAGAACAAAAAAATCTTATTTTTATTTTTTTATCATGCAAGAGTTCGTTCGTCACAAAAATATGTTAAAAATCTTGGGGTTATTGTCATTCGTTTATTATTTCGAAAATATCAAAACGTTAATATTAATGTTTGATCAGTAGAATTAAGTTTTGAAATACACGGAAGAATATTACGATCGCTTCTCGATTGTTTTTTTATTCTCACGTTGGTACACTTAAGTTTTTCGCGAAAAAAAACAAGTTCGTCCTTGAAAGAGTGACTAGCAGAAATATAAATGTTTAATAAAGAAACAACAGCGACTATTTTTTGGTACGATACAACGAAGTAATCATAAATACGAAAAATGTAAACAAAAAAAAACGTAAGAATAAAAAAGTATAAAAAAGGTGTGAAAAATGTACTTCTCAAAGAGGAACATCACTGGATCGTGGGTCATGTCTGCAAAAAGTGAGTAATCACATATAAATTAACAATTTTTTTACATATTTGAATTCGCAAAATGTAACGTATTGACTTCGATGCATCAATTCTATTCGGTCTAATGAAATGAGGTAAGGCAAATAGAGAAAAAGGAAAATGGAAAATTAGTCGAATATCTTCTTTTATTTTTTTTCACGTAAACTATAGTCAAACAAACGTTTTAATTGATATATTCGTCACTTTCAAACGATTCCGCATCGACTGGACTAAAATTGAACCTTGCTGGTATGAAGATTAAAAATTTTGGGGCTAACTTGGAGGTGTTTTTTAATATTTATTTTTTAATTTTAATATTATCAAACAAACCTTTTAATTGAGCAAACAATCACCGTCCAACGAATGTCAAACTATTAGCGTTGGAGAAACGTAAAAAAGTCGAAATCAGTAAGCCAAGTGTGGGTAGGGGGAGGAGGATGTTTCGAGCCCCTATCCGTTTTTTAGGAATAACAACACTACTTTTGAACCACCGTAGATTTGAATTATATAAAAAATGAAAATCATATGTAATTCAATAGTATGGATATTACAATCCGTACACCATTGAACGACCACCTAGCGATTTGGAAAAAAAAGTAACGATAGTTAATATGGGAGGGGGGTGGGGAGTAACTCAGTGGGGATGCTACAATGACACTCCAATCTGTCAACCCGATGACGGACTTGCCACTGCAAGGTAATAACAATTTTTACATTATCGGCGGTTTTTTAAATTTTCGACAAACGAACGGGACACATTGGGGTTATGCATGCCTTTTGGGCTTGCCATTTTCAGATAATAGCAATTTTTACACTACCGATAATTTTTTTTTCATTTTCGATAAACCCAAAGCTAGTGGGCATGAGTTGTGCGATTCTGCTCATAGATAGAGACACTTGGAAAAAATCTTGGAATCGTCGGGCGCACGATAAATAATACAATAAATTAAAAATGAGAATGGCCCTCTTAAGGTAGATCGGTGAATTTAAGCCATCCAAGATGAAGGGCTAATAATTTTTGCAGTTACACATAAATACGAGATGAATTGTTTTTTGCAAATTGAACGCTATTTACCATCTAGTTTGATAGAAATTAATTCGTAAACATCGACTGTTCCCAGACACTCATCCCTACGAGCATAGGAAAATCGTACGCACGTCAAGACTTATTGAATTTTTACATTCGGTATCTTCAAGATTTCGTAATAAAAAACTGATCACTGTATTCCGCGAATATTCCTGAATATAAAAGTGCTTGGGTTTTTGGATGTTACCGTTAAAAATCGACTGAAAAATAAAAAAAAGTATTCATTGTGAAATCATTCAGATTTCAATAGGAATGCGACGGGAAATAGCGTGAGAGGGCTTAGCAACTCTGTATTCGGCGTCTGCTAGCACATGCCTTCAAACGTGACAGTTTGGCAATTTGACCGTGTTTTTCATTCCTGTACTCGAACGTCTTTTATCGTATTTGATGAATATCGATAGGAGTGATGGTGATTGGTGAACAGACAAAATCTTTGCCCTTGCGTAAATACTTTATATTGTTATAAACAAAACTGATTGTTTCGACAGACGACAGTAACGGCCATGACACGTTTTACAATCCACCACACTCGTCAAAATTCTGTTATTAAACATTTTTTGAACAATAGAATCATATAAAAATATCCATTCTCCACTCTTTATATTTCGAAAATAATAATATCATTATTTTAAAGTCAGTTTTGCATTTCCAAACATTGGACTACAATAGATACTGTAAAGATCACATAGTCGTCACCGATCTTCCTTAATTTAATTGAATACATCATTTTTTGACTAATTATTCACTTAATAGGAAATTCCTTACTTTTTTTTTACTATAGCGCGAAACATATGTATGAATTAAAAAAAATTGGAGTTATTATAATTTAGTCCGAGGCTTGTTGAAATTAAATCTATGTAAAATTGTCTACAATAAATTAACTATTTTATTTAAATTTATTAAAATAAATTTAATAAAATTATTAAATAAAAAAAAAATTAACAATAAAATTTAATAAAATTTAATAAATTTATTAAAATTAAAAAAAAATTTATTAAAATAAAGTAGACAATAAATTGTCTACAATAAAATAATTCATTGTGTATGACACATACAGATAAGGGGTTAAAAACAAATTTGATTTCTTCGAACTATATGTAAATTTGCTATTTTCGAGTACCCAAAATATAAGTATAAAATTATTTTTGTCGAAAAATAATGATTAACACACGTAAAATGTCACTTTTTCAATTGGCATAATCTCTCCGTTGACGCGACACAAAATTGCAGCTGGCAAATTCGTTTGAACAAGTGGAATTTTTATGAGAAAGGGCAGCACGAGGGAAGCTTAATGCTATGAAAAAACAATATCGGTGGCTTAAAAAGAATGAGTGGCGTTTAAAGAAGTAAAAAATGAAGAATAAGAATATGAAGAAGGAGGCAAAGAGAGGCTGAAAGATATGAAAAGAGCTTGAGCGCCAGTGGAAGAAAGAGGCGTAGAGAGGAACCGAGATTTTGGCACCCTGCTGGGCCACCTAATTGCCTTGGATTTTTCTTTCTCTCTCTCTTGCTCTCTCTTTCGGTTGCCCCTTCGAGCGGTTCACGCAGGAGGAAGGAACCGGCGAGTTCTTCTCTCTTATGCCCTTGAACCCTCGAGGGTAGTCTGCCGCGTGTTTCTAGCTCACACAGAGGTAAAATCTAAACTCGGTTATGGCGATGGCTTCTCAGAGAAAGCCAAAGATCCGAGAACGCACTCTCGGAGGAATCCTCCGGGAGATTTATCCTCCGCCCCCTTCGTGCTCGTTTCTTCGTTTACTATCCTCGTCGACCCACTGAACAAGCGCAACGTCATCTATCAAACTGTGCGAAACGATATATTTGTTTTTCGTCGATATCTAATTATTTACACACAGATGGGAGAGAGAATACTCTTTGTCTTTTATCGTAAACGAAACAGACAAAAAAAATTGTTGCTCAATCCTGACGATGTCCGTTCGAAAAACCTGTCGAAGCTGAAAGTTTTTTTTCGAATTAAGAAGGAGGGTTTTCGGCCATTCGTACATTAGCTGTTTATTATTATATCACTGTGGTATTTCCGAAGGAATGTCTCGTAAAGGGGTCCCAAAATTGGAAGGGCACCTGAGCAGGAACTTCGTAGGCGTGGTGCTTCTAGGACATCTTTCGATTAAAAAGTAATTAAATATTTTATGACGAAATAAATCATGAGTCTTTGGGAAATGAACAAAAAATAAGCTTGTTTCGATCTGTTTTGATAATATTTTAGAGTGTATATCTTTTCAACGCATATTTTAATTGTCAAACACGACAAATTGTGTTCGAGGAAGAATGAGACTTTTTGTTTCGATTCAAAAGAGTTTTACAATCGATAGGGTTTCAATATCATCATTAATGCATTAGTTTCGTTGGAGAAAACAATCATTTTTTTAGTAAAATGCTCTTATTTCAACTCTCAAAACATTTTGAGGTGTTTTCCAAGCAGGACTCCTTAAGGAGGTTGTATCGTTTCTTATGTAAAAATTACTTTCCAACTTTACACAATAAAATTTTGTAAATAGAAAGCTTAAGACAGTATTAAACTTCTGGCGGAATATGCCGATGATTCATCGTCTCAAAATTGAGATATTTATTGTTGAAGTTCGCAATTTTTTGAAAGCTTCCATAAGAGCCCATGTTAAATTTGTCATTTTCAACAATGAGTATCTCGATTACCAGGCGGTGAAACCTCTCCAAATTTTTCACACATAATTAAATGCTGTTCAAGAAGATTCACGCCAAATTTCAATACATTAACTTGGAATAATCAAATATAATGTATTTTTCGTATGATGTCATATAAATATCGATAGAACTTCCTTAAATTCAATTTTTATACTTCCATCTAAGTTTTAAAGATCCCAAAGGCTTGGTATTTAAGAGTTAATGTTTCGTTTAGGGAAATGATTCATAATTACAGAGTCGAAAAATGATTTTTGACGATTTTTCATTCAGGATCGATGTTTATTTGTTCTTTGGTAAACACTACGTGCGCCACGTTCATTCCTCCATCAGGGCTTTGGACTTCAGCCATTTCCTTACCAAGCTGTAGTGAACCTGTCCAGCGTATATTATATACATGATTTCCGTATATACTTGGGCTTTAACCGCAGGCTCTAGCTGGGTGATAAATTATACTTGAGATATCGGCACCTCCTCCTGTTCGTTGGCCAGTACTCGCTTATACCGAGTCATTTGCCTCGCCCACGCCACATCTTCTTGGACTCTTCATCATCTTCCTCTTTGATTTGTTTCCTCAAATACCATTCTTCCTTCCTTCCGTATTTTCAGTTGTCTGATTTCTACCTCAATTCACGTTTATCCCTTTCAAGATTCTTTACAGACGCATCGCGTATGAGAAACTCTAGTAATGTGTCATTTCGATTGACGAACAAGAATTTATCGAAGAAAAAAGAATCAAAAATTAGAAACGGTCATCATTTCAAGATTACGTAGCAAAGACCGGAAATGATTGCTTAAAAAATAGCCAAATATTTTGCATGACCCATCGAAAAATAAAAAGAAAATAAAAAATACTTTCGAAGTATTTTTTTTTTTAATAGTTTGCGGTGATTATTTTTTGATCTGTTTACGATAATTAGACGAAATAAAATTCACTTGCAAAATTGCAATTGGTGTTTATTTTTATGTGTCAAATAGATCCGTAAGATTGCGATCTGACAACCAAGATGGTGGTAACGATTGCATATTTTGCGTCAACGAAACAGCAACGATGATCTGAAGAAAGTTAAGTTGCGATAGTAATCAAGAAAATTTGAAATCCATGTCACGAGCGATACAAGGAACAATAAAAAGATGAGGTCCTACGAAGAGCGCGTGTCGAAGAAAAAGGACAATAATTACTTAAAAAGCAATAGACGCTGTGGCGCCAAGATGTTGCTTTAAAATTCGTTACACGTGTTTTTCCTGCTTATCCATACCAGCATCACTTGAGTTTGTTTTCCTCTCTTTTTTGTTCGTTATACGCAAATATTTCGGCTTGGCTTGTACATGTATTTTTGTATATGCTTATTGTCTATAAGAATAGCAAGGGACCACCGTCAGGGTCCGGATAGGCGCCTGTACAAGATGTTTGTCTACGTGACATATAACGAAAGTTTTTGGGCAACAGATCAGAAGGAACGAGTAGTCGAGTGGTTGGTAGTTCGGGATATAGAGACAAAATGCTCGTCAAATTGACGAGGTGGTGTCTATGGTCTCGTAGAACAATGGCCGGAGCTTTACTTTCATAAGGCGAAAGTGAGTAAAGAGAAGGACCATGACCAAAAAAAAAGAGAGAGAGAGAGAGAGAGGAAAAAAACAATAGAGCCCATTAGCATCTACCTGAGGCTCGTGGCCTTTTTTTAAACAAGAGTCAAGAAAGTGTGCTCGGGGTGAAAGAGAGCATATACCCAGCAGTATTTTCTCCAACCTCCAATATACACACATCCAATATACACACATATATATTTGAAAAGTCCAAAAGCGATGAAGAGTCTGCGGGCGTCTCATCTCTCCTCTTGTCTTGTCTGTTACCTTTTTCGTTTTTCGCTTGGGTCACTCCCAAACTTCTCTTCTCAGAGAAAGAGATGAGAAAGAGAAAGAGAAGAGAAAACCCCCCAGCGAAGAGGTGTCAGGCTTACAGGTGAAATATTGTTTTTCGAGACGAGCCACGAAGGTGCCTACCTGCTGATGATCGCGCGTATAAGGCCTATACGTGTCAGCTACGACCACACCGTTGTTTTTCGAAATTTTACTCCAAAAAGGCATTCTTCCGTTAAAGAGGCTCTTCTTCAAGAGGTTTCTCGTTTTCGGTGAAGATCATTTTTTTCTCTCTCTCTCTCTCGCTCTTTACGTTTTTGAACCATCGTTATACGACACACTAATCTTCCTTCCATGCCCATTCAAAACATTCGTGAAACCGACAATTTTCCACCTCGGATCCGCTAAAACTGCTCGTCACGTGTATAAACGATAATTTTACGGAAATTATAGGGAAGCTCGGCTATAAAACAGAATTTTTACAAT
Source organism: Rhimphoctona megacephalus (assembly GCA_963989365.1). NCBI lineage: Eukaryota > Metazoa > Arthropoda > Insecta > Hymenoptera > Ichneumonidae > Rhimphoctona > Rhimphoctona megacephalus. The sequence continues at coordinate 23,709,691 of OZ022415.1, forward strand.
AGCTCTCATTATTTCAGACTCAAAAGATAATTCCTCCGGACGAATTATCTCTCTATAGAGAATATCTGTAAAAATATACATCAAAGTCTCAAAAGAAATAAACATTAATTGTTTCTTTTTTTCGAAATCGTGAACTTTGTACTGCTAGTTTTTCCCTTTTCGTCATCACCGATATCTGTAGAGCCTCCAGCATAAAGATGACGACCGCTACGAGGGAAACAAGAAGTGTAATTCGCATTCACTTTGTAAATACTCAGTGTCGTGGAATTCGCGAGATGAGAGCACCACGATCGGTCTTCCATCATTCGGTGCTTTACTCTCTTTCTCTCTCGTGCCACACGATCTTTGAAAATTTTCTCACGGCCTGCCTGCTATATTTACTCAGTCTGTGAGATGAAACTGATCGAATATTACGTAAACTAGAATCGCAACGAAACTTGGTTCATGACGAATGTTTATAACTTTTGGCAACACGTTTCTTTTCGTCATTAAATTCATATACTTTTGAGGCAATACAATTATTGATATGGCGAGAGAATAAAATGTACTATATGGGTGATTCTACAAACGAGAAAAGAAAATGGGGTTAATTTTGGCACGACATTTTTTGCACATACTAGGTTTGAAAATTAACTTAAGATTAAGTATAGATTTTTTTTTTGCCTATGCCAAGCCGGCCAGTCAATAAAATAAAAAATAATAATTTTATGGCCGATTTTAAGAATTTAGTGGACAAGGGACTGAGACCATGTCCAGGGGACTGATATAAAAGCAGAAAAATCGGATAAATCATTGTTTATTAGAATCAAAAGTATCTTACACAAATTAAATATTAAAATAGACGTCATTTTGTTTATACAAAATCAATACAAGAGCAAATTTTTAATTAATGTTGCCGTAACCCCTTCGGTGTGTGGCTCAAATCAGCCTTTCATGCCACCAGTGTGTGAACAAAAAATATCCTGATAAAGACGTGCTGAATTTAGTTTGAAGCCTTCTCAGGTTGCTAAATCTAAATATTAGATTTATTAAATTTTCAGAGGTATTAGATTTTCAAAATTGGAAATTGCTGATCCCATATGGCTGATCAAAATTCGGAAAAAATCTTTAAATAAATATCAAAATTATGATCCTGGTGATATTGGGACCACTGAATCCGAATATGGCATCAGGTTTTAAAATTCAATATGACGCATATAAGTTTAGAAAAATTGTTGATTTTTCATCGAAATATGCATCCGGAAACTTTTAATGTAGTCGAGCGAAATGCTTAGTTTGTTGATTGCGTATGAGCAGTACTATCTTTAATAAACATGAGAAGGCAACCGATATCAAAAAAGTAACAAAAGTAATTTTTCAAACAGAGTAAATGGAAAATTATTTTTAAATTACATATTTTGTTAACGGCTCTGTCTAATTTAAAACTTTCAAAAAATCGAATTTTTTTTTTGCATTTTTCGAAAGTTTATATATTTAAAAATATTCTCTGAAAATGTCAGATAGATCAGAGCATTCTAAAGGTATTTTTCCAAACGTTGAACGCTACCTGAGCGCGCTTGTTCACCTTATAAATTAAAACTTTAAACGCGTTTTTCTCGAAACAACGTTTTCAAATCGCTTGTTGAAAAAATCTCAGAAACTACTGAACTGATCCTTATGAAATTTTAACCACATATTCTGTACACTTATCGCTATATCCCGTACCAGAATTATTGCAAAATTTCAATTTTTACTATTTTTTTGGCAAAAAACATGTAAAAAACACGTTTTTTAATTTTTTTTTTGTCTGCCATTTTGTTATTTTTGCATATAAATTAATATCAGAGGTACGGGATATAGCCACTGTCACACTAAACCTAAAACCATTCAATTTTTTTGTTTCAGTTGGGCCGTTGTTCATATTTTTTCAACAGCGCACACCTACCTACTTTTTGAGGACTCCTGTTTACCTGGCATTTTCACACTAAAAAAGTGGTTAAAATCAATAATTTTTTTTTTTTGTTATTTACGAATGTTTTTGTTAAGCCTAACAAGTTTTATATCAATAAACATAACAGTATTCTTAAAAAAAATTAATAAAAATAACGTTTTTTTCATGCATCCAAAGTAGACAGAGCCCTTAAGGGGCTGGGTCAGTCACATAACCGCACCTCGAATTTTCGAAGTTGAAATTTTTCGATACGGTTTGACCGATTACAAAAAATCTCTGTCAGCCCACACAGAACGATGGCAAAAATGGGCTGACGGGCCTTTTTGTAATCGGTCAAACCGTGTTGAAGAATTTCACTTTCGAAATTTGCAGCCATCTCTCTCGCACTCATGGCGGCTCAGTCGGTATGACTCCCAGCCTTAATGTGTTGGCTATTATTTCTAATTTAAAAAGTTTAATATTATATTTGGTAATATTACATTTAATATTATATATAGGTACTTATTTTTATTGAAATTTAATTATTTTCCCAATTTCAATCCGCCATTTGAAATTTCGAAAATCTGATGCCATATTCGAATGCAGTTATCTGGAAGACCCCAGGGTACTAAATTTATATGAATCCAAGAATCTTTTTAAATTTTGACCTGAGATATTGCATTCGTTTAAAATCTCTTAAACGGATTTTGAGTTTAAAAATTCTGATGCCACATTCGTATCTAATGACCTCGAAAACCTCAAGGTACTACTTTTTATATGAATCCAAGTATTTTTTCGAATTTTGATCGGCCATATTGGATCCGCCATATTGAAATTTAGAAATTCAATGTCATATTCGGATTTGGCGACCCCGATAACCCCAGGATGCCAACGTTTATATGAATTCAAGAATTTTTCAGAACCTCGATCGGCCATATTGGATCAGTCATTTTGAAGTTTGAAAATTCGATGCCATATTCGAATTTAGCGAGTCTGAAAACCCCAGGGTTCAAATTTTTATATGAATTATTATATGAATTATTTGCCATTATCTTTCTCATAGAATCAAGTAACGAAAACTGATAAAAACAAAACTATATTTAAATTAGGTACGTATTTTCTAAAGAACCGTTACAGCTTTTGCAACGACAAACGAAAAATAAATATTTTTTACAGCGTTAGAGTTAATGTTTTTCAACCCCATGTTCCTCGAGTTGTCAGGGGATTGTGATCAGGGGACTGAGATTTTTTTAGTTTTTCTTCAAAAAATATAATAATATAACATTTTTTTGAGAAATTAATGATTCTTACGTCTTAAGGCCTTACATACGCCCAGCAGCGCCTAAAACGCGCTAAAAGAAAAACTGTTTTTAGAAGAGATAGCAATAGAAATTAATAAAAATAATTTTTACACATTGTTTATTAGTATTTAAACTTTATAAAAAAATTTATTTCATTTTTTTTTCAAAAATTACAACATAAAAAATCACGTTTCCCGAAGCACTATAAAAAAAAAGTTGCTCCACGGTCTGCATCATTTCTTCTTGAAATGCTAATGGATCTGCAAAACGTAAAAAAATTCTTGTAAAATAAAGTTGTAGTTATAGTCTGTCGAGCCGGATTTTTGAAATTCAAAAAATTTTGGCAATTTACGGCAGTTTAAAAAAAGTGTGCATTTTGTGTCATAAATGTCACACTTTAATTATGTTTATAACATTTTTTAATCACAACATCAAAAATCCGTCTCGACAAACTATAGAGAAAACAATTTCAAATATTCAAAAAAAAAAAGCATCAAAAAATATTAAAAACTGTATGAGTTATCATGCAGACCGTGCCAGAAAAAGTAGTTTTGAGAAAAATGCATTTAAAGTTTCAAGTGCGTTTCGCTCGAGGCATCTACCTGCGCGCATCAGACTCTCGTTGGGCAGTCACGTTTTCTATAATAACTTTCGATCTATGGGGAATTTGTACAATCGACTTACACAGAAATACGCCTAAAACTATAGAGAATAATAATCTGTAAAAAAAAAAATCGATTTTTTGAAAATTCTGGACGTATGTAAGGCCTTAATGCAAAGGATTCGGGAACAATAGCACTAAAAAAATAATCTAGTTAAAGAATATTTTTTTACGTAAATACTGACCAGGGGACTGTTAGGCTGACTGACGGTCATGCAGCCTCGCTCACAAAGGTTTATGCCGAATGAAAAAATCGAGGACCGAAAGGAATGCGTCTACTATTACGTTAACTTTACTCTGTATTTTACACAGCTAAAGCCTGCACTATCGCCTGCATAGTAAACCTCAATATTTTTAACGTATTTCGATTTAGCAGGGGACTGATAGAAAAACCGAGGGACAAAATTCAATGAAATAATTTTTAAATTAAATTTAGATTGATGCAATAATTATTTATCATTTAACGAAGTAAAATTATTACAGATAACTATTTTGGTGAAAAATTTGACTTCAATACTATTATGAAGTTATGACTTGAATTTTTTACTTGGATTTTAAAAAAAAGGACACGTCAGGGCACTGAGAATTTGACACTTTAAAGAGTATTTTCTGCAAGAAAAACATTTCAGGTCCGGGTCATTTTAAGTGCTCAGGTTAAAACAGTTGTGATTAACTGTTTTGACTCTAAGTTAATTCGATTTGTTAAAAACTATAGTACGCAAAATATATTGTGCCGCCGAAAATTCCCTCGTTTATAGAACCACCCATATGATACGTTTTTTTAAATTATATTAATAAACAAAATGTCGATACAAACTTGACAAAAAATGAAGGCGAATTTTAAGTCTTTAAGAAAGAAAATTTATTTTTTTTGTATATTATTTGTAGAAGTACTTGAATTTATCAATAGAAAATGTCTTCAGCACAACTTATCGCGCTTTTACACGATCGTTTTTCTCTCTGCAGGGTGCTAAACGTTTTCATGCCTGATATACAATTTTCTTGTACAACTCTCGCCGCTAAGTGATACGCCGTGACAAGGCTTTAACGGCGCGTGTATATGAAAATTCGTTGGCTCGAAGTCGAGACAGTATATTGAATATAAATTTTCAATTTTCACCTCCGATGAGATCGACAATATATGTTCATGCAACCGTTTTTTTTTCATCGAACTAAAAAAAGTGGGCCTTCAAAATGATTAAGATATATAGTCAAAAAGAAAATTCTTGAATGGTAATTACTAAAATTTATGTAACAAATTGGATGAAAATTTGAAACATTTTTTTTTTAACTTAATGACTATAGAGAGAAAGAAATTAGACTAATATGAAGAAACAAAAAAAAACAAGAGGCTGTAAATAATGCTCAATAATTGTCACTCAACAGAAATGTCCGAAATGCAAGAAATCTTCCAACTTATCGAAACACCTATAGCAAACCCTTAATTGGAAAAGTTTCTTGAAGGCAGAAATTTGAAAAAAAAAACTCGTCTATACTGAATTTCTCTCTTGGTCATATGTGGAATGTCTAGAACTGTTAAAACAAGTCCTTCAATTCGCAGAATGGCTCATCCAAAAAATTGTTAGGATCGGTGTTAAAACTAAGAAACAAAAGGCAGCAAGAGAACAAAAAAATACGAAATCGTCGAAGAAAGTGGGACATTATCGTTGAAAAATCTCAAGTGCGACGGTAGCACGATTCGGGTCTGTGACGCGATCGTTCCGGTGAAAAAAAACAATGAGTATATGTGGATCCTCGATCACAGGTTTGGATAAGAAAAAATTTTGTGGCATGCAGATCGTGTAGTTAGATCGCGATCGTGACCGGATTAGAGGGGGTTAGGGTGCGCGAGTGAGAAAGATACAAAATGGCGATCCTCTGCGGTAGTTGAGCAAGTTTTTTTCTCTTCGGGCGATGAGTTCAAGGATCAGATATAATTTCTTCGCCGGACCGATGGATGCCCGAGATTCGTGTGGATCTTTGGTAATCCCATTTTCTTCATTTTTCCTCCCCATTTCTTTTGTACGAAAGTGAAAAAGTAAATATAACATTACTTGCCTAACTTTATCTGTTTAATTGTCTCAGTTACGTTTTTACGACTATTAATTTAAAATTACGTATTTATCGTCGGTCTCCATGTGAGCCTTTGTAAATTTTCGTTACTTAGGGGGCCAGTCCACTTTGAAAATTTCAAAAAATCGATTTTTTTTTACTGTTTTCGAAAGTACATACATTCAGAAATATTGTGTCAAAATTTTATGAAAATCCGAGCTCTCTACTCTCTTTTTTTTACCTAAACGTCAGGACCTCATTTCGTCTACCTGAGCGTATAAACTTCAAACGCGTTTTTCTCGAAACGACGTTTTCAAAATGTAGCTCCATCGTATCTCTAAAACTAATAAACCGATTCTCTTGAAATTTGAACCACATATTGTAAACACGATTCGTAACAAGATGACCCTCGATGGTTTTAAAATTTTGAATTTTACTCTTTTTTTTTCTGAAAAAATGCGAAAAAAACGCGTTTTTTTTTACTTTTTTTCGTTTTTCATCTGTCATTTTTTTATTTTTTGATAAAACTTTATACCGGAGGGTCGTTTTGTAGCTGGTATCATACTGAATCTAATGGACTTTGATTTTTTTGTTTCAGACAAGCCGTTGCCGAGTTGTGATGGAGCTACCTAGCCCACCTATTTTTGAGGCGTTATGTTAAACTATAGTTTTTGTACTTAAAAATGAATAAAAATGAATAAAATTTTTTTTGTATATATTTCAAGACTTTATTTATCAAGCCCAACAACTTTTATATTCATATCTTTTATAAAATCCTCAAAAAAAAATCGCGAAAATAGCCTTTTTTTCGTGGCTCCAAAGTGGACTGGCCCCTTAACATTACATAAAAAAGTATCACAATTAGATCGACTATATACATAAATGTGTATGCATATAGGTGCGGGTTCTCGGTGTTTCGTCATCTGTATGGTTGTTAAGATCGCAGGTAAAAGTGACGACCCTTTTGGTCCCTACGAGGCATCTCGTCACGGTTCTCGAGGGATGTACTTTTGCGAGACCCGGACCTACGACACGTTCGATCGTATATACACAAAACTCAAAATAAATATTCTATTTTAAAAAAATCCCATTGAATATATTACAATAAAGAAAATTTCGATATGAATTGAGCCTCAGCACGATCTCGAATGGAAATTTGATATCGAGCTTCATTGAATGACACTTGGAAAACATATTTAACCAGTTCATTATTAATTATTTGACAAAAGAATTGGAAATTTTCCTATAGACATGTCACCACAATATTCGTTAGCCAACTCAGTTGGTCGTCAGTTTATATAAATATATAAGTTTATATAAAAAAGTAAAAAGTGTGTCACAACTTGCATTAATATTTTTTTGATATTTGTCTGTGCTTTTTATCGATACCCTATCAAATCAATATCAATTGATATTCAAAGTTTGTGGTTTTTGATCCAAAAGATAATACAAGAATGCGGGATAAAAGGTCACATTTCCGTTTTTTCTTTGCGTCCTGGATCGGTTCGATCGATCCAACGATCTTGACGTACGCAGCGCGATTTGTATTTCAGATAATATGTATTTTCTATTTAGAATACGCGTGTAACGGAGTTCTATACGAGAACGCGAGAGACTCAGCTCGATGATGGCTATCTTGGTGGGTCGCGATCTCGCGCATTTTGCTCTCTCGTATTGGTGTATAAGTGCAACGTCGATTTCTTGATGTTTTGTGACCAAAAGGCTACATCATCGAAAGGGGTCGAGCCATCTTAAAATATATACACATGTAGATATATGTGTGTGCGTGTGTGTGTGTATTGGATCGAACAAATCGTCAACGGAATCGTCAAAGGTTTGATTTTCCAAAGCGATTGACGTGAACAGCGCTCTTCTCGTTTCTCTCGATCCATCCGATACATAAATCCATCTTTAAGAACCCTCCCTAGATCTGACTCTTCTGACGGTCCATCTAGACTGAGCTTAATGCATACTAAACTTTGACAGTCATCACTTATATATTTCCATCATTTTTCTCATCTCCTCCGCTCTACTCAAGAATTTCTGGCATAAGAATTTTCGTTTTTCAATATGATACCAGAGGCCTATGGTGATTCGATCGTTTCCTCGTTGCGGAAGCTTTGTTTCGGTGAATACCTCGCCATTGCCACATATCGAACTGCTCGAAATCTTTGAAGATATCCCAAAATTACTAAGTAGAAAAAAAAAAATTAGGAATTGAAATATATTTCGAAGGTTTTATTCCACGCAATCGTAGATAAAAAAGATGGAAAAAATATATTCAAAGCTCATAATCCACCTGGAAAAACATCTTTTGTCCATATCGAGCAAGCAATAAATCGCTTTGCGGGGATCTTTAGCGCGATTTGTACGACTTTGCCATTCCTGCGACGAGTTATACATGTTTTCTTTTTTGTGCATTTACTAGTTTTTTCTCCCTGATAAACCACCGAAATGCATCCATTATTCAAGCGATGAGAACGAAAAATTATACCCCGCTGTTCCTCTATGTGAGACACACGAGAGAGACGAGCAGTTTATGTGTTATCGCCGAAGCGTATCGCTATTGCCATTTTTACGTAAGTGAAATAAGCTCGTACGTGTTGGTTAAAACGCGCGTCATATGATCGGAGAGAAGTGTATCACAGTTGTCAGTGGACGATTACTTTTCTCTTTTTTTTCCTTTTTTTTTTTGAGCCTCTTCGGTTGACACAATTGTACCCCGTGGACTTTGATAATGAAGGTGTCATCAATAATAATAATTTAAAAAAAACCGAAATAGATAAGCTTCAAGGAAAATTTTCGTCACATTTTTTTCTTATCGTTGTAATATGTTATCGTCAGTATATCATGGCTTGACATTTGCGAGGTCATGCGTCAGATTCATCCTTGAGATAAGAAAAACGCGTCAAGTTTCTCGTATTGTTTCTTCCTGGCAAGGAAAAAAAAATAAAAATGAAAAGGCAAACGAAAACACGGAGAAAATTTGAGCGGAAAGAAAATGAGGTAAAACCCTACGGAAATCTAGCACGAAAACTCATCAACTACATGACTTCCGTGGTAAGATCCGATGAAATCTATAAGCGCCATCTAGGACCGTGCATCAAGCTCTTTTTTCATCTTCTTCTCTTTTTTGTCCACACGAGGATCCGAGACGCGTATCTATCGAAACCAGGATCTTAAGTGTGTGCACCCTGCATTGTAAATCCTTGTAGATTTTCCTCGAGGTATATATATAAAGCTCATGAAGAAGAGGGCTTGTCGTTGGTTCTAAAGGTTTCACATCAGCGATGCATCTTTCTTTTACTCTCGCAATAGTCTTTGCTAGTTCGACCACTAACTTTCTTGTGAACATGACCATCAGCTGCCTCATGACAATTTACATCTTTCGACAAATGTTATGCAACTCTCGTAACGTAAGGGCGAGGAACAGTAAATATTGTATCGTTGCAACATGATGGCATTGCTCTGTTGTACGTACAAAACTACTTTCAAGGGAATGAATTCAGGTGAAAATATTTTCCTGCGTTATTGAGGTAGATCTTGTCGAGTTTGAATCCAGGGATCGATTATTTTGAATACATAGTGTTACGGAATAGAAACGATAAGAAAACCATTACTCGAATATTTCATTAAAAAAAAAGAAAACAAAAGTACTGTTAAACTTTGTGCAATTCTAAGAATTTTCATAAATTTATTGTATATTGAGAGAACTCCGTGAATGTTAAAAAGCTCGTTGGATAATATGTTGTATGAAAATGATGAGTAATGAGAAGACTTAATTTCAGCTTATGTATCGTCAACGATTTGAATAGATATAGCAATGAAAATAATTTATCATTTATATATATAAATGAGGCAGGAATTGACGAAGAAAAAAAAATTTTACCACTTGTCAACAAGATTTGTTCATGTGGTATTAAGATTTTTTAAATCGAACCTTAATCATATTTCTAAGAAGAGGGGAATAGAAAGATCGTAAGATGCGTGAAACTTTGTCACAGATACGTACAATTCTACAAACTTCCCCTGTCCAAATAAAAATATGTGTATGATTTATATCGTCTCTCGACCGAAGATTCTTTTAGGAAAATCCGAAGGACTTTTATAAACACGGTCCACGACGAATATCACTACTTTTTTCCTTGAAGTTTCGGCTCTCCCACACTAGAAAGTGTGTCGAAATGATAAAAGAATCGTTAGGTCGGATCTGAGGCTTTGCGATCCCACGGGAGATGAGGTAAAGGCGAAGAGAGTGTTAACTTTCGAAACATCAGAACTAGAGTCAGAAGTTGAGCTTACAGAGAAAAAAGCGTGGGATTTAATCGCGTTTCTGCTAAAAAAATCAGCATGAAAATAAAATACACAGAACACTGAAACAACATCTTTTTGAGATTGTCTAAAATTGGAGCAGATGCCGAAAGTTAAGAAAAAAACATACAAGCTGCGAAATGAAAAAAAGACGAAAAATTTCAAAATCGTATGAAAAGCTTACTTTTCCGTTCATTGTTACGAGACACTTTTTTATAAAATAATCTTTTGAGGAGAAAACGAACTCCCACAATTTTCCACGAGAGGCTACAATTTTCAGTCCGATATAAAAAGAGAAGGTGCAAGTAAAATTCAAAAAGACATACGCGACTACGTTGCTTTATAGATCATATATACTCGCGGATAGAGCGATATATTGGAAAGCAAAAATGGGATGAGAAGGGTGGCTGGAAGGAAAGAAAAGAGAGATTCCGAGCGATGGCTATAAATTGTCGAGTTTTGGTATTTAAGCGATAGATCATATTTTAAACAAAAGTCCAGGGGATATGGAGGGCAGTGATCCTGACCAACCAGAGAGAATCCACGAGAGAACGATGAGAATTCCAGCGGAAAAAGCGAGAGGAGATGAAAAAGAGGATTCAAAGTGAGGAAAAGGGGATGAGGGAGCGTTTGGAGAAGAGGATGATGCGAGAATGGTGAATGTTGTTGGCGTTGGTGGTTGGCACGCCCTCTTTAACACACCAGGGGGAACAAGAGCTCATAAATCCTTCAAACCTGGGCCAGTACAGCGTCCACCACAAAATTTTCTAATATTTTGATTTATGCCGCTTTCACTGGGCTAATTTTGTTGAACCTGCGAGCGCGACAGTGAAAACCCCTCATGTATCCCTTTATTTGCGTGTTTTCGAGGTTGAAAATTCAGTCCTTTCTTCATTGTGGGCCTCTTGTTGCTCTCGTTGTGAGAGAGTTTTGCTACGACTTTCAATAGGACCCGACGGTCCGTATCGATTTACAAATTTCTATATATATACAAACAGTAACACGGTTCGCCACTGCATTTTGGGCAATACTTCAATGTAAATAAAGAAGGGCTCTGGGAAAGACGAGAGATCGGTTGCCAAAGTTTAGTTCTACGTTGACTAAACGCATAAATATGTATAACTGAGGTTTATTGAGAAGACCGCACTTGAGTGAAAATGTACAGAAGAGATTCAATCATGAATTTAGTACATTCTTTCTTCGTTTCTTTTACATTCTTCACAAATATTGGAAAAAATATAATGATTCAATACATATGTTCACATTGAATATTTTGTAGCAAAAATCTTCGAGTTTTCCAAAACAATCAATCCATAAAATCACTTAAACTCCCTAATTGCAACGAATTAGTCGATAATGTGCTCAAAAAGATATACGAAAGGATGAGAGTGTGAGTATCGTAACGAAATAGCTAACAAAATAGCAGGATATGTGAATGAGAGTCGATGATAATATACAAGTATAACATGCTGATAAATCATTTTCATTTGCGAGGGGAGGTCGCATTTCGTAACGGGGGTTCGTATGTAGAAATAGGATGATAAACTAAAACATATATATATTTATATACATATAAAGTGAGTATATACGAGTAGACGTGAATTTAGATATCACGGATGTCTCGAACGAGCGGAAGTAAGCCGAAAAAAATCGTTTCCTCGCTAAACTTCCTGGGGATTCGCGGCACATCGAGTCCCCATTTTGCCTATTGTGCTGGAGAGTATTGCCGCTGTTGGATCGTTCTAGTGATTCGTTCTGATCCGGTGTCCGAGGGTGACTCCCGCGTACTTTACCCTGAATTTTCCTGTATGGGGCCTTTCTCTGAAAACGAGGAGCGAGAGAAAGAGAGAGATGAGAGAGGAGCATCTCGATTATGAACCCACGTGGCAGTCGAAGCAAACTTTACTAATGTACATATAAATCCATTTGTTACTACGAAAAAGGGACTAGACTCGATGTACTCTAACCGTTGGATCGCAACGCTTGCGCCCTTTTGTTTGACAGCTGTCATCGCAGAGATCATGATACGCGAAACGAGGAAAGAGGGATGCACGGACATCGTGACTCGCTTTTTTGAGGGGTTGATTCTCGAATACAACGAAAAAGAACAAGAGCGAGTGAAAGGTTGATCGAAGCGAATGAAAAGGGCGAAAGAGAAAGAGAAGCGAAGAAGGTAATGGCTCGGTAATACGCGAAGGGAAACACGCGTCGACCGGAAACGATTCAATCTCGGTTCGCGAACGTTGCAGTGACCGGGTTGACTATACACTCCCCCTAATTTATCGTCCGTCGCATGACGTGCAGCCTTTCAACTTTGTGTTGGTATCATATGCAGTAGAAAAAGGCATAATCTCTGCTTTTTTATCGTCGGACCTCCTGGTTCCCGAACAGTTCAAATTTTCTTTTGGTTTTTTTGAAAAAGAAGTCTGTTATGATTTTTTTGAAAATTGAAACTCGCAAATGAATATTCGAGAGATACGAACGTTTAACCCTTAGGGCAATCAGATCGCATCCCAGCCAAATGTCGGATTCTATTTTGTCGTTCTTGGGCAAAGAGATGATCCTGGATTCCCAATCTTTCCGAATAAACTTGGCATTTGTCTAAACTGTCATTGCCGTAGCCGGGAGCGAAGGGAAGCTAAGAGCTCCCATTCATACCAGAGATATTTCGTCAACTTCATTGTAAACGGTTTAACGAGATGATATTTGCTGGAAGCGCTCAAACGAATTCATTTCCATCTGTTCATATCTGGAGTTCTGAGAGAAGCATTTTATTTATGTTTAATATTAACGAATCTTTTGCAAATAATCATAAATAATTGAAAAATTTCTTCGGTACTTCATTTATTACGTTGAATTGAAGAATTCTTGAATTAAGAGGTTACGTTTATCCAGAATTTACAAGAAATCGATTTTTTTATATCGTTTAAGGTAGAACTGTCGATACTGCAAGCAAGAGCCAAATATATACACCGTCATGTTTGACTTACGTAGTATTTAGAATAGGCAACGTCGCGATAGAGTGATAGAGACAGAAATGGTCTGTTTCACTCGAGAGGTGTGCAAAAGCTATGCGTAAAGACTGACAGGTGACGGGCGCATCATTATTCGGTTCTGTGTGTCAACTCGAAATAAAACATCTTTTAAATGTCAAAACCACGAGAAGAAAAAAAATCTACCACTGGAAGGGCCGTAGAGTAACAGAAAAACTGTACCGGAAGAGATTTCAACAAATTGAAGTGGCAAAAAAATTGAAGAGAACTAGTGGCAAGTTCGTTGCAACCTCTTCACGACGTTGCCACGTTTATACTGAACTATGATATAAACGTACATTTGGGATATTTATTTGCTAATTACTACTATCAATCACATGCTCTCAACCTGTATTTTTAAGGATTTAAAATGTTCCTTATAATATTTTCTCTTATTCTACCCTTTTTTATTGAAATCTAAACGGTACTTTTTGTAAAATACAATGAAAGCTGTGATTTCTCATAAGACTCAATGTTAACTGTATGAAATTACCAATACCAATATCTTTTTTCTGATTCTCTGTAGCCTCTTGAAAATTTAACTGGATCTTTTCTTTATCATAATCTATTGCTGTACCAAATTTGATTAAATTCTGAACGGTAATTCTAAAACCGACAGTACTACCTTAATCAAGGCTTCAAGAAAGTAGAGAGAAATTCTATTCGTAAACTCCACCCGGCTATAACGTTACAACGATGAATATGACCGCGTGTCGCGGGGTATGCCCCAAGCTTGGTGTGCAAGCAACGCGTTTTTCTTAAGGCGAGCAACCAACTTAGGAGACCGGAAATTAGTTGATTTTTTGGATTTTTTTTTATTGTGAAAAAAAAACGGAAATTTCCGCAACTTTGATAATAATTTATTCATATGTTTATACATCTCTGGTAATTTTTTCAAGTTATTTCATGCATTAATTGAGGTGTAATCTGCTGTGTCCCTTGGCGTGTCCTCATCATCGTTGCCGATTTGCGGGAATTGTGCAGCTCGCAATTCGCATCTGAAATAGTCCAACAAATTTTTATACGTTCTTGAGATGTTTTTTAAGAACATGAACCTAAATTTTGAAAAAAAAATCGAGAATTGAATGTGAGAACGTGTCTGAAAAAAAATGATCGATTTTTAGCATTTTTTTCTCCGGTATTTTGCAATAATAAATATGTTTTAAACAATCTAATTTTTTCAACTTTAGGCTCATGTTTTAATAAAGTATATTATGTGAACGTGTTCCAAATTTGAAGATGATCCATCAATTAGTTTTTGAGTTATGTTTCCCGCAAATTGAAAAAATGTCGTTTCAAGAAAAACACGTTCAAAGTTTGAGCGCGCTTGGGAGTCGAGCGGAGAGTCTTTATCATTTATATACATACCGTTAGAAGGAATCCGAATTTCGTTTTGAAATGTTCAGGGTGTATTCTTAAGATATTTTGCTAATGATTTATGAAATAAAAAAAAAATTGATTTTTGGAAGCATCTAAAGTGGTTGCTCGCCTTAAAACGACTTTTTGAGCCCAGTCGGCACTATAACTCGAAGAGTTTGCAACATTTTTTCATCACTTTTTGTTCAGAATTTCGACACAGTTTTTTCTATAGTCTGTCGAGCCATTTTTTGATATTTCGTTTAACAAATTCTTTGTAAAAATAATTGAAACCAAATTTTTCCTAAAAAATACATACCTAATTTCAGAATGCTACAAATTGTGTACTTTTTAATTAAATGATTTGACTCGACCACACAATATATCACAGTAATCTTTTTGATTTTTTCGAATTCGTTTATACCTGCATGATTCGTCATGCCGAACGCGAAGTTGTTATTCTTCTGGCGATGGAAACGACATCGAATATCGTGTTGCTTTTGCTGTAAAAAGAATCTCCAATGAATTTTCCTCACACCTTATGGATCAATTGATAATGCACAATAGATATTTTTTTGTATTTATTTTCGATAAATCCTGAGAAAAAATTCCTAGAACGTTCTGGTTTTTTTAAGCAGTGGATGTGTATTGCTCTTTCAATAGCTGCTTGAAATTCAATTAAAATAGTTTCATTTTTCTAAGTGTATCTTTTCTCTGTAATCACAAGCAAACATTGATTTCACCTAGTATAGTATAAAATGACTTAAGAAAAACAAACTATTTTTAAGAAACAAAGAGACCGAGATAATCGATTTGAAAAAAGTTTTTCAATGTAAAAAACGTGACTGTTCAATAGATCCATAGAATTAACGGACCTATTGATGACTACTCTGAATAAATATGTTATTTTTATTTTATTTTATTTTATTTTACTTGAAATATGCGATCTGTCTAGTCAAAGAAGGCAATCGTTGCCAGCCACTCTCGTTCCATATTTTTTACGTGATCTATAGTTCTCACTCCGTCAAAATATATTAAAAAATGATATCCGAGCTAGAGGCACGAAGGTCCCGGTCCAGCATGTACCACCCGCGATGTCCATATACGGAGCTACGATATCTATTGTTTTTTTGTTTCTTCGCTAGCCACGAGTTTCGAATGCCACCTTATAATAAATTAGGCAATTAGTACGGTATTTAATCAACCTTAGAATCATTTCGTTTCTTTTCCCCGGAGGAAAATTGAGGTTGATCAATCGTTTACCTTCCGCAATGTCAAATCGTAAAAAACTTCAACAATTCAAGATGAAATAAAGTCAAAATAATTAATAAACTAAATTTAAATTAATTTAAATGGGTCAATAGAAATTATTGGTGTCATCAAGTATCCAATAAACTTGATGCGTTTGAACAAAAAAAAATATATATGTTACGATTATTCAAATCCAGTTCTTTAATCTCTCATCATTTACTCTTTTTTCTTATTCTAACTTTTTCCTAAATTAATTAAAACTTTTTCTGTAAAAGGTTTTCAGACTAATACAGTTCAAAATTTAGATTACACTAAGAAAAGAAATTTGTTGTTTCAACAAACTTTTTGTTGATTCAACAAATTGTGGCGAAGAAAATGAAATGTGTTAGTTGAACAGAAAATTTTGTTGATTCAATAATATTTTCGTCGTAATGAGCAATATTTATTTGAGCCAGCAAATTAAGTGGTTGAATTAACCAAATTTTTGTTGAGTTAACGAATTTCGTTTTGTTTGCCACAATTTGTTGATTCAAGAAAAATTTTGTTGAATCAACAAATTTCTTTTCTCAGTGTAGAATGAACTAGACTACAATAAAACTCATCGCAAAATTTTGATTTTTCGATCGAAACAGTTAAGGGATAAAGAGTGAAGAGGGAGATTATTATGAGATGCTGAAGCTCATAATGCATGCGAGTTTTTGTAGAGAGATGTGAGCCTTATTTATAATGGGTTAAACAAGGGTGCTAGAAACCAGTGGGGGTTCCTGTGGCCCCCTGAGGCGTGCGGGGGCCGTGTGTTCTCAGTGCCCTCTACCTTCAATGAGCGGTGTTAAAGGCTCCTTTTAGCTTTTTTTTTATCCATATATATATATGTATAAAATATTAGATGTGTTTGCTCATAAGCCACATCGGGTTGCCGCGTCTCGTGGCATGCCGCGCGCGTATGCCATTTAGGGATAACAAGAGAGCCACTTCATCATCTGACTGCAGCCCTTTATACAACCCGATCTGTTCATCGCACGCCAAAGTTATCCCCGTCTATTTCTCAACTGCTTAGTTCACAGTAAACGGACATTATTCGTATATAAAAGAAGCATTTAAGGGTAGCTAGTAATTTACGAGAGCCGATAAGTAAATATTATACCATTTTTTCTTTATATTTATCATTAACTTTTTTTGCAGCGTTTTGAAACAGATACAAAAAGAACATAAATTGTATTTAATTAAAAATCAAATTCTCCTCATTGAAATGTTTACTTAATCGATAAATTATTTTTCAGTAAATGATTCATGAATCGACATGGGTGGAAAATAAAAAATTTAATTTTTGAATTTTTTATATTGTCTGGAAAATGATTAATTACAATACTTCCAAAAAAGTGATGTAAGGGTTTGATCAAGTGCTTGAAATTAAGGTGATAATTTTACTAACAATAATTAAGCACACAATTTTGTTAATAAAAAAAATATTCTAAGATTTTTCGAGTATTTATTCACGGCAGTTTTTATAAAGTTGGTATACATTTGTAAAGAAAATTAATTCAAAGTCGACGATACTCACGCTATTCCCGTGACCCCGGAAATGTTAATTTCGTTTTCATTTATCTTGTTTCTTTTTTTTGATTCTTTCGATGTCCATGTCGATGAGACAATGCAAATCGAGCGGTCTTTCGTGTAGCGTGTGTATGTTGACGTGTCGATCGATTCAACGGCAAGATTCGATCGACGACGCAGCTCGAATGGTGTAGATGCATATATCGACAACGTATGGAACTGAAATTCAAATTTGGACTGCTGTTTACGTAGTCAAATTCTCGGTAGCATTCGGTAGTTCTACGATAGTAATCTTTTCCATCACACGCATCGAATAGGACACTAAAGATATCGTTTATTGTGCTTGAAAAAAAAAGACGAGATGAAAGAATCGTGTACCGCACACGTAACTGTCGAAATATCGATAACGATGGTAATTAATTTCGTTTCTTACACAGAAAAAAAGGATTCGTAGATTCAGAAGGAACTGAATTGAACCAAGCCAATATTACGATAACGGGAGGCGAAACAAATATGACATTAATTTAACTCACGAATTGAATTAATTTGAATGTGTCAAAAAAATATTTTCGCATCCAGATACAATTGACCTAACTGTATATCGATTTGAATTAATAACATATTAAGAGTATCCAATTATAAGGAAATTAAAATCTATTATATATAAGCATCACCAAAAAAAATTACTGCATCAAATATACACTGAAAAAAATTAAAATATTGCCAACTACGTGATGAGGTTGGACGAATTTTGCTGCGCCAATAGTCATATTAGGTTTAGTTAATCACCCGGTGGTTGATCCATTGAAAGTCATGTCGTTGAGACAATTACGCCACGATTTTGCCGCTAAATTTTAATTTATTTGAGTTGAGTGTGATACAACCGCAATAAAATGGTTACATTGAAAAAAATAAAACTTGAGACACAGAATCGACTGAATTTGAAATAATCATACGGACGTTGAGTTGTGTACGGTTTGTCCGTGACTCGATAAAATAATAGCATCAAATAAAATTCTCCACGAGAATTGAATTCAATGACACCATAAATCAACGGAATATAATTTGTGATTAAACTAATTATCTAGTAGTAATTTGGATGAAATCTTTTGTTACTATTCAAACAAATAAACCTTTTGCTAAAGCTATTAAAATTTCGTTGCGCAAACAATAAGTTTTGTTTAACATGAATTATATATAGTGTAACCGGACAATCTTATTTCCTGGCTGGATTTCTGATGTGGCAGAAATCTGTTAGAGGGCCACGGGTAGAGCGCTTTCGCGTAAGCGTCGCACCGCCCGTGTGCCCATAAAGCTCCGACGTTGAATCATTAAATAACGATCACTCCGACCGACGGTCGTCGAGAAAACCCGAACCCTTGTTTTACGAGGTAAAAAGGTCTAAGACCTTATCGTACAATTAAAGTGCATTGATATAAAAAGGCTTTGGCACCTAATTATCTCAGGATAGACAGGCGCTCTTACAAGAGAGTAAAAAATCGATCAATCGTATTTAAGGAGGTTGGATCACGAAATCAAAATAATCAGAATTTGATAAAATTTGGTGATAACATTCTTTGGCTCCAAGTATACAAACACAATTTTTTTCAAAATGTTTTACCACATGGTTATCGAATAATTGAGCGTTGAATCGAAGTTCTTATGCACGAGACGTATAACTGTATATATGTAATCTCTATTCTTATACACGTGAACTTTAGTGTTCAATTACTCGAGAACTATGTGGTAGAAAAATCTAAAAAAATTTATATTGTCATATATATTTTTACAGAATACATTTACCAAATTTTATTAAATTCTTATCATTTTGAAATTTTTCATGTTTTTAACATGGTTTAGCATGGCAACATTGTATCGTCGCGATCCAACCTCCTTAATATTAAAAGTCGCAAAATATAAAATAAAAAATATTTCAAAAAATATATATATATAAAAAATTTCAAATATTTCTTACAGTCATTTGAAAATCATAATATGGTACAATCACTATACGTTTCAATTATACAATGCAATTCATTTAACCCAAACATGATTGATACAATTGACTGAAATACTTTTCCCCATTTCCCGAGCAATGCGATGATACTATTTCAAATATTTATTGAATTTTATTCAACAAATGTTTTGGTTCTATTGAATATTTAAAGTTTTATTTCAAATTGCGGGTGTAGTTAGCTCAACAAAATACCTTCAACTACGCGCGGAGGTTGTGTCAACTACGCCATTGGTTTCGTCGTATCCAACTTCAGGGCGTAGTTGAGCCAACTACGCCTCCGTTCTTTTTTCAGTGTACCACCTATCTAGTTAAATCCTATCTAGGATCTGGTTAAAACAAATTGTGCGTGGCTTACTGCTTACAAGAGTTCTATATATATTTATAAGAATTTTTGTCTATTCAAATAAATTATTTGGGAGAACTGTATATGGTTAAAAAAGTTTTCAGTCGCCATCAAATTTCCATTTTGATTCATAAATAGACAACTGAATCTCAGATGAACAAAAATACCAGATTCGAAAACTTTTCAACATATAATCTAATAGACAAATTAAATATTTATCATCATCCTGCCACCTATGGTAGATAAAAATATTCAATATCGACTTCTTAGACAGACGCAGTTAGACAGAAACAGACGAAAGTCGCATTAGTTTCTGTAATTAATATCCGTCGCGCGTTTTGTATGTGAGAAAGGTCTCAACGCTTTGCGTCGCACTGTGACCGGACCGAGATCTGGTCACACTTGAAAGTTAGTTACAACAACCAAATATTGAGTATCGACTATTCACTAAACGTGCAGAGTGAACAAAAGGTGGCTAAATCTGGTTTTGATATCAACAAAATATTTTAGTCAATTTAAAACACTGTGGTATTTATACAATTTTGTATTGGTTAAATACAAAATAGGGCGGTGTGATCAGTCCAACTATGGTTTTATTTAACAAAGCACTTCGGCTAAATAAAAAAAAAATATTTACTTAATATTATTCAGATTTAGTTTGATCTGACAAACATGAAGTGTAAAAAAATGTTTAATCTGCGGTCGAACGTGACCATTTGATTTTGCTAAATCCTTTATTCAGCGCAATGCAATATACATTTCAATTCAACAAAATATATCGGTACATCGGTTGCCACCTGCATATTAGTATATTGCAACAAAATATTTGTTCGTCTGAATCGAAATGTAGTTGTATTGAACAAATATTAAGTAATTCGTGGTGAAAAAACTATACAGTCAAAATAAATAGACCTGTTCCATTAAATCAAACACCGTGTTTTTAATTCAAACTAATTTCGAGCAATTTTAACAAATTTTCGGTGATCGCAGATGGTGAGTTAAATTTACAAATCTTTTTTTTCTGGGCAAATAAATTTGGAAAAGGGCAATCATCTTCGTGGATCAATATCAGAAAACAAAATGAGATCGTACGATTGAAATTGACAAAGAAAAATCAGATCTCACGTTTGTCTTCCTGCGTTTAACGATTTCTGATCATTTCACGGTTCATTCCCATTTAAAAAATACATATTATATGTAATAAAAATGGCGCCAGCTTGTTCTCAACCCTAGAAAAAATATACAATCGGTCCAACATCGGTTAAGTCTGGCCCAACATTGACCAAGTGTGGCCCAGTGTTGGCCAATATTGAGCCGATTGTACATTTTTTCTAGGGAAATGATTCTACTTTTTAATGATGTTTCTTCGACAATAAAGAACATTCGATCGTTAGCAAATCGACTCTTAACATAGCCGCGACAGCGATCGGTCACAGGATAAAGGAGAAAGTTCAAAGAATAAACCCGAAGAAAACTCAGCACTTTTTTTTCTTCGGATAATCGTTTGTTACTAGAAGAGCGAAGAATAAGTTGCCGCAATTTCCCTTTTTTTTGGAGCGGGGACGCGTTCTTTGTTCTACGTCGGCACTAATAAAAATAGTGACAAATTGTTAGTCGAAGATGGGGAACACTGTCAGAGGGAAGGAAGATCTTCCTTGGCCTTCAATTTCTCAAATAGCCCTAGATATTTTCGATATCTTCGATATCTAGGGCTTTAAGATGCTTGACGAATGGATGAGTGGACAGCCGATCGTCAGTTGAAGGGGTACGAAACGTAGACGAAGAAAAATAACCTTGTCGATTTGTCTATCCCGAAACTTCTTGACGTTTTTTTTTTTTCATGTACACGTATTGATGAGCTTTCCCTTGGGCTTTGACAGCTTACCGATCTCTTACGGTCAAACAAGTCCGCGGCTACGGGCGAGGGAAATAAAAAATGACCTCACAAAAGTTAGAACATTTTAACTGGTGTCTTCGCGTGGTAAAAAAAAAATCTTCGTGTTCTTTACCGGACACACATTAGTTTAACTCTATATGTTTTTGAATAGTTTTGGCCTCCAGACCATTTAGTTGACACGCGTTTTTCACTGATTTCTCTTCGGTTTTTTCCCTTTTTCTCACCGAAATAAATATAGATCGTTGAAGACACGCATGTCCACGATGTGTTCAGAGATCGATATCGTGAATTGATTCTGTGTCCTCTTGTCTAGACGAATACTAAATAAGTAGTATTTACATTTGTTACAATCTGTACATGTTGTCGGAATGTTTGATTCAAATAAACGATGCGCTACTGTACTCCATAATGAATTAAACACTAGATTAGGGCATTTGAATGATATTTTTTTTCGTTAATCAAGAGTAACATTAATCTCATTTGAAACAACTTTTTTGCGACGTATTTTGAGCTCCAGTTAAAATCGATTTCCGATATTTTATGCGAGAAACTCTGGCCCAGTTGGAATCGACCTTTCAGTCGAAATATCGGTGCGAGAGGGATAAAGAGAAAGAGACATGGGAAAAGGTACTCATATCCAAAGCCGAAGAGTTCATCGCTGTTGGTCGTCTCTTCCTGTGGTTCGTATGAACTCGAGGTCATGAACGCTTGGGTTCTCTTCTACGACCGTCAATTTCCCTTCCTCTGTGTGTTACAGAGTGTCAAGAGTTCCTCTGGGCCTCGAGCAAACTCGTTGCATATTAAAAGAGGAAGCGCCCGAGAACGCCAACAATGTCTCATGTGTTTTTGTCACCGTTATCGTTGACGCGTATTACTTGCGAGTAGTATAACTAGGGGGATTCTGGCTCAAATGGAGGCGAGGGGTATGCGGTGCGGGGGCGGAGCCCCTGCGCCGTATGCCCCTCGCCTCGACTTGATCCAGAATGCCTCCTAGCTCTTCTACTACACTCCCCTCCCCTGCCCTCGCCACGACCCGGCAGTAGGCCCAGAGGGGAACGAGGTGTGTGGAAGAGAGATGGTTCGAAGCATAGTGAGTGGGAGAGAGAGAGAGAGAGAGAGAGAGAGAGAGAGAGAGAGAGAGGGAGCGAGACAACTAGATGGGAAGATAAGGGAGTGTGAGAGAGCAAGTATGAAAAATAGATGTATGCTTGGAGGAGCATTTTAAACAATATCATTTAAAAAACAATTTCATTTCCAAAATTGATCTCGAGATGGATAGATGTGCGAGTATGTATGCAATCCACCCATCGAAAGACCCCTGGACATTGACGAAAAATGAACTCGAATCGATTCCCAAGGCTTTGCTTTTAAAATATTTTAGCTACTGTATAACGTCATTGTGGGATCGTTTACCAGAGTATTTATGGTGTGATAGTGAGATACAATCATATCATGAGTGTGATGATCATTTTAATCCATCGTGGTAGGAAACGCATATTGACGCCGTTGGACCTATACGTCGAGATTGTGAAAAGTGTTTTGAAATGGAAGAATTGGTGAATATATGCAATTCGACGTACGAAGAATCCTCGAGAAATTACGCGAGAGGAGCCAGAAATTATATCACCAACGGCGATTAAAAAATATTTCAGTGACTACACAGATATTCTGTGGGAGCGTTTACCCGAATATTATAAATCTGACGGTGAAATTAAATTATTCCGTCGATGCACTGGACATTGGAATACATCATCGATGGAAGATCACATTGACGGTCCGACACCGCTACGTCGAAATTGTAGAAAATATCGAGAGAGTGAAGAACGTGTTTGAGCCTGTTCCGGGGTGCACGTGTCTACAGACAAGGTTGGAAAAATGCTAATGTAATGTCAGAGTTTCACTCGTTCCAAGGAAAAGTAAAAAAAAAAAAAATGTTATTTAGTATAAGAAGTCTTTACAACCATTGTAAGATGTTTGAGCGTTATACGAGATTGAGAGATTAAGAGAGTTTGAGAGTTTAAGAAATTTGAAGAGTTTGAGAGTTTGAGAGAATTTGAGAGCGTTTAAAAGTTTGAGAGTTTGAGAGCTTAGATTTGGAGAGTTTAAGAGTTTGAGACTTTGAGAGTTTAGATTTTGAGAGTTTGAGAATTTGAGATAGTGTGTGAGTTCGAGACAGTTTGAGAATTTGAGAGTTTGAGAGCTTCCCAGCAAATACAACTTGTATAATTTTCGTAACATTGATGTAAAAATTACAAATTTATATAAAGTTTACATAATAGTTACGAAAATAATCCAAGTGTGTTTGCTGGGTTGAGAGATTTTGAGTATTTGAGAGAATTTAAGAGTTTGAGTTTCAAAATTTAAAAGTTCGAGAGTTATGAGAGTTTAAGAGTTTGACAATTTGAGAGAGTTTTAGGGTTCAAGACAGCTTGAGAATTTGAGAGTTTGAGAGT
Source organism: Rhimphoctona megacephalus (assembly GCA_963989365.1). Lineage (NCBI taxonomy): Eukaryota > Metazoa > Arthropoda > Insecta > Hymenoptera > Ichneumonidae > Rhimphoctona > Rhimphoctona megacephalus. Next base: position 23,733,828 of record OZ022415.1, read on the forward strand.
TTGAGCATTTGAGAGAGTTTGAGAGAGTTTGAGCGTTCAAGACAGTTTGAGAATTTGAGAGTTTGAGAGTTTGAGAGTTTGAGAATTTGAGAGAGTTTGAGAACGTTTTAAGAGAGTTTGAGAGAGTTTGAGGGTTCGAGAAACTTTGAGAATTTGAAAATTTGAGAGAGTCTGAGAGTTCGAGACAGTTTGCGAGAATTGGAGAGTTTGAGAGATTTTATGAATTTGAGAGTTTGAAATTTAAAAGTTTGAGAGTTTGGGAGTTTTAAGATAGTTTGAGAGTTTGAACGTTTGAGTTTGAGAGTTTGAAAAGTTAAAAGTTAAAAGTTTATGAATTTGAGAGTTTAATACAGTTTGAGAGAGTTTGAAAGTTTGAGAGTTTGAAAAGATAAAAGTTAAAAGTTTCAGAGTTTGAGAGCTTGAAAGGTTGAGAGTTAGATAGTCAGAGAGTGTTTAAAAGTATAAGAGTTTGAGATTTTGAGAGTTTGAGAAAGTATGAAAGTTTGAGAGTTTGAGTGTTTGAGAGAGTTTAAGAGTATGCGAGTTTAAGAGTTTGAAAGTTTGAGAGCTGGAGAGAGTTTGAAAGAGTTTAAGAGATAGAGAGTTTGAGATAGTTTGAGAATTTGTGAGTTTAAGAGAGTTTAACAGGTCAAAAGTTTGAGAGTTTTGAGAGAGTTCAAGAGTTTAAGAGTTTGATAGTTTGAGAGAGTTTGAGAGGTTGAGAGTTTGAGAGTGTGAGAGTTTGAGAGAGTTGAAAGTTTGAGAGTTTGAGCGTTTGAGAGTTTGAGACAGTTTGAGAGTTTGAGACAGTTTGAGAATACGACAGTTTGACCGTTAGAAATAGTTTGAGAGTTTGAGAGAGTTCAAGAGTTCAAGAGTTTGAGAGTTTGAGAGAGTTCAAGAGTTCAAGAGTTTGAGAGTGTGAGAGTTTGAAAGTTTGAAAGTTTGAGAGTTTGAGAGCTTGAGAGTTCGAGACAATTTGAGAATTTGAGAGAGTTTCAGAGTTCGAGACAGTCTGACAATTTGAGAATTTGAGAGAGTTTGAGAGTGGGAGCGGGATGTTATCCATATGGTAACATGTCATAGAGTAATGCATACTGATTTTGTTGTATATTCAAAATTCATGTTACCATATGGATAACATCCCGCTCCCACTCACTTCCAACCATCTCTGTCCTACATACCCGGCTCCCTTCTGGGTCTCTGGCCCAGGGCAAGGAGTATGCGGAGAGGGCAGTTTAGCCAATAATTGGATTTAATCAGAGGAATCCTTATTCGAAAATGCATCTTTTTAAAATGTAGAAATGTCCGAAACACTCGAAGGTCTTGCTTGCATGGTCTCAGAGTATTCATATCTTTCCCTGATGGGAAACAATTTCTTCAAGATATAGTGAAGAAGAAGATTTAATCCGGAAAACTAACAAAACATCGTACAAATTGGCAACGCGGCGAGGAAAATTTTTTCATCAATCTATTCCAGCTCATTCTTCTAATCTTTCATTCGCCAATTTTGAAAACTTAAAAAATATGAGAAAAAAGTTACACGTTTTTCATGAATTGATGGGAAGATCATCTATAGTCTGGACAATGTCGCATATAACGAGCTAATACAGCCTGTTGCCACAAACCTCCCAATAACCGCTGGAAAGCCTATTGTAGTTATCACTTTCATGTTTGCGGACAATGGGAAGGGAGGAAAACATTTCTCCACGAATTTCCAAAAACGCATACACCATTAAAATTTGCTAGAATATATTCACACTCTTCAAGCTTCACCATTCCTGAGGACACCATATCGATAATCCCTTTTTATCGGAGGAATCCTTGTTTGATAATACATGTTTTCTCAAAATGTAGAAATAGACATATTCGAAACACTTGAAGATCATATCCTGCTTGCATAATCCCAGAGTATTCATATCTTTACCTAACAATCAGGTGGAAAAAAATATTTTCTGCATGATATAATGGAGAAGGTTTTATCTGGAAGACACACAAAAAAAAAAAAAATCCATCATGAAATTCGAAAAACGCGTTGAGAAAAAAATTTTTCGTCGGTCTATTCACATACGTGCAACTGAAAATACGCAAGAAAGAAAATTAACATCCTGTACTTTGAAAATTACCCGACCGACATGCTTTTGGGACCTTACCCAAAGGTAAAAATTATCGGGATCATCAATCCGGAGGAAGTGTGTCTACACATTCACGAAGAAGATGGAATATTGGAGAGAATACTCGACGCGATCAACGTTATACGACCAGATGACAAAGAGGTCCATACACTTCTTGAAGAGGAAATTTATCCGGGGAAGGCCGTGTTATATCGAGAGGATGATAACACACACTATCGTGCGATAATTATAAAAAATCTCGATACGGATATTTTGGTCTGGCTAGGGGACTATGGGCGGGAGACTCTGATAAAGCAGGACGAGTTGTTTACTGCATCCCGATGGACATTTGGGATGGCGTACCAGGCAATAGTGTGCGGGATTCAGGGCATCGGACCGATTAGGAGGAAGTACAGCGAAAAACACGCTGAGATCGTTCGCACTTTTGTAGACGACGTCACGTGGACGCTGGAATTAGAAGTGAAAGAGACAAATACCGATACGATATGGGGAAAGCTCCACTTAAATACCAATCACCCAGCAACACGGATAAATTACGTGGAAATGATGTGTAGGCTATTCGCATGCCGCAAGTCAGAAACAGCAAGATCGTTTCAATTCCAAGCACCTGACCCATTGTTATGCAGCAAATACGAACACGTTGCAACATTTGAGAATTTTTCACATGAAGAATTGATACCAACAACAGCCTCCTCAATCCAACAAAGCTGGGCCTCAAACGACGAGGGCATGCCGCCAAGCGAGGTAGAAGAAGAAGAGGAAGTCGAACCGACCCAATCCCCAGAAGAAATCCACTTTTTAACAACATGGGGAGTCATCGAGGCCCAAATCTCCGACGAAGAAGAAGAGTCCGATGGATATGCGTTGGGTGGTTCATACTAAAGAAAACAAACTGTAAATAGATAAATGAAGAAAAAAATGAGGATAAAAAAGAAAAAAGTTGTCGAATATTTTTTTATTTACAAAGTGTGCGAAGATATAGAATTCAATTTTTTTTTTTTATTGCATGAGTAAAAGCGAAGAAAAATACAAAAAGAAAAAAATTACAAATTGATATATTAAAATCATAGAAATCAATAAGATAAGAAAAATACAAAGTACACAAAATTATAGAAACTAAGAAAACAAGCAGAAAGAGCAAAGGCATTTAAGAATAACAAGCGAGCAAAAGGATTTTCCTCGTCCTCACGGCGTTGTGTGCTCGACTGGGACGTAAGCTAGAGGATTGAGGTTATAAAAATATCAACGAGTCGTTTTTCACATTTTTTCTTTTTCCTTTATTGTCTATAAATCATCTTTACTTATCCAACTATTGTGTGTATTATCGAAACCGAGCCATTTCACAAGCAGCTGATTGCCACGCTTCCTCACCACTTTTCAATATGGTAAATATCGGGGTATTTAATATTGAGTAGCTCATGTTTATAGAAACCACCGGCAATGGTTTCATCACGATGATCTTTCAGATGATATGTTACAGGATTAGTTTTTCTTACTCGATAGATTGTAAATATTTTCGTTGTTCAGTTTGGTGTATATAACACTTCTCAAATACATTTCTGAATTTACTTTCGGAAGAGTTAACAAATCAATAGAAATTTACCGAAGCATACAGGTTCAAGTATGTGGGTTTCTATTATAGGCTTTATCATGTTTTACGAAATCTGCAAATAATGTTGAAATTGTTCCTCTCATTGAAGTTGTGTGATAACGAATTATTATTCCACGACTCGGATCTCCCAAATATGTTGAAACCTTCAACAGATATTCAAACATATTCAATCTTCCCACAAAAATTAAAACCCTAAAAAGAAAAACTTTCAACCCTACCAAAAAGTGATCAAATTAAGGAGTCATGACAAATTTACAAATCCAATACTTGCAAAAAAAAAAAAATGTATTTCAAGACTTCACAAAATTACTGCTACATATTTCACGAAAGTTTTCCTTCCTTCCTTATTTCAGAGTATCTTTAAAAAATTATGAAATACATTCCATTTATCTAATTATCGTCTTATAACGTGAAAAAAAAAAATTATGTCATGATTCTAAAGTATATAGGTTCAAGTACGTGGGTTTTATAGGCTTTATTATATTATTATATAATAGTATTATAGGCTTTATCATGTTTTATAAAATCTGCAAATAATGTTGAAATCGTTCCTCTCATTGAAGTTGTGTAATAACGAGTCATTATTCCACGACTCAGATCTCCCAAATGTGTTCAAGCCTTCCACAGATATTCAAACATATTCAATCCTCCCACAAAATTAAAACCCTGAAAAAAAAAACCTTCAACCCTACCAAAAAAAAAAAAAAAAAAAGTGATCAAATTAATGTGTCGCGACAAAATTTACAAATCCAATCCTTGCAAAAGAAAACATATATATTTATATTTCAAGACTTCACAAAGTTACTATTGCATATTTCACGAAAGTTTTAGAAACCTTCCTTATTTTAGATTATCTTAAAAATAAGATGATATACATTCCAATTATCTAATTAACGTCTTATAACATGAAATAATATCATGATTCTAGAGTATAAGAATTTCGAAATTGGAAAACATCGTTTGATTTACAAATGTTCACTAAGCCAATTGAGATCTTTATTCAGGCTCAAGTCGCGACCAGTGGTATGCTGCAGCGGGGGCTCCGCCCTCCCACCACATCATACCCCTGGTCGCGACTTGAGCCTGAATAAAGATCTCAATTGGCTTAGTGAACATTTGTAAATCAAACGATGTTTTCCAATTTCGAAATTCTTATACTCTAGAATCATGATATTATTTCATGTTATAAGACGTTAATTAGATAATTGGAATGTATATCATCTTATTTTTAAGATAATCTAAAATAAGGAAGGTTTCTAAAACTTTCGTGAAATATGCAATAGTAACTTTGTGAAGTCTTGAAATATAAATATATATGTTTTCTTTTGCAAGGATTGGATTTGTAAATTTTGTCGCGACACATTAATTTGATCACTTTTTTTTTTTTTTTTTTTGGTAGGGTTGAAGGTTTTTTTTTTCAGGGTTTTAATTTTGTGGGAGGATTGAATATGTTTGAATATCTGTGGAAGGCTTGAACACATTTGGGAGATCTGAGTCGTGGAATAATGACTCGTTATTACACAACTTCAATGAGAGGAACGATTTCAACATTATTTGCAGATTTTATAAAACATGATAAAGCCTATAATACTATTATATAATAATATAATAAAGCCTATAAAACCCACGTACTTGAACCTATATACTTTAGAATCATGACATAATTTTTTTTTTTCACGTTATAAGACGATAATTAGATAAATGGAATGTATTTCATAATTTTTTAAAGATACTCTGAAATAAGGAAGGAAGGAAAACTTTCGTGAAATATGTAGCAGTAATTTTGTGAAGTCTTGAAATACATTTTTTTTTTTTTGCAAGTATTGGATTTGTAAATTTGTCATGACTCCTTAATTTGATCACTTTTTGGTAGGGTTGAAAGTTTTTCTTTTTAGGGTTTTAATTTTTGTGGGAAGATTGAATATGTTTGAATATCTGTTGAAGGTTTCAACATATTTGGGAGATCCGAGTCGTGGAATAATAATTCGTTATCACACAACTTCAATGAGAGGAACAATTTCAACATTATTTGCAGATTTCGTAAAACATGATAAAGCCTATAATAGAAACCCACATACTTGAACCTGTATGCTTCGGTAAATTTCTATTGATTTGTTAACTCTTCCGAAAGTAAATTCAGAAATGTATTTGAGAAGTGTTATATACACCAAACTGAACAACGAAAATATTTACAATCTATCGAGTAAGAAAAACTAATCCTGTAACATATCATCTGAAAGATCATCGTGATGAAACCATTGCCGGTGGTTTCTATAAACATGAGCTACTCAATATTAAATACCCCGATATTTACCATATTGAAAAGTGGTGAGGAAGCGTGGCAATCAGCTGCTTGTGAAATGGCTCGGTTTCGATAATACACACAATAGTTGGATAAGTAAAGATGATTTATAGACAATAAAGGAAAAAGAAAAAATGTGAAAAACGACTCGTTGATATTTTTATAACCTCAATCCTCTAGCTTACGTCCCAGTCGAGCACACAACGCCGTGAGGACGAGGAAAATCCTTTTGCTCGCTTGTTATTCTTAAATGCCTTTGCTCTTTCTGCTTGTTTTCTTAGTTTCTATAATTTTGTGTACTTTGTATTTTTCTTATCTTATTGATTTCTATGATTTTAATATATCAATTTGTAATTTTTTTCTTTTTGTATTTTTCTTCGCTTTTACTCATGCAATAAAAAAAAAAAATTGAATTCTATATCTTCGCACACTTTGTAAATAAAAAAATATTCGACAACTTTTTTCTTTTTTATCCTCATTTTTTTCTTCATTTATCTATTTACAGTTTGTTTTCTTTAGTATGAACCACCCAACGCATATCCATCGGACTCTTCTTCTTCGTCGGAGATTTGGGCCTCGATGACTCCCCATGTTGTTAAAAAGTGGATTTCTTCTGGGGATTGGGTCGGTTCGACTTCCTCTTCTTCTTCTACCTCGCTTGGCGGCATGCCCTCGTCGTTTGAGGCCCAGCTTTGTTGGATTGAGGAGGCTGTTGTTGGTATCAATTCTTCATGTGAAAAATTCTCAAATGTTGCAACGTGTTCGTATTTGCTGCATAACAATGGGTCAGGTGCTTGGAATTGAAACGATCTTGCTGTTTCTGACTTGCGGCATGCGAATAGCCTACACATCATTTCCACGTAATTTATCCGTGTTGCTGGGTGATTGGTATTTAAGTGGAGCTTTCCCCATATCGTATCGGTATTTGTCTCTTTCACTTCTAATTCCAGCGTCCACGTGACGTCGTCTACAAAAGTGCGAACGATCTCAGCGTGTTTTTCGCTGTACTTCCTCCTAATCGGTCCGATGCCCTGAATCCCGCACACTATTGCCTGGTACGCCATCCCAAATGTCCATCGGGATGCAGTAAACAACTCGTCCTGCTTTATCAGAGTCTCCCGCCCATAGTCCCCTAGCCAGACCAAAATATCCGTATCGAGATTTTTTATAATTATCGCACGATAGTGTGTGTTATCATCCTCTCGATATAACACGGCCTTCCCCGGATAAATTTCCTCTTCAAGAAGTGTATGGACCTCTTTGTCATCTGGTCGTATAACGTTGATCGCGTCGAGTATTCTCTCCAATATTCCATCTTCTTCGTGAATGTGTAGACACACTTCCTCCGGATTGATGATCCCGATAATTTTTACCTTTGGGTAAGGTCCCAAAAGCATGTCGGTCGGGTAATTTTCAAAGTACAGGATGTTAATTTTCTTTCTTGCGTATTTTCAGTTGCACGTATGTGAATAGACCGACGAAAAATTTTTTTCTCAACGCGTTTTTCGAATTTCATGATGGATTTTTTTTTTTTTTGTGTGTCTTCCAGATAAAACCTTCTCCATTATATCATGCAGAAAATATTTTTTTCCACCTGATTGTTAGGTAAAGATATGAATACTCTGGGATTATGCAAGCAGGATATGATCTTCAAGTGTTTCGAATATGTCTATTTCTACATTTTGAGAAAACATGTATTATCAAACAAGGATTCCTCCGATAAAAAGGGATTATCGATATGGTGTCCTCAGGAATGGTGAAGCTTGAAGAGTGTGAATATATTCTAGCAAATTTTAATGGTGTATGCGTTTTTGGAAATTCGTGGAGAAATGTTTTCCTCCCTTCCCATTGTCCGCAAACATGAAAGTGATAACTACAATAGGCTTTCCAGCGGTTATTGGGAGGTTTGTGGCAACAGGCTGTATTAGCTCGTTATATGCGACATTGTCCAGACTATAGATGATCTTCCCATCAATTCATGAAAAACGTGTAACTTTTTTCTCATATTTTTTAAGTTTTCAAAATTGGCGAATGAAAGATTAGAAGAATGAGCTGGAATAGATTGATGAAAAAATTTTCCTCGCCGCGTTGCCAATTTGTACGATGTTTTGTTAGTTTTCCGGATTAAATCTTCTTCTTCACTATATCTTGAAGAAATTGTTTCCCATCAGGGAAAGATATGAATACTCTGAGACCATGCAAGCAAGACCTTCGAGTGTTTCGGACATTTCTACATTTTAAAAAGATGCATTTTCGAATAAGGATTCCTCTGATTAAATCCAATTATTGGCTAAACTGCCCTCTCCGCATACTCCTTGCCCTGGGCCAGAGACCCAGAAGGGAGCCGGGTATGTAGGACAGAGATGGTTGGAAGTGAGTGGGAGCGGGATGTTATCCATATGGTAACATGAATTTTGAATATACAACAAAATCAGTATGCATTACTCTATGACATGTTACCATATGGATAACATCCCGCTCCCACTCTCAAACTCTCTCAAATTCTCAAATTGTCAGACTGTCTCGAACTCTGAAACTCTCTCAAATTCTCAAATTGTCTCGAACTCTCAAGCTCTCAAACTCTCAAACTTTCAAACTTTCAAACTCTCACACTCTCAAACTCTTGAACTCTTGAACTCTCTCAAACTCTCAAACTCTTGAACTCTTGAACTCTCTCAAACTCTCAAACTATTTCTAACGGTCAAACTGTCGTATTCTCAAACTGTCTCAAACTCTCAAACTGTCTCAAACTCTCAAACGCTCAAACTCTCAAACTTTCAACTCTCTCAAACTCTCACACTCTCAAACTCTCAACCTCTCAAACTCTCTCAAACTATCAAACTCTTAAACTCTTGAACTCTCTCAAAACTCTCAAACTTTTGACCTGTTAAACTCTCTTAAACTCACAAATTCTCAAACTATCTCAAACTCTCTATCTCTTAAACTCTTTCAAACTCTCTCCAGCTCTCAAACTTTCAAACTCTTAAACTCGCATACTCTTAAACTCTCTCAAACACTCAAACTCTCAAACTTTCATACTTTCTCAAACTCTCAAAATCTCAAACTCTTATACTTTTAAACACTCTCTGACTATCTAACTCTCAACCTTTCAAGCTCTCAAACTCTGAAACTTTTAACTTTTATCTTTTCAAACTCTCAAACTTTCAAACTCTCTCAAACTGTCTTAAACTCTCAAATTCATAAACTTTTAACTTTTAACTTTTCAAACTCTCAAACTCAAACGTTCAAACTCTCAAACTATCTTAAAACTCCCAAACTCTCAAACTTTTAAATTTCAAACTCTCAAATTCATAAAATCTCTCAAACTCTCCAATTCTCGCAAACTGTCTCGAACTCTCAGACTCTCTCAAATTTTCAAATTCTCAAAGTTTCTCGAACCCTCAAACTCTCTCAAACTCTCTTAAAACGTTCTCAAACTCTCTCAAATTCTCAAACTCTCAAACTCTCAAACTCTCAAATTCTCAAACTGTCTTGAACGCTCAAACTCTCTCAAACTCTCTCAAATGCTCAAACTCTCAAACTCTCAAATTCTCAAGCTGTCTTGAACCCTAAAACTCTCTCAAATTGTCAAACTCTTAAACTCTCATAACTCTCGAACTTTTAAATTTTGAAACTCAAACTCTTAAATTCTCTCAAATACTCAAAATCTCTCAACCCAGCAAACACACTTGGATTATTTTCGTAACTATTATGTAAACTTTATATAAATTTGTAATTTTTACATCAATGTTACGAAAATTATACAAGTTGTATTTGCTGGGAAGCTCTCAAACTCTCAAATTCTCAAACTGTCTCGAACTCACACACTATCTCAAATTCTCAAACTCTCAAAATCTAAACTCTCAAAGTCTCAAACTCTTAAACTCTCCAAATCTAAGCTCTCAAACTCTCAAACTTTTAAACGCTCTCAAATTCTCTCAAACTCTCAAACTCTTCAAATTTCTTAAACTCTCAAACTCTCTTAATCTCTCAATCTCGTATAACGCTCAAACATCTTACAATGGTTGTAAAGACTTCTTATACTAAATAACATTTTTTTTTTTTTTACTTTTCCTTGGAACGAGTGAAACTCTGACATTACATTAGCATTTTTCCAACCTTGTCTGTAGACACGTGCACCCCGGAACAGGCTCAAACACGTTCTTCACTCTCTCGATATTTTCTACAATTTCGACGTAGCGGTGTCGGACCGTCAATGTGATCTTCCATCGATGATGTATTCCAATGTCCAGTGCATCGACGGAATAATTTAATTTCACCGTCAGATTTATAATATTCGGGTAAACGCTCCCACAGAATATCTGTGTAGTCACTGAAATATTTTTTAATCGCCGTTGGTGATATAATTTCTGGCTCCTCTCGCGTAATTTCTCGAGGATTCTTCGTACGTCGAATTGCATATATTCACCAATTCTTCCATTTCAAAACACTTTTCACAATCTCGACGTATAGGTCCAACGGCGTCAATATGCGTTTCCTACCACGATGGATTAAAATGATCATCACACTCATGATATGATTGTATCTCACTATCACACCATAAATACTCTGGTAAACGATCCCACAATGACGTTATACAGTAGCTAAAATATTTTAAAAGCAAAGCCTTGGGAATCGATTCGAGTTCATTTTTCGTCAATGTCCAGGGGTCTTTCGATGGGTGGATTGCATACATACTCGCACATCTATCCATCTCGAGATCAATTTTGGAAATGAAATTGTTTTTTAAATGATATTGTTTAAAATGCTCCTCCAAGCATACATCTATTTTTCATACTTGCTCTCTCACACTCCCTTATCTTCCCATCTAGTTGTCTCGCTCCCTCTCTCTCTCTCTCTCTCTCTCTCTCTCTCTCTCTCTCCCACTCACTATGCTTCGAACCATCTCTCTTCCACACACCTCGTTCCCCTCTGGGCCTACTGCCGGGTCGTGGCGAGGGCAGGGGAGGGGAGTGTAGTAGAAGAGCTAGGTGGCATTCTGGATCAAGTCGAGGCGAGGGGCATACGGCGCAGGGGCTCCGCCCCCGCACCGCATACCCCTCGCCTCCATTTGAGCCAGAATCCCCCTAGTTATACTACTCTTGCGCTATATTTCTCGAAACCATCATTCAAAGTTCGAAATTGGGAGTATCCAGTATATTAAAAGGATTTTAAACAGAGGAAACAGTACCAATTTTATCTTATCATTTTGTGATTCGTCTCAAAGAATAAACAAAGCTTTTTGTTGATCATGATCGGTCAAATAAAATCAAAATTTTTCGTTAGAAACTCGTTAGTTCTTATTTTGTTTGTCAAAACTAGCTAGATTTAGTTGAACTCCATGAATATCCCATGACAATCTATATTTTTGTAAATTAAAGTGCTCACCAACATCAAAGCTGTAATTCCGAAGACAATGATTAACCCGAAAACTCTCACAAAACTTTATTCTACTAACGATCGCAATAAAATGAGGGGTTAACCGTTACAGGAAACGTCCGTATAGTTCAAAAGTTGAAAAAACTTTTTTTACTGCTATCTTCAGCTGTCCACTCACGGTGTCCTTCGATCTACCGGATGTAAAAATTCGATCGTTGACTTTTCGGTGAATTTGCATACTGTTCTAACAAAGAGGGTCAAGAAAGCGAGAAAACCGAGCAAACTATCAACGCATTGTATTTGTATATGTGACGCTGTACAAGAAAGTTATTATAGCGGTTAAGAAAGATCGATCTGGGTTCAAAAAAATATTGTCGTTTTATCTGTTATAGTCGTCAAATAATTTTAAATTAAAATCGATTTTTTTTGCTCGTTTTCTTTGGACGCCAATACTGTCGTGCTTTACAGAAAAAATATTGAAAAAAAGGAAAAAAGATTCCATGTATAATTTGCTAAATAATATTAATTTTCTTTTATTTTTGTATGAATCCAAAGAATTTTCGTTTTTTTCTCTCTTCGTTCAAAATGATTCATTCGCGTCTCCTTCTCGCCTCTAAATTCACAATAACTTTACACAGCAACAGGATTATTTCAGATTTTCAATTTCCAGCAAGCGTCGAATCCTGCAAGAAGAAAAAAACACTAAACGAAACATATTTTAATCAGTCGATCGATATTTCCGGGGACTAATGGATTTCATCATCTGAAAGCGTTAATAATGGCGTTCCTGATGTTCCTTTATACTATTTCATTTTTCTTTTGTTTGTCACATGCATTCTGTAGAGTACCAAATATTTAACGTCACGGTATTGTACGGGAACAAGAATCGGAGCATTTTTCTTGACGTGATTCTTCGGCCTTTTGATACTTGAAATTCGAAACCTTTTTTTCACTCCAACAAAGCGTCCTTTCGAAGGCAGAAAAAATTGTAGACTAGATCCTAGAAAGTGTTACGAATTTCTCGATATTGGCAGGAATTTTTCGACTGTATTTCGAAGGTTTTCTGACGCTCTTATGATTTTCTTTACACTCGAAGGACTCGATTTTTGAATCGTGTGCATGTTGACGATGCATGCATATATATTGTGTGTATATATATGACAGAAGGAAGCAGAAAGACGGATAATCACCAATTATTTTCGAGTATATGATTAGAAAATTACGGAGTCACGTCCCAAGGCACAACGCCAAGAAAACTTTCGTCCCACCCTTTTTTCCTCTCTCTCTCTCTCTCTCTCTCTCTCTCTCTCTCTCTCTCTCTTTTTCTTCTACTTTTAATTCTTCTTTTGGCGTGTAGTTTAATTCTTTTCGCTCGTATCTTTCTTGCGTATGGAGCGGCGCGTTTTGTGCCCCTTGTATGGCGTCAGGATTAAGATACAGATACTAGCAAAATGCGCAAAGTATAGACCGATGCGTGTATAATATAAGCGTGTATAATCTCTTTTTTCTCCCTTTTCCCTGCGTGGACTTTTTTTTACTCCATTGCACTCTTTTTCTTCTTCTTCCTCTAAATACCCCCTTCACCTCTCGGTTTTCGATATTTCGCATATATATCTATATATCTCTATTTTTTTTCTTCGCTTTTATTCCTTCTTTCGTATATTCTTTACCTCTTTCTTTCTCCTGCGTTATCCCTCGCTCCTGATGCTACGGCTTTAGTTTTTTTAATTCTTTTTTGTAGTTTTTTAGCTCTCCCGTGCTCAGAGTGAGTATAGGTGAGGGTGTATAGGAGGTTCGACCTTATGGCCCTGGGCTACCGGGCTTCGTATCGTCCTAAGCTCATTCTTTGCATACAGGGTGTCTCGTCGACGTGAATAAGTTGAAGAATAATATTAAAATCGTTTTTTTTTTCACTTTGATCTATAGAAATCCAATATATGACTCTCAACGATAGAAAACCAAGATTTATCATTTTCTAAAATATTTTCCAAATGTTTTTCAATAAATACTTGATTAGCTAGAGAGTAATCCGTTGAATAGAGACAAAATGTTTGCTATAAACTCGAGAATTCGACTTAGTTTGATAATACTTTATTTTTTTACTACTGAATATTTATCTTTTTGAAACGATTGATTATGACAGCGATGATAAAGAGTGAACGGCAGTGAAACAAATTATTTTCTTACCAAATTGTTTGGTCACTTTTTTTTCAGGCAACGTTATCCATAATAATTATGGACTTTGACAGAAATATGTTCTCCGACAAAAATATTATTTTTTTATTTGATATTTTTAAGCTTTTTTCTCTATATATATTCACCGAATGTGTCAATCGGTGGTAACTGAGCAATTGGTCCGAATTTTTTTGAAAAGTGCTTCATTGAGGAAGACGAGGATGGAAAAAATCGTAGTTAATGCTCTCGGTACACCCGGTACCGTCAACCGAACAGACACCCACTCGAGAAACTCCTTCTTGAAAGAGAAAGAGAGAGAGAGAGAGAGAGAGAGAAAGAGAGACGAAGAGAAGTCCCAAGACCCAAGAGCGGTGATCGTGATACCCTGCGGACTAATGCCGATAATTGCATTTTGCAGTTCGTGAATTCTTACTCCTTTCCTTCCTTGCCGCTGCACGGCAGCCGAATGCTCCGTTTCTCTTTTATATTTTTTCCTCATTCGCTATATATACAGATTTTTATCTCTCGATCTACCTTTTTCACCGTGTTCCTCTTTACAAGATTCGCGTTTAATCCTCACTTTCGATGTCTTCTTGCTTTTTTTCATGTCATGTCGAGGTTCAAATGAGATTATTAATGGGACATTTTTTTACTCCATATTATTATCTTCGTACAATTAATTTTTTACTCTTTCTTTATTAACTTGACATTTTTTTCTGATATAACTCCGAAGAAGAGGGAACATTCTTAATGTTAACGTTGAAGACTTTTAATTAGAAACAATTACATTCGTTCCGATGAGTTTTCCTATAATCAGCCTCATTCGATATATTCCTCAAACTCACGCTGATCAAAGTATGCTCCACATTGAATATTTGCAAGAAAGTATCCTCAATTTCGGCATGATTCCATACGATTCTTGAAAAGTGTAAAACCGTTGTTAGCAAGTTGAATTTCGTTTGTTGCTAGCAATTTCTTGTGATAAAATGGATTTTAGCAAAATTTGAAAATTTTGGGATAGATGAAAAAAAATGAGATTTTGGTCGGAGAGAGAGAATGCCCTGAGCAGAATAAGCAAATGTATATGTATATGCGTAATAAGGACGAAGAGGAAAGAAAAAAAAACGAGAAAGAGACGAGGTCGGCGGAAGAGGCGAAAGAAAGGATAAAAGAAGAGAGTCAAGACACCAAAACGTGCAACATATAGATATATTCGAAACAAGAAGAGAGTCGAGAAGAAGGACCGCAAGAGAAGCAAACTCGTGTACGTGCGTGACGTCAATATGTCGGGGAGTAATAAGATGGCCAGCGATAAAGTGGTGGGTGTAGATACAAGATAACAATCAGGCTGCAGTAGCTCCTGGCAATCTCGTGATTACAGGCTTATCCCCTCTCCTCCCTCGCCTCAAGAATCTCTCCCGTCTTCCTCTTTCCACTGTACAACCCTCTTTTAACTTGCATTCTCTCACCCGCTCTTTTCCTCCCTCTTCTCTCTTGATCTCACTGCCTTTTGTTCTTAACGATATATATTTCGCAAGCAACATAAATGGCGCTTCAAAAGTCCCGAGTTCATTTATTAATAAAACTCCGAAAAAATTATTGAGAATTTTGTACATTGAATAAAAACTTCGTTAAAAACACACACACACACACACACACACGCACACACACGTTGGACAAGTTTTCAAGGGCATGTGCTCATTACAAAATGATAATTAATAAATATCTTTATGATTGAGAGAAAACTTCATATTTCAATATGAGAAAAAAAATCATATTTCAATAGCTAATTATTTCAAGGAATTACTATTGAATGTTTGCTTTTTCATTAACTGCATGTATTGCATTCGTATATAGTCGAAAGCTCGTCCAAAAAGCTCTTTGAACGATTCTTGATTTTTAAATCTTTCTATTTTGATTATAGATAATTTTTTTGAATAAATTTTTGGAATTTGTTACACCGATATTGTAACGATGTATTAAAAAAAGATTATCAGAATTATTTTACAGACGGAGAGGGGAGACAGGAAAAAATACAATGAGAGGGTTATAATATCGAGTTGAGAGGAGGTTGCATCCCCATGAGTTTTTGGATGCTGGACCTTTCTTGCGAGAGGCACACACTTGCATCTGTAGCTAGCTACCTATATTCGTAATCGATCTTTTTCTTTCTGCCTCTCTTTTTTTTGTCCTGTCTACCTCTTAATAATAATTTTGATCGGTAAATTGGTATGGTGCATATTTCGCAGGGACCGATCGTTATCTCTCGCGAAACTTTCGGAGCCTTGCTTACACACGCTATATATAGCTGTATATATATATGCACATATAAGTATAGTAGAATGTACTAACTACATACATGTAACGCAATGAAAAAAGCCTAAGGCTATTGCCGAAAAGAAAAGATTCGTCCTTCATCGCCACGGCTTCCTACCATCTCAACATCTTGACTTTTACGTTCTACGATATTTCTCCCTTATACTCCAAAAAATTGCTCCTACTCCGAAATTTAATCAGCTACTCATATGAAAACTCTTTAAAAAATAAATGAAAATTCATGTTAATCTATCATATTCCATGAAGAATATAATTATTCCAATAAATATTGAATGTTTAACGGGAGAAACCAGTTTAGGAGGTCGACATTTTGGCGTTTTTCGTGAATTTTTTTTAACAGGGAAGGAATAATCAGAATTTGTTTAAAATTGGAGGATATTTTATTCATGTTTTGAAGTACACTTTGTAATTTTTTCAAGTCATTTCCGCCGGAAATAGTGGAGTTATAAGCTGCTGTCCATGGACGACTTTTGTTCAACTGGTGGGCATTCTAGCTCAAAAAGTTATTGACCAATCGTTCTGAAAATTTGTGTGAATATTCTTTATTCAATTATAATCTATATGAACCTAACTCTGGGATGATATTATTATTAAAAATATTTTTTTAATGCAAAAAAGGTGAAAAAATATGCTATAAAAACATGACATTGTGTTCAAACACCTCAAAAACATGCAATTTTCAACTTTTTTTATCACAATTAGGTTCATATTCTTAGGAAATATGTTGTTAACGAAAGAAGAACATTGTAATAATTACAGATAAAAATTGTAACTTCAGGAATGCCCACCAGCAAAAAACTCGGATGGCGATCGTCCATGGACAGCAGCTTCTAACTCCACTATTTCCGGCGGAAATGACTTGAAAAAATTACAAAGTGTACTTCAAAACATGAATAAAATATCCTCCAAGTTTAAACAAATTCTGATTATTCCTTCCCTGTTAAAAAAATTCACGAAAAACACCAAAATTTCGGCCTCCTAAACTGGTTTCTCCCGTTAACGAATGAATAAATTGATATTTGAAAAAATAGTTCAGGAACAAACTTTTCAAGCTACGAAAATAAAAAAAATGTGCTCTATAAATTTAAAAAATTCACATGTGCAAGCGTATTTTGTACACAATATATATTTGATAAGGTCTGTAGTTTCTAAAGGAATTAAAACAACGTGAACAAAGTTACGTAAAGCACGGGTCAGAGGTTAAGCAGTTTCGTCTTCTGCTTCGATCGTTGTAACTCTCTGGAATTGTACCCTGAACATAACCCAAGAGTGCGACGACGTTGCTCCGAGAGATGTTTCGAGGCGAAACGATTTAGAACGCAAATTCGTCGACCGGAGTGTAACAGACACAAAATGAAGAACGTTATACGCATTACCAAGTTTCAAGCTCCTCGATACCCCGTTATACCCCTTTTAACCGAGTGACAGAGAATTTCACCTTTCCATCCACGATTGCGGTCGACCAAGTTAGTCTAATACTAACGTCGATATCTACCATTCCTCGACCTACCAGAGAGTTACTATAATGCGCCAATTTTCAGTCGGGACAGGTTTCATGACAGTCCCTGCTTCGAGTCCTAAAGCTGTCGATCTTCCTAATTCGCGATCCCTTTTCTCTCACCACAACCTCTGAAACTATACGAATTTTCGTACGAGACGTTTTAAACCGAATTAACAAATATGTTAATCGTCGTTACGTTTTTAAAATGATTTGAAAGTCTTTATATCGTTTCCATCACTTTTTGAAATATCAATTTTTGTTTTAAGATTTTCGTTACAATACAAAAGATATTTAAAATTTTAATTTAAGATCGGATTTTTCCTCCTCCACAAGTATCGATCAGGAGAATTTTTTTATTTCATTATTGAATAATCGTAGGATAAAAATCTACAGAAAGTTCAATTTTTTAATATTATTTTACAAACGATAAAAACGTAAAAATGTTTGACACGAAATCTCATAATTCTTCATAATTTGACTTGTGAGGGTTCTACGAATACAACTTTGTGATTATTGGTAATCATTGTGAATGAACAAATGAATGAATACAGAATGAACAATAAGGAAATAAATGAGTAAATAAACAAAATTACATTTAAATCGCATTCATCAATAATCAAATGAATTTACAAGCATATTTAAAAATAAATCGAAAAGGCTTTTGTGAACTGTACAAAGAAAATCTTTTTGATTTTATTGTATAATTAAGTTTATGGAAACATTTTATGAATCGTACCGCAAAAAGTAAGCAAGTGAAAATATTTGTAGTTTGAAAAATCTTTTGTGCTCGAAGTAAATAAAAAGACAAAAGGAAATACGAAAATTCATTATTTTCTCTTGCTCAGTAGTCTAATCGCCTATGGAACTGATAAGATTGAGCTACTAGAGATTTACAACTCTAAACGTGCATATCATGACGCGCTCGACTTTACGAAGACATCGTTATGTCACGAACTACTTTTTTCCGGATAGAATAATAAATAATTTTCTATTTTTAACTAAAATCGCCGGAATTGCAAATTCTCGGTGCAGTAAAAAATAAATAGAGACATGTCCTTGTAAGTAAATAATACCGACTGTTATAGCAGCGAGATTAGATTATATACACAATGGAGTTTCGACACGCCAACGTAACATTATCTAATAAAAAATGAAAAAAAAAAAAACAGAAAAATTGGCATAAGGTTTTTCAAACAATGTTGAAAAAATTTGATTGAAAAACCGTTTTTTTGCATACGTTATGCTAATAGCCATGTCTTACAGTCATGAAAATAAATAGTTGATAACGACAATAAAATATGAAAATTGTACATTTTATTAAAAATGATGCAATTTTTATGATTTTATTACTGAATTTCTGTAAATGTTGACGTAATATAAATAGATGATGATATGTATATTAAATGTATAAAATTCGCTTAGGGAGGCATTATACGAGAGCTCATAGAAAGGCGATAATTCAATATCATCTCATATTTCACAGGTTCGAATCGATAAGCGGGAAATGCAATTTCCACCAATTTATCATTTACCACGGAAATCGGGAGTTCTCTTTCGCGGCGTAACGTGTTACACGAAAGAGTCGATAGATAGCAGCACTGTGAATTCCCCGCGAGAGTCTTTGGTCATAGGGAACGTGGGGATCAAGGGAAAGGATGGGAGGGAGGGAGAGAGATGGAGGGAGGTCAATAATTTCTCGGCGAAATCCCCTCTTGGTTGATGAATCGGTGAAGCATTTGCTATTTGCTGTTCGAGATGATGATGGAGGGGATATTGGGGTGAAGATAGCCGTAAACTCTATCGAGAATCGTGGTGATGAAGAAGAAGAGCCACGCGCTGGTTCCATCTACCGGTAGATTTCAGTATTAATACGTTCGTCTCTTCCTCTCCCTCGATTCCCCTCCAAGCATTTTGGCCTCCCACCAAAACGTCTAAACTTCCCCCACTAATTGCAATTCCGTCAATCTGGTAAACCGAAAGATGCCCACTCTCCTCTCAACACATATAAATGTATATACAACCAAGAAACTTCCCCCACCAAAGTCATATCGCGAGTCATGTTCTCCAGTCGGACGTCCACTCGCGCATCGAAGAATATCCCTCGCGCGGGTTTTCACGTATAGCGTAATATCGTGAGGTTTTCGCTACGTATATACAATATTCATATGTATGGGGGATTCCAACTCGTGACACATATTGAGGGTGAACAATTCGAAAAAAATTTTTTCGTCGATTTTCGCGTAGTAAGAAGCTCATATACATTTATGCATATATTTATATATATACATATATGTAAATATATATATATACAGAACATTATAAAAATACGAAAACTCCAAAGTGTTTGTACACGGTAATGAAAAGCATGAATACATGAACATTGAAATGAAACATTTTATTTAATTATTCAACGGTCATTTACAGTTTATTTGGAATTTGAAATCTATAAAAAACTATTTTTCAATGGGAGTATAGATGACGAAGATCGCGACTTTGATCAGAGAGAAACAATAAACAATAATCAACTTAAATTGCCTTTAAAAAATATTCAAAGAAAACTGCAACCCTTGAAATTTATTGCAACAAAATCCAGGCGGGACTATGCACTGAGAAAAAAATGTTGTTGACCGAAACAAATATCGTTTCTCTCAACCAAAATATTTAGTTCGATACGGGCAACAAAATATTTTTGAGATAAGACGAAATAATTTATGAATGCCGAAGCAAGTTATTGGCCGAACCAACAAAACTTTGGTGCAGCCAAACAAATTAATGTTAATGCAACAAAATATCGTTCAAATAAACTAATTCATTTATTCGTCCCAACGATTACCGTTTAGTCAATTTGGTAATTGAGATTCAAACAAATATTTTATTAAAGCAACTAAAAAGTATGCGAAAGCAAATAATTGGTACCAGTTGTTCGAACAGACATCATTTGGCTCCGGTGATTTATCTACAAGAAATTTTAATGATTTAATTGAATAAACTAAATCATTTGCCATTCAACAAAAAAATTGTTCGATCCACCAATTTTTCGTCCAACAAAATGGAATTAGTTCGACGAACAAACATCTACAAGAAATTTTAATGATTTAATTGAATAAACTAAATAGTTTGCCATTCAACAAAAATATTGTTGGATCCACCAATTTTTCGTCCAACAAAATGGAATTAGTTCGAGGAACAAACATCTACAAGAAATTTTAATGATTTAATTGAATAAACTAAATAATTTGCCATTCAACAAAAAAATTGTTGGATCCACCAATTTTTCGTCCAACAAAATGGAATTAGTTCGATGAACAAATTTTTTTTCTCAGTGTGGTGCTCTTGATGGTAAGTGAAGAATTGAAGCAATTACTTGTAAATATATATAACATATTTACGTTTTGTACATCGGACGAAGGTTCTGCCGATTCATTGACAAACGATAACGAGAGGGAAAGCGTATACGCATAGAACTGAATAACAGAGGCGAAACGAAAGATGTACACGCAGAATAGAGAAAAGTTACGTATTTTCATATATATACATACAGTTTGTGCATATATATATATACATAAACCCTCGCGGTAAAATCCTTCATAGCATATTTCGTATTAAAATATTAAAATATTCATTCCCGGCATAAAGACGGTCAAATTACGACGGTTAACTCCCCATTCACGTACGTTCTAGCGTATACTACTATACTATATGCGATATACATATATATGACACAGTGTGTGTATTCCGGCACTCTTTCTCTTGATTTTTTTTCTTTTTTATTATTATGGGGGAGACCCACCCGTTTTCCGACCTACGACACGTTCTAAATACCAGACTTTTATATCATCTAAAAACTTTTTGAATAACTTCTGAGCTCGTTACCATACGCTGAATTATGATCAGATGTTTTGTACTGTTTTGCTTGCCCTACGTATATACCAAAGTTTATTTGGGAAATTTATATAGCGCGATCACCTGATCGGTCGATCACTCTACTGGACGAAAAACATACAAAACATGAAGCTTATAATTTTGAGGCTTTCGCGGCCATTATTGTTACGATAGTTTATGGCTTCTGGATGGATGCTGTGTAGAGTTTCAGCGTATTGCTGACGTTTAGCAAACGTTACAGTTTGCATCATCAGGTCTGAGAGCTCCGATACTGAAACTCCCTGGTCTCAGGTCGCCCTTATATACGCATGGTCATCGTTCTGGATGACTGCATCAGTCAATCAGAGTTTTTGATTGATCAGCTGGTAAATTAAAATTTTTTTTTTAATTGACCAGCTGATTATTTAATTTTTTTTTAATTGATCAGCTGATCGATCAAAAACTCTGATTAGCTGGTGCAGTTATTTGCAACGATGACCATGCGTATATAAAAACTACCTGAGACCAGGGAGCTTCAGTATCGGAGCTCTCAGCTCTGATGATGCAAACTGCGGCGATTCCCTGATGATGCAAACTTGCGAAACGTCGGCAATACGCTGAAACTCTACACGGCATCCATCCGGAAGCCATAAACTAAAGCATGAAGCTGTTTTTTTTTATTTTGAAAAGAGTTACTGAAACGCATTAAATTTTCATAGATTTTGGCTTATACGCTAAGTTTGTATGTATTTGCCAATATTTTTTTATTTTTAGATCTCTGATCAGACGAATTTGACTCCTTTATCCATAAATTTGGTACTTGTTATTTTCTATACATTCAAAAATGTAATTTTTTCGACCATTATTTTTTTTCTGCGTTTTAAAATTTTAAGTACACGCCTATAAAAATGTAGGCTTCTTCTGCACATAAACTGTTGTCCCCACGTGTTATTGTAGAATGCGACTGGAGATAAAATTTTGAGAAAAAGTGCATTTTGTATGTTACGCAATTATATTTACCATCGAATTTCGTAAGCTCGTGTGAATGCAAGGACAGAGGAAGAGCAGTGTGGGTGTGCGTGCGTGTGTGTGTCTGCCACATCAAGATTTTGTGCTTGAAAGATCCATCGTTACTGTTTCCAAACTTTAAGTAAAATTCTCGAGTTGTGCGACGACGAGTGTATCTCGAGAATTTCGCAATGATACGTGTGAGAGAGAACTCCGAACGAAATTTTTATTTTTACGATCTTCCCAAATGTATATGTCGTAGCCTCGTTATACTTGCTGTTACGTAGCGTATATACGTATATATATATCCGATTCTCGATCGACGAAATCGAGATTCATCGAGTTTTGAATTTAACGACTTGCCCATCAAAAATTGTTGAAACAAGATGCAAAATAATAAACGCCCCGATTAGTACGTTATAAATATTCCATCACCGAGGCTACGCGTTGGCAATAAAACTGTAACTGAATTATGCCAATTTATGATCGTGCAAGAAACATCAAAAGAAAAAAAAAAAAACTTTATCATGTGGAGAATGGAAAGGAAAAAAAGTCTTACAAAATGTTAAATAATGCAAATTTAAATTTGCAACTTATCTTATTATCGCCTATTTACAGTTCTCTTTTTTATGGATAAACTATTTTGGTGAGGCAAAATTTCCCATAGAAATTCTGGAAGAAATTCAACTTATATATTTATTTATCCGTCGAAATTAATTAAATTTTCTTTTTAAATAAAAACATCTAGAGTTTAAAAGGGCAAATAAAAAGAAAAAAAATGATTTATTTTTTGTTTTAAATATAAAATCCTTTTTGCTCAATCCTGACCAATTTTTTTGACCAGGCGAATGATGGTCGTCGTATATGACTAATGAAAGAGATATCGCTCACCAGCCGAGAGAAGCCCGTGGCTACCTGAAACTGTCAACTCTAAGCAAATATTTCACAGCCTGTTCAATCCAATTTGACACAACGGCCAACGTCAAATCGAATTAACCGCGCATTACGTTACGAACACGTGGTACAAATAAATACATATGGGTATGTACATTCACGGATCTATATACATGCATACAGACGAGAGTTCCGATGCTTTTGCGATCGATCGATCCTGCCCTAAACCCTGGGAATCCGAGGACTGCCAATATCGTAGCATCCGAACGATGCACCAGAGATATTGAATCCATAAATAAAGTATATCCAAATGCCAAGCAAAGTAGTGGAGAAACGTGTAAATCGACTTTGACGTATTACCAAATCCATTTTTATATACTATACAAGCAAATTTTTAGAGCACTCGAAGCACATAAGTATACAGAGATTATTTCCATTTCTAGTTTCGCCTTTTGTGGTGAATTATTATTAAGTATATATTTTTAAAGCCACGTGTAATTCGTTTGAAACTAAGCGGAGTTTTGGTGCTCATTAAAATTCGAAAAAAAAAACAATTAATCGTTAAAAATGGATTGAAAAAAAGAACCACGTAATAGTGGATAATCTTGAAAATCGAGTCAGCTGGGATGTCAACCCAATCTTTATAACGTTGGGCAGGTTAAATGGAGGCGTCTTTTCGTGATGGATCGTAAAATTCCATCACCCCTTTTATAAAAGGCATATATGTTTATATACGTGTGGCATACCATATAAATGGTATATCTGGTCTCTCTCGCTACTGGTGCTGGGCAGTCTGCCACTGGCAAGCGGTTTGCCAAAGTATATGGCGTGCGAACAGCACGTACATTTATGTGCACAGCTTGTCCCGAGATATATTCTTCTCTCTCTCTCTCTCTCTCTCTTTCTCCGTTCGCCATCCGAACTCTAGCACTTCGTCACATCTCCCAAAAGCCATTATCATTCTTTAAATATCATTCAACGAAATTTACGAAGTAAACGATACATACTCCCGAGTAAATCGTTGGTGAATAATATATTGCGTATCTTCTACATACATCGCTGAAAGTTCTTGTTGCTCCTCGTTCGTAAAATCCCTCTTTTGCCAAGATCACTAATCTCGTGCATATAAATTTGTATTCGGACATTAGTGAAAGCTAAATTTAACCAATTAAATACGATACCTGAGAATTTTGAATACTTGAAGCGTTTCGAAAGATGTTTTAGTCTTTAAAAACTATGGAGAATCAAACTTTATTATTATGGAGAATTAAACATTTTATTGTAGCAGTTTAAAATTAAAAATAAATTTATCATTAATCGTAATTAGTTCTCAAACATTGGTACAAAAAATATAACAATCTATCGATTGGATAAAATACTCGAATGTAGTAATAGATAATCCAGGGTTAAAAGAGACCATTGATACTATAATTGCATCAATAATTTTGAATTGTTTTCATGATTTACTCATTGTACTGTTATTACTAAGGATATATTTTTCATTGAGCCGAATGATCATAGTCCACATTTAAAAAAGTATAAGTAACCTCGTATTATGCAATTCAAAAATATGCTGCTGAATATAATTCCTTTGAACAAAGGATTGATTCAATCGATTTCATTCAAATTATTGAAAATTTGATCGAAGGCTCGTTTGTGTGGATCGGGAGAAAAAAAAGATATTATCTGATGGAATAACGAGATCGTATGTGAACGTATACTCTAGCGATAATCTATAACTATGGATCCCTTCTTCAAGGGTGTTGGCTGGTGGCGTTTCAGGGTGGTTGACTGACTGGCTCACGTACCGCATAATGCTCTCCAGCTACCTGTGGCTCTCATTTAAATGTACTGAACCTTTTCAACGCGCTCGGGGAGAAACAGTCGTACAATTTTTTCTTCCTTCTTGTTTTTTTTTCGTGAAGTTAATTTTTTATCACTTTTCTCTGCTTGATGGTTTGCCCTCTGATGTATATTGATATCAGCAGACGACTTCCACGTGAAATATAATTAATCACCGGCAATGAATTCCGAGTACCTGTTGCGTAATTTAATCGTTTCTGTTCAGAACGTCTTCAGATTTCGTTAAACAACGAATTCGATAATTAATGTACGATTTATCATCGAATTTCAATGGCACGAGAAATTATTTTTCTCTCTGGTGAAACGGATTTTCGGTATGCCAGGGGTGGAGTAAAATATTCTTGGTAGTAATGAATCTGCATTATTGTAATTGGTAGCACGTGGTGAAGAAATTTCGAAAATTAGGGAAACAAACAAAAAGACGAGGAAAAAGATCGATGTTCCCTTAATTCGCTATTACATTCGACTGGATTATGATTACATTGTGAAAACGATCCACTAATAAATACGAGTTCTATTTTTAAACCTTGATTCGCTATTTTAATGATTAAATTTGAAAATCAATCACCAATGTGAGCAAAAGTTTTTTCATTGCACGAGTACGCGGTGTAAACGAATGAGAATTCGTTGGGTACGTAATGACTCGTATATTATTAGCATGGCATCATTATTAAAATCGAGGATAATAAATTATTGAAATTCTTTCTAATGATTTGCCGCAATTATTGAATTTTCATGGATATTCAGAGGTATTCGTAGGGACATTGGTAGTCGCGGTTGTGCGATCGACGGTGCATACCAGTGGTTCGGAGAGTTCTTTTCGATACAGTCGAAGAAAAACATTCGTCCGAGTCAGTGGCTGAAAAAAGTGAACAATTTTCTTAAATCGTACATTGTGTTTTGGTGTGTACGAAAAAGGTCGTAAAGTTATTCGTGAGGTTGAAAATTAGTTTTCGTGATAGGTGGAGAAAGTTGGTACTGGAGCATTGCACGAAATCGCTCTTAAATCTGTTATCTCGAAAAGATTCACGAACACATTGCAAAGCTTCGCTACCTGTGGCTCGTGCACTGTACTACATCGTTGACCAAGTCCATTCGTGTGTGTGTATGTGTGTGTGCGTGTGTGCATGTGCAGGCTGAGCTCTGTACTGCGATAATTAGTCCTCCAAATTAGTACCTGTTGCTGGGTGTACGATTGTGCGGAATGAATAAAAATAAAAAAAATAAAATAAAATAAAAATCTATGGTCGACGAGAGGGAGAGTGTGAGTTGCTTCAGTATCGACAATAAAATGTTGCGACGAAAAATGTGCAAGAAAAAAAAATCAGAACTTTGTTGTTCACTATCCTTTCGAATTAATCAACTTTAAATGGGCAAAAAAAGTTGAGAAAACAATTTATTTTTTCTCATGTGTTTTTTTGTCGGTTATGTCATTTGTTTGATGTCTAAATTCAATGCCTGATTTCTCGATGCCCGATAAGAAAAAATGGAAAAAGAACAAATCAGCAAAAGATGTTGATTAAACGATAATAACGCAGAAGAAATAACGTGAGTACAGTTATTTATACAATTTATAAAACACCTTTTCAACGATTGCGAATCTACATCGGGGTTCACGTTTGAAAGCACATGTTTCGTATCTTGATTCACAATTATCGTGTAACTCATCCGCCTGACATGTGATTAAGCATTAAATGAGTGATCACATCGAAATCATTTTATTAACAAAAACTAAGAAAAATGCTCGTTGATCTTGTAATCAAATTGATCAAACTTAGTGATGATAAAATTTCTAGTTTTAATAAATAAATGGAGATTCATAAATGTTATAAATTTTTCGTGTCGAAGTATTTATTATTTCCTGAAAAAAATATAAACAGACCGTCTGAACCGATATTTCACGAGTGAGTCACGAGATAAGTCACGAGTAAATTCACTTTCTACTCGAATCGATGAAAACATTATTTTATCCCTAAAATACAAAAAAACACTATATCCGCAAGTTAGTTAGCCGAAAAAAAAAGTTTTTCAGTATTACAGCAATACATGATAATTTTGTTGGTTCTGTAAGAGGAGAAGATATGAGATTGGATACGGTAAGTCGAGAAGGATCATCAAAAAGACGTGTGTTGGTAGAGGATCGTGCTGCTTCGATATCGCGGTGGATGCTTCGATATTGCATCCAGCATCGAGGAGGATCGGGAAGGATCTCATCCGTGGCAGAAGAGCGAAGCTGAGCGAGTGAAAAGCGCATGAGGGGTAATGGTGAGAAGCAGGGATAATGCGAGAGAGAGATAGAGAGTGAGAGGAGAGAGAGAGAGAGAGAGAGAGAGAGAGAGAGAGAGAGAGAGAGAGAGAGAGAGAGAGAGAGAGAGAGAGAGAGAGAGCGTGAGACGGAGCGTAGAGGGAAAAGTATCGGGAATCGGCGCGCGTCTACGATCCCCATGGGCGTCACTACAACCGAGGACCTCCTATCTGTGACGTAGTCTCGACGGCCACCTTGCGACTTAAGCCAATGAGACTGGATGATGTTGAAAGTGGGGGTTAAGCGGTGAGGCAGGCGCGCATGACGGGAGCACAGTTACGGAGCATTGGAAACCTCGGGAAGCTCGGGCGAGTTGCGAGCCAAGCCAGTCAGTCGCTCTCAGCTACGACATGCATAACGCATGAGAGCCCTAGCCAGATCTTTCTCTCACTCCCCGGTTTCTTTTTTTCCGTGTCGCTCGCCCTCTCTTACTCACTCTCTCTCTCTCTCTCTTTATCTTGCTCGTACACGCGCTCGCTCGTTCGTTGTTTCGAACGCGAGCGAATTTACCGCGGATAATAGCACGTTGATAGAGAGAACTCCGAGAACGAGGGGAGAGAGAGAGACGGTAAATCGCGCCGGTAAAACCATCTCGACGGACTTCTCTCCCTTCGCGAAGCCTTCGTCGTCTTCGTTGACGACGTAGTCGTCGTTGTCCTCCTCGTGTTTAGTGGAGTCCAAGGGAGTCGGTGAAGTCGCATCTTGTATACGGTGTGTTATCGCGAGAGAGCGAAAAACGCGCGCGCGATAAGCTCTCAAATCGCGAACAACACGAAACGACAACCCGGGGTCTCAAACCCCGCGAGTTGACATTTTTTTTTAGTTTTTTTTTGCCTTCTTTCGAGATCGAACAAAATCGGCAGAATCGTTGAAATGTACACGAATCAAAAACAACGACAACTATAACAACACAACAAAACAATCACATACGTATGCATATGTACATACGGGTTAATATACCTATATGTATGCATAAACTACAAGTGCGGAAGCAAGGAGTTATTCGTACAGGGTGTGTCAAGTGCTGTTTAATGGAGACGTCGAAACTCGGTGTGTAGTGCTGAGCTTCGATGTAACCCGCCGCAGGTGTTATCTCGTACCGTCGCAAGTGCGCGAAATTTCCGAACACGGATTATCGAGAACGGGCCGGGTAGGTTAATAAAAAAAGGGGAATAAAAATAGTGCCAGCTTCGAATCGCCTTCGGTGTTGATAAATTCGATCAGATTGAACGACGAATTCGGCGCATAACTTGTCACCAAAATTAGTTTCTTTAAATTTGCCTGAATGCCTCGGCGATCATTCATGGTGTGACTGACAGCCACAGTGCGTGGGCAAAATGAGAAAGAACACGTATAGAGATGTAGTGAGAAGCGTGGCGTCGTGGAATTTACCGCCTAACATAGACAGTGAGTGAGATTAAACTCACTGTTGAGAACAAATTCGATTGGACGTAAGTTAATACAAAAGAGAGTTTCAACGAGACGTTGTCAAGTATCGAATATTCATAGAATACACAAACTCGTGGCATATACTTAGTTTACCAAGAGTCGCGTAGAGTAGGATTATCAAAAGTTTGCGATTGCGATTTGATTTGATGGACAGATGTGAATAGATTGAAATCTTATAGATCAGTAACGCGCGGTAAAACTTAGTGATCCCGAACAGGACTACAAGTAACAAGTGGAAAGTTAAGCGTCAAGTGTCGATAAGGGTCATTGAGGGGCGCCTGGGTGGTGTTGATGGACGAGGGTTACAGGAGGAACAAGTGGGGGTGTCACAAAGTGCTATGGTGTTGATATAAGCGTTGAGTGATCTTCCGGGCTTGAGACAACATCAACACGCGTATAGAGTATTGAAAGAGGCCCTCTGTGAAGGCATAAGGGCGACGGAGAATCCGTCCCCACACTGGCCATTGCCGGCTGCTGCATTGGGAATTTGTGTCCCGTGCGTGGGTGTGCTAGTGGAAAAGAACGTAAAGGGTGGATAGGGTCAGTAGATGGCCGCTACGACGTACATGCCTGTTAGTAGCGCAGTATCGGCCGACCTGGACGGTGGTTCGGGTAGGGCAATCGGTATGAATATCGCGGTCGGTGGCTATTCCTCGGGTTCGCCCCGTAGCGCCGCTGATGCTGGTGAGATGAAGTACCTGTCACCTCAGCAGCATCATCATCATCACCATCATCACCATCAGGTGCCAACGTCACCGTCACCAAATGGCCTCTCCCATGCGGCCAGTCTCTCGTCGGCGAATCCATGGGTCAGCCTTCAGCCTGGTGGTGAACATTGGCCGACGAGTCTAGGAATGCATCATACGAGTCATCATCCACATCATCATCCTCATGCCCAGGGTAATTCGAGCCTTGATGTCAAGCCCCTAGCGGCTGCCGCAACCGCGACGGATTCCGTTCAGGGTATGCACCATCGAGGGCCACATCAATCGCCGAGTATGGGCTCGCCTCATTCGTGGCACGCGCCCGTCGTATCATCGGCACATTACAATCCAAGCGGCGGTGCGGCGTCGCCCACGACCCTTCAGCAGTATCACGCTGCAATGAATGGAATGTTACATCAGCATCCTCATCAGCATCCCCACCAATTACACAATCATCAAACGGGTTTGCCGCATCATTTGAGGGACGCGCACAATCACAGTCCACCGTCGGGACATCCTCTCCATCCGGGTCATCCTCTAGACAGGGATCACAGCGCCGGTGAGGAGGACACACCAACCTCCGACGATCTTGAAGCGTTCGCGAAACAATTCAAGCAACGAAGGATCAAGCTGGGTTTCACACAGGCTGACGTTGGTCTTGCGTTGGGCACGCTATATGGCAATGTTTTCTCGCAAACGACGATATGCAGGTTCG
This sequence comes from Rhimphoctona megacephalus, assembly GCA_963989365.1. Taxonomy (NCBI): domain Eukaryota; kingdom Metazoa; phylum Arthropoda; class Insecta; order Hymenoptera; family Ichneumonidae; genus Rhimphoctona; species Rhimphoctona megacephalus. The sequence goes on from OZ022415.1 coordinate 23,764,068, forward strand.
AGGCGTTGCAATTGAGCTTTAAAAACATGTGCAAATTGAAGCCGTTGTTACAAAAGTGGCTGGAAGAGGCAGATTCGACGACGGGTTCGCCAACGAGTATCGATAAGATAGCGGCACAGGGTAGAAAGAGAAAAAAGCGAACGTCGATCGAGGTCTCGGTGAAGGGAGCGCTCGAGCAACATTTCATGAAACAACCTAAACCGTCGGCTCAAGAGATCACGACACTCGCCGATAGTCTACAATTGGAAAAGGAAGTCGTGAGAGTGTGGTTCTGTAATCGACGGCAGAAACAAAAGAGAGTGAGCCCACCTAATGACGTTATGATGGACGTTATGCCGGCGGGACATCAGGGACAGGGTGGTATGCATCAAGGATATCATCAGCAGGATCATTTACATGGGTCGCCTATGGGTCACAGCCATAGTCCGCCTATGCTCAGCCCTCAGGGACTCACGGGGCACTCGCATCCGCCTCACTAGCATTCACCGGGGCCTCCCCCCCTTGGACTCTCAATAACCTCACAGTCGAATATTTCGGCGGTAAATCCCGAGGGTTTACCACCGTTTTATCACCATTACCTCCAGGCTCGAACCAATAGTTACGGTACCTCGTAGCTATTGATGTACCATCATCACCAGCAGCAACAGCAGCAACAGCAACAACAACAGCATCATCAACAACACCAGCAGCAACATCAGCTTGGTAACGAGGCTGTTGTCTGTCAGCAGCAGTGGCAAAGTGATGACCTGGACGAACAACTTCGTGAAGATACCGTGACGATGATTCAACGACATCAGCATAATCAACAACATCATCATAATCATCGCACGTTGGAACAACGGATTCACCAAGTTGAACGAGTGGAGGAAATATTCGATGTGAGGAGATACGAGACCGAGCCGGAGCAGCACCGGGGAGGCCGACAGCCGTATATCCGGCACGACGGAAATCGTGCCGCGATCTAGCGAAAAATACAACCAAGTTGTTTCGATCTCATCGCGTTCATTTTCGCGGTCAAGACGGACCGGAGAATGGCAAAGAGAAGGATTAACCAATGGACGAAGCATCTTGAAGACGAAGAGGAAATATCACTGAGAAACTACAGATACACTCTGGGGCATTTCGCAACACAATTTCTCATCGAGCAACGTATATCCGCAGCGACGGAGAGACCAACCAACCGCGGAATAATTATGTGTTTACGTGTCGTCGATTATTTTGACTTACCTACGAAAAAAATCCAAGTTTTTCGAGTTTCTCAGCGATTTACCCGAACGTTATTGTTAATTGTTGTTTGTTTGTTGTTTGTGTGACGTGTTTGTCTTCCTCTAACTCTCTTTCTCTCTCTCTCTCTCTCCCTCTCGCTCTCTCTCTCTCTCTTTCTCTCTCTCTCTCTCTCTCTCTCTCTCTCTCTCTCGGTCCGTGAAGTGATATAATACGTTTACGTATAAGAGCGCAGAGGGACCGATGTCGATATCCAGCTTTGGTGCAAAAAAAAAAGAAAATAACATACGATCGAGTCATGATTTTCATCGCGTTCCTGAGAAGTTTACACCGATTTTTTGAGATTCCCGTGTACGCAATCGGATAATTTCGTTCAATCGAGACTCTTTCGATTAAAATGTGACTCTTATTCATTGCCGTCGGCCAATGACGGCGATCGTGGTTGTGCGTGCGCGTGCGTGTGTGTGCACTTTTTTTTCTCTTCTCCCCTCGATAACTCGCTCGACGAAGAGCATACAAAGATCTCGTGGTTCTCCGGGACGTTTTTTGCGAGATTTTTTATTTTTTATTTCTGATTTATTCATTGTGGTACAACGATATTATTCGATAGTCGTTTGCAATCTCGCGTTACTATGGACACTACCAACGAACGGAGAGGAAAATCCATCGGGGAATTATCTCCGTCGCAGGATATTTTGCCATCAAGAATACGGGGATTGGCGTCACTCGGGACTGCAAAAGATGAAAATAATGACAAAAAATCCTCGCGATCTTGGACGGATTGTACACAAATATATATGTATATATATATATAAATATATACTTAGACACAACTGTGAAAAATGCACTCGCGCACGTACACGCACACATACGAACGCTCTCTCAAATAGAGAGATGCATACGTATCGATGAACAAGAAAAAAATCGAATAAGAAGAAAAAACAGAGAGAATCGACAGGACAGAGAAAGAGAGAGTTAGAGAGAGATAGAGAGAGAGAGAGGGAGAGAGAGAGAGAGAGAGAGGGAGAGAGCGAGAGCGAGAGAAAGAGAGAGCGAGAGAGAGCGAGAGAGAGAGAGAGAGAGAGAGAGAGAGAGAGAGAGAGAGAGAGAGAGAGAGAGAGAGAGAGAGAGAATCGAATGCACGCTCGCAAGCAAATCAAGTACGTAGAGTGAGAGAGGGAGTGTTGCTCGGGTGGAATTTGCTTCGTGCAAACTGCCGCCACGAATGATGTAACATAAGTAAATATGGACTGTAAATAATGTACCAGATAAAGAGCTAGTAAGTTAAGTGAGCATGCTACGTTCGCGCGTCACCGAGTACATCTCTCGATGACCATTCGGCGGCGAAAAAATAGAAAGAGAAAGAGAGAGAATAAATATTAACTAAAAAATGAAAAAAAAAAAAACGAAATAAAACGAAACAAAAAAAGATGAAAAACTACGAGGCAAAAAGTAAGACGAGGGATGCAAGAAGTTTTAAACGCGAGAGGAGATATGCGAAAATATTAAAAACAAATGACAAAAATTATAAAATAACGAATACGAGGACAGAGAGAATAAAAGAAAAAACGCGCGCGCGACTCAACGTGCCACTTGGGGATGATACCCGCAGGAAGAGAGGAGATCGAGAACACGTCGAGATATCCTCATGCACAGCTCCCTCGCAAAATAATAATGCCCCGACCTGTATAAAGAGTAAGTATGACGATTAACGTTGGAGATGTTTGCAAGTATGCTAAGTGAATTACGAACGTATAAATGAAAGATGAATTATATTTAAAGAGAAACAACAACAAATGAGAAAAGATAAAATAATGTACGTGAGTCTCCCCTTCTCGCCCCCTTCCTCCCCCCCCCCCCGCCCCGCCGCCCCACGTGTAAACGAAAAATTAATTATCGAATATGGCCGGTAAAAAATTATCTCGAATAAATATCTCGCATTCTTTCTCTATTATATTATTACTTTCACTTCGATTTTTAATTAATTTCTACTATCGCATTACAAATATAAATTCCCTCGTTCCCCCTCGAATGGAGAAACACCCGTCGTACCTTTATGGCGAAAAAAATAAAAGAATCGAACGAAAGAAAAAAACCCTTTTATCCTCACGAATTTTATTGTAGTACGACGATAAACTTCGATGCTGTTGTCCAATTATTATTACGGTTTATTATTGTCAATGTTTATTAATTAATATTATTATTATTATCATTATTATTATTATTGTCATTATTATTGTCATTATTATTATTATTATTATTATTATTATTATTATTATTATTATTATTATTATTATTATTATTATTATTATTATTAATATTATTATTGTATTGCTCGTGGCCAGGTGCATGACGATCGCGCCTCGTATCGTGTAACACGAAGTTTGACGTTACGTTTGTCGTTACGATATGGAAAAAAAACGAAAAGATTAATAAATGAAAATAATAATTACCACCACCAAAACCATTATTGGCAATTCGAAAATAAATTGAATTCTATTTTTACTCGATATTGTGTACTTGTTGTTTATTTTTATTGACGCGAGAGCGTTAAAAAAAAAACCCATACAAAATCCATTCATATAACCGGCTGTTTCCATATTCGTAAAACCTCTTGCATGCATCCATCAATCTCGCAATTAATTTAGCCCCCTTTTTATTATATCTCTTTCTCTGTCTCTTTTATTCTCTCTTTGAATCACTTACGATTCGATTTAAATTTGTGAGAGATTGTTTTTCCGGGTATTTTCTATTTTTTTTTTTTTTTTTTTTTCCAATCGGTCGGTACAGGTCGTGCTCGGATTCGCAACTGGCCCGGTTGTATTTTACGCGTGTATATTTTAATTATTGTTTTGTGTACAACTTGTACTATTACTCGCAATTGTTTGCTGGACATGGGATTTGTATTTTTATTGTTTTATTGCTTCATCTCGCGCCGTATTAATCCTGAAACTTTTGTATATATTCGTAACATCGAACTATTGCTGTGAATAGGAAGAAAATTGCACAAACGTAATCTCATAAATATGGTCTGGATGAATCGCGCGAGAAAGTCACGTTGACGCACTAATCTTGTTTAGGGGGGAGAAAGATTGTTTTTTGTTCACCTTTTTTTCTTCTTATTATTACAAGAAATATAAATTTTGGATTGAATAGATTCTAATTAATTTTTATTACGATGAAATCTCTCGTAAAAATGTTCACAACTTTCGGTTTCTCCATTGTCACTCTTTTTGTTTAAATTTTATCATAATTATCCGCTCGAATTTTAACGAGATATTTTTGATTACATACTCGGAAAATAGTTAAAAGTTCGGTCGGTCTTTTCGTCATTTTTAACAGGTGATTTTTGTTAGAAAAATCTTTTTTTTTTTTAATACGAATTTGATATGTTTTGCAACAATTCATTTTTGCATTAGCTCGACAAACTTTTCTTCTCAAAATTCAATGAAACATGTGATTACAAAAATAGCTATACACAACCGTGCTTTGCATGATCCGAGGGTCCAAGCAAATATTTATATATGAAAAATGATGTAGGTACAAAATGTCAGAGGCTCTTACAGCGATTATTGAAACGATCGTTTCAGTTATTATACATTAATTCTATTAGCATTATCGCGATAAAAAAAAAAAAAATTGTTTGTTGTTGCTCGCAGCTTTAACGATTGAATTTGATTTTATCGAACGTTTGTCTTTGTGCGTTTCGAAAATTTGTGAAAATTTATTCGCTTGTTCATTATTTCATTTAGTAATTTGACTTTTCGATGCACGAGGAAATAATAACGCGGCTGGAGGGTGACAATTTGAGAATATCAAAGGAGCGAGAATAGACGAGACAATTATTTGACACGCTGCGAGATTGGATGGGGAAAAAGAGTCTTACGGAAAAATAAATAGATATATATATATATTTTTTTTAGTATACTAATGTGACCGTGATCAAGTCAGTAGGATTCGTAACTATATTTTTATTTGTACATAATTATTTCGAATACGTTCTGCGGCATGAGTGAAAAACAAGGAGGGAAAGAGGGAAGATCACGAAAATGGTAGAGCAATGTACGAATTGTGTCGGTAGAAATTGAAGACTTGATTTTTCGTGACACGAGAGTGATCATTTCGGGGAAAAAAATGATTAAAATTCCAAAATTAAATTGTTCGTCGTCGAATTTATTGAAATAATACTAATTTCAAAATTTTAAGGATGATTTTACTCCTGAGCCTTTGAACAATGAAACTCTTCAATTTCCTCCAAGTTCTCGACCAAAAAACTAGTCGACACGAAACAAATAAATGATAGGTCGATGCATGAAAGTGTTGTGTGTGAGGATGAAAAAAAGAGAGAGAGAGAGAGAGAGAGAAACAGAGAATTTGAACGAAAGAATATGTAAGCGCGAAAAATTTGATAAAACTGACAAAAAAAAAAATGAACCTGCGATTCCTCACCCTCACACTGTATATTACTATATTAAATATTAATTATTATTAACGTAAAATAAAGAAATCTGGCGAGTGGTAAAGTTTTGTTAGAATGGCAGAAACTAAATTACTACTGAATTTTAATTAATAAACGAGATGAAAGTATACAATAATGCATTGGCTCAGGCTTTGTTTTATTTCGAACTCATGAAAATAATTCGTTTCATACAAATTATACCTTCGCTCCTTAATAATAGCCCTTAAAAATCCGTGTCATATTATATAAGCAACAAAAATTTATTGAATTTTCACAATCGATGACCACGGTTAAAAATCTAAATAATTCTTTAATCCCAGCTCAAAAGAGGATTTGAGTAAAAAAAATTATTTCAAAATTACGAAAACATTACTTGCATTGATACTTTTAATGTAAAAGACTTCGAAAATCGTGATAAATTATGATCAAAGATTGCAAAAACCAGCTCAAAAGACACGCCGATCGAAGTCGATCATTTTTATCGAACGTATATTATGGGGAGATTATTCGCGTCGAAAAGTTGACGGGGATTCGGTATCGCGTAGGGAAGAAGCTTTTCATGCTAACCACGAGTAAACAGGGAGGCCTTCTGGCAATGAATAATGATATATAGTAGTGAACATCGATATATAGCCTCGGAAGAGTCTATATTACAATATATATATGGGGCATTCCACGCCAAATCGACCTACGTCAGACCCTTCCATTCTTTGATTTGACTGAAAATTTTATATGTGGTATGGCCCATTGAAAGAGGCTCTCTTGATTTTCGTCAGATTTTTTCGTTCATCCATTCGTGAGATATGATTTTTCGTCAAAATTCGATGTTTTTTTTCTTCAAATGACTGTGACTCTCTGAAAAATCAACCAAATAAAACTTTTTTTTTTTAGAAAGGTTGGTTTTTCTTCGTACTATTAGTAAAAAAAACGAAAGTATGATTAATATTTGTATTCCATATTTTTTCTCAATTTAAAGCAATTTAAAGCAAAAAAACATTGGTTTTAAGATCTTTTTAAATTTTTTTCAAAAAATTCGCAAAAAACTTTGACCAATTATATGATTTTTGAGACCAGTCTCATTGTGGGCAGATTTTTCCTTATATGTTTTTCTTATTTTGAAAAAAAAAATCGTTTTTTTTTCAGTCAGTTTGGACCAACTCGAATTATTTTTTTGATATTTTGTTTCACACTAACATTTTTAATATAAAAAAAGTCCTATTTGGTACGAATTGGCTAAAGAAAAGTGAAAATTTTTTTGAAACTAAGAAAAGAAATATGAAAAAAATATCTCTCCACGATGGGACTGGTCTCAAAAATCATTTAATTAGTCAATGTTTTTTTTGTGAATTTGTTGAAATAAATCAAAAGTGTCCTTCATCTTAAATTTAATGACTTTTCGCTTAAACATTGAAAAAATATAGGGAACGATTTTCAATCATTATTTCGTAATTTTTTCCAGTAGCCTGGTAAAAATCTACATAAAAAAAAAACTTCATTTTGATCCAAATTGACTGGAAAAAAAATGAATTTTTTTTCAAAATAAGAAAAAAAGTATAATGAAAAATCTGCCTACGATGAAACTAGTCTCAAAAATCATTTAATTGGTCAAAGTTTCTTTGAATTTTTTGAAAAAAATTAAAAAGGGCAAACATTTCAAAATCAATGTTTTTTTGCTTTAAATCGAGAAAAAATACGGAATACAAATATTAATCATGCTTTCGTATTTTTTTTCTAACAGTACGGTGAAAAATCAATTTTTCCAAAAAAAAGGTCGATTTGGTTGATTTTTTAAAGAGTTACAGTCATTTGAAGAAAAAACATCGAATTTTGAAGAAAAATCATATCTCACAAGTATATGGACAAAAAAATCTGAAAAAAATCAAGAGAGCTTCTTTCAATGGATTATACAACATAAAATTTTGAGCCAAATCAAAGAATGGAAGGGTCTGACGTAGGTTTATTTGGCGTGGAATGCCCCATATACATGCGAGTGTTGAAAGCAAGGAAAACGCGAATCGTATGAACAAACCAGTCGTGTTGGTTAGTGCGACTCGCATACCTCCGAGCACCGGTCATCTCCGATTCCGTGTGAGCTCCAACCGGCAAGGAGCTGTGTGCAGCATGCGATCGGCGACGGCGCGTGCGCTTCCGGCTTAGCCCCTCTTTTTTTAATCTCTTTTTTATATATGTTAATAGATATATAGTATATTTAGTAGCGACATAAGCTCGAAGAAGTCCTTGAGCTTGTCAATAACGTCTTCACCACGTTAGTAAAATATCCAACAACTTTTTTTCATCCGCTGATTGATTTTTCAAAAAATTCTGTCTTATTTTTCAACATAATTATGAAATATGTACATGAGGGTTAAAAAAAAAGCGCTTGTCAATGACGTTTATCACTGAGCACAGAAAATATGTGACGTTTTTCTCCGTTGATTTATTCACGAAAAAATTCTCTATCAACTTTTTTTTTTTTTTTATACTATGATAAATAGAATAATTATGGATGAGAGCAGGAAGGAATATACTGTAATGTTCAATCAGGTTTTCATCACGAGATTAAGTATTGAAGTATTTTATCGGTTGATTGATATTTGAAAAAGGTTTCATAAATATTTTATCATTAAATACAGTGACTGCAGAAGAGAACGTATTTTGAGTTTGTTTAATAATGAAATCAACATACAGCCAATAATCGTGAGCACTGATACAAAATAATTAAAAACAAAGAAAGAATAAAAAACGAATTGTCGAGCGTGTAAACATCGATGCAGATAAATGGGAGAGAAAAATTCGAATGTAAGTAATAGCTCGAATAACACGTAGTTTTCCCTGGTGAAAATAACTCTGTGGGCAATTTTGTTGACCCTTTGACCAACAAAACTACAGTGTTTTTTTTCCACCACGCGATGCTGGCTGCATGAATCGTGGCGACGTCGACAAAAAAAAGCTCACGAGTGGTCTGTAATAACGATGCCCTGGCTAAAAGGGGGATGCTACGTGAGTGAATGAGGGGATGAGGCAATCCGAAAAAAACGTTCCCGTGAACCAGGTGCCAGCAGAAAATCGTTGGATTGTGTTTTCCTCGTTGTCCAGTGCGTGACACGCTTGCGAACAATATGAGATGAGATACTATATATATATAGTGCTACAATCTATATAAATGTGTACATCAGCTCGAAAGGGGTGACGAGTTAGGGGAGGAGATAATATTACAGAATTTTTCGGCTTACACGAGGCTTTAAAAGTTTAAGATAGTCGGAAAAGCGATTGAATGAAAAATTAAGCGTTATTTAATTTTTTTTTCAATTAATTAATCATAGCACAAGTTTTGTCAGTAGAATATTTCGCAGTTTATTGTAAGATTTAATAATTGGATTGACATATGGCTTTGCACTTTTTGCTGTAAACCCTAAACAGGTTTGATATTTTTTTGAAAAAAAAAAAAAAATGAAAGCTATAAGAGTTTTTCATAAGCATCATTACGTCTTAAAACATTAAGGAAGTTGTATCTATATTTATATGACATCATACGAAAAATACATTATATTTGATTATTCCAAGTTAATGTATTGAAGTTTGGCGTGAATCTTCTTGAACAGTATTTAATTATGTGTGAAAAATTTGGAGAGGTTTCACCGCCTAGTAATCGAGATATTCATTGTTGAAAATGACAAGTTTAACATGGGCTCTTATGGAAACTTTCAAAACATTGCGAACTTCAGCAATAAATATCTCAATTTTGAGACGATGAATCATCGGCATATTCCGCCAGAAGTTTAATACTGTCTTAAGCTTTCTATTTACAAAATTTTATTGTGTAAAGTTGGAAAATAGTTTTTACATGAGAAACGATATAACCTCCTTAAACTTGATTCGTGATTGTTCGCGGTTGTTGAATTTCTTCGAAAAAATGAGCTCTGTGGTGGTAATCTTGTGAATGCCTCCTGGCGAGAAATTTATCTTGTACTCCCAAAGGATCGAAACATACAACAACAAAAGTGATCAAATAATTTCTGTGTACAAGTTTTTACAGTGTTTTTCTAACAATCAAGATCGCGATAGTGGAATCTTGAAGGCGATTCTCATTGCTTTGATCATTTCTCGTCAAAAAATACATAGGATTGGGCTGAAGTATGAAACACGCGATAGCGCGACAGTATATTGTTCAATGGTATTGAGGGATGAAGAGAGAGAGAGAGAGAGAGAGAGAGAGAGAGAGAGAGAGGGATGCAAAGTTGATACGTGTATAAAAGCAGTGCGAAATCGGCGCTTGCGCCAATCAACCCCGTATTATTTCTGTCCTTCACAGGACATGCGCATTTTGCTTTTCGCCACAGTTCTCCGCTTGTTTCTCCCTCTTGCTTCTAACCCGACGAAACATAGCTTCAGTCCGGTTTTATCTCACTCGCCCCCGCGATTCCAACTCCTTCGTTCACACCTACCGAAATTATTGTTATAGGCGTCGTGACGCCTGCGTACACGCACGGTATATAAAGAGAGAGAGAGAGAGAGAGAGAGAGAGAGGAAAGGAGAAAATGAAGAGCAAGAGAGTGAGAAAGGGATTGAGAGGGTGCAAAAGGGAAAGAGAGTGAGAAAGAAAGGGAGTGAGATAGAGATATCGCAAGCGCGTGTTCACGCAGCTCTTTATACGCGACAGCTATACAGGAGTGGGTTACGTAGGGAGGTATTTATCACGTCCGATCATTTCCAACTATCTTACTCCGTCTATACGAGCCCTCTCTTTTTTTTCTCTTATTCTTTCTCGTTCTATCTTATTCTCGTCCCTATCGCTGTATGTTTTTCGTCTCTTTCTCCGTTTCTTTTTATCTTTCTATATAACGAAATATAATCAAACATATCACGCATACAGATAAAAAAAATGTGTACATTTTCGCGTCTTTTATCCCGTAACAATAAATTCAGAGTCAACGCCCTCCTCATAATCAATATATATGTATACGAACGCGATGTTCGCGTTGAATTTGTTATAACGTTCAAATCGAGCAGCGTGCGACTGACTCGATTGAGGTGTCTTGTACTTTCTGTGTCGACGATTTTTTATATACTCTTCTTTTCATCCATACTCACTCAAATGAACATCGGAACGCTGATTCGGAATGATGAGCGTCGGAATTCACAATGAGGAAAAAAAATACGCACACACACATACACACACTCTTCGAATTTATTAGATTCGAATAAATTTGAACGTTGTGTCAGACGATATTCGCTTGGCGCGAGTAACATATTTATCCGCTTTGCTAATTATCCAATTTGGAAGTCTTCCTGCCAGATTTTTTCAAAATATATCGTTACCCTAAAAATAAATCTATTAGTACGCGACAAAAACAATCGATAATTATTAGTTTTATACATGAACGTATTTCGTTTTGACAAAAAATAAACCTCCATTATTCTGGTAATTAGCAGCTAAGTATAACGGCCAATTAATCAAAATTTCGTGTACAAATTTGACGAGAATACGATAATGCGTATAAAGAACCTTCGAGCCAGAAATTTCTCGTTCCAATTAAAATATTTCAACTTATCAGCTAATACGAACAATGTTTGAATAAACATGTAATACACGTAATATAAATTTTCCCACGGATAATTACGAGCTGTGTGTGTGTAAATCGGAGTGGCACGCCATACAGGGATTTTTATTCGTCGTTAAAAAGGATCACGAAGAAATTCCTCTGATTCCATAAACGATGGTGTCGGTGAACGTTTTTCCGGTATCGCGCGAGTGTAACATTCCTATTTACGTCTTTGCCGCACACGTACACACGAGCATCCACACATACATATTGAAATACACATATACTACACAAACATGCAATATTTACATATAAAAATTATTTTTGTACATATAGACACACGTATAAAGAAACGTGGAAGGTTGAAAGCGCGCATTAGCGAGGCGCGAACAGATCTCGACAGCGGCGCATTGATTTAATAGTCGGTGTGCCCACACTTAGTGCCTGGCCCGCCAGTAGCTTTTACACTACCAATACTCCGAACAAAGTCTCGTGCGAACTCTACCATTTATATGAACTATACAGTAGCGAGAAGAGCATCAACGGACATACAGGGCCATACGTAGAGATACGAATAACGTACTTACGTTCAAACGTACCTAAACCACACACATACACAAACATTTATGTGCCTAAATGAAGGACATGTGTGCGTAGGAAACAATTGAAATTTATCTTCTTCTACCCCGTCTTCTATAGCAATGATCTGGCTCTCTCATTCGAACTCCCTCGCCATGCAAATATATATATATATATATATATATATATATATATGAGGTATTCCACGTCAAACCGGCGGACTTTTTCCCTGACCCTCGCCGACTTGGGTAATTATTTTTTATGTGATTATATGAAGTCTAAAAGACACCCTGAAATTTTTTCAGATTTTTCTGAACAGCCATTTTTGAAAAAAAAAAATATTCAAAAAAAGCCCCTTTTTAAAAATCTGAAAAAATTCCTAAAAATCGGTGATTATATGCCAAACATTTTAAGCTACCGCCCGTAGTGGAAGTACGATTTTTTCTGTGTTTTTATGAGCTATTAAAGTTGAAAAAAATCTCAAAAAATCAAGAACCACTCATTTCGGGCCAATAGTTGAATATTTTCGTACCCAAAAAATTTTTTGGGATATTTTAGACCAGTACAAGACAAAAAAAATTGAGCCAGGCAAAAAGTTGAGGTATTCATTTAATAGTTTTATTCAATTTTATCAAATAGACAAAACTTATCAATTATATTTGAGTAAATCTTGAAAAAAAATCAATTCTTTTTGAGGATCCTATGGGATCGGTGTTCTAATTTTGATTTGATTGTTCGAAAATTGTGACGAAAATTAGTTTTAGGCACCAAAATATTCAACTATTGGGCCGGAGTAAGTTTTTTTCGATATTTTTGGAATTTTTTAACGTTATTAGCCGATTAACACACAGAAAAAATCGTACTTCCACTACGGGCGGTAGCTTAAAATGTTTGGCATGTAATAAGTTTTGTCTATTTGATAAAATTGAATAAAACTATTAAATGATTACCTCAACTTTTTGCCTGGCGCAATTTTTTTTATCTTGTACTGGTCTAAAATATTCCAAAAAATTTTTTGGTTACGAAAATATTCAACTATTGGCCCGAAATGAGTGGTTCTTGATTTTTTGAGAATTTTTTCAATTTTAATAGCTCATAAAAACACAGAAAAAATCGTACTTCCACTACGGGCGGTAGCTTAAAATGTTTGGCATATAATCACCGATTTTTAGGAATTTTTTCAGATTTTTAAAAAGGGGCTTTATTTTTGGATTTCTTTTTTTTTCAAAAATGACTGTTCAGAAAAATCTGAAAAAATTTCAGGGTGTCTTTTAGACTTCATATAATCATATAAAAAATAATTACCCAAGTCGACGAGGGTCAGGGAAAAAGTCCGCCGGTTTGACGTGGAATACCTCATATATATATATAAATATAACGAAGGTGACGAGGGAGGTATAGATATAAATGTAGATTTTCTAGCAAAGAAAAGGGCGCATCTCAGTCAATTCGAAGTGAAAAGTTAGATGGACTGCGACCTTTTCATCGTTTGCATTTGTCGTGTAGATATGTGTACAAATTAGATATATATATTGGGCTCGTTTATATGCATTTATATATTTATATACATTGCTCTTACTCTCTATGCGTTAGGTCTGAAGCTTAATAAGCACTGCTACCTACATTCCATTTCCGGTGGAGCTGACGTCACTTAAAGTACGCGCACAGCTTGTATGCGGATGCACATGTGTAGATTAATCGCAAAACACCCGCGTGGATCGAAAGTCTTCAGCATGATTCTTTCTATGGTTACTGTTGAAAATTGTGATAGAATATTTATTTATATTTGAGTTTGGTAGAGATTTTTTAAGTAGATCAGATTAATCTTTAGAGGCAAGTTGATCGGTTGGAGAACGTAATTTTGAAGAGGAATTAGACAATCTTTCAAGGAATAGCAGGGTTTTCACTAATTCATGCGTTTTTTAAAATTAAAAAGATACTTGCTGCTTGGTTTTTTTCAGGAAATTCATTTGGCGGAATTTTTCTTAAGCGAAAGGTCTTGATTTATTAACGGTGTTGTTAATAAAAGTACATATTTATGGATGAAAAATAAAAATATCATTGAAAATAAATCGTTTAAACGCGGATTTTATTTAGCTGAGGAGCGAAAAACTTGTCTTCGATACACGAGGATGGAAAAGTCGTTGGTATAAATCTCGACAAGGCCATGGTAGTGTCTCTCCCTTCCTTCTCTCTCTCTCTCTCTCTCTCTCTCTCTCTCTCTTTATATATCTCTCGTTTTCGTGATGATTAGACAGAGAGAAATAGACATAATCGAGAAATGAAAAGCGTGCGCGGTTTGTTCTTCGCGGATACGACATTACGCGTAATACATGTAAAAAGAGAGTATATAGAGCCCCTATATGTACAACGTTAAGAGCAACAGGGCGTTTATTTTTCTGCATTCCGCGGATATTTTAATTTCTCACTTTTTTTGTTTTTTTGTTTTTTTCCTTTTTTTTTTTATCACTTTGCACCTCGTATTGCGTAGTCAGAGACGGCCAATCGTGCCGGCCAACTATAACCAGGTAGGCCTTGAAGCAAATACGACGCGCGGGGACCCACGCGTTTTATATACATTTATATATATTTATAAATGAAATTGTTGATGTGTTGAAATGTTGGTGCGAATTTGGAACAGTTGATAAAAATTTTCAAGTTTTGCATTCTTACGATCTGAACTATATCGAACTCAAATTTTTGTGTCTGAATATTAAAAATGTTTCAGAATGAACTACGAAAAGAGACATAATAATCAATAATAATTGAAAAATTCTATTCATCAGTTCTCCTTTTTTTTGTATCGTTGTCCTGATCATAAAAGCTGTTTACGGAATTTAGGAATTTTTGGAGCGAGACTTAAAAAAGTATTTTTTTTTTTTAATATTGCACAATACAGTAAACATTATCAATTGACTTTAATTTGGTTTATTTACTTTTGTTTGATTTCTTCATAGAGAATTTAGGGAAACCAGAGAAATGGTCCATATTCAAACCTATTACGTTATATTTATGCGTTTATTTGTATTTTGCTTGGGACGTAAAGTACACGCGATTCCTCATCATATGAGCTTTCTTGGCAATCCTCGTAATATTATGATGCATATTTGTGTATATTTTCTGGGACTGTCGGAGGCTGTTATAGCGAGGGTATTATTTATATATATTATATGTGAGCTGTCCAGAAGACGCATAAATAATTGTCAATCATTACGGATAGGTAATGAGTATAGTGTTGTAATGTTTTTTTTTTTTTTTTTTTTATATTTCCTTTAGACTTATGGCTGATTCATCACACGCGATGTTTAATAAAATGAATTACAATTGATTGAAATTCCAGATTATTTTAATGCTTCGTAGATTACGTCAAAATTGCACCCTTCGAAGGGCTTCATTTCGCCCTTCGACATAATTTCAATGGCATTTTAATTTGCCTCGTCCGTGTCCATGATTCTTCAATAAATTGATTTAATTAAATAAAAATAAATAAATTTCAATGAATTAGAATATTATCAAATTTTCTTTTACCGATCGAGAAATTAAAAAAAAAAAAAAAATACACATAGAACAACAATATCGGACAGCGAATTTACTTCACGTACAACTGTTGAAATGATTATTCTCGAAAGAATCATATTCACGGAAATTTCAATCGATTCTCCGATAGATTTATCTTAAAGGGACTGTCCACTTTGGAGCCACGAAAAAAAGGCTATTTTCGCGATTTTTTTTTGAGGATTTTATAAAAGATATGAATATAAAAGTTGTTGGGCTTGATAAATAAAGTCTTGAAATACATAAAAAAAAAATTTTAATTCATTTTTATTCATTTTTAAGTACAAAAACTATAGTTTAACGTAACGCCTCAAAAATAGGTGGGCTAGGTAGCTCCATCACAACTCGGCAACGGCTTGTCTGAAACGAAAAAATCAAAGTCCATTAGATTCAGTATGACACCAGCTACAAAATGACCCTCGGATATAAACTTTTATGAAAAAATAAAAAAATGGCAGCTGAAAAACGAAAAAAGTAAAGAAAAACGCGTTTTTTTCGCAGTTTTTCACAAAAAAAAGAGTAAAAATCAAAATTTTAAAACCAGCGAGGGTCATCTTGTTGTGAATCATGTTTATAATGTGTGGTTCAAATTTCAAGAGAATCGGTTTATTAGTTTCAGAGATACGATGGAGCTAGATTTTGAAAACGTTGTTTCGAGAAAAACGCGTTTGAAATTTGTACGCTCAGGTAGACGAAATGAGATCCTGACGTTTAGATAAAAAAAAAAGAATACTTAGAGAGCTCGGATTTTCATAAAATTTTGACACAATATTTCTGAATGTATGTACTTTCGAAAACACTAAAAAAAAATCGATTTTTTGTAATTTTCAAAGTGGACTGGCCTCTTAAGAACAAACACGTTTCTCTCTCGCGCATATGGCGCAAAACTTTACAAAAATATTTATAGATCGATATATTTGCACAGCTGATCATTTCGTGGGCGTACTATATTTTGGGAGGGATCGAACATTGACTTACGTAAACGCGGGTGCAGGAGTGAGAAACACGCACGCGATTCGAAAACTTCTAATATCTTTAGTCTCGTACGACAGGGATCAGCTGCAGTTTTAACCAGTTGACTTTGAGCGTTTATTGCGATATATCTTACGCGCGTGCGCAAATTGTCGTCTCTTTGCAAAAAGTGCGAAAAGGGGAACTCCGCAATGTTTATACACGTTTACGTACAATTGTACATATGGAAGTATATATCTATGGATGTGTGTGAGACGTAGAACAGTGAGGAAGTATTGAGATTTCGCTTGACATCATGAATTATGAGGGATAATTTTCCGATCGTCGGTAGCCGATCTGAAGAGTAATATATAACGTGTTGGACATCAGAAGGCAAAACGATTATCATTCGCATGCCTGTTTTTTTTTTTTTTCGTTCAATCTCTGGATAATAACAATATATTGGCGATGTTTCGATGTTTTTTTGCACAATTATATTTTTTTCTAGTTTTGAGGCTTTACTATTATGTTTTTTGTAACACAAAAAAAAAACAATTGAGACGATTCGAGCGAGTTCAATTGAGGAAAAAGGAAGACGCCCGTCTTAATCGAGAATTGAAGGAAATTTATTAGCGTTTATAGTTATTATATGTGATATCATGCACATAATTAAATCTACTTTTACATAATTTATAATTGGCCAATTAATAAGTATGTAAATATATTAGATTCAGTTAGGATACATTTTAATTGAGTTTTCCCAATATAAATGAAGTCAATTTTGAGAATAAATGAATCTTCACATTAAGGAATTTAATCTTTAAGTCGATAATTCGAATCGGCGTAGTCTAAGAATTTAGGCAAGTATTTAGCTTGGAATTTTGAATCTTTTTTTTTCTCTCAAGAATAGTAGCCCGAGGTATTTCGATTTATGGATAATTTCTCGAATGTAAACAATATGTAAAAAAAAGGCGAGAAGGAAATAGAGACTAGAGAGCACGAGGAAACAGTGCGAGAAAGACTGATGAGTGAAAAAGATAGAAAAGGACAATCAGTCAACGCAGTAAGATTTGGCACTTTGTGTGTGCGGGCGAGAATCAACGCACACGTCGCTCGCGGCTACCAGCAAGGCAATGAGCCATTACCTACTCTTACAAGCGCGTTAGACTCGTGTATAACACATGGAGATGAGAAAGAGAGAGAGAGAGAGAGAGAGAGACAGAGAGAGAGAGAGAGAGAGAGAGAGAGAGAAAGGCGACAGATCTTAAAGACGGGGGGACGCGGGCGCGCACGCCTCCTTACTCACTTATAAAGTTAATTGAGGGCAAACGTCCACCAGCTCTGTGCTACTGCCTAGTCCGAAAACATATGAGACTCCAGTAATGACACTTGTCTGAATGTTAGAACCCGAAATGCATAACGTGTAAATACTTGTTTATAAAAAATTTGCATATTTTCATATTGATTGAGAGCCTCAAAGAGATCGGGAGATTCAAGGGAACTAAAAAAAAACATGAAGAAAAACGAAGAAACTGGCAAAACGATTATTGTCAATTTGTCGATCACTAAAATTGAAAAAAATATTAGAATCACCTTGGTTGAAAAAAAAAAACATGCAGGAAATATTTCAAGTTTAGTGTCGGAGCATCGAGATAATTAAGCAATTAATTAATTATTAGGACTTTTTTGGAAAAGTCGAAAATGCAAATAAAATATAAAAAAAGGACGATAATTTAGGAGTATGAAGTAAAAGCCAATTTCTAATTAAAAAAAAAAAAAAAAACTAAATAATCGCAACTATGAAATAAAAGTTCAATACTTGGCAAATGTTCATGAATTAAAATCAACTTCACTGAAGTACGTTACGAGACAGTATATGTAAAATAATTAGACAATTTCGTTAATTCCCATGGTGGTACGTTATAATTTAAAGAATTTATAGCTGGTCATAAAAGACAAACCGAGTCCATGGTTGAATGAGCAAAATACTTTACGATTACTCATCAGTGGCACATGCATCATTTTCCAAGAGGTAGTTCTCAATTGGTGGGTTGAATGTATATAAACTTGTACGTGTATACAAATGTTCAAGAGCGTGCCTTCTAAGACTGCGTGCAGGTAAATCGTAGTTGCAAATTCATACCGGTTGCGCTTGATGAGTCGTGAAAGAGGCTGAAGGTGTTGGTCGACACGATGTATAACGAGAGTGTGATATTTATTACGTATTATCGTAGTGAGCCCATATTTTCATCATCATACTTTGTTTTTTCTCTTTTCTATATGATATATAGAAAAAAGAAATCGCTTATTATATACGTTGCTAAAAGTGTGTATACATGGGGCATATCATGCCAAATCGACCTACGTCAGACCCTTCCATTCTTTGATTTGGCTGAAAACTTTGTGTTGTATGACCCATTAAAAGAAGCTCTCTTGATTTTTTTCAGATTTTTTCGTCCATCCACTCGTGAGATATGATTTTTCCTCAAAATTCGATGTTTTTTTCTTCAAATGACTGTGACTCCCTGAAAAATCGACCAAATCGATCTTTTTTTTTCGAAAGGTTGGTTTTTCACTGTACTGTTGGAAAAAAAAATACGAAAGAATGATTAATATTTGTATTCCATATTTTTTCTCAGTTCAAAGCAATTCAAAGCAAAGAACATTGGTTTTAAGATGTTTACTCATTTTTACTTTTTTCAAAAAATCCACAAAAAAACTTTGACCAATTGTATGATTTTTGAGACTAGTCTCATCGTGGACAGATTTTTCCTTATATTTATTTTCTTTTATTTTGAAAAAAGATTTCATTTTTTCTCAGTCAATTTGGTCCAAATTGAACTATTTTTTAAATATTTTATTTTACACTAACATTTCTAACATAAAAAGTCCTATTTGGTACGAATTGACTAAACAAAAATGAAAATTTTTTTGAAACTAAGAAAAGGAATCTGAAAAAATACTCTCCACGATGGAACTGGTCTCAAAAATCATTTAATTGGTCAAGATTTTTTTGTGAATTTGTTGAAATAAATTAAAAGTGTCCAACATTTTAAATTCAATGACTTTTTGCTTAAACATTGAAAAATATATAGGAGACGATTTTCAATCATTACTTCGTAATTTTTTCCAAGAGTCTGGTAAAAATCTACATTAAAAAAAAAAGTTCATTTTGATTCAAAGTGACTGGAAAAAAAAATGAATTTTTTTTTTCAAAATGAGAAAAAAGTATAATGAATAATCTGCCCACGATGGAACTAGTCTCAAAAATCATTTAATTGGTCAAAGTTTTTTTGTGAATTTTTTGAAAAAAATTAAAAAGGATAAACATCTTAAAAGCAATGTTTTTTTTTTGCTTTAAATTGCTTTAAATTGAGAAAAAATATGGAATACAAATATTAATCATTCTTTGGTATTTTTTTTCTGATAGTACGGTGAAAACCCAATATTTCTAAAAAAAAAAAAGTTCGACTTGGTCGATTTTTTAAAGAGATACAGTCATTTGAAGAAAAAAACATCGAATTTTGAAAAAAAATCATATCTCACAAGTGTATGGACAAAAAAATCTGAAAAAAAAATCAAGAGAGCTTCTTTCGATAGGTCATACAACATATAAAATTTTCAGTCAAATCAAAGAATGGAAGAGTCTGACGTATGTCGATTTGTCGTAGAATGCCCCGTATATACATTGAACAGCTTGCAAAACATGCACACATATATAAATGAGTTGTTACGTTCGCCGTTCACCGACAAATTGACGAATAGATCGTTCTAGCACCCTGATAAATTACGGTTATATTCGAGACTTGACAGGCTACAAATATTGAATCTAATTATGATAATAAGCGAATAATCCATTTCGCTTGAAGCGGATATAAGGAAGGAGCAGGCAGATCCAAACATGATATAATGCATGCCCCGAGACGGAGAATAATAATTCGTGACCCAGAGACGCGATCTTTTTTATTTTCCGTTTTACACGAAACAGTACTAAATAATTACAAGAGAAAAATATCACTGAAAGTTCTACTTATTAATAAAAATAAATAAAATAGCCCTCAATTGAAAAAAATCTTGTATCTAAACTCAGAGGATACTGGAAAAATGTCAATCTCCTCAGATTGGTGCTCACACGTGTATGCCACGAGTCTTTTCGAGTACGAAGAGACGTTAGTGCGTGCCGCAAAGTGGCTGTTTCACGAGAGTGTTTTACACCAAGCTATACATACATAAATGTATTCATATGTATACGTATGTTTATACAAATATATGTACACACACGTATTTATGTATATATATATAAATGTACATAGAAATAATATATGTATGGAAATATATATGGGTTAGGGTATAGTAAAGGTAACTTATTGTCCATATATGCGTGGATAGATGGGAGCGAGTGAGTCCCGGTTGAGTCCAGCGGCAAGAGAGTACAAGAACGGTGGGGCTCTCTCGTCTGTAACGTGTCTCGTGCCGCATGCACATTCCGCATGCCGCGAGAGGGCGATAAAACGTATGCAGATTAAAACATTTTATTTGAATGATAATATAACACTTGTTGATGCAAGCGCGTTGGCCTAGGTTAGCATAATAAACATTATGTAGATCTCTGCCGGTTCTCTATATATGTATATACGAGTGTATATTTATGTATGTATATGTATATCTATATATAAATATACGAGAAGCATATTACAGTATAAATATAGGTATATAAATTCGCAAAATATACGCTATTACCGGGGCAGTTAAGGATGTACTACGGTCGTTCAGTAATGCCGAAAAGTACTGAATTTTTTGTTGTTGTTTAATTGCAACAATCTTTTAAATTATATTTTATAATCGTGTTATTCTTACGGATGAATAATGGGACTGAAAAAAATCATTTTTCTTTCTTTTTAAGAGGAACAATGATATGGAAGGACGGATATAAAAATAGTATTTTCAGTCATTCTTCATTGATTAAATATGATTTTGCGTAGCATACGATATGCAACGGATATCCGAAATCGTAAATGATTTTTTTTTGTTTTCTTGCATCTGGAATTTTTTTTGTTCTATCGGGGAGTCATGTAGACTGCATTTTATGACATTTACATGAACACACACATGTATATGTATAAAAAATGTATAAATATGTTTAATGGCACACGCGCCATGCGTATGGGATGGAAGTGGGAAGGAGAGAGCGGGTACAGCGTGGCTAGCAAATTTTGCAGTTAATTGCCCGGCGTTAAGGTGAACGGGAATGCCACGGTGCATACAGTCTAATTGGACTGTCGCTGACTCGAGATTAGGAGCACGTTTCTGCATATCTATCCACATACACAGACGTGTGTCTGTCTCTGTGCAAATATATCTCAAGAGTTTCTTAAATCTCTCAGTGATATAATCAACGACACATAACACGATTCTCTTACCGCTTACCCGCATTATTTTTTGTCTCGCGCACTTCACGGACAAGTGCACCGCAGCTGATACATGCGATATTTCTTCGCTATTAATAAATGGAAAAGTGGATTTTTTGTCTTTCGTCTCTTATACACGAATCGCTCGATCAATTACGCAAATTGTCATATTTCGTTGTGCAAAAAAAAAACAAAAAAAAATTATCACCGACCGCGTTATAACTGAGAGTTCAGAGGGCAGGGAATATTTTGTTTAATGACATAATGAGAGTAATTTTTTTCATAAATTCTTCTTTGAAGATCGATCTCTGTATACATGTACGTGAAAATCATATATTTATATATACTTGGATGAGGTATATAAATATATAGATACACGAAGAGAAATGTTTTAGAATATTTGTAATTAATTCCGGCAAAAATTGGCATGTTTTCCAATGTTGCGTGTCCCATTGTCAGGCAGAATAAAACATGCCAACAGTCCGTATAAATGTCATCAAAAACCACAATTAAAATCAATGGTGTCAGCACGATAAAAAATAGTGTCCTGCCACTGTAAAATTTCATATGACGATTGTCAATTTTTGCTTGCCTGAACATGAATTTCAATAGTGCTCATTTTTTAATTTTATTCCTCATAATAATAATAATAATAATAATAATAATAATAATAATAATAATAATAATAATAATAATAATAATAATAATAATAATAATAATAAGTATTATTATAATTATAATACTAATAAGCTAATGAATTAAAGATTATTCATCGATTGATAATCCATTAATCAAACAAATGATTTATTTATTGAATAAAGAAATCATCAATGAGATCAAACTTTTTGAATTTTCTTTAGTTCGTATTCAAATCAGGGTTTGAAATATGTATGTGTCAGAACATGGCTGCGATAAGAAGAATTATGTTGGATTGGCAATTTGAATTTGAAGGAGAAGATCACTCAGTTTGCTGCTTCTTTCCATCCCAAGAATTACTTTTTTCCTTTTTAGTATAAAAAAAATTGTCAAAGGTTAAATACCATTTCATGTCAAATGACACATCGAAATAAAAATAATAAAAGCAGGCGACAGACTCTGGCCTGGTTGTCTTATGCAATAACAAAAGACGAAGTTTGAACCAAAAATACCAAACAGCACGGTAAAAATTGTCTTGCACCGTATTAAAATTTCTAACACATTTGAGATTTAGTTGCGGTGCAGCCATTAATTATTCGTTCGCGACGAGTTATAAAGCAGCAATTTTGTTTGTAATGGGACTTTTTATAGTGTTTTTCCGAAATTTGACTATGCCGTATTACAAATATTCATAAGCTTATGCTAAATACTGCAATACTCATTGGAATCTTTAATTTTTTTCTCGATAAATCGTTCCAAAAAAGTCTTTTGCACCCAACTTGTAATGCAGAGCACGATAATTTTTGTGATATTTTTCTCTCCGTGTAGAATCAACGAGACTTTATTGATCGTTATCGGATCCATATCTTATTTGACACGTACCGTGCCCGCTACCGTAGCTACCGTTCAAATATAAAGGATCATATACTTCCATATTTATTCTCCTCCAAAGTTAGTGTACTGTGTAAAAAACTTGGAGATCCATAACCGATAATACTCGCAATGATGATGAGTCGTCATAAACGAATTTGAATAAATATATCGTACGTATTTATTAATGACGATTTAATATTATTGAAAATAATCAAATTTAGACAAAAACTGAATATTATCCTGATGACTTGGCAAAATTTTGCAATTGGGAAAAACGATGCAATTTTATTGACAATTGTGTAATTACTGTAGTAATATGATTAATTCAATCGTTAAGAACACTTTTTTTTATATTTTAATGGCAGGGCTGGAAAACTTGGTAGAATTGCGTGATTTTTTATTTTATTTAAAAATGCTTTTTTGTTAACGTTTCCTATGTTATTTGACAATTTGTGTTAAGGTCATTTGCAGTGATAAATAATGCATTCTCGATGGAGGGTTCATTGCAGCAAATCAGAGATTTCCTCGATTAATGGGGGAGGAAATGCCCCATTGACCAAAGAGGAATGATCGAAGAACGAGGTCAAACTCTCGAAGAATGACCCTCGGAGTTCAAGGTCACGTCAGAGGTCAAATCACATTGACCTTTGCGACTCTTCTCTCTCTCTCTCTCTCTCTCTCTCTCTCTCTCTCTCTCTCTCTCCCCCTTTCTCTCTCGCGGGATACTCTTCTCATCCACTAGCGAATTTTCATCCTCACAGGCACTCGGAGTCGAATCGTCACTTGAGCACAAGTGGTCCCGAGATAATCGGGTCTAAGCACGCACGCACCCACGTCCGATACAACGATACACGCATTGAAAAAATCACATTTGAAAAATTTCTGTTAAAATCGTAGAAATGAAGGGACGATACGAAATTCAGAAGATTGTTAATGAACCAAATATCAACGTTATAAAAAATAGAGTAAACTTTTATTTTGCTCAAATAATTTTATGGCACTGACTAACAAATTTTGACATTCAGTAAAATATTCCCATTATGAATTTAATGACTGGATGTAATTCAATTATATTTTGCATCCGATTATTTTCGTTTTTACTATTATTTACGTTTAAAATTTTCTTCAATTTTGTTTAAAATTCCATACAAAATTGCACTTGAATACTTACCTCTCGTGAACTACAAAAAAACTGTATGTTATTAGTAACGAATACAATTTTCCGTTTTAGCATATCACGGTAATTTTTACCGTGAGTTCTACCGTAAAATTCGTTTTTTTTTCTCGCGTTTATGACGAATGTGTGCTCTCAATGACGCACATTGATGCGGGTACACATCCACAGGTGTCAAACGATCGAAAATAAGTTCAGACCACTTGGGCATCTGAAAATAATGTTTTATTTTAAATTAAAACGTTCGATATGCACTTTTTTTATCCTTCGATTTCATTAATTGTCCGTGGGATCCAATAATAAATATTGTAGAATCTTCGACGATCCAGATTACTAAAATCAGTGCGAGAGGAGGTGGCTGTTTGAAAAAATTTCAATTATATCGTTTTTTCACAGAACAACTTGTGTAAATACAAAAGTTTGAAGAACACCTGAAATTAATTAAAGAAAAAAAACCCGCAAGAATATTAAATAATAGAATTTGTAATAATTATTTAAGTTTTTTTTACAATCTTGTTATATTTGTCAACGTGTATAAAAATTCACCTAATTAAATTTGACAGTGAAATATGATTTATCAAATAAAAACTCTAAATTCAAAATGAACGTCTACATTTTAAGGACAATAAGCCGGAATTTAGCTCGAAATATTCCACATATTGTACAGGCCAACCCACGCTCTCATATCTATGATTTGTATCGCCCTAGATTACTCCCATTTTACGATATGGGATATTTGTCATAAAAAAAAGGACAACACGATCCTCCGTGGGAAGGCCTTCTACCCATAAATTGATATCTGAGATACTAACGATCGAGGTCCAGGGGGTGAGGGGATCGTGTTTCTATTTCCTTTTTTCTACGATCTTGCATTTTTCTCACCCCCGTGTATACTTTACAACGGTATATATCGGGCAGTATGTATTGGCAAAAGTCCCATATTGCGTGGAACATCGTAAAACAGGAAAAGTGCTCGATCATCCGTTGGTCGCAGATCCGAGGTGCACAACCCACCCTGCTAAGTACGAACAACAACAAAAAAACAAGGAAAATCTGGCAGGGGTAGAACATTTATTCGCATTTCGTCGTTCTCACTTTTCGTTTCTCTGTCTTTTTCTCTCTATTTTTTTCTCCCCTCTCTCTTTTTCTCTCGTTAGGGGGTTGGTCACAGGCTCGCGCCAGTTGCAGCGGCTTTGCTAATGCGTTCGAACAACAATGCAGCCGCACGTCCACATTGCACGCGTCCTACCGCTAATTCTTCACGTTTTTTCTCCCTCTTCTTCTCTTTTTTTCTATCTCTCTTTCTTTGTGTCTCCCCCTTATCCACTCTCTCGCTTCTCACTTTGTGTACAATCCCCAAGAACTCTCTACAACCAAAGCATCCCCCCTCCCCTCCCTTCTGATTCTCTCGTATCGCCATACCAGGGAATTGAATTTCAGGAAGCTCTTTCTCTCTCTCTCTCTCTCTCTCTCTCTCTCTCTCTCTCTCTCGTTCCACACAGTTTTTGCGACACAAATCACCTCGATGTTGTACCCACTCGTACGTTCAAGTTTTCTTCTCATTCTCGACACTTTTTTTATCCAAAGAATTTCCTCCCGACAACAATTTTACCGGAATTCACCATTATCCGGAAGAACGGTCTGTGCAAAAAACTTATTGTAACTTTTGTGACTCAGCTCTGAAAGCAGAACGAGGATGTTTTTTTTCAAAGATATTTTGAACTACGATTTTTCGTTGAGTCTCGTTTTAACTTATTAATTAACTAATTTAAATGGGTATTATTACAATGGAAGCAATTTGCTATTTATTGTCATATGAAATCATTACATTAAATAAATTCTAAAATTACGTAACAAAATGTGATTTTTCAGTAGAAAATCTGAAGCTTCGTGTTAAACACTACAACTGTAGATTTATTTTGGACCTCTAAAAAATATGTGATTTCTAATTTTAGTATGATTGATCATGAGTGAAAAAAAATCAGAATTTGGATCATCAGCGTTAGATCTAGGTCAATTGATGTTTGTCACTCAAAATGAATAATCGTCGTTATATATGGGAGTGTAGAGAACTGTCCGACGGTTCAGAAATGTTTTAATTTATTTCTAATTCATCAGATGATTTCTCTCAATTTGCGGAAAATCATCGCCCCAAAATGAGAAGAATGAGATTGAAATGAAGCGAAAGGCATTGAAAAACTCCTCCCCCGAGTGATATACGAAGGCGATATGATCGATTGGATATTTTTCATCGAGGCGTCAAAGTTCTGCTGTATGGAGTGACTTTATGGTTGGGAAACACCCTTCATAAGGCTTGAGGTCTCGCGATCGCGTGATGGTAGCTGTAACGTTTCGCCGCGGGGGCTTTGTACAGATTCGTCACAATGTGGCATTGTCCCTCTTAGTCTTCTTGTCGCGAGTTCCAAATGTTTTTGTTCTCTTTTCACTCGGCATGATGCGAGCCGTATTAGTGAGAATATAGTCTCGTGACGTACACGACACCTCTGTATATAAAGCGTATAAAAATACGCGATGGAGGGTGGTTTTTTACCTTGGGGGAGAGGGGCAATATTAAATCGTCGAAGTTTCGTGCGTGGGCTTCCTGAAACACATGTCCATACATGCACTATACACTATTGTTTAAACATATTTTTTTTTTTAAATTCCTTTTGCTTCACTCTGTTATGAAATAAATGAATTAAATTATTCTGTCGATAAAAAATCACTACAAAATGGATTGAATAAATTACGTAATACGTATATTTGAAGGCGTTAAAATAATTTTGATGGATAGTGCATGAGGTGGGAGAAAAGTCCCAATTTCGTTGGGGTCCATTTAGAGAGAGAGAGAGAGAGAGAAAGAGAGAGAGCGAGAGAGAGAGAGAGAGAGAGAGAGAGAGAGAGAGAGAGAGAGAGAGAGAGAGAGAGAGAGAGAGAGAGAGAGAGAGAGAGAGAGAGAGAGAGAGAGAGAGAGAGAGAGAGGGAGGGAGGGAGGGAGGGAGGGAGGGAGGGAGGGAGGGAGGGAGGGAGGGAGGGAGGGGGGAGAGAGAGAGAGAGAGAGAGAGAGAGAGAGAGAGAGAGAGAGAGAGAGAGAGAGAGAGAGAGAGAGAGAGAGAGATTGCACAGGATCATCGTAATCGTGGGGTGATTGGGGTCCGAAAAACGCCAGCTGGCCATGCGATCGTGTCACCGACTTGGATTCACTGGGGCTAGTTGTATATAGCTCTAATATTATAAGCTATATACTAGTAATGTAGGTACTGTGTATATGAGGCATTCCAGGCTATTTCGAGCGGCCGTGGCCTCGACCACTTTTAATTTTCCTGTAATTTTTTTATAAAATAGTACTCCATGGAAGAAATATCCACACCAATTATTAGATTTTTATCTCATGTCTTTCAAGAGTTAGAATTTTTCATAAAATCCAGATTTTAGAAAGTTCGGAAACGTTCTAATGCCGATATCTCTTAAACTAATCGACATATCGACAAATGTCAAGATATCGATTTTTTTCTTATTTCGGTTCATACTTTCATGAAAAAAAAGGGAAAAAAATTATCAATCATCGTTGTTAACGTTTTTTCTGCATCTGAAGTAAAAACTATTTTTTTTAAAGACGATTGCCATTTTTAATTTTTACCAAAAAAATCTCTAAAATAGTGTGACCAATTTGTAACCATAAGTGATATATTATATAAATTAAGCGAAAAACCTCGCCAAGTACTTCGGCCGAAATTTTTTTTTCAATCTAATTTTTTGCGTTTGAAATCTTTTTTGTATTAAAATTTTTTCTCATAATTATTTTTTATTCTTATTCTTGTTGGGTAGAACAACTGTATTTTCAATTCGTTGAAAGTGTTTTTATTGAATTTTAATAGGTTTTAATGTATTTGACTATTAATGCTTTTATCATTTTTATTTATTTAATAACTTTTTGTGCAGTTTAGACTTAATTTTTGGGCAGGTTTGAATTGGCATCTTTTGTGAAATTATGATTTGATTTATAAATTTTTGAGAGACTCTTATAACTTTTTGTGAGTTTCTAATTTATTGAGAAAATTTTTGTGGGGTTCTCCTATCATTTTTTGAGAGATTTGCTATGAATCAGAGAATTTTTGCAAGGTTGGTTTTCTTGGGAGAAAATCTCTTTTATAATTTTTAGTGAAGGTTTTGTGTCGAAACTGAGATTTGTTACCGGACAAACTATTTGGGGGGAGTAAATGTACTTGTCTCAACTTTTTTTACAGCATTTATGCTGTTTTTTGCGGGGATTTGTTGACTTTTTGTATGGAATTCATACCTTATCAATTAAATATGTCTGTATTGTGTACGTACTTGGGTGATACCAAAAAATCAACGTTTTTTTTCGGTGCTGCAGCAAAATATAATAATATTTTATCAAAAAGTGATTCTGTCAAGAATTCGACCCTTAATAAAAATTTTAAAGGCTGCTCTAACGATTTTTTTCTGATTTCGGCTAACTAAAAATGGATACATGATCGAATTTCGAGCTGGTATATCGCGACTATATTCGGACTAAAAATGCAATGTGAAATATTGATCTAAGAAGTGTTCAAATGAATTCAATCTTCGTAATTAACCGTCAATACTTATAAAATTATTAGATTATTTAATACGTACAGTAGTTCTGAGAAGATACGACGCATAAACGAACGACGAACAAGTAAAAACTTGAATTTTTTAAATTTTGTTAAAAAAAAATTTTTAAAGATATTACACCGAAACATGCGTGCCAACGGATCAACGGATAGGAAAATATTTCATAAAAAGTGATACCGAACAAATACTCCAATAGCATCAGAATGCATTGAAAGTTTTTAAATAAAAGTACTCATAACGAAACGAGATTTTGAAACAAAAAAGTATGCGCACGAAATTTCGAGAGCAAACGTTTGATTGGAAACAAGAATTTTGGCCGAACTACTACGCGAGTTTTTCTTTTATAACGTTTATTGATCACGAATTATATCTTATGAGCAATAGGTAAAACAAATTGGTGAAGTACTTATGAATTTTTTTTTCTGGAATCAAATATATTTTCGCTCAAAATTATTTCGCATCACTTGATTCCGTTTTGGGTTGCAAGTGCAAATAGTATTTTCATATATTTAAGGTCTCTACCACTCTGGGGTGATTCAAAACCATATATAATTGAAACCTAGGGTGGTATCATACATCATTCCCTCAGTTATATAAAAACAAAGAGAGTAGTTTCCAAATAAACGTTATTATTGCATGCAAGGGACATTTTATGGTAAAAGAGAAGAGGAAAGAGGCACCGTTTTCGACTCCGTTCTAGAGTTTACGTTCAGAAAAATAGATTGTTGGGGCTAGGGTTAATAAAAAAAATTATTTATTTAGGCACTACGCAAAAGTTTATTTATTGAATTACACTTTATTTTTGCATTATCACTCTTCTATCTATATATATAAAAGTCACTTTAACCAAAAATTGAAACTGACCCCGATCTTTATAACCTCACGACAAAGATATTAAATAATCATCGAATACGAGTTTATCATACACCATTCTCTTAGTTATAAAAAATAAAAACGGAAAATTGTTTTTAAGTAAACCTTATTATTGCATTCGAGGAACATTTTATGGTAAAAGAGAAAAGGTATCGTTTTCGACTCCGTTGTAGAGTGAGATGTGGAAAATAAAAATTACAGGCTAAAAAATAATAAAAAAATCATATTTGTTCAAGCATTGTTCGGAAGATGATTGAAATGAATTGCACTTTATTATTTTCGCACTATCACTTTCTTATTATAATAAAAGTCACTGTAACCAAAAATCGATCGAAACTAACCGCGATCTTTATAACCTCATGACTGTTCAAAAATATATTACGGTTGTCGGTTAGCTGTCATATCCAGCGATCGTTTGAATATTACCAGAGTTTTACCAATATCACTAGTGTCACT
Organism: Rhimphoctona megacephalus; assembly: GCA_963989365.1. Classification (NCBI taxonomy): domain Eukaryota; kingdom Metazoa; phylum Arthropoda; class Insecta; order Hymenoptera; family Ichneumonidae; genus Rhimphoctona; species Rhimphoctona megacephalus. The sequence continues at coordinate 23,794,419 of OZ022415.1, forward strand.
AGACAGCGACTGCGAAAAAGACAGTTGCGCATCAAAATGTGTGCGAAAAAATGCTCAATTTTTCGGCACAACGAAAAAAAAACATTAATATTTTTAATACTATTTAAGCTACGAGGTTCTAATTAGTGGCGATCGAAAGAGAAAAAAAAATAAAAAATATGTGAACTTAAATGAACCTCCAAAATGCTGTAATTTAGTTTATATTAAAGAAATAATTTTCGAGAACAAGTAGAATCACGGCCCTTCTGGTAAAAGTGTCTTGTACAACTCGCTTCGTAAATGTACTTGTCACGAGTCGCTACCGCGACTCTTAATTCGTCCCAGGACAAAATATCCGGGTCAAAATATCCCGGTCAAAATATCCTGAGACACAATATCCCGGAGTCAAAATATCCTCGGGACGAAATATCCTGAGACATAATATCCCGGAGTCAAAATATCCTCGGGACAAGATATCCTCAGATACAATATCCCGGAGTCAATATATTCTCGCGATATCATATCACGCGTTTTTCATTTTCATCTTTAATAGTATAAATGTATCTTTTAGATACTAACATGGGCTTCCCTTTTTGTGTTAATATTAAACTCAACGGCATATTTAATTAATGTTTAAGTTTAATTTAACGATAATTTGATTATTCAAAACAAATAAATTAATACACTACATTCCAATAAATTAAGACGTGTCACAGATCGTCACAGATTGGATTACGATCCCGTATAGTACTGGAGACGAAACTCATCACTAATCTCAGGATACAATTATATTCTTTTACATGTACATCTTACATACATGAATACATGTTGCCACTTGCTTTCATATACACACACATATGATCATCAATTTCTATATTATATTCATTGAATCCGTTGAATTCAATACTTATCAATATTCATCGATGCAAATATCACAGTGGTCTATACTACAATTATATTTTGTTCAAGAAGAGGATCAAGATCCAACATATTTTCGTTAATAATGATAATGATATTTGTCTTGATTGATAGAAATAAAAATATCCAATACATTTAATCTTACAACTGTAGGATATTTTTCAATAAACAATATTATGTTGTTGGCATATTTCCAAATTAAGTATATTATATCATTGGGATATTTTTAAATAAAGGATTTAAATAAAGGAATATTGTTAGGATATTTTCAAATCGACGATATTATGTCACTAGGACATTTTGACTCAGACATTTTGTCCTAGAATATTTTATCCCAGGATATTTTGACCCTGGGATATTTTGTCCTAAGAATATTTTGTCCGAGGATATTTTGGCACGGGATATTTTGTCTCAGGATCTTTAGGCCGTACACCTTTCATCCCAGCTCCGGATGAATTTTCAAGTATTTTCACACCATACATAAAAAATGTATTTATTTATTTATTAGTAATAAACATTTTTATCGAGCAATTCGTTCGATATTTCGTTGTTGCTCTGTGAACAGTTTTTTTCGTACTCTCTTATACTTTAATCCGTCGTCGATGAGAACGTTGAAAAATTAGCCAACCGACTTAACGCGCGTGTACTACTTGAAATCACGGTCGAACGAGATCGAAGATGGATCTCCCAGCGGGAATTCTGAACAAGCGAATAAGTATACATGGGAAATTCTAGTGCAGGCTCTTTATATCAGAGTAAATTTTAGAGGGGGTTACGTACCGACAGAGAGAGAGCGAGAGAGAGAGAGAGAGAGAGAGAGAGAGAGAGAGAGAGAGAGAGAGAGAGAGAGAGAGAGAGTACCCGCCGAAAGTGTCCTCTCTTATGACTCTCTCTGTCTTTTTTTAGTTTTTGCTGTGCACCAGCACGTGGGTCGTCTACTGTGCAGCAAATAAGAAACAGTTTATAATCCGTAGAAGTTAAGATCGTTTTACAATGGAACCTGCGGAGCGTAATAAGGGGCGTTCAGAGGGATTACGTGTACAAGAGAGACTATGCATCAGGTATAGACATGTATACATATGATGCTAGTGCAGTTTTGTACGTATAAACCGTCATGGTTGTGTATTGAAGAGCTCGGTAAAGAATTTCGAAAATATCCTATGTCGCATATTTTTCTATCTCAACGTCATTAATCCTAAATTCATTCTTTAAATTTCCCATCCAATTATATTTTTTTAACAAATTCAACTATTTATAATCTAATTACAATTATCATTTAAATTATAGTTAATTTATTGTTAATTTACAAAATAATAAGCTGTATTTTAGTAAAGATATTTTCAACCTAAGAAAAAAGTGTTGTCAACTCAATCTGATGGCTCTGGGGGTAGTCAAAAAATGTTATTTTCATGTGACGAGAATGACAACGACGAAATAACTTCATCGAGATGTTTTGTTTAATGGATCTAGAATAATCGTCTGCACAAAAAAGAAGCAGATTCCAGAAATCTGATCTCGAACTATATATATATATATCGAACTACGAAGAATGCAGAATTTATATTGATCGTTTGGATCGTTTTATTCCAGTAAGAAAGAAACGATTCGAGACGACATCCGCAACCAAATGAATTATTAATTCATAATAATGATATATATCTATACTCATGCAGTATCAATCACACGTGTACACGTCTATTATTGCATCTTGCAGAGCATTACGTACTCGAGCCAAGAAGAATCGCGAGACAATCCACCGGAGTCAACTATTCCGCGCGTGTTATCACGAATGCGAAGGAATGTCGTTGACGACGATTCAAGTGCTTTTTTTTTCTCCCTTTTTATCCATTTCGTTTTTTCTTAACTGTACCAAGTACTCGGGAGATTGTATGATTGGGCTGACGCGATCGAGAGAGCTTGGCAATTGGCTTGTCGCGGTGGAGATACTAGATGATCTCTCGCTTATGGAGCTGAGAGAGCGCGTGCTGTGATCGTCGATTCGTCGTCTTGTACGCGCTTAGCGGACATTCGACATTCGCTACTGAATCAACGTACCTCTCGCTTGTTAGGCACTCTCGTACTCTACCTGTAGTATCGAATGCTAGGTTACTTCAACGATTAGTAGGCGAATGTCGTTTAGACGTTAAATACGACGTTTGCGGACGTACCTAATAGCGGCAATTATCGCGTTAGTGCATGCGACTGTATTCTACGAGCTTGTCTATCCCTCTCTTTATTTCTCTCTCTCTCTCTCTCTCTCTCTCTCTCTCTCTCTCTCTCTCTCTCTCTCTGTCTACCGACGATTCCTACACCTTTCTCATTGAGATATATTTATACATGTGTATGCATATATATGTATTTGTACAATTACTACGGTCATCGTCTCCTATATACGTCTTCTTTCGATCCCTCACTCCGAGAGAGCAGCGAAACCGGAACATCTCGATCGTATATATATATACGCTAAGCACACTCACGGCAATCACGTTTTGCCTTATTTTATGGAAACCCACAGGATTACATCACACCCATCCATGTAGTATTGAGCCACGATTGCGAAATCGTGTATTTTTTCCATCTCTTTCTTTTTCTTCTTCGTTCTTTTTTTTTTTCGTCGTTTTTCAGCCTCCAAAAATATTTTCGCTCCCACGGGTAAAAACGACGAAGCATTGATTCGTAAATGTCACGTCTATCTTATTCGAACGAAGGGGGATTCTACGTGTATGATATCTGCCTTGGGGATTTTTTGATAGAAACGAATTCGAAAGATGTGCCATGAAAAATAGGTGGCCTCTAAAACGTAAATTGGGAAATCACTCTTTCGTTTTCTTGTTCAGCTGCAACACGGGTTTCGAAATTTTAGAAAAAAAAAAAATGTATTTTGTAATATATAGTAAGGGGATAATGTTATTAATTAGAGTAACCATAAAATAGTATAATTAATGGCTGCACAATAAATATGGGGCATTCCATGCCAATTCGATCAGTTCGTGACTCCGACCATTATTGATTTTGTCGAAATTTTTTTATTTTCAAGTAACTACTGAAAGGAGTTTTTAGAAATTTTTTTAGATTTTTATCTCAACCCGTTTAAATATAATAAATTTTTCAAAAATAAAATATTAGGTTATTTTTTTCGTCTTGAATTGTAGTTTAATAAAAAAAGTACAAAAAAATTATCAAAAATTAATTTCATATGTTTTTTTAGTAATCATCGAAAAATATTTTTTTTTTCGAAAGTTAAACCACTTTGATTTTTTTGAAAAAATTCGCCATTTTTCTAGACATATTTTTACATGTCGCCAAAAATTCACACAAAAAAAACATATCAAATTGACTTTTGATTATTTTTTTGTATTTTTTTTATGAAACTACAATTCAAGACAAAAAAATGACCGACTATTTTTTTTTTGATATCTCTGTCGTTGAGAAAGCTATGAACATTTGAAAAAATTTCGTGCGAAATTTTGAAAAATTCATTATTTTTAAACGGGTTGAGTTAAAAATCTAAAAAAATTCTTAAAAAAAATGGTCGGGGTCACGGACTGGTCGGTTTGGCATGGAATGCCCCATATATAAAAATATAAATAGAATTACTGTTTCAGAAAAATTGTACACGTTTGTTTAAATTAATTATTTTTATTAAATTCTTTTGAACGTAATAATGAGAGAAAAAATGGTACGTGTTGGTGAGATTAGAACTCAGGTGAGGTCGGGGTGTGATGTATACACATAATCCTTCGAGGACGTTAAACGGCACGATCGTTTACGGATGCTGCCCGAGTGAAATTCATTATATACAGATATATACATGTATATAAACAAATGTGTTCAATGCAACTTCTCGTGAACCAGATCGTGAAATTTTACGAGATGCTCGCAACGCAGCACAATTTTTTCAAACTTTCCTATATAACTGTACATATATATATCTATTTTATTCACCCATAGACTTGTTCTGCCCCCTTTCTTTGTCATATTTCTCCTTTACTTCTTGCCTTACGATCTATACAAGTATAGATCGGGCGTGCTTTCAACAAACGCACAAAATCATAAAGCCGATCAGGCATCACTGGTGTGGTCTTTCGTACGACTTGCAACAGCAGAAAGTTACGATGAAATATATATATTTTTTTAGACTTCGTAGTACAGGAAATTTGAACTTAAAATTTTTTCATGTAAAGCTTGGAGAAATAGCTATAAATAAATGGGGCATGAAATATCGCGAAAGATTTTATTAGATGCGGTATGAAACGTTTTGTTTTTATTGTCAAAATTCTAAAAGAGTAAATGTTATGATTAAAGTATCGCAATCAATTGTTAATCGTTAAAAAAACGAGTTTTGTTATTTTTGTCATGATTTTGTTTAAGGATTTAAAAAAAAATTATTATTTGGGTTTAAATCATATTTTGAAAAATATTTTGTATCAATTTCCTCAACAAAATATCGAATCCTCCGAGATTCGTGGGTTGACAAAAATTTTGATTGGGACTTTTTGCAACGTTTTACGTTGGACGTCTAACAGTGACAGTTTCGAAGGATCGATCGTCATACCGCCGATCTATTTCTTACGACAGGGGTCACAAAATATTCGGAAATTGCCCTACAGATGAAAACCGATGGGTTTGTGGCTTATTCCCTGGTATAAAGACCTCAAAACGGAGGGCGTGCGCCATACGTCGTTCGTTCGATCCGGTGCATGATACGTCATCGGCCACCGAACTCCCTTGATGGACTGTTCAAATTTTTTTTTCTTTTTTCCCTCCTTCCCTCGTGCAAAAGTCATTTATTCTGGAACTCATTAACGAGTACACTCTGTTTTTGAAAATTTTTGGAGGAAGGAAAACTTTTCAGAAGGGCCATTGGATCTGAGGGTCAGTAGCGACTCATTATTGGAATGATTAGACAAAATATAATTCCATTCAGCTTTGGGTAAACATAGAGACCTTGGAATTAAAAAAAAAAATGAACAACGCGAACAGAAAGAATAGTGCCAAAAAATTTGTTCGTATATTTTAGTTTTTAGTTTATGGAATGTCCAAAGTGTGCTTTTGGGGAATCTTAGTAATCAAGGCCCTGGTTTTGGGCGATGAGAGGACAGAGAGGGATCGACCTGAAAAGAGGCCGAAGAAGGTCAAAATTTAGTTGTAGAGAAAAGGACAAGAAATCGAAGAAAGTCAGAGTGAAGCAAGTAGAAGACGAGGGGGAAAAGAAAACGGTCAGCGTGTGCTGCTCTCGATCGAATCTGACTCGACCGGTTTTGCCTCGATTCCCTAGGAGTCTCTAGTCCTCCGAGAGTCCGTCGATTCGAAGAGATGATCACGTCTCACAAAACCTTATAATTTTATATCTTCAGCCAACAGAAAAAGAGTTACTTGTAACATATCGTGATTGCGATACGACAATTTGTCGATGAAAGTTCAATTCACGTCGTTCATTCCTTTGTAATAAAGATTATTGACAAAGGAAAAAAGGGATAATGAATAATTTACTGGGATTGAGCTTACTCGAATGTTGGTAATTATTGAGGGGAATTAATTCATTTCATCTGAATAAACTTCAAACATTTGAATTTCGAGTTTGTGCTCGTTTTTATAGTTTAAAGATTTTCATTAAAAAAAAAGAATAAGCTGATTTTTGAAAAAATCAGTAGTTGTAAAATTTATAGATTATCATAAAAAACAATCGTTGAATTTGATGCAATCGACGCTGTAAAAAAATGTGACATTAATCATAAAACTAATCATCGCCAACGATATTACCAAAACGACGTGAAATTAATTATAAAACTAATTATCATCAACGTATCGAATACCAATGTAAATGCTATCCGAAATAACTGCCAAAAAGCAACCCTTAGTGTCAAGAATTCATGTCCGAGACGCAAGTCCTTTCACTCGTTTCCAATCAAATCTCAATGCAGGAATAGTAACAAATACAACTAAAATCTCGTTGACCAATAAATATTTTATTTTTTAATTTTCGGTGTTTTTATGAAAGTGCAATAACATTGATTTCTGGCTATCTTGTCCACGAAGCGAGACACGTTCGTATGTACTTCACTTCGCTTCCGGGGGACACGGGAGTTCAAACGGGATCGAAAGCCAGTTTTGAGATCAAGTTCCATGTCCTTCTGTGTCTATCTATCTCTATGTCCCTCTTTTTTTTTACTTCTATTTTTCTTTCTTTTTTACCTCTATCGCAGCTTCCCAAGCGGTCCTAACTGGTTGTTGCTTTGCTGCAGATGCCAAATGAAAAGTGCCGGACAAAGTAGCGCGTTCGTAGCAGAAAGCGTAAAAGAGAATCAGATGAAGGGAGCGAGTTTAAAAATGTATATCTATAATATACTTACTAAATTTACCAACGGTCAGTATTCTGTTTGAAAATTCTTCCCCTCGAACTTCACATGTACGTCTGAACTCTTTTTTTCGTTTTTTTCCTCTCCACTTTTCTTTTCATCAATATTTCGAATTAGAAGGAGTTGTCCTTGTAACCGAACTCTCGGTGAAATGACGCTAGATATTTATTACCTGAATGAATCGGATCCATGGCAAAACGCCGATGACAAAACGCCGATTGCAAAACGCCGATGACAAAACGCCGATGACCAAACGCCGATGACAAAACGCCGAGTGACTAAATGCCGGCGACTATATGCCGAGCGACAAAACGCCGATGCGACTATACGCCGATGCGACAAGATACAAATAGTTTAGTAACGTCCAGTGAAAATATTAGTTTCCAGGTTTCCAGGTCATTATTTAAGGAATAACCCTCTTAGGTTTGCATATTACAGCGTACGTCATCACTACACCATACACCATCATATCACACCATGCATCATCACACACCGTACACCATCATATAACACCATACACCCGAACACAACAGACATACACAGTTTACTTTTTCAACAACAGCCAACAAATATAAATAATTGGCTTGGAAGTAATTTCAGTGGCATCACGCACGTCACGATCCAAGAATCGTTTAATACTAAAATTGGACACAAATGCCTGGCAGTCGTGTGATAAAATCACACGATATTATATAATTATAAATCATAATAATAATATGATAATTTTCTCGCACGATTTATCAACATTTTTCAGATCATAATAATGATATGATAATAATGTGACAGAATTGCAGATCACAACGATCATTCTTATTCTATAACTATAGACCATAGCAGTGATTCTCTCACACGATTAATTCACATTTTTTTATTTTGTCGTATAGGCGTTTTGCGATCGGCGTATAGTCCGGTCGGCATATAGTCGCTCGGCGTATAGTCGCCGGGATTTAGGCACTGGCCGTTTTGTCATCGGCATTTTCTCGTCTCACCGACTGAATCTGTTAAAAAATGATATAATTATTGTCCATTATTGTTGATTCTATAAAATTAATTAATCAATTGAATTTTGCATCCAACATAGCCGACCGCAGTTAATATAATTTTATTCCAATGAAATTTGTTGTTACGTAAAAAAATATGAAAATGGGTGAAAATAAGAAAACGATTATTGTGGAGTTTCGAAAGATACACGTACATTTTTTTTCGACTCCTGTAATTTACTCATTCGAGTCAATTATAGTTGTTATTTGGTCGTGCGTTTATTTACGAATAAAGTTATGCACGCGTTATATTCGGCGATCGCGTGAACATTGACGATTTTATCATCTCTGCAATTTTCGCAAAGTGACTCTCTCGAAAATGTGGAGGGTTGAAAGGAAGAAAAAAAAACGAATAAATACTGCTACATTTTTTCATTGTGAAGATGCATCCATCTTCGAAAATTTACTTCCACGCTTCATTAGAAGGGTCAACATAATTTTTTAGTACTTTGTCCAACCAACCGGGTTTAAAGGGAAGATTGGTCCTTTTCGGGAGTAATTTGTTTTTTTTTTTTTTAACTCTTTATTGCATTAGAACATCGCGTGACCTGCGTGTTGCTACAAAAAGGCGTATAACTCTCTCAGGTATCCCGGAACTGTTGCAGTACACGAAGCGTAACGAAGGGGAGCAAAATATGCGAGTGTCGAGTAAGCGAGAAAATTGGTATCGCGAACAATAGAATGTGTCAGGGAACTCATCAACATTTGAATATTCCTTTTTTTTGCCCGCAGATAATTATCTCGAATCTCGAAAATTAGGGTTTCATTAATGTGCCGCATATACACATCGGTGATAATATAAGTGATTTAAGAATCCCAATTTCTATTCTGTTAAGATCACTAATAATTCACTTTTTACAAACCAAATCAACTACCCCAGAAAAAATTTACATTCGGCTCAACATTGGCCAACACTGGGCCACACTTGGCCTATGTTGAGCCGATTGTAAATTTTTTCTAGGGTAGTAAAAAATCTGTACTCGCATTTTGGTTGTTTATAATTGATAGTTAATTTGGTGCTTTGATTTCCTTTTGTGTCAGGTATAGAGCTGCATAATAGGAAATCATATCATGGTATCGTGACCAAGATAATTTCCGAAAATACGTAAAAGAGCGTGAAATGCCTTCCGAAGGAATTTAAGTGAGCAGGAATGTTTTTTGCTTCCTGCTGAATTAAGGTATGAAAGAATTGTTTGCAAACACAGCGATTTACTCGGGGGTTAGTTTTCACGTACAATATTTACGTATATATGTAGGTATGAAAGTGGACAATAATTCTCGTGGTACGAGCTGCGACGAAGGCGATCCCGAAGCGAGCGTATAATGATATTAATCAGGGCGGCGCGTTCGGCTTCCTTAAAATTGCCGGCAGGCTCAATTTCTCACTTAAAATCTAATTATACCTTCCCTCGACGAAGAAGGCCTCGAGCTTTGGAATTTCGGGTGGTTCTCTTTCGCGCAAAATTCAACCGCGGCCACCACCAAGGCATTTCAAGACTAAGATAGAGAGCGAGGAAGAAAGAGGGAGAGAAATAATAGCGGCGCGAGATACGTGCCACCCTTCACTCTCTTTTCTTCGTGGCTGCTGTACCTGAGGGCCTTAACGATACCTACAACAGATCCTTGACCAAAAGAGAGACAAGGAAAGAGAAAAGACAGGAAGAGAGGGAGAGAGAGAGTGGGGGGGGGGAGAGAGAGAGAAAGAGAGACAGAATGGTCCCTCGCACGGACCTCGCAAATTTGACCCTCCGTGTATTAAAAGGGCTAAATAAAAAGGTTAGACCTAAGACCTACACTTTGCGAAATTGCAGTTTCCTGACGGCACATCGTCGATCCTGTAACTATTGTGAATACACATAGATACGCATACATCCATAGCCGTGTACATACACAAATAAATAAAATGATATTGGAAGATCGTATTAAAGCGACGAACATAATAAATTGAGATGACCGAAAAAGTAGTTGGGTCAACGAGTCAAATTTACGTTAATCAGTATATCGTGCATCTTGTGTTGGTATAACTTATTTAACGTAAACCTTTTCATTTAATATGATTTCAAACATTCGAAAACAATTGATTTATAATAGAGAAACTGAGTTGATGGGTTTTTGTTTCGAATTTGTGTTGGGGTGTGGTCGTAAGGTAACGATTGGTTAAAACGCTGTTACAAAAGTGGGTACAGTGGACAAAAAAACACTCTAAAGTTTAGTTAAATTCTAATTTAATCGTCCGACTTACGCGAATTACAAATGGTTGAAAATTTGTCAATAAAGCTTCTCATTTTCGACCTTCTTGTCAAATATCTGTGAGTTATACGGTGTAATTTTCATCGGGACGAGGGAGAAGGTAAAAAAAAAAAATCGCAATAAAATAAAGAAAAACAAAAGAAAAATTCATCGTGTGTCGATCGTTAGCGAGGTACAAATTTCGCCATTTGCCGCAATAAACCTTCGAAAAAGTTTCGGCTTGTAACTTCTTCTCATGGGGAGTCATGAGTAATCGCCTTGTTAGCCCTTGCGGGCTATATGGAAGCCTCATACTCACTCTCTCTCTCTCTCTCTCTCTCTCTCTCTCTCTCTCTCTCTCTCTCTCACACACACACACACACACACACTCCAACCCTTTTCTCTGTTCTTCCTTTGGCTGTGTGTGCACGCCGAAGACACAAAACGAGCGTCTCAGCTCTTCAGAGCCACCTAAACGGGAAAGAAAAGAAAAAAAAACAGCCAGTAAGCCAGAAAACACCGAGCGATATACTCCATCGACATACAGGGCTCTCGCATAAGCCAACAGGCTTTGCAGGCGTTCATCCAATGTACAAGCACATTCAGTGTACATACGTGTATATATGCATTCGTATGCACACAAATATATATATATATATATATATACACGAAAATGTGTGCGCGTTCTCCGCCGAAATAAAAAGATTAATGGGTACAGAGAGAAGACTCGCGGAGAGGGAAAGAAAAGAAGCGCGGTAAACCTGAGAGGCTTATCTGCTTTGCAATCGAGTACTTATACGTACTCGTAATAATAAGCCATATGTATTCGCAATATTTATAAATATCTTTATATGCATACGATATCATATGTTATCGCAAAGGTTTGAGTTCGAATTTGTCCTGATGTGTAATCATCCTATGACCTTGCATAATTCATTGTGAGGATGAAATCTTTTTTGATCTCCTTTATAAACACCATATCTCATTTATTCATGAAAATAATCGATTTTCTTGGTTATGAGATTTGGAAAGGCAAAATGTGATATTTGATAATTTGATAAAAAAATAATAGAAATATTAATTTGGATAAAAATATGGTCTTAAATTTCTTTGATCGTTGCTGCTCCAGTTGAAAAATTTCTGTCATTTAAAATAAAAACTGGAGATCAGAACGCTGTATTGGTCGCGATAAATGTTCATAAATGGGGGTAATCTTTTCGTTCATGCTTAAATATATATAGTATAGATATGATTGTGGTGTACAACATTTGAGACTGCTCTGGCGGTTGTGCCAATAAATAAGCTTCGTTAAAAAGTGAAACTTACACGAATAGAGTGAGGGTATATACGCAGGATTTCCGTTCAGATCTTTTTCTCCCTTTTTCGTTTTATTTAATACAAAATAAAACGAAAAAGGGAGAAACTCTTTCTCTCTTACGATCCTTTACTCGACTTTCTTACCTTACACCCTTTCGCTTCTCTCTGTCTCGCTTTCTTTCTTTTGGTCTTTCGTTCTTTAAAAAATTTTTTCTGTACATGTTCACTCGACTTTTGCTCATCGAAGGAGGAACGGAGAGAAGAAGAAAAGAGACGGAAAGAGAAAGATCAGTTCGCAGGTTACACGTACCGGGGCGCGTTTAACACGCACACTCGGTGCGTGTAGTTCCTATGACTGTGAGAAAGGAGATAAAAAAGGGTTGTAAGGAAGAAAAAGAAGAGACCGAGGAATAAGAGGAGGAAAGCCAAGCACGGCCACAGGGGAGTAAAGAGGAAAGAAGTCGCGTGGCCCCATATCTTAAGAGTTAACCCAGGGGGGTCTGAGACGGACAGCGAATGGGGACTAACACTGTTTTATCGTGTAGCCAATTAATAACGTATCTGCCCTTTTCTCTCTCTCTCTCTCTCTCTCTCTCTCTCTCTCTCTCTCTCTCTCTCTCTCTCTCTCTCCCTCTCTTTCTCTCTCTTATGTTCGCAGAGTTTGAATTCTCAGCGCGGCAAACTCTCAACTCTCTGTCTCACGCGCGCGCGCTTGTACTCACCACCGGCTTCTTATATTCGCCTTAAGGAGAGAAAAGATATAGCTTCGAAGATATTATCCTTCTTGTGTGAACGAAGAGAGGCTTCCTTAGATCCGCGCCCGGCGATTTTAAACCGCCCTGGCGCCCACTCTACCCCCAACGGTACGAGAAACTCAAGAGAGAGAATGAGAGAAGTTAAGAGAGAGAGAGAGAAAGAGATCTCCAGGCGTGGAGAGTCACATTACTCACTCCACACCTTTCATAAAGGATATTTTTTACATTCGAGTCCGTAGTTTGGCCTCTACGAATTATTATTACATACCGTAGACGTAGGACTTAAAGAAGTAGTCAAATTGGTTTTAGTATTTTTGTTATCATCCTGATAGTTTTTGGACACATTTTTCACATTTTTTATATTTCTTTTTTTTTTTATCTATGAATATCGAAAACCATCGATTATTTCGATAATTTATTTTTAGGAGTACTCACGATTGGCGAGTACGTGAAAATCTAATTAATCATTAACAAAGATTTAACGAATGACACTGGAAGAAAACTCCAGAACTAAAACAATGTCCTTTTTAACCCTTAAAAACTTCGATAAAAAAAATCTCCTATGAAACCCTTGGTTTAATCTTTGAAACAAACAAAAAAAAGTCGTTGATACAATTCAATTTTTATTCCATAGCTGAATCAACATACACATGAAGCTAAATCTTTTTATTTCATCGTTTCACAGATACAAAGAATTCCATTATCATTGATACCAAACGAATCTTATTTGATTTGAATAGTTGATTTTTTTCATGGCACGATTTTTTTACTCACGAGCGATTTTTTTCGAATTGATAATCCCTGTGTATTTATATATCTATATATCCCCATGCATATTCACAATGAGGCGAGTCGAGAAACAATAATTCAATCGAAGCAAAGTCAAGGACGTATAGTGACTGGATGCTGCACTGGAGCACGTGCTAATCAAGAGAGTGCGAAAGTGACACGCGTATATAATACAGGTGCGTGTGTCACTCTTGAGAGCTCGAGCACGCATCTAAATTTACACTCGCCTTCGCAATCTATACAGGGTGTCTGAATTGTAAATCTGTCAATTGTCCAATTTCACTAATTCTCGAAGTGTTTTCACTGTCCAAAGTTCCGAAAAGAAATTATAAATGCAATTTGAATGTTTGGAAAGGGAAATTTTAAATTTATTCCCCATTTTTCGCCCACGAAAAAATCATTATTTCTAAATAACTTTATCATTCATTTAAAACGATACAATTTTCGTGTGAAAAAATTGGAATACAGTTTCTGCATAAAGCTGAATCTACGACATTTTAATGAACTATTTTTAGTATGGCTTTTTGTTATAAAATTATTTCTATTTGTTACCGTCGAAAGTACTTTAGTTGCAGTTGAGACACCCTGTATACGCGTGTATATAAATTTGCCCAATATGGATAGTCGATTAATCTTTCTCAATGTTCGACGTCTGTCTCGCTTAATCTCTCACCGAAGCGTCTCGTTTGTTGCAGATTGCTCAGAACGAAACGAGAGAATGACCGGCGGAACAACAAATGGAAAGGTGTCCGATCAATTGCACCATCGAGGGAACGAAATTACATCTTTACTCCACCATCTTCCTATCCCATTTCTTTGACTTTGACACCCATCAATCTCACTCTCTTCGTACGTACAATCATGAATCCCAAAAATAATTTCCCTTTCTCCATGGTTGCACCCAAATTCCCGATTCGTAAGTCCGGAGATTTTCCAATGATGGATATAAGCTCACCCGTACGTCAAGGTACCGATTAAAGAAGCGAAGACAGAAAAAATTATATATAATAATAGACAATTATCTTATGTCGATGTTTAATAAACACGCTGTAAGGACTATGGGACGTCATAATAATAAATACGATATTTTATCTAACAATCAAAAGTCTTTTTACATGACTTGAATTGCACGTGTGTATTTTTTTTCATTCCTACGTATCCCAATGATTTTGGTTGATGATAAAATGAAAAATTGAATTTTGATAATGAGTTATAAATAAAATTATATATGTTTAAAATTTATAAAAACGTTGACAAAAAAAGACAAACTCTCAGACGTTTTGGAAGGGAGTAATGAAAGTTTAAAGTTTTGACACGAGGGGTCACGAGAGTTCTTCTTGTAAAGTAGGCAATACTTTGCATCTGTGATTCTCTAATTAACGAAAGGGTTCACCAGCTTTTTTAATCTCTCACCCTTACCCATTCTTTTTTATATCTTCTCTCTCTCTCTCTCTCTCTCTCTTGCTTCACAGTTCGAACATGTCTTGTAGTTTTATTCGGAGCTGCCGACTACACAACGGAGAGTTAAAGGCCTCTTTCCACACCCGTTGACAATACCTTTGATTTATATCCGCGTGTTCATTTTTTCTTCTTCTACTCAACTCGTTTTCTCTCATTCTCTTTTTAATACCCAATGGCATGGCCGGACTAGTGCACAAGTGTCACCGCTTTTTTTTTAAGTAATTGCAGCCAAGATCAAATCAGAAAGTTTCCTGGCTCTAGCGTCTTTTTAGAATTATGTTTTCGAGCATAACCTTCGTTTTTTCCAATACTAAGCAAAACAAAGACTTGCAGTAACATTTCCGTGAAAAAAAAATTATTATCGTTATCTTATTTCTCTCTACCCATCGTACATTTATATAAATTTGCATGTATGTACGTGAATTTTTGTTTTGGCACAAAATTGAAAGGAATTAATACAATCGAATATCGACGTGATCGACGTGAAAAGTCGAGAAAAAATATACTGCCAGTTATAATTCACAGAATGTATGGAATTCATATTTTCTAAAAAAATCTCTCCCTGAAGTGATTTTTTTTGGCTCAATGAAGTTAAAGATCTAAATCCCAACTGAGTGAGCAATATTCATTGAATTTTTGAATAATTTTTTATTCGTTACAACGAAGTACAGAGAGAAGACAAAAAAGAGAATATCGGCGTCCACACTGGCCGAGTTGCCTCACGAGGCCGCTCGCCTAGTGTGGAATCGGCTAAAGAGGAAAAAGGACAGACGCACACAATGTATATACAGTGGCGTGCAAAAGTTTCGGGCCACCCTATTTTTTCCGGGGGCGAGTTGAAATTCCGAACTTTAACAATCAGAAAGCTCAAAATTCCGAATTTATTTATCTAGAACACAATACTCCAAGAAATTTGCAATTACAAAATTTTGTAAACAGAATTATTGTACAACCGAAAATAAAAGTCCACTACGAAATTAAATGAGAATAATCATGGATCCGACCGATAAAACGTCAACATGAAAACATAGCACGTAAAACATGTGTCAACTTCACATAATCAGAGAGTCCATAGTTCCGAAAAAATGTAGAGTTATATATTTAAGATCCTGAATGGCGAAAGTTTCTACAGAGAAAAGTTCCGAAAATAGAAATATCCGATAGGTGTAAATATCCTGATATTATATGTTTACAATAGAACATGAAAGATGATCAATACTCAGAAAAAAATCTACCGTGAAAGATCCAAATTCCGAAAGAATAGTACTCTGAAAGATCAAAACTCCGAAAAAATTTTCCCCGAAGATCGAAACTCCGAAAATCCATGCGATACAGCAGTGGTGCTGCCATCTAAATGCGTCAGGCTTACATGCTATCTGCTTTATGTATGAGTTTTCGGAATTTTGATCGTTCTGAACGTTCTATGTCGGAATCTTACACTATCTAAACTTGAGTTTTCGCAAACTAGATGATCGAAAATATGATTTTTGGATTCCAAAACTTTCGGGAACCTGACGTATCTCTTATTAGCTTTTATTATATTTAAACTTTCTGATATAGTTCGTTTTCTAAAATAAAAATTTCGGTAATTTGTGGCATGTGAAACATTACATATTCGAAGTTTTGTGAGTCGAATTACTGGTCATTCAAATAAAGCGTTGATCTCAATCATACGATTTCTGAAAATTATCTTGTGTAAGAAATCACATTTGTATCCTTTTCCTATCGCTACTCGTACCGTTCTACATCATTTCCAGTCAACTGTGTAGACTTTCGCTGGCATGATCCTTACGAAGCTTTTAGTTTCGGAACATTAAAATTAGGAATTTTAAACCGTCGGAGCATTTAAAGTTCGGAATTTCAGACCGGCCCCATTTTTTCCAGTTCATTGATAAAATATTTTATTTATCCACTCGTTCATTGTTCAAAATATTCAAGAGAGTTAGAATGAAGGTAACAACGTCGTATATTATATTTAATTATGGCGTATTTTTCGTGTACTACTTTGATTTGTACGTTGAATGACTTTGGTCGGTGTGCAAAAGTATCGGGTCACTATATCGCCGCGGCTTCGTACGCATGGTTTGTTTACATTTTTTTCCTCATCAGTTTCAAAACATGTCCTACAATGGAAAATCAGTCTCCTTTCTGCCACAATGCCGAAACACACGAATATTCAGTTTCGTGAAATCATGTTGAAACTTTCGTCAGAAAGAAAAAGTTCTCGTGATGTTGCGGAGACTTTATCTATTGGCAAAAGTACCGTTAATCGTATTATTACCAAATATAAATTAACAAATTCACTATGTGACAAAAATCGGAGCGGTAAACCGCGAAAAACTTTGAGTCGCGTCGACAAAATTATAAAAAGGAAGTGCATTATAGATCCACGAAAAAGTGTTGCAGATGTTTCCCGGGAATTGCGAAGTGAAAATCTAGCTGATGCTAGTCGGAGTACGGTATCTCGACGTCTCAAAGCTCCGGGGCTGATTGGACGTGTTGGTGTAAAAAAACCATTGATTAGCAAAAAGAATAAGAAGGTTAGATTAGACTTTGCGAAAAAATATCAGCGCTAGACGGTATCAGATTGGCGGAAAGTACTTTTTTCCGATGAATCGAAATTTCAATTATTCGGAAGTGATGGTCGGAAGTACGTAAGACGTCCAGCAAGTACCAGATATAATGTAAGGTACCAAATTCCTACCGTAAAACATGGTGGCCGAAACATTAAAGTTCGGGGAGCATTTTCTGTTGATAGCGTTGATCCGCTGGTGGAAATTCATGGCAATATGGACGCTGCGATGTACAGGGACATACTATAAGATCATATGCTTCCATTTGCAACGAAAAATTTGCCGCGTGGTTGGGTTTTTCAACACGATAATGATCCGAAACACGCTTCGCGTCTTGTTAAAAATTTTCTTCAAAACCGGAAAGTCCGTCTTCTTGACTGGCCATCGCAGTCACCGGATTTAAATCCTGTTGATCACCTGTGGCAAGACCTCAAGCATCGTGTTGGAACGAAAAATTACTCCAACAAAACGGAATTGTGGAACCATTTGCGAAGTGAATGGGAAAAATTGCCACAAGAACGAATCAAACAACTAATTGGGTCTATGCCTCGCCGGTGCGCTGCAGTCATCGCTGTTAAGGGCATGGCAACAAAGTATTGAGTCGAGTGGAGAAAACCAAGACATGTTTCCTTATTTTTCAAGTTTTTTGTTATTTTTTTCATACCCAAAAGTACGCGGCCCAATACTTTTGCACAGCCAGTCATAAAAAATTGTTGAACAGTTGATGATTTAAGATCGATATTAATGCATACAACTTATTGTTTCCAAATATAAGTGATTACGTGTTATCATTACTCGTTTGTTTTTCTTCCACCACCAAATTTCTGTTCAATGTGCATAAAAAATAGGGTGGCCCAAAACTTTTGCACGCCACTGTATATAAGCTTAACGCTTCTAGCGTGGATTTTCGAAGGGGTGAGAATCTGCTGAGCCGCCGAGACCAGGGGGGGGGGGGCGACAGAACTGACTATATCTCATATAAACTCCGCTACAGTTCTATATATACACGGTTATACCTATATATATAAGTATTATAGGCATAGCAGGACAGGGTGAGAGGGTGAAAGGAAAAGCCGACCGTCATGGGACTACGGACTGGTCGCGTTCACGCTTAACTCGGGATTTCAGACTCGTGGGGTAGTTAACCCCCCTCACTACTCCCTTCTCACCCTCGGATGGGTTATGAAATGACTTTATGGCAGATCAGAGGCTTGCTTTAGATTGCGCGAAGGGGGTACGGAATCGTCCAGACAGCCAGTCAGATCGTCCTAGTTAACCCGCATATATATTCCCATATATACTTATACGTATAAATGTGCATATGGGCCATTTCATGCCGAGCTCGATGATATTTGGCCTAGGGATTTTCGGAAACCCTTTTTTTTATCGCGAACGGGATTAGGAAAACAAAAAACGGAGGAAATATTACAGAATTCGTTTTATGGGGTGATTTGTTTTTTCTTAGTTTCTCCAACACTCACTCATGACGTTCAGTGATTTCCTATACTCGCGAAATTGTCTCACTTCGTATGGAATGTCCTATATTTATGCATTGTACATATATTTTGATTTCGTGACGATTTTCCCCTGTGGCGATCATCGCACTAGGCTGTCATCCAGATCCTCTTCCGTCACGGGGGTGTAACCGAGAGAGAAAGTCCTCTGCTGATTTCGAGGGTCGACCCCAACACACAGGCAAGGGTGACAACGAGTTTGTCAACGAGAAATCGAATTCTTTCGACACTCTATGTAGCCAAAAAAAATAAATTAATATATACACGTAATGGAACGAAAACTTTGAATATGGAATTCAACAAAATTATTGTTTAATTTTGTTGTTTATTTACCAGTTTAATTATTTATCTCACTCATCATTACTTCATCTTTCGTATCGATCCAGAATAAATATCTTTTTTTCTGAACTTTACACACCATCGCCAAATTGGTCAATTCGAGATAATCTGTTTTAAAAAGTCTCGTATTTTCGCTTTAGTACGACTTCCTCCTGGATTCTATATTCTTGTTATTCTTTTCTTCAACCATTCTGATGGCTGAAAAGTAAATAGATGCAATCCAAACGATAAAATCGTTGAAATTTTGTAGATTACGACTTTTCGTTTGTGAACAAGGTGTAGTTAGTATGCTTTCATATTTATGTAAGAACTACGAGGGTATAGACACACGCACTCACACACATGGCCTACAATCTGTGTACTGTTAGGTACCGTTACGTTTTACGAGCGAGTCGCGCTCGATCTATCTTTGATCGCGCGTGATATCGCGCGTTCTGACCTTTACGATCATCCGCTGTTCCATTCTCGTGTGTGTATTTTTGACTTTTTATTTTTTGAATTAATCCGTAAGAGGTTACGAAAAAACAATGTGGCTAATTCCGAACACAAATTTTCATAATTCAGGATCGACTCTCTACACACAAAAAACCTCCGAGTTCGAAATTTGGATAGAAATTAAAATACTGCAAAAAGAATAGTACAATCCAAACCAACGCATTGAAGATAATAAAATAAAGTCCAAATACCACTACGAATTCGACAAAAAAACTCGCCAATCAGGTGTATTAAGTTTCATCTTTATTGATTCTTGTCACAAGAACGGTACTTTTTGAAAGTCCCGCAAAAAAAAAATCTAAAAGAGTATGTTCACGAAAAGTCAGAACCCAAACGGATTCGGGTGGATTGGAAATATCGAATAAAATCGAAAAATACGAATTCGACATAAAAACAACTCGCTGAACAGGGGTTTTCAAGTTCGTCTTTGTCGAATCGTATAACAAAATTTCGACAAACTTTTTCCAAGTGCTTGCACAAAAATCCTAAACGATTCTATCCTCTCCGCGGACAGTACAAAACGGAACGAATTCAAACAGATTTCAAAACACATTTGATGCTACGCAGTTCATCCCAAGTGCTCGCAGGGAACCTTCTTCGAATCACTATAACAATGTATATAACAGGTTGAGTGTGTTCGGAAATGTATAATTTCCGGGTTTCATCGGAGACGGTGGGTGGGGGGAGGGGGGGGGGGGGGGAAGAAGACAAAAAAAGCGATCATGTTAAAGTAGCGAAGATTTCTCGGTGGTCGCGAGAGTTTGAGCACCTCTCTTGGTAATTCTGCGTAACCGTGGCTTCTGGTGCTGCTTGATGCTGGTTTTCGTATACTCTGGTGTGTTTGGTTGCGGGGTGGCTAAAGCTGACGCAGTGGGGTAGGTGGTCGCGGTATGCCCGGTAGCCAATTCCCGGCTCGGAGCTCGACTCGGCGGGTCCATTCATCGCCGAGGACTACGTGACCGGTTTACCAATCCCACAGCAGCCGCGCTACTCTCCCTCTCCCTCTTTCTCCCTCGTTCTTCTCTTCTTTCCTGCAAAACGTGCTGCTGAAGCAAGTTGCGGGCTTCGGAGCCAGAAATACATGTATATATGTGAAAAGAGGCGCATACATGTGTATATATGTGCGCATGTCAATATATCTATATATTTTGATGGTTTTCTCGGAGCTCTATTCGCTCTTGCCCTCACTGATAGACCGATACATACACGCACGTATATTAATATATACGTAGAGCATCAAACGAATTTACTGACTCCACGTACGAAACTCTCTACCTTTTATACTCGAAACTCCCGAGTTTACCTAGCGTGTACGCATCCACGCGCACACGAGCAACCCCTATCCCTTTTTTTTTATCGTACTTGCGTTTGCTATTCTCTTCTTCGTGATATCAACCCCCTAGGCTCCCGATTCGCCACTGCAATCGCAAACACGTGTACTGATATTACGGTATTATAAGCAGGTGTAGGATATCCTGAAGCTAAGCGAACAACCGAAACCCTCACTGCGGTTTATATGCATATCGGAAGCAATGAACTTGCAAACTATCTCGAATCTTGCTTGTGCATTTGTATCAATGGTAGCACAAATTAATGTTGGATATTTCAAATCAGGGTTTGTAGGATTTATGGTAATTTTAGAAATCATTTTAGATGGTCAATTGTAGAGATATAAATCAAAGTGTTTTTTGAGAAAATTTTGAAAATATCTTGTATATTTATTACTTTGATTAATTCATTCCAAATATCTAAGACTGTTTCTTTTTCATTTCATGTATTGGAAAATAGAAAATTCGGAAACTTTCAAAGAATTTTTTTTCCTCGTGTATTTATATCCATAAAATATATTGATTTTACATTTATTTTAATTAAATTATTCTTTATGTTTATATTTTTTTAATTTATATATTTTTCTTTTGTAGATATGTCACGCATTTATGCATTATGTGAATATGTGGGGTATAAATAGAAATTTGGTATCGGTGAAAGAGACAGAAGGATGATGCTAGTCATCCGGGCAATGAGAGAAACACAAAATAGTGTGCGCGCGCGCGCGCGCGCGCGCGTGTGTGTGTGTGTGTGTGTGTGTGTGAGAGAGAGAGAGAGAGAGAGAGAGAGAGAGAGAGAGAGAGAGAGAGAGAGAGAGAGAGAGAGAGAGAGAGAGAGAGAGAGAGAGAGAGAGAGAGAGAGAGAGAGAGAGCGAGAGAGCGAGGAGAGCGAGAGAGCGAGAGAGAGCGAGAGAGCGGGAGAGCGAGAGAGCGAGAGAGCGAGAGAGC